>OZ021681.1:20256049-20856049 GCA_963978505.1 Listrodromus nycthemerus
GAACGGCCTCGATGTAACTGTTGCCGAAGTGATTCCTTTGACTGGATGACTCCTTCGTAACTTCTCCGACCTCGCCGTAATTGCCGACGATTTAGCTCCGGCCGGTCGATTTACCTCTCGATTCCCGATAGCACATTTAAACTCGGAGTTTCTCTCCTGTTTACATGACATCTGTGTACCGACACACTGTACAACTTTTTGGGATTCCCGCGAAGAACAAGGCTGTCAATCGAGTTTCGCCGAGCCACCTTGTGACCCTCGCAACCATCGCGAAGGATAACACGCGGAGGTCAGTGTCGGAAAGAACGGCCAAGTCTGTTTTCTTCGAGTGAACGAGACTCGGCCGTAAATTCGCGCGGACTCGCTTAACCGGACGATTTCGCGAGAACCGGTCGATTTAAGACGGCACCGATATCTCGTATCTCGAAGAGAACGAAAGCCGAGGCGGTATACTTTTTTTGTTTCTTCCAGTAACTTGTCCACCTAATTACCGCACGCTTTCGGAAAATCGCTGAAAATTAAGTGTCTTCTAATGACCGTTCGGGGAAAGCTCCGTTGAATTAAATCGCTCCAATCGGAATTAATGAGTTGCGACTAAATGTCGTAAAAATGATGGTCGTGGCCTGTTTATTCTTTTTTTTTTCCCCTCAATTTTCATAGCACTTTGTTCAAAGTACAGTTTTACCGGATCTTCGCCACAGATCTGAGAAAGGCACTAAACTTTGCATTCTATACATCAATATTTTTTTTAATTTTTATTCGCGTCGTTGAGTTTCCCCTTTGGGGCCGACCGCGACAAGTTTCGATCGTTCCCATAGGTCCGAGTTTTATATTCGCGGAGCTTGGAACAAAAAAGTGTCCGTGAAAGATCTCGGTAGGGAGGAGGATTCTGCCTTAGGGAATGCAGGTTCGAATGACCAGGACGGTTCTTCTCGTCTCGCTCCAGTTCCTCGTCTTCGCCCGACTCCCTCGGCCCTTCGACAACAGATTTCATTCTCTTCTCCTCTCGTCACCCTTCGGCGAACATCTCGTCGTTTTCTCGCACCATCGCCTCTGTATTCCTTTCACGGCTAGCGCCCTCCTGCCAAGACCCTTCGTCGCCTATCTTTTTTACAGCTTTTTTTTTTTTTTCGTCCTCGACCCAACTCCGCTACGTAACAACCGACCCCGGCAGAGCGATAAACGTGCCCTAGAACGGTTAATAAACGTTGCGCTTTGTTGTCCGACGGAACGTATCGGATATTAACATCGGCCCGATTAACATCACAAACGCGATTCGTGATGAGAAATTGATCGATTAATCTACCATTATTCGAACATTTAATAATAATAATAATAGTAATAATAATAATTTATGAGACGATGCATTTTGTGATCTCGATATTTTGTCGTGAAGTTTGAAAAAATTGATTGTGCAGATGGAAGATATCCGATAGAGTCTGGAGGTACCAATAATAAAGGTCGTATCGCGCGATGATCGCGCGAGAGTCCGGCCGAATCGAAAGTGAGTGGTCGGCTCATCGTCGTCCTCTTCGTTTTCCGTGACGACACAGAGATCGCTTTGTCCCCGGTACTTTTACTCCTCGACACCCGCTGGGACGCGAACCGATGTCGAGACCGCACGAAAGTCCGGGACCAAGCAGAAAGTGTAACGCCATTTGTATGTGCGCGGTTTATCGTGGAATATGCTGAAGGCGGTCGAGTCTTCCGAGCCCTTTTCGCTGCTCCACATCAGTGGGGAAGTAAAAAAAAGCTGCGACGACCGCGCGATGACTCCCGGCCGATGAAAGAACCGAAACCGAATGAACTTAGCTAACGCGGTTTCGACGAAGGGAACTACGATGTTTGTATCGACGGTTTAATTTTCAGAGGGCGAAGTGGCGACGCTTGTGCGCAGCTGATGTGTCTTTATGACGTTGGGCCGTCGATATCGAGAGTCTCCGCTCTTAACTTCCTCTCCGATCCTTCTCCGTCCATCGGCTTCGAGCTCAGTGCCGACCGTGTTTGCTCAACCCTCAGGTTCTCAGTTTGTTCTGTCCGCGGTGCGTGCGGGCGCGACGTTCTCCGGCAAAGGGAGACCGGGTTTGCCCGGGCAACGCTCGGTCTCCCCATCGTCCGTTTCGGTGGAAAGTCACCCAACAATCTTAGGGACTTCGGCAGAGAGACTCGTGATTCACTCACGGACGCGAGATGCCAGGACGAGTGGGGACCTTTGACTCGCGAAAGGCCGATCGAGGCTAATATTGACCAGGGAAAGAAACCGAGGAGGATGACGACGATGAAATGGAATTTCACTCTCGTTTTTTTTTTTTTTTTTTTTTTTTTAGACGGAAAGGGAGAGAAGGGAGAGTGTGGCGAGTCGACTCCTTTATTATCGTCATAGTTGAGAATAAAAGTACACATTGATCCTTGAAACAAAAGGTCGATATTTGTGGTTATAAAAAAAAAAAAAAAGTAACGAGACTTTTTTTGTTACTTTTTTTGTCTTACGAATCTCAGAGCGTTACATCGGATCTGAGCGTTGACGGGGTCCGATCTGAGGGTGGAAAATTTACACCAAATTTCGAGCCATCGCTAACCCACTTTGTCTCGCCTTTACCTCGCCCGATATCGAGGTAACTTCGATCACCCGGCAGTTCACCCTTCGAACTTATCCCCCGTCCATCCTTACCCGATTATCGCGACGAATATTAAAAAAGTTTCCCTCGACAAAGTTCGTTTGTCAATTACAAAACAGTCAAGGAGTTTCGATCTCATTCGCTTTCGTTTCTCTCCCACGCGACGTCGCTCGTTGACGTGGTCGAACGAAAGCAGAGACAGCTACGTACCGGCGTGTACAGCGTGTGCACGACATGGTTCGACTCGCGGCACGAGTCCCTTTGTTCCGTAACCGCTCGGGAACAATGGCGCGTCAGAATTAGTCGGTTGGACGGGCATCATCGAAAAATCTTTCTCCCCTGAGATCTTATCCTCGACGAAATTCTTGTATAGCGGTAGTTCACGGCGTCGTATCCGCTCCGCGCTTCGCGAGATGAGTCTTCCCATCCGTCGGCTCTCCATCCGTCCGGTTACGAAAGCCCGTTGACCGTTCGCTCAGTTTTGACGAAATTATAGACGCCCCATCCAGCTTCTTGCCCGTGAACGACCACGGGAATTCGGATCATCAAAAGGATATTCCCGCCGGCGCGAAGATTCCCTCTCCGGAGAGATAGATCCGTGGGAGATATCGAAACGGAGTCTCAGCCGAAGTCCCGGCAGATGGATACTTCGTCCGAGCCGGGGCCGGGACCATTCGCGTACTTTATCGTCGATTCTCGCGAGTCGCACGGATCGCTTGAGCTTAACGGGTTGTAAATCGATAAACGAACGGACGGGGAGGAGATCCGAAGCGATCATTCATGAGATCCCGTCTCACGTCCTTGCCCCGCGTAAGCTCGAACTGGTCCAAGGCTGATCCATAGCCATCCCGCTCCGAAGACCGACGGGGTTGCCGCGGTCGGAATTTATGATAAATTTATTATCATCTTCAATTTTTCTTTATATTTTGTTTAATGCCTCAGGTAGTCGTGGCTTAAACTGTAGAATGTAAACCAAACTAGCGCCACGCCTCAGGCCTCGGGAAACTAAAAAACGCGCTCTCGGCATCGTTGCTAATTTTTCAAAATATCCATTGGCCGGTAGAATTTTACAATACCATTTCGCAAAAAAAAGAATCGAGAAAATTCAGGTCGAGAAAAATGGAATATAAAAAAAAAAATGCTCGAACTCGACGATTGTAATGTCGCGAACTAAAACGAGGGGAAAGTTCTGCGTTGCGCAAGACTCGACGAAAAAAGAAATGAGTTAAAAAGGGACAGGGATGAAGGAAGAATATCAAATGGGAGTATGACAAATTTCCGGATGTCCCGCCCGGGAGTGGACTTTCTGATGTCGGCTAAAAGGATATATTCTATAAGGCAAGCGAAAGTTTTCTCGTGCCGTCATTTAGAGTTACAACGACGAGAGCCTCCAGTTACACGAGGCGAATGCGCGCGCACATATGCACGCTGAATATCTTACGTGCGCGTCGTGTACAAAGCGTATGGCGAGGGGTCACCGCGTTGGGCCCGACGGGACACATAACGCCTTGCGAAAATAAACTGGAACGGGATGACTGAGCGGGCACAGAACGAAACGCTCTCGCCTAAAATAAGAGCGGAGAGAATGGAAAAAAATAAAATGAAAATAAAACAATAAACCAAGCGGGTCGGGCTACCGCATACAAATGCATTGCTTAGTGGACGGTGACGACCACTCATCTTGGGAGTGATTGTGTGCTCTGGTTGGAACCAAAAGAATTCCGGCAGAAACGACTCTGACGATAATAAACGAGAAAGAGGAAACCCGCGTGAGCGATGCTGATTTTTCGAAATACATCGCTTACAATTTCGAGCAATTTTTCGATGGAGATTATATACAAAATTTTGAACTTCAATCACGTTTTTGTAGTGGAGGTGATAGTGTCTGATGATGAAGAGAATTATGAGCTGACTCATCCAAATTGGATGAATTTTATGTCCTCGGCTTTGAAAAAAAAAAACAAATGTCTCTGAAACTGTATTCCTCAAAACGCAGTAGATTGACTTGGCGAGTCCAAAATTCAACACCAATTTCAGTTCGAAATTGATTTTCTTGTCCTACAATTTTTGTTCTAATGTATACTGTAAAAATACATTATTTGGGAGCTTTTCGTACAGAGAGGTAGAACGTATTTCGTGTACGAAGAAGGGGGGGGGGGGGCGAACGTTGTCGAGTTGGCTCGGCATTGCCCCGCGGGTTTCCGTGCGCTCGCGCGAGTCCTGAGCGGTGATTGCAAAAAACGAGAGGTACGAAAAAGGGCCGGTAAGAGATAACACGAACGTGGTAGGAAAGTAGAGGAGGAGGAAGCCGAAGAAGAAGAAGCCGTGAGACGACCGAGGCGACCGAACGGGCTTGCAGAACCGGAATTTTATACAGTGGCGTAACGCGCGCACGAATAATACACACCCCGGAATCCTACCGACTCGGTGGACCAACCTCGTCGAGACCGCGACGAAGAATCCTACTTCCTTGTTGTCGTGTTCTTTCGTACGGTCGTATAAACGTTTGTTCGACGAAGGAACCTTTCCCGACCGGCGAGAGTTTGCGCCTCGCCGGAACTCGCCATGCCTCGACTAAAATACACAAATGTATTTCCGCTTTTCAAAGATCGGAAGTTGGACTCAATTTAAAGAATCAATGGCATCAGCGATCAACAATGTCTTGATCTTCCAGTTGAAAACCGTCCGAACTTCAGTTTGGACTA
The DNA here is from genome assembly GCA_963978505.1 of Listrodromus nycthemerus. Classification (NCBI taxonomy): domain Eukaryota; kingdom Metazoa; phylum Arthropoda; class Insecta; order Hymenoptera; family Ichneumonidae; genus Listrodromus; species Listrodromus nycthemerus. The sequence goes on from OZ021681.1 coordinate 20,261,373, forward strand.
GCGAGGCTTTTTTTTCCAAAATTGTAACGAAAATGCAGAAAAAATTAATTCTGTAGAAACCTCAATTTCCAGTTTCTTTGATGCTGGAAATTATTCTTCCGGAAACATCAGTTTTCTAATTGTGCCTAAAAGGAAAAAAAAAACGCTCCCACCAAGTTCCGGGCCGAAGCGATGCCATTTTTAACACGATGGGGTTTAAATAACCTGATAACGTTTGTAGACGACTGTAGAGTAAACTGTGACATAAACGAATTATAAAGATTTATATTCATGTTTCAGATGAAACGAAATTTTATTCGAGATTTTTTTTTTTTTTTTTTTTTACCATAACATTTTGCCCGACATCGATAAGGAAGATCGACAAGATCGACGGACCGGTGGATCGAGGCTCGCTCGAGTTTCGAAGCGAATAGAGAAGCTAAGAAAGGAGGGAACTGATACGAGCCGAGATCTACATGAGGGCTCTCCGCGCGGTGGCGGCGCGTTCTGGCCGTGGCCAGAAGCATAACTGACCTTGGCAAGGTCATCCGCGCGTCCTGACAGCCCACGCGGAGGCCCTTCCACTGCCCAGATCAGCCCATACGTCAAGCCCGGGCCCTTATTATTATAAAACCATTCGGCCTGATTCCCCGCTCCGGCGCTGCAAGAGGGACCACCCCGAAAGGCCATTCATTCGACCTCGTTTGGGGGACCACGAAACCTCTCTTTCCCGCTCATCTTTTTTTTCTTCTTTAAAATACTCAAACCCGACACATTCCATGCAGCCTGGCAAATCACTGTTCTTCCGTGTCATTTGTGCATGAATCGGCGCGATATCGATTTGAAATATCGATAGGTAGACCGGTTTTCTTCTTCTTTTTATTTATTTTTTTTGAAAATGATTATAGCTGTTTTTTCTAAAGGACATTAGAATTATTTTCCTGTTCCGAATAATCTTCTGAACTTTTAATTTTTCGTCGAAATAGAAGAAAATATTACGAATTATTATTACTTATATATTATTATGACTGTTTGAAGAAAATCAATTTAGGGATGGAGGGTTAAATTTTTCTGCAAAAATTACCAGTCCAGAGTTGAATAAATGAAGCTTCCGTGATTGCTAATATTTTTGCGCGATTTCTTCGTTCCCAATCACGATAGGAAAACGCTTTCAGCTTGCTGGCCATTGCCTTTATTTGTCGCCATCGTTCATGTGGTTTGCTTGATTTTATTTATTTAACTCGAACTGTCTCACCTTGTTACACGCGACTCGCTTCTTCTTCTCGCCGCTCATCAGCAGCATCGCGGCCGCCGAGCGGCGAAGCCTCAAGACGGGATACAAAACGAAGCCGCGACAGGAACAAAAGCAGAAGCGGCAAAAGTAACCTGTACACAGCAGCTTCAAACACACGGGGCAACAGGCGTCTTGCGGGCTTCTTCTCCGGTCTCTCGGGAAGACCCGGCGATATTGCGTGTGCGACCGCCGCAAACTGCCGTTGCCTTTCGCGAACGACACTTTCCTATGTGTTCCGACCAACTTCTTTTATGACCGGGGAGGGGGGGCGACCGAGTTCCACGGCGAAACGATCGACCTCTCCACGGTTTTGTCCTTTAAATTTCCATGCCACGAAACGCGTTCCCTTCGTAACACGGTCACGCAATAATTTCTTTTCATTATTGTTATTATTATTGTTTTTTTTTTGAGCGCCATTATTCGCTCCGACCTTGTCATGCATCCGTACATTCCGTGTCTGTACCACATTTCAATCGACATTTATTATTGGAAAGTTGATGGAAAAAGAAAAGGACAAAAAATGTGTGTATTTTTTTTATTTTTGATTTTTCTGTTGCAGAAATAAGACGAGCAGTGAAGGTCATACGACGGCCTCGGATGCTGAAGGAAGTGGGAATGGAGGGGGCGGGGGATTTGGAAAGTGGCTGAGGGACCATTTGGGCGGTGGTTCTCGTGGTAACAATCAAGAGATCGTTCCGTCGATGAGTTCCAAGAGCCGAAGCAACTGCAACTCGTCCTACGATCTATCGTTTACTGGAAGCGACAAGAGCTTGACTAAAATGACGTACACACCGCAGAACTTGTACTGCAGTTTGCCGCGAGAGCATCACCGAAGACATTTTTACATTGGCTCGGCGAGCAAGACGAGTTACGATGTAACGCGGGAACGTGCGGGTTGTTCCAACAGTGCAAGTGACGGAGTGAATTTCCGCGAAAGATCGGAATCCCGGAATCTCGAGAGTGCCACAAGGAGCGGCGTCGTTTGCAGGAGCGAGGGAAAGAGCTCGAAGAAACGGGAACGCGAGAGGAGAAGACACTCGATGAACGAAACTAGGGCGTACTGTCGACTGCATCGAGTGAGGTGAGTGGAAATCACTTGATTATTTTTTAGCGACAATTTTTTCGCAGAGATGGCCATCGCGAATTTCGTCCTCTGATTCTATCTTCGATGGAAATAAATGTTTGTCAATATATTTCTTTTCGTCCATAAGCCATCCAACGTGACTTGTAATATAGTAAAATTTCCTATAAGAAGTCATTTTATCGGAAATAATTGTTAATTCGTACTCAGTGATGGAAACTGAACAAGGTTTGTCCTCGGAAATTTTTCATACGTCGCATAGTTTCCGAGTGACGAGTGATTCCAATTTCAGCCAATGAGAATGCTGGAAAAGTGGCTCGGTTCGTAAAATCCCGTAACTCGAGAAGTACCCACCGTAAAAAAAAATTTCCAACGAAGAAGTTCGTTCGCTTTTTGATCGCGAGTCCGATCACACATTTCACAGACCAAAATTTTCCAATCCCTTCTCTCGACATAGTATTTTCTTCCATAACGCCGCGGCAAATGATGTTTCCCGTGATTTAAAATCCTAAGTTAATTTCATTAGATCCATTTATAGAAATATGCCTCCGAGATAAAAACTGCCTTTCTCGATTGGACATTCCGACTTTGACTTTTTTCCTCTCGTCTTCCTCTGGGAACTCGCGGAACTGGAAGATCTCAGGGTTGCCGGTTGCAAAAGAGGTCCTCCCGGAACCCACTTGTATCCACACAGCCCGCAAATGTTTCTTTCTCTACGCACGCACACGAACTCTCGGCGAAGTGTCGAGTGAGGTTTCTGCACCCTGCGGAATAGTCGCGAAGAATGCTCGCTCGTTCGTGTGTCTCCGGGTCGTCGGGGACCAGCGAACGAGCTCCGCGCGCTCTCCACGGACTTTCAGGGTGTATATAGCAAGCACGCGCTCCGGAGGGTACCTTACGCCAGTTGTAAGTGTCCACGTCTGGTATGCGACCGGTGTGTAGGACCGGGATATATGGACGTCCCTACCGTGCTTCGTTTTGCTATTTCTCGTTCCCTCTTTCCGCCTCTCCGTCCTCTTCTGTGGCCCTTCGGTCCCATAGCCCTTTTCTCACTTTCGTTTATTCCTTCGTCTGCCGAGGCTCCTCGCATAGGCACACGTACATCCCGGCTCCGGTTCCGCGTCCTTTCGGGGAGCTCAGGGTAAAACGGAACACCCGGGGCAAAACGGACCCGTCTCCAACGAAGCCAGTACGTTTTCCAGCCCAAAAAAAATCCCAAATGTAAACCGTTTTACCCCAAACACCGAGGTTTCCAACTCGCTGAAATCTTCGAAGACTCCGTACCAAAGTTTCCCGTCGAGTATCCACATCCGATCATTTTTTAACTCAAATATAAATGATGTTTTTTTTTTTTATGAGATTTCGGAGTGTCGTATTCGTCGTCGATTTTTCGACGTTACGTCATGTTAAAGCTGGCCGGAGTAACAGCGTCGACTTTCCAACACCTCTTCATTTTTTATTCTTTTATTTATCTTATTTCTTTTCATGTCGAATCTCTCGTCCCATCTTGTACTTCGAGCCCGTGTACATTTACGCGGTGGGACGAAGGGTGAGTGCGAGTGCGCAACGACGAATGGTGGAGTGAGGAGCGAACGAACGAACGCGTACGTTCGGAGAGCTCGGACACGAGAGCGAAGATGAGGGCTCCTCACGCGGGCCAATCTGACCCCCTTTAGCCCCCCCCCTCCCCTCCCCTCTGCATCAGCACTTCCACACGCCTTAAAGGCTTCGCAAAGATATCTCTCCGGGCCCTCCCTTCCACCCTCGCACTTTCCCGTACCCGACGCACCGAGCTAAATATAGCTAACCGAGGCTTATAAATAGAACGTAACCCTGTGGGGCTCGGATGAGATCCTGGCCGGGGTCAGACTCCTCGCTGGATCCACCACTGGGAGGCTTCCACCTTCATCATAATATATATATATATTTTTTTTCGTCTCGCGTCTCGCCACTTCCACTACTCATCTTTTCCGCAATCCTACACAATGTTTTTTTCTTTTACACTTTCTTCTTTTTTTCGCATCTCTCGAAGCTCGCACGAGCCTCGTTATTTTATCATTATCGTCGTTAGTTAGTGCCCGGAATTATTGTTATTATCGGCAAATTGGAATTCGCGGAGAACTCCATCGGTTTTAAGTTACCGCGTGATTTGCCGCGGGACCCCGACGGCCAGAGCTCTCACACGCGCCGAGTCTCTCTCTGAGGACGTAGAATTCGCCACTTGCGATTTTTCATGCTGTTCGAACAGTGACATTTTTTTTTTTTTTACCCAAAGTACCTCAAATTCGAGTCCGGAAGCGACTCAATTGGAAACAGTCGTATCTTGCTCGTAAATTGAATTATAAAAGCTTTTGCACTTATCATAACTCCATTAAATATTAAAACGATAACTGTAAAGTCTTTGATATTACACGTTATTGAGTCAATCTTGGAATGGTAAGGAATGACAGTCAATTGTAAAAAAAAAAATACTTTATTACAATTTGACAATAATCATAGCAATCAATGTGACAATATCTTGGTAGCCTCGAGAAAATTATTCCCGGATCACTGAAATGTTGTTTTTCAGCCAGAACCGATCCGAGGGAAACTGCTCTCTTGAAAAAAAAAAAAAAAAAGGTTCCCCTTAAGGATAAATGGTATGCGGTACCGTACATGCGTGCCGAAATAAGAATATTCCTCGCGATTGCACTACAATCTCCCTAATTAACGAGACTCGAGGTATAAACTATAAGATACGGCATAAAGATAAAGAACGAATGGAGAGTTGAGAAAGAAGAGTGAGAAAGGTAAGAACTGGTAGTATCAGGGGGATTAATGACACTGACGTCCTACTCGCGCTGACGAGAGAGGACGAGACTCGAGACGACTCGCGATACTGCAAGATGCAACAGCTTCTCTACCCGTCCACTACTCGGAGAGCCTGTTGGGCCGATGCTGTTGCTGCTTCTGCTGCCGCAGCCGTTGCTGCCGCTGGGAAGTGGAGAAAATGCCGAAGAAGGAGAGTAAGAGGAGACGTGCGCGCAAGCGATTGCGCCCGTACAGGACGTTGACCTACGGGGCTTTCGTCGAGCGTCCTTGACGGTACCAACATGGCGGGTTTATGCAATCGACACTCGGCGCTCGCGACAATTTATCCTGATTCGTTTTCGTCGAAGCTGCACTTAATATATATATATATGTGTGTGTGTGTGTGTGTATATATATATGTATATGGGTATGTAGGCAAAGCAGGAAGCCATTCCAGAATTCAGTCGAAGCAGGATTTCGCGGAGACCTCGAACCGAACCTGATCTTCAAGGAAGTTCGCGCATCGCCTACTCGGTATAGCACTTTTTTTTTATGGTTCACGTTACGATGGCTTTTTTCGTTGAATTTTTTTTATAATTTCTTCTTTTTTTTTTTTTTTGTTTACCCGAAAACTTCCCGGTCGACTTGGGTGAGCGCGGTGTTAATGGTTTCGTCACTTAGGAGACTTTATTGCCGTCGGTAATAGCGCCGCGAGCGACAGCGATAGGAAGAAGATGAGGAAAGAGATTTTCATTGTTAATAACCTTTCTGGATAATACGTTATATTTTGTCATTGTGACTTTCTCCACGCCTCGTCTGTTCGTCCTCTGCATCAGGTGTAACACACCTATTCTTTGCTAAGGATGATGTCGAAAGGGGGAGCATGGGGAAGCGCCTATTTCCCCATCCAAATTGTCCCATCTATAGTCGTGCAAGTTTGCAGTATACGATTTGCAAAAATTCAAGACATAATAAAAAAAATACGACAAAAGATTTATTATTAAAGAAAAAAAATATATTATTAAGTTTCACTAACCTGCATCTAAAAATGGAACAACAACGAGTCACGGAGTCATCAAGGCTGCAATATCGCGATCAACCCGAAACGAAGTAAAAAAAAAAAAAATGTTACGGTGAAGTTTCATCGACGAAGCACCGTGACTAAGTGACGACCTGCACGAAGACATCCGCGACGAAGGGTTCGCCATGCAATTCTCTGCCTCCACAAAGGCCAAGATGAAGATGAAGTTAGTTCAAAAAAAAAAATCGAGGACAACCAGGACGACACAAACGTATATATTAGCGTGGGCTGAAACGAATTCCGTGCTCCGAAGTTGCATTAAAAGCCAACGAAGACGAAGGCCTCGATCGCATCGGTGCGAATACTCTACTTACACGCGCTCTCTTTCTCTCTCCCATCTCCACGTGTCCTCCGGTAGTCGTAACGCTTGTACACATGCAATAACTTCACCGCGACACAACTTCCATACAGCTTCCTTCATATACGCAACGAGCATCGCCATACAAGCTTTTGCCGGGACTCCGAGGCATAAAACCATAGATACGGGAGTGAGAGGAAAATCTCCGGTCGAAGGTACACACGAAGGCAGCGGATGGCTGTAACGAAGAAGGAAGAAGAGAGTCCATGCGGTGTGGTCCGTGGTGGTGGAGCGACGATGCAACCAGCAGGGATCCTTGAACCTACAGGAATGCAGCGGTTGCAGCCCACGCCACGGCCAGAACTCTCTGTGCTTCTTCTTCTTCCTTTTTTTTCTGTATTTTTTTTTTTACTCTTTTTCTCTCTTAGGTTCGCTATACTGCTATATCTGTGGATGCTGAGCGTATAGGTACCCCACTCTTCGTTTCATTCCGCGACCTAATCCCCCGCGGGCCGCGAGGGCGACTCTATCCCGTGTACACTCGTACACGTACGCTCGGGTACTCCGCGGGAACCGAGAAGAGACGCGGCCATCGGAGCTTTCGTCAATTTTTCAAACGCCGATATTTCTTTCTTCTAAATTTTCACACCTTTTTCTCCACAAGATTTTAAATAATCAATTTTTTTTTGTTGTATTATTTTTTTTTAATCTAGAAGAGGAGTTATTAGATACTCGAAACGATATATTTTTCACGATTTTTTTTATCCGACATAAAGTTGGCTCTGGTATAGTTCTCGTTTGTTACGCAACCGTCAACTCTTCCACTTCGACTAGCTTCGTTCCGATTGACGGTCTTTCTTCGTTTCGTTTGTATTTTTCTCGTTTTAACCATTTCATTCGTGCGGCCTGATATTTCTCGTAAGAAAAACATGGTCGATACGCGAAGGTCGATAGAAGCGGAGAATTTAATTGCCGAAGGCGAGGATTACGGTCTGTCGGTTCTTCTGGAGCCGGAGCGAAATGTCGACGATATGTGGTCCGCGGAGCAGGTCATCTCAGACTCGGTATCGAATTTCGAGGTCGACGGGGAATTTCTCGAAAGGACTTCCGGATACTTCGCCGAAGCCGAAGCTGAAGATGTTGCGTCACAACGACCGTTGTCGGATTTGCCGGAAGAGCCCGAGTTCGACGAGAAAAATGCCGAAGACTTTCGTGTTGAGAATTACGAGGAGAAACGTAGATACGATATTTCCGACGATTTTTACGGATCGGATAACGATGAGGAGGAAGAACTCTGCGACTCGGTGTCGAGCTCGGCTGGTCAGGTAGAGGTTGACGAGGAGGCTCAAAGGGAAACGTCAGCGACCGAGCTCGAACAGGAGGAAGTTGATTTTCTCGCGGATATTCCTGCAGAGGTTCGCATTAACGTCATCGTGCCGGTCGAATTGCGATTTGTCGTGACGTGTCTAATTCCGTGACCTCAACCACTCGTTCGCCACGACTCCAAAACCATTTACAAGTGTATCATATTCAGAACATAACTTTTTCGGCAAAATAATAAAATTGACGTTGCGAGATATTACTTTTCGGTTCTTTCGTCAGATATTGAGGGACCGTCAGGCGCTTATCGAAAAGTTGCGAGAAACGCGAGAGGAGGAGCCGGATTTGAGAAGGAAAAATCGACTCTATCAGTACTGGGTCACCAGAGTCATGAGCAAGGTCAGGAGGTTTTTGGTTTTTTGTTTGTAGATTCCGAGTCTCGGGTAGGTGATGGAAATTAAACACTGGACCGGTGCCGGTCCGACTTTGGGCCAGTGCTGGGTCTGTGCGGGGCTTCCAGGAGTAGATCACCTCCCGCAATACCCAACCACGTCGACTTTTTTTTCACTCTCGGTACCACAGAAGCATCAGAAAATGACGCCCGAAGATGAGACCCTGAGTTCCAGAGGCGCGAAAAACAGATACATAAGTGAATTGCTCTCGTACAAAACGTCGATCGACGAGATCGAGGCTCGTCAGGCGGAGATTAACGTCGAACTTTGGAATATGGAAAATAGTCTCAAGACCGTCGCTGAGGAGGACACCGACACCTTCGGGGGGCTTCTCGATAGGCAGAGGGAAGTAGGGATTGGATTGGTGTACGAAAAATCGGCAAAGGTCTTGAGCGTCAAAGCGATCGAGGCGATGATTCGTCGGCAGGTCTGGGAGCTTTTTAGACCCAAAAATATAATAATTTCTATTCTGCAGAATTTCACATACTTTTAAAGCGATGTGGAACTTAAAGCGTCTTTCTCAAAGACTTTCCTTAATAAAAAAAAAAGTTTCAAAAAAAGTTTAGGATCCTTGAAACACACAAAATAGATTGCAATTTTTGTTACCGACCGAGTCTCGCACGTAGGTTTTTTGGTTAAATTAACCGGAACAATATCGGTGTTCAGATTCTTCGTCGCGACTTGCTGAATCGCGATCGTTTTCGCTACATCGTCCGTCGTCATCGGTACGAAGATCTGAAAGAGAGGATTCGGCGCGTCGAGACCCTGGGCGAGGGTATGACGATAATGGACTACGAGATCTTACGTTCCGAAAATTATAGTTACAAGGAAAAGGTGGAGGATCGCGAGAAAGACTTGGAGAAGCTTTGCACCAAGTATTTCACAGTCAAATCCAATTTTATTAATTCGACTGCTTGGGTACAAAAAAAAACTTTCCGTCATCGTTGGTTCATTTTGCCTTCATTTATTTACGAAAATCGTGTGGAAGTTTCTGACCACTTTTTTCCCTCTCACTCGAAGAAAGTGTGTTTTGAGGAAACTGCGTTTTTTTTTTCACCAGCATTCAATCCATCCTCACCTCCCTGGCGAATTATAAAGAGAAAGACGTCGCCAATCTCGCTAATATTCACCACGAAAAAAGCCGTCTCGAATCATACCAATCCAAAGTTGTCAACACTCGCGACGGAATTTTCAAACTTCACGAGACGCTCCTTCGCATCCGAAGAGGTTGCGAATTCAACAAACGCCGAGGTGGATTACTCTTTGCCCTGTAAGTCCAAAAAAAAATCTGAAAAATGAAATAGCTCACGAATTTTTCCTTCAAAAAATCCATAAAAAATGCGTAACTCGGAAATACACACTGTAATCCGAACTTACGAAACGAATTTCAGCCCAGCTCTCCGAGAGATGGAGAAAAATCTGAAAAATCTCGAAGATCTTAAATCGGAGGTCGAACGAATGTTCCCACAGGTAAAAATTTGCCTCGAAGAGAGCCGAGCGGACTCTTCGCGAGGTGATCGCAGCCTGAAAGTCGATGAAACTCGTACAACCGTGACGAGGATGACTAAGGTCAAACGTTCGAGCCTCGACTCAAAGAAGCCTGGACGTTGCTGATCGATAATCGACTGCGGATGAACCGCAGTTTTTAATCGTTTATTTTTTTTCCCCTCCCCCCTTCTCGACTCTTCCCCTTAGCGAGCTCAATCTCCCAGATAGATAGATGGATAGAATAATATTCGCGTGATTTAATCGAGTCGTGTAGGCAGGCCATTTGCTCGGGGTAATAATCGTTTGTAATAATCCTCGTAAGTTCCCCGACCCAATGAAGCTTTCAGCGCAATGCTTATTATCATTCCCAAGCTATTTATTATAATCCTCATCGATTACAATAACTTCCATCGAGAATATACTATATAGAATATATGCTTCAATTTAATTTCGCCTCGGGCCGCTATTATTTCATTATAATTCCCGTGGCTTCGATATATCGAAGCGAGCGAAGAATTGGTCTGGTCGATAAAAAAAAACATGTATCGAAAGCCGGCGATGGTGAGTAGACTCACATGGAAAAAACATGCACTGCGTCATGTAACAAAAAATTCATTTGTTATATACATATATACTTAATATATTTAAGCCTGATTTTTTTTGTTATTTTTGGGATATTTTAACGTCAAAATACGGCTTCGTATAAATAGCAATTAAAAATTTGATATTTGCGTCATATATAAGAAAAAAAAACATAAAATTTGAAAGATTTCGAATACATTGTCTTGCATATAATTCATTTGGTTGAGGGGAGATTTGCCGAAGAAATTTTTTTTGCCTTTGCGATTTGCCATGCACGACATGTGCTCGAGATTTTTTTTTTTTTTGTTGCACCACGATGTTGCGTGGGTGACAGAGTCTGCGAGCGTTATAGTCGGGACAGTGATGCCGAGAATATCGCGATTGTTCCTTCACAGCGTTTGACGCTTATTCATCGGGGATCCGGCGAATTTGTGTAGGAGAAATTCCTCGGGATTATAATATACATCTGGACGGACAGACAGTTGGACATCATAATATGGGAGATCGTATATGTAGTTAAACGTTTTTCATTGTATTTATAATTCAAAGCAATTGAGTCGTCTAGAGTTTTGTCAGTCCGTTAACTTCCCATGGTTGGAATAATAATAAAACAGGATTAAAAAAAATAAACATGACGTACCGTTGAGTCCAAGGTTCTTATTCAGCAGAGTGAAAAAATTGATTTCATTGATTATTTGATGAACGCTCGTACTTATATTTATTAAAATATTTTTTTTTTCACGGTTTCGTATGGATGTTTGAACCGAGTTATTCAGATATTTTCGTTGCGTCCTCTTCGGATGCTGCGAGGCTTGGATGCTGTGTGAATAATAATCGAACAGATCTACGCGTCTTTGCTTTATTTCCGAGCACATTTCCCGAGGCGACTCTCCATACAATAACGTACAATAGAGGAGTCTACTACTTTCGTCTGGAAACGTTGAGCTCGGGCTCATTGTTGGCTCGTGGGTCGTTTCCTTCCTTCGTCCTGTCTCGCTTCCAACACACACATACACTGCGAGGCGTGTCCACCCACGTAGAGAGCCACAGGCGTCCGTTAAAAATTTGCCGGGCCACCCGCGCACCACTGCGTGCACACTCCGCTCGGTAAGATGTTTCTTCACCTACGACACCCTGGACCATGACCATATATACACAATATATTTCATACGGCCAGCGAGAATAAAAAAAAATTATCTGAAAAATTATTAATTCACAACATTTTTTTTCATTTTGAAAATAATATTACATGTAGAATGCAATATCCGAATATGCGACGTTTAGAAGTTCCAAAAATTGAGTCGCTAAAAATTTTCGGTTTTTACTTCGATTATTTTTTTTTAATTAAAAAATTATGATTATACTTTTTTTTAAACACGCATTAACTTATTGGTTAAATTTTTTTTATTAGCTACAAAAAGTTTGATTCTAAAAATTTGACGATTTATCGTGCAGTGCGTTGATCGCTTTGCGAGAGTCGGGTCCATTGGGCCAAAGACTAACGGAGCGTCGTGAACCGAAGGAAGTCATTAGTCTACGTGGCGTATCTGGATCGCTTCGAATTAATTCGCGGCTGTCACGTTGCTCTTGGGTCAAGACGAACGACCGGCAGTCGCAGTCGGTAACACTAACTAAGAACGATTACGTCTCTTCCCTATATAGATATATCTGCGTGTCTTTGAGGATATCTGTTCTGCAACGGAGAGTTTCATTCCAGTGTTTATCGGCGCATTTGTGTGCCTACAACTGTGTCTGCGTGCCTCCTCGCTACTCTACGATTATCGCATCTCGTTGCTACCGGATGTCTAATTGCCTATTACTTACTCGCTCTCTTTCTCCCCCACCGCCTTTCTCAGTCTCATCGATAAATGGGCTCGTTTGTCTGTGCGAATTAACATTGATCCACCTGGGATTTTCACATCTATTAGCCTCGCGATTTAATATTATACTCAATTTCTTTAATTGTTTGTTAATCATTGCTATTAAGAGGATGCTCACGGGAGTCGATGGAAAATTACGGAAATTCGATGAGAGGAACAATTATTCGTTCGATCGATTATAAAATAATAGCTGAATCTAATTTGTGGGATACAACATTAAAATATCATGAAAATTAATCATTTTCACATCGCTTTCCATCTACTTTCTCTCATTTTTTAAAATAAATGTTTCGTGATATTTTTTTCCTCGTGGAAGAAGCTTCACAAGTAAAAGTAAAAAAAATAATGTACACGGTTTTAGTTCTAGTCCAATTAATTTTCGTTCTGAATTTTGTACCTCCAGGAACTTAACCAATAATTTTGTCGTGCATCGTGCATGAATTATGTACTTGAAAGATATTTTAAAAATTAATTTTGAATTTAAAAAAATCTCATTAATCAACGACGCCGCACGTAAACCATAATATGCGCGACATGACTGTGTCCCCAAATTCGACGTCCTGTTCGAGCTATTGGGAATTTCCGGCTGAAACTTCCATTCTTATCTAGATTGCTCCCATCGACGAGAGAAAAATCTCGTTTACTTTATACCTGAAAAATATCCTTGGCAAATTTGCTGCGACTGAAAGATACCACCATTATTTCGGAAACTACCTGCTTCGGTGCTCGTCTATTCGTGGATCTTCCCTAGAAAGGTTTACCGCTTTCCACGAAAATTTCACTTGGCATTTTTTTCGTTTTTCAATGAATGAACTTTTGAATGAATTGTCTCCAGCGTGAATGGTCCCTCCGACTTTCTTTTTCCTGGTTAATCCGCGATATATATTCAGTGACAGTCGCGCGGAAATTTCTCGTGATAATTTATGTTAGCATGCATTCGAGAAAGAGTGGAGGAACTGTTAAAAAATGTAACTTTTTTCCGAATCCAATACATAACATTACACTAAACGAATATTAATTTTTTATTTGGTGAGATATGATCTGCATAGTGCGAACACTGCACACATGTAAAAAATATCATTGTAAACAAAAATTTTGAGTTACGCAATCAAATTAAATATGCCGAACAGAGATGTATGCAAAAATTTTCGCGAATTTAATTATTATTAATTTTTTTCCTCGTCTGGAGGAGTACAAAATTTATGATATCTACCAACGACCATGATTCATGACGAAAGACAAGACGGTCTATTGAGATTTAAATTCGCGTTTGAGAATTATCTTTCGAAACGGGACCGGAATGAAGTTCTGGCAAATTTCCTTCCCCGCTCGGCGACGTCGTGACACCTCCGGTTGTTCGAATGCCCCACCGAGGGATCAACATCGAGCTTCGAAGCTATAAGGCACGGTATAAGCAGAACATGCAAAGTACGGCGAGTCGGGGACCCGGAGAAACTTATCGTGGCGAATTATGCAGATCTCCTCGAGGCGGGGGAAGAGTCGACAGAAAAAAAATAAAAATAAAATGGGGGTAAACGGAGGCGGGGGAAATAGACACAGAGCATTTACATTTGCTTTTGCATAGTGTAAGACAGCACGGCATCGCCGTCAGGGCTTCTCGCTACTGTAAGAAAACAGAACTGTGAACAACACAGCCGGACTTTCATCTGTTTAACATGAGAAAAAAAAATTAGCTCTGTATCGGATCTCGGGTGATCGAGTCTCACGCCGTCTAAGCGGACTTGGTTGTCGTCGTCGCCGTCGTCGAAGCGCACGGCTCCTCGCGGGGGATCGCGGGCGCGCACTCGAATAAACGAAATGATCGATCTATCGACCGAGCCGAATAGATCGATCTCTCACGGTATCTCTCGTACCTCCAACCACTTCTCGCCCCGAAACTGTTCGGGCACGATTCTGCGGAAAGGCCCGCCGGTATAACGAGCCGTTGATTGCAATCTTTCCTCTTTCTCTTGGGGGGCCTTATCAGTTTCTGCTTATTGGCAGGTTGGCGCACGAAAGAGAAAGAAGAAGGGAAAGCACTGACGGGCCTGTGGAATCTGGGATGGGACGACGGATAGTCTGTTCTCTTAGCGATAGAAAAAATAAGTGAATCAGGGGTCATAAAAAAATTGAAGATTGTTAAAATTAAGGAGGGTCTTCTGTTATACCAAAACAGTGAGAAAGCGGTAAAATTTTTATAGTATCTTCGTGAACACATTCGAAACTTTTATGCAGAGTTCGATAAATGTTGTCTTTACCGTTGCGAGTGAAAAAAAATCTTGAAAAATTGACGATTTTAAGACGGGATTTCATGGCTGCGCGAATCGGGTTATTTTCATTAAACGATTATCGAAAACAATTAGTGTCAGCTTATTTTAAAAAATTCTGTAACTCAATGTACTATGAGAGTTTATATGTAAAGGACCAGTGCAACATGCTTTACCGTTTACGAGTAAATAAATAAAAATTTTCAGATTGGCTACTCTTAGTCCGTCCCGTGTATAAGCATTGGAACTCTGGCCGCGCGTCGCGTCCCGCAAAGTAACACAAGACCCTCCTCAAGTTCTTTTTATACACGCTTCAAATGCAATAACACCGATCGAATCGGCACGGCATCTCGGCGAAAATGTTGCTCACACTCCGACGTCTCGATTTCACTGGAAACAAGCTAAAAATAGCGATTGTGTGGAAAGTACAACGAAGACCCCGGGTCGACTCAAAGGTCTCCAAAGATTCAAAAGTGTCGCGTCCGAAACTCAGACGGAATAAAACATTTTCTCGACTCGCCACGATCTTGGCCTCACCGAATCGAAGATTCTGCATCCAGAAAATCCAATGAATCTGTGCCGTATATTTTACCACAGCGACACATTCGCGACAACTTTATTCGACTCCTGAAATTCTTGTCGAATCGTGTACGTGAATATGTAAAATCATGAAGACGTTTTCTCGAGAGGAGAAAATGGCAAGTTGGCACGAAGCGATTTATACGATCTACCCTACGTAGTAAATATCGTTTGGCTTTCTCTGCAAAATTTCGTTCTTTCCATCCGGTCGAGTGTCGATATACATATACATTTTTTTTTTTTTTTTTCCATCGCGCAAGAGGAGTCTCGTACATTACATATTACCTTAGTCCATCGGAGTGCAGAGTGCGCGATTGCAGCCGGGCCGGGTACCTTGTAACCTATGCGAATGTCTATGTATCCCATGTAGAATCCCGTGCATTTATAAAAGGGTCCGTTTATACACCGGACGAAGGAACGGAAGAAGAGTGGAAGCAGAACAAAAAAAAAGACGATAAACAGTCTACCAACCTACCGACTAGAATCGTGTGCGTGAATATGTATAAGTGCGAGTTTAAACTGCACGCTCGTGCATTCGATTCGACTCGGTTGTTCGGGCATCGGTCGTTCGTTCGTATGTGGAGTAAGGGAGAGGCGCGGATTGGAAAAGAAACAGAGTGAATGAGAAAGAAAAAAGTAGAATGGAAGGCAGAGAGTGAAGAAGCGAAACAGCGGAACGCATACTCGGAAGCTCGAAACAACTGCTCGCAAGTACGCGCGCAAGGTCTTCAAACCAAATGAATTCATTATTCGAGCAATATTCTAGATATTCATCGATGGCTGAGGATGGTGCAAGTTCACGATGAAATACCCAATATTCAGTGACTTTACGCGATGTTACGTCGAATTACTTAACGTTACGTCAAGTTACTTTCAGTTGCTTTGAGTTACTCTGAATTATTTGAAGCAACTTCGAATTATTTTGAGTTACTTTGAGTCACTTTGAATTAATTTTATCGTCGGTCAAGCTCGGATCCCACTGGCACCGAGATCGATAAGCTCGATAGTTGCTTCCACGTCGTTGTCGTGTCTGCCCTTCAGTTTAATTCGTGATTCGTGCACCGTGAAGGCCACGGATGCACCGGGCAACCCC
This sequence comes from Listrodromus nycthemerus, assembly GCA_963978505.1. Lineage (NCBI taxonomy): Eukaryota > Metazoa > Arthropoda > Insecta > Hymenoptera > Ichneumonidae > Listrodromus > Listrodromus nycthemerus. The sequence goes on from OZ021681.1 coordinate 20,277,557, forward strand.
CTGTGTCCGACATAATAAAAATACCTGCGGAGGTGAACGCGCGCGTGCTCGAGACTCCGACTCGCCGCATTAGACTCCCTTCCTAAGGCTCTCTGCTGTGCTTCCCTTGTCGGACTCTGTATACTGACTCGCAAAAGAATATAAATTAAGGTAGAGTATATTACCCCGTCGGGGACAAAGGCGAAGATTCTTTTTTCTCCTCGTTGACTGTGTACGCACAATACAATAAAATATATCGAATTTTTCACGCGATACAACTCGCACGACAAAAGTCGTCAATGCGAAGATCAACTCTCCCACGATGGTGCGTAAATCCGAACATCCGTCGCCAGGCAACATCGACTATTTTCTGCCAGCAATTTTTTTTTTTTTTTTTTTTTTTTTTTTTTTTTTTTTTTTTTTTCATTCGTATATCAATAATTTTTCATTCGAACGTTTTTCCGTTTTATTCTAACAATTTTATCATTTTATTTTTGTACATGGAAAAATGCTCGGCATACGATGGTTCGTCGGGAGTGTCCATGCATCGGGACCGTAAATGGAAAAACTGCAAATCTCGTTCGCCAAGGAATCGTGTACGTTTCTCAAGGTCGACTAGCCGGGACTCCCTACGATAGAGCGAGACGGATAGAGAGAGACAGGTGGAGAGAGGAGAGAGAGAGCTGCCAGAAGGCACGTCGAGCAAAATCCGCGTACTGCATAACTGCGCTTCTATTACGCGGTCAATTACGCCGTACAGTGCGTTGCATGTCGCTCGACGATCTTTTACCCCTTTTCGTTCCTTTTTTTTTTCCTTCTCTTTTGGTTTTTTTTTTTTTTTTTTTTTCCTTTCGCTATCTTTCGCCTTCCTTCCTTCCCGCGATCGGTACTTGTATGTATATTTCTATCTCTTTCGCAACTCTCCACCACTCTCGGCGAGCCGAGGACTCTCCGTCCGCTCCTTAAAAAGTCCTTTGGAGAATAAACGAAAAACGAGTGTGTGTCGCGCGCACGCTCCTCGCGCGCAATGCGCGCCCGAGAGACACTCGCGGTTGTATTGTGCGCGTACGTACGACCGCTGGTACAGACAAACGTTCCGCGAAACTTGACTATATTTGGACGTGCTCAACGTTGAGCTCGATTCATACTACTCGTCTCGGTAAATCACTTCATACGCGAAGATCCACGACCGACTAGAGAGCGCCCCCTTCGGAGTCTCCTCTCTCGTCGTTCACCAGTAACAGCGAGCGACCAGCTTCCGTTCCCCTCGTATAGTTAACCGCGGTATCGTCCAAATGGCATATCATTTAAATGGATTTTTTTTTTTTTTTACGTTTTTTAAATACCGAATCCTTATTCGTAGCTCCGTTACTCTTTTTGGAAATGTCCACTCTCCAATTACCACGAGACCATTATTCGTGCATTTCGCGTTACTCAATGATAATGACCGTGCATGACTCGCAGCCGCAAAATATATTTTTCATACGTTGAGAAAGACATTTTTTCACGAATATTTTTCAGTACTCGACGTACAATTTTTTTTAAAGATAAATTACTTAGGTACAAAGTACATTGCCGCGCGGAAAATTGGGTATTGTGAAATATTTTGCGGCTGCACTTTTTCGTCACGTGCGAGCAGTAAAATCACCACGGGCTTTTAGAATTATACCGGCTAGTTAATCGACGATATGTCGCTAAGCACTCGTAATTTCCGCACGGTACATTGTTGAGTTATATCGGATCTATCGCGAGGCAAATTGCAGGATCGATCGACGACAGGACACAAAAGTCCATGGATACTTTCCCATGAGCGGCGGACTCTCTCGGTTAGTCAATTACCTCGCTGTATGATAGCCCTGAGTTTATAGCATTATGTTTTCTATCTTACGGCGCACCACGCCTCGCATATCTATCGGTTAACTTTTGTAACGAGACGGATAGATCGTACCTGCCTGCACATATATTTTCGTTCGTTCGCCTCTTAAATGTCTCTCTCTCCTGCCCGGTCCCCCCTTTGTATCGAATCGCCGTTGTCGCCCTCGAACGCCGTTGAAAAAAAAAAAAAAAAAAAAACACGACGCGGGTTATGCAATCGGCGTAATTAACGAGGAGAGCACGCCCCGGCGCATATATAAACATAGGCGCAAGGCCTCGGTACGCTAATTGGGACAAGCGAGAACGGGCATATAGTATTGTACGCGAACTTATAATACCTCGGAGTATCAAGCGCGCACGTGCACATCGCTGCTGCCCGGCTTGACTAAACGCGACTTTCAACCTCCGGTAAAGAGAGTTAGGAACTGCCGACTGTTCGATGAGTTTATTTTCACCGGCTCTATTCGTTGGTATGTGAAATTTATCACTACGCCAGGATTTCCACGTTTCAAAGCTCTTTATGCGACTCGTTTAAAATTATTTTTGTTCTCCAGACGATATTTCCTATACCGGAAGGGAATCAAACAGTTTTCACAATTTTTCCAATTATCGCCGTACCCTAAAAAAAAAGTATGAATGCCGAGTAATTTGAATCGATTATGTTCGTCGACAATGTCATAAAAATATTGAAGTTCTTCAGTTTGCTTTTTTCGAAGACTTTATCACTCGGTCTTTGCTATTTTCAATTTTATTTATGTAATTAATTTTTTCCGCTGGAAAAAATTCTATATGTCGGATAATTTGTTATTTTTATTTGTGTATTTATTGAGAAATTAATGGAAGAAATTTAAACAGAGTTCAACGATAAGGAAGCGTCGTTAAAAAAAAAATCGTCGATCCTCTTAATCGTATCAATAATTGAATCCCTGAGCCACAGAAACGACCGTCCCAAGCCAACCCTTGTCTCCGCGGTGGCCGAGAGAGGAGAGCATTTCGCGGAGCACGTATAGATAGAGAGTTCCCTCGCGGAACGAATAGAACGAAAGGCTGAAGGAAGGAACGATGGAACGAACGAACTCGACGTCCTTGGCTGAAACAGTGAGCCGGGGGCCGAGGCGCGCCGTGTGCTTCGCGGCTCGCCCGCACGGCAGATGGTCAGCCCGGGAAGACGTTGTTGGTCAGTGCGCGATACACTGCACATCCCACTGTAAATGTTTACCTATATCTCGCACCTCCGCCTGTACATCTCTCCCGAAGCCTCCAATCGTTGAAACTCTCTTAACTTCCTTTTTATTTTTATCTCACGAGCACAGATCGATTCCCACTTCCCGTCTAACGAGATAATCGAAACGAACCGATGGTCGTTTGAAAAATGAACATCAGAAAATCGAGACATTCCACGCATTAAAAATCAACGAAAAAGAAAAGAAAATAAAAGTTCACTACCTTTGTTCTTTCTCGTGATATTAAATTTACGAAAAAATATTGCACAAACTTTTGATTCCCACGAATAGAGGCGCGGTTGTGTGATAGATAGATAACTTTTTGTTATTATTGAGGCTCAATAAAAATCGATGAAAATAGACGATAAAAAAAAAAATGAAACCACAAGAAATAGGGTCTCGTCCGGAAAATAAAAGAAATGATATTAGAGCGAGGAGGAACGCGAGAAAGCGAGTGGTGGAAGGGGTTACGAATGCGAGGAGTAGAAAATCGAAAGGCGGAGGAAGTCTGCACCTTTCTAGCTTGTCGCCGGTGCACGGCCGAAGAGGAAGAAGCGGAGGGGAAAAAAAACGATCATCTTGGGTTACCCCGGTGGATAGCCGGAGAGAAGCGGAGAGACGGATAATGGAGGCTAGACGCGCGATAGGAGATAAAAGGAGAAAGAAAATCTGCCGGACCGGCGAGGAGAAGGGGGTTCCCCTCTGTTTCTTATTCTTCCTACTCTCCGCCGTATTCCCCGGTACTCGATATATGTGGTACGGCGCTCGTGCCTTGTGCCTTTCTGCGGCGGTTCTCTCGGATTCGCGCAGATCCGAGAAAGAGACGAAGAGGCGCGAAGAAGGGGGGAAGAGGATGAAGAGACGGGATTCGAGTGTGTGCGACGGAGTAGGTAGAGCGGTCGTTTGCCTTGGATTGCCTTCAAACCCCGTCGAGTGAGCCTGTAGAGAGCCTCGACTCCTCGCTTATACTTACACTAGGTGTATTATATATACATAGCTGCGCGAGTGTGTGTGTGTGTGTGTGTGTGTGTGGATTCGCTGCACACATACAGGCTCCATCAAAACCGGTAATTACCGGGTAGAGGAGGGGACTCGTTGTTCAATAAAATAGGTATTTAAGGTTTTAAGGTTTTTTTTTTTTTTTTCGATTCAGCAAAGCTGAATGATTTTTACACGGTCTCTGACACATACATACATAGCTCCGCTATATAAAATCTGGAATTTGTGAAGCTCCTTTTATTTTTCGTATGTTTTGGTATTTCGGTATGAAATTTTTTTTTTTCTTTTTTTTTTTGGGAAAGGATGTTGGAACATTTTTTTACAACTTCTCACAGAGACGTCTTAATTGATCGGGGATGTCGTACCGATTTCGTGAGAATTCGTCGAGCCGTTATGAAGATACCGCGCTCCGAAACGATCGACCGAGACACAAGTATCGTGTCACGAATGGTTGCACGCGAGAAAATACATTTCAATACTTCGCGATTAATTACCCAATAGAATTTACACTGTACATTTGCGATTTGCTTATTCCGAACGATAATAATAATTGCGTGATCACAGTCGTACAGTGAATAAAAATGACGTGTGAGTCGCGAACGCCTCGGTCACATTTATTTTTCTTAATTGTATTATTTTTCTTAATTGTACTTATTTTTTTAAATGTATATTTAATTACAAAACCTGCCGATTCATCCGTTAACGCAACAATTTCAACAACCTCCTATCAATACCAAAAACATTTCAAGGTTAAACGATAAATTCGATCAATCGTCCATCATTGCAGAAAATAATCACCACGCTTATTAATTACGGGTTTTGATACACCCTGTACTCGTGTGTATAGTCACAATTATGTACTAAACATATATATATATATATATATATATATATATATATAAATATATATATATAGAACGTCCGGAGTAGTATAGGGCCCGATCCCGATTCCGATCCCGCCCGGTTTCCGCCGCGCGCATTCCATCCGAGTAGCGCCGAGCGCGCAGGATCGTCGAAGACAGTCGGAGCGGCAGTGGACAGGGCCGCATAGGCTCGTCCGCGAGCTGCCTGTCTGTGTCCGTTCGCCTCCTATGTAACTCGCAGACCGGCCGAGAGGTAAAAGATCCTCTACGAATCCCCCCAACGGGCAGTAGCAGCGAGCAGCGCGCAGCGCTCCCTTCGGCAATTTCCGTCATCATTCGGCCGCGACGCCGATGTATCCGCGGTACGAGAGCACTCGCGCGAGTCTTCGGCCGCAGTCGTGGATCGGCGCTTGCCCGGAGCGGTAGTGCGCGCGTGTACACCTTTGATACACTGTCGAGTGTGCATCGCGCTCGCGATAGGTTATACACGATGTTGCACTCTCGGTAAGACACAAGAGAAAGACCGAGCACCAATTCATCAACAAAAACCGAACGACTTTCAAACCCGAGAGTGCAGTTCTTTCTCGGCGACCGAAAATTTGAAGCTTTAGCTCTCGTTGCGTCGAAGCGACCACTCGACGCCTATTTCACGACCAACCAGTACGGATATCATTATCGTTGATGCTTTCAATCGTAAAACAGCTGTAGGTGCGCGTGTGTGAAGTGAATTTTAATGTACAAACGAGAATTCGTTGTATATATACGTGTGCCAGTTTGAGCCGGTGTCGGTATCGATCGTCGCCACGCAAAAAGTATCGCGAACGCTTTACGAAGCTCTCGAGTGTGGATAAACAAAGAGAAAATAAAGAAACGTCGATGAACGGATATTGTTTGGATACTGCCGTAGATGTGAAAAAAATTGACGACCGCTCGGCCGCGACTGGAGGTCGATTCTTGTTGTTGAACTTTGAGGTTACGGGTAAAGACGACGAACGACTGGAAGAATTCTGGCACGGCAACAGGTGGAATCCTGCAGCCTTACAGGTTAGTTTCACGTTGGTTCGTTTTTTTTTTTTTTTTTTTTTTTTTTTTCGTCTTTACGTTCGAGTCTTGAGGGGAGTCCGTGGACTCGGATAGGTCGTAGTCGGTTGGTTAAGGCCGTCGAATGTCGCGACGCCGGCGTTTGTTTCTTAACCTCTCCGAGTGCGCACGGGTGAGCTGGCGTCGCTCGAGCGACTCGTGCGTTGGTTGGGCCTGCTACGATCAGACGAGATCCGATACTCATGGGAGAACTATGGGAACAATTTAACGCATGCGCGATTAGTCGGTCGATCAATTTTCGATTTAAAAAATGTTTATGACAATTTAATTGCGAACGACGGAGATTATATCGGCGCTACGAATCTTCCCTATGGAAATTCTCACCAAATGTTATTTGAGGTTAGAATCGAGCATAGAACAAACAGCCTCGAGCGTCTTCTTAATTATTCTTTTTACGTAACAGTAATTTTCCATATGTGGCGCAAGCGCCGAATCTCAAAATTTTAAATATCAGCAGCTTTTGGAAACACGTAGAAAAATTATCGAAACTACATTGTCCGAACGATTCTTCGAGTATAAATAATGTTTCACTAAAATAGAATAATTCACGTGATAATTTTGTTTTCAACTGCCGAGCAATAACATTCAACGGCGTAAAAAAGATCCAATCGGCTTCTCGTCCGTATGGATCGTAAAAAAATGGGAATGTAAGTTTCGCGTAGTTTTCTTTGGAGTCGCGAAAAACGCTCGGTAGAAGCAAAGAGGCAATCTCGTTTCTGTGGCTAGAAGAATATTAGATTTGCCGAGCGTGCGAGCACCTTTTTAGTAGAAAGTAATGCGGAGAGGCTTTTATATCGACCGGAGGCGCTCGCTCGCCAGCGAGGGCGCGCGTGTGCACACACAGGATAGAAAGAAACAATGAGGCTGACTCCTGGCGCGGCCGGAAAATAACGACCGGCTTCCCACTGCACCCTTCGCCCGCGCTTCAAGCTGTCCTCCTCTCGTTCTACCGTCGTTCCTCTCCCGCTCCGCGTTGCCTCCTCGACTGCACGGGGATGTGAGAAAATTCCACGACGAATTCGTTAACGGTTCCCTCGCGCGATGCTATGCCGCGAACGAGAGAAATAAAGAAGAAGTAACCGCGCTCGCGCGAGGCCGGCTCGCCGTCCGCGAAACGAACGAACACGAACGCTGAAAACCTCGCTGTAGAGGTGTACTACACGGCTAACCAGTATCAGCTTTATCCCCGTTTCCGGGATCTAACGAATCGCTGAATCCGTATTTATTAACGAATAACTTGAATCCCCTCCGGGTTTCGAATCGTACGAAACAAGTACCCGTGTGCGTGGGTTTTTTTTTTTTTTTTTTTTTTTTTTTTTTTTTTTTTTTTTTTTTTTTTTTATAACGGTTATTATTGGGAGACGAAAATCATTATACGCATATTTTTTTTTCTCTTGTTTTGCTAATTAACGGGTAGAAGTTTATGAACAATGCAAGGTTCAAGCGAATATCTCAGATGGCAAATATTCGTTTTTCGGAAAACAAACGAATCGGTAATTATTTAACGAATAACTCGACTTCGCATTCACACTATAAATCGTACGGAGACTCAAATACTCGTGTTCTCTTCCCAACGGTATTTATTAGGAGATGGATATCTTTATATGATTTTTTTTTGTTTTTAAAATTAACGGGAAGTTTTTGTTTTTTTTTTTTTTTTTGTGTAGATAAAACGAGCTAGTCTTCGTTGATATTCAGGGTTAACATCTTGGGTGATTTTTTGTCGTCGTTTTTCGAAGTCCACTTTTTTCTTTAATTTTCGTTTTTTCGAGTACGGTGAGAATTAGAGCCGTAGTCTGTTTTCATGAGGTACCTTGCACGTCTGCAACTTCCGTGCTCGCCGACAATCGGCTTCAGTGAGGAAAAATTTACCGCTCGGACTTCGTTACACACACTCGTGTGTAACTTCCCACTATCAGTCGTGTTGTTTCGCTCTCGGGACAGTCAGAATTACGAAAAAGAAAAGAAAACACAGAGAACGAGAGCCAAAGGAAATTTTTCCCAGGTTCTTTTTTTACACACGGAGCTCTGTGGACACTTGTTCAAATAATCCGAATTGGAAAAGCACTTTGAAAAAAATTAGCTCGTTTCATTATACGAAAGCGTTGAGAATATAATCGTACACAAAGAGAGTCGAAATTGTCTTCGTTCGTTCCTTCGTGGCTGAAAGTTGAAAAATATTTTCCAAGGTAAAATTCGTTTTTTTTTTTTTTCGGTGATAATCGAGGGGGACACTTGTTCGGCTCTGCTTCGAAATCGCCCGGGTCTAACAGCCCGCTTCTTCCACAGGATGTGTATAGTATGCTCGGGCTCTCGACGGGGTATAATTTATGATCCATTGATGCTGATTAGACGATTGGGGTGAGTGACTTTACACGGTATAACACTTGTACAAAAATACAACTGCGGGAGAGCTGACGCGTACGCCTACATCCAACCATTAGAAAAATTCTATTACATTTCGAGAAGAATGAAAAAAAAAAAAAAAAAATGGTCAGATTTTCGGTCGTTCGGAATCGCAGCGATTAATTTTCTCACGCTGACCCCAAATCCATCATCTGTTTTATTCTACCTTCAAACGAGACATTTGTGATCGAGAAAGACAAATGTATATTATTTTTCCTTTTTTTTTTTTTTCGTCACCTCCGAAGTTTCTCGCATACAGCTTCCGCCAGCAGCTCCGGGCGATCGATTAGTCCGTCGGCAAATAAACCGACGACAAACTTTGGCTTGACCTCTGATATTTTCGGGTTCTTTCTCTCTAGCCACATTTTTCGCATGTTTGTTTTCGTGTTTCGAAGCGACTCAGTGTCGACTGTTTCTGTACCAACATTTTGAAAAATCTCTACGATCAAACACTGTGATGTATTTCGATCGATTCTCGAAGATACACGCCTCGCGATTCGTAAACCCCTACGCAAGTAACGTACCTCTGCGTGAGTCAATTATGGTCGCCCATGCGGCGGGAGGCTCCGTAGGGAACTCGAAAGAACCAGCAATGCGCACAGCTCGAAATATGGCCGCGGAGTTTATTCTGTGTATACTTCATATACCTGCGTAGATGTTGTCCGAGCCGGTTCGAGGGGCGCAAGCAGCGCGGTAACGCTTATTAAATCGCTATTACCTTCGAGGCGGCCTGGCTCGTCTGTCTCAGCGGGTCGTCTACGTGGGTCACGACCCTCGACCGATCCCTCCCTCTCCGTCTCGTAACTCGGGAGTCCGGGATTATCATTGCCGGGCACGGGAAAGAATGAAAAAAAAAAAAAAAAAAAACACACGATAGACAGCAAACCTCTCAAGTCCGTGGGTGCTGAAAAGCGTTCGGAAATATTTTACTCGTTCGAAAATCTTTCGGCGAGTACCGGACAAGTTCGTTGGGCTCACGGAGAAGGAAAGTGAGAAAGATAATAAAGTTAAGAGCGGACAGGTAAGGTTGAGGTAGGGACAAGGGATGAGGCGTGAGACGTTATCTTCGAGCGTAATCTTATCTGAATTTTTTTCATTGACTCACGAAAAATACCGGCTCGAGATAAGACAAGGTCGTCGATGCGACAGTGCGGGTTTACAGCTGGGAAAGAGCATTCATCGAAGTTCTCGTAACACGAATTTACATAATAGTCTCTTCCTTATATTTTCTCGATCATTTATGAATGCCTTTAATTGATGGGAAAAAGATAAATTTACCCTGAATTATTTTTTTTCAATTGCAAATTTCTTGTTGAATCGATTTTTTTTTTGCAGATGATTATTTTAATTTTCTTTTTAGAAATACGATTTTAAAAAAAATGATTTCTTATTTGCTGAAAATCAATTGATGGTAAACGTTTGGAGAAGAAAATTATTAATTTTTGAGGTACATTAAAAAATAAATGAGTAAAGAGATGTGAATTGAAATAATGTCCTGTAGAGTTATCGAGCGATATTGAAATGTGGGGTAAACAGCCGAAGTTTCGACGATGTGTTGGACGCATCGGAATTACGGCAAGAGTCATGCAGCGAAGTGCACCAGTGGGCCGCGCCGACGTACAAAAATGGACTAAGCGTGTAATGAGAGAAAGAGTGTAGGGGAAACGTTATTATCTCCGGCTGTAAGAGCGCGTTTGTAGAAAAGTAGGGAAAAGAGTGAAGCCGGTTGGGTTCTCGCTGCACGAGTTGCGCAACTCCGCTGCACTCGGCTCTCTCTCTCTCTCTCTCGCTAATGTCTCGTTTGGATTATGCGAACGCGGTAGTCGCGCGCGCCGCGTTTGCTTCGAACCGAGAATGTAAACTCAGTTTCAGTATTATCGCAGACTTTCCACAAACTCTTGCGGCACTAAGTCTCATCTGTAGTTTCTTTTTTTTCCCAACTAGCGCTCAACTTGATCAAATCGCTTTCCTCGTAAGGAAAGCAAACAACAAAATTACAACTCAAAGGCCTCGAACAAAATTTAAGATTCCACTACAAAAAATCAATATTTATGAAAAAATAAAAAAAAAAAATTTTCGTTTTAAATTTTAAATTTGTAATTTAAGGTGTGAAATTTCTCATTGAATCCCAGTAATTAAGTATTAAACCGTAATTGAACGGAGAGCACATTTATTCCTCATTACCGCAACTTTCAATGGAAAAAGGAAAATATTTTAAGCGTACAATCAAAAATATTTTAAGCGTACAATCAAAAATATTTTAAGCGTACAATCAAAAATATTTTAAGCGTACAATCGAGATCGTAAAGGCGAAAGAAACCGCGATAAACTGGCAATGCGATCGTCCCGTTAAGGTGTTAAAGAAAAACTGAATTTCCGCCAACAGGTAATTTATTTCTCACCCCGTCTCCGTTATTCCGTCCGATTCCTCCGATCCACGAAATTACAGTTCGCCCGTGGAATATTTTCAATCGTTTCTCCGGCCTATCGATTACTTTATATCGTCTCTCATAAGCAGTCTCGATAAATTCCCAAGACAGTTCGATCAGTTCCACGGAACGTTGGAATTTCAATCCTCCGAGCCCGGTATGTGGATACGCCCTCGAGGAAACTCTTCGTGAGAAGTACAAAGCGGTCGACGATAAAGTATTATTAAACAGCGTGCGCGCGGCGTACATCAGCCAATAGCGAAATAGAGGCAGAGACAGAGGAGCAGACCCGATGGAATAATATAGTGCAACGCGTCACGTGCAGTTTAATATAGTACTACGAATCGTTCATACGCACGCGAGACTGTAGGGCGAATTTTTTTTTTTTCTTTTTTTTTTATTTGTGCACAGTAACTGCACATATATTAAACAGCGCAAACTCGCCACGGTACGCTTGCAGTCACTGTAGTGCGCAGAGAGGAGCGCATGCGCGGACGAACCGGATGTCCTTCGAGCTCTCGTGGCGAGCCCGCCTAACCCATTTCCCATTAATATTCCCATTGGCAGGAACAGAAAGAGAGCTAAAAGTATTCGTCTCTTCTTCGTGCACGATGGGAGAATAAAAAATTAATAAAAAAAAAAAAGAACGAGGGAGCAGGGGAGACGAAGAACGAAAGAATACGAAGGAGCCCGAACGGCTATTGAAATTGTGCGTCGCTATCGGAGATAGCCAATCGACTGATCGGATGCTTAATCTTGGGCATCGAAGAGCACTTGCATCAAACCCCCTCTGGCTATTGGACGAACGTATTACACTTATCCGGGCTCGAAGCTATCCGCACCGTTACGTTGCTCGCAAGGAAATAAATAAATAAATGAAAGAAGAGGGTTAAGCAAATTTGAGAAATACTTTTGTTTCTTCAATCGGTCTACGGCGAAAAAATTACAATAACGAAAAATAAACGACGAAATAAAAATAATAGAGTAAACAAATAAATTCCGTGTTTTTACGGATTTTCCGTTGAAACATCTGTAAAATTGTGCGACGACTCACTTTCATCGTCAGATGCCTCGTAAAGTTACCGTGTTATCTTTTTTTTCTTTTTTTTTTTTACGAATGTATAAAAAATAAGGAAAAATCAAATGAAACAAGAAAAAGGAAAGGAAGATGAAAAACTCAAGTTACCATCTCGTCGGACTGGTGCGTAAGATTTAACACGCGGATAGATTAATGGATCTTCGGTCTCGGGGAGGGTACAAGCATGGCCACAAAACCAGCCAATAATAACCGGACTTTGTATATTCGACGTACCGGGAGAGCATCATTACCGCTTTCCCCCGTTGCTATTAAAGACGATTCCCCTCTCTCAACCGTCCGCAAATCGAAGGATGTACCTTGCCGTTGCCCGCCACAGCGGTTTGCTTATGCAGAATCGACGTGCAACTTTGTTAGCGTGAGTTCAGCTTCCATTCGCACGCAACTATTAAGTACGTACATGCGCCACAGAACGGACGGAGTGTGTCTATGTACCTCGACGGCGCATCGAGTTCCGTGCACCGAAGCACCGGTTTGCTGAGTTCCACGAGGATATTCACCGAGATTCCTCGGCCCTGATAAAAGCCATGAAATAACTGCAATAAAATTGCGTTGCAATGAATTTTTAATTGCCCGCTGATTTGCCCCTAAGAAAACGCTGCGGAAATTGTTAACCCTGCGAACAAGATACTCGGGTTAGTTACTGCGTACCAGGGATAATTCCGAAACTTATTCATTATCACAAAATCGAAGCCGCGACTAGTGTCATTTTTTTTTTTTTTTTTTTCCGATCAAGAGAGATTTTTGTTTTGTTTCCTGATTGCAATTCGTGGCGATAATAATTAGGCGAATAAATTCTCGACGATATCCACACGGGAAATAAAATAATGCAGATAAAAAACTAAAATGTTGAAGCAAACTTCTTTTTAGTCTCGATGGCGCATGTTAACAGGTTCCTGGGAGAGAGTGAATTTTATTTTATTTTATCCACGGGAGATTGATTTCTATCCGAAAAAAGAAATTATAGTTGGTGCGGTAATGATAAAGAAGAAATGTGTAATGTGGCATTTTTTTTTCTTCTTTACCGCCGACTCTTCAAGTTCACGGCTTCGAACATTCATTCCTCGGCTCATAGCTAGCTTTCATAAGAACAACTTCTCCGGCAATGCTTACCGATTGCATAATTCGCGAGAGCCCGTAGCCGGAATAATCGTAAAGCGTATAATGCAGGTTGCAAGAAAGTCTTTCCCGCATCCTGACGATTGTATGCACGTGTCTGTGCAGTAACGCGTGTTAAGATTGGATTTAGAAACGATAGGAACGAAGGAAGGAGCGGTTGAGTTTGTCTGATGGCTATCTTGTTGGATAAATAGACAGCTGGAAGAGGCGGAAAGCGGTAGGAAGGATTCGTCTTGTACTTACCCTATAGTATTCTCCTATCTAATATGATAGGCTGTAAGATACAGTCTGGCCACTTTGTTCCGCAGATAAATTCGCAAATACCCAATGTAATCTGCTGTTCACCGTTCTAACGACTGAAAACAAAAATTAAATTCTTATCGAACGGCGTTCAAATGGCTTAAACTGCGTTTAGACAATATTTTAGCTACTTGAACGATTTCCGAACAATATTCGAGCTGTTCATACCAGTATAAACAATTCGTCTGTCGTTTAATCAATGTTTTTAACCATACTTTCACTGTTTTATCCATTTTTCAATGATCCATTAATTTAAATGCTTTTTAAAAATCCTAACGAAATTAAACAATATATTAGGTGATTGAACGATTTTTTAACAACCTAAACATCGTAGAAAGTATGCTTACAAATATTTCAAAGGTTTCAACTGTGCTCGAGTAACGTTTAGGCTGTTCGATCTTTTTCAACAGTATTTGACCTCCGAACGATATTTAATTAATATATTTATATTAACGCCCAATTTTAATCCGACAATCTGTTGTACCGGATTCCAACGGGACCTTAAAAAAAGGGGCGGGAACTACAAATTAATTTTCGTTCGTTCTCGGTCGGACACGAGCAACCGGTAGTTGCAATTGTGTAGCCTTCACCTCCCAAAAGCCTCAATAACTTATCTCAACCGGTCGATCGTAATACAATCGACAGTCTCATAGTTCTCCCCTTACGTATATAAATTGCGAGCGAACACTTAACAGGCAAAACACATTACAGATCCAGCGGCAGCTTGTTGCACCGCTTCTAATTTATATTTCATGGATCTCACAGTGCTTTGCCCGTGGAGCCGGCAACGGCTCGCAGGACTCAATGCGCAATGCCGATCGGTGATATACTCTATCGAGCAACGATTGCGCGCCCAGCGCGCGACCATGACGATATATATTCGACTATCGATACTCGACCCATTTTAACCGTGTTACTCATGGACACAGAATCCAATAATCCCTCGAGGTATTCACAGGTAGTTTTCAGGTAGGTGCATGCGCCATGCCCGTGTTCTCGTCGCATTATTGGTAGTAACGTAATTCACGGCAATGCAGACAACAAATGCATAGAACCACGTATCACGATCCTGTCGCCAAGTCCTTCATATCTTTGGGCTTGACACCCAGAAGGATATAAATAGTGAGACGTTAACACCGTGAAGGCTCAGCGTGAATACGGCGCCACGGCGGAAAGATAGCCGTCATACAGATGTGGGTGACGTGGTGTTCAACTTGATAATTTCGCAAACCATTTTGTGTGATGTGGTAGAAAAAAATATATATATATTTAATAGCACACTTACGTCTCTACCACTCGAAACTTTACCAGATAAGTCTACCGGAATTGAAATGAGCTTGTACTAGATCGCAAGATTTTTTTTTTGCAGTCTTTTTTATTCTCTGATAGAGATTTTGTTAGAGTTCTGATTCGGTAGATTTGTGAGTGGTAGAGATGTAAATGTGCCAATGAAACATCGTGGTGGAATTTCACGGAAAAAGAATTTACGCAGATTTGGACAATTTCTGTTTGTTCATCATCGTTTAGTAAACGACGAAAAAAACATATTTTAAAATTCTTCTAAAATTTATGTATTTTTTTTAAATAAAATATGCGAAGAAAAAAACTGCTAGTGACGAATAAAAAAAGGTCTAACTACTCGTAATTTGGAGGCCTCGTGCGGTTGTATATTTAGCTCGTCGATCACGGATCTGCCGTTTGCCTTGCTACCACTATGATATCCGTAGGGAAAATCCCATAATAATTGCCATAATTTTTTTTTTTTTTTACTCAACGACAACCACTCACGGAATGTTCGGGAGCGCAACGATTCGATCGGTGATTTAGAAGAGGCAGAAAAAAAAATATAATTCGCCTATTATCCGATTGATTTATTCATACAAGATCATGATCGAGCGATATCGTAACATTGACGCAGAGGAACGGAATTTTCTCCCGGGGGTTCACTTAACCACAGACCGTTTCCAACCAATTCCGAGCATTGTGCATAGCATTACTCGTGGCAATGCGCCGCCGCACGATTAGTTCTCTCTGTCGGAGAGGCTGCGATATTGCCCAACGATTCTTTCACGGTTTGCGGGCCAATCGGCTCGGCTGTAACCCCTCGTGTAATGAGGATCGACTATGCTGCGCAGCACTTTAGGCGATTTAACTTCGAGTTTTCCAACTACCGGATAGATCGATGTCATCGACATTTGCCGAGTTCCATCGCTCGCTCCTATTGCATTTCGTTATCGTCCTCGTCTTCTTTGTTTCACTGCACGCCAAATTACAGCCTCAAATTCTTCACTCGTGACACTGGCGCCCTCGAGGATTAAAGACAGCGTTTAAATAAAAAGAAATCTTCAACTCACTGTCAGATTGCAAAATTCAATTTTTTTCATACGAATAAAAATTCAGGACTCGCGTTTCTGTGGGAATAATTATAGCGATAAAATGCAGTTCGAGCTTTCTATGCAATTCATAAACCTATTTTCTGATTGATCAACTGAATATTTTCTCAAATTGAAACATCGATAAAAAATAATTTTTGAAAAATTCACAAACGTAGGTAATGACTATTCAAATGTACTGTAAAAATTTCGTAACGATTCGACCAACCGTCTTGAAGATAAAGCACAGTGAAGGGGTAGCAGAGACAGGCAACAGTGTTTCAAAAGGTTAATTTGCCTTGCGTTCGAAATCGGCGAGAAACAATATTTTTTCCCTTCGGTAATTGTGGTTTGAATCAAGATTCCTATACCGCGCATCGCTATCGATGTGAAAACAGATTTCCAAAGAGCTCCGAAACGTCCCGGGGACATTCATTCCATACACCGCGTGCTCGAATCGATCCTTCGGCAGACGTCAAATTTGTTTATTTTTCATTCGTCAATTCTGACGAATAAAATTTCAATCACGTAACCGTACAGCCTCCCGGAGGTTCCGACCGGTCCGAGGCTACCTCCGGGTCCGAGTTCCGCGCGAGAAAATGATATAATGTCTCGTTGGTTGTGGACGTCAGTGAGAGTCGAGGAGAGTCGGTTTTGGCTGGATCGATTCATTTATCATGACTCGCAGCCATCCATCTCGGCCGTACGTAACCGTTGCTCCGCGAAGCACCGTGCATCCATGCACAATGGGGCTCCCTTTAGTCAGCCCGGCCGAGAATTATCATGACTGAGAAACGTCATGAGTTTCGAGCCTCGGACCAGCTCGTTTAATATTGCTCGTTGCTCAAGAGATCGAAACACTCGGGACGGTGCGGAGCGATCCGGCGATGCCGATCTCTCGCGAACACGCGTCGCGCAGATCCTCCATGGATATAACGGTACAGCAGCGTGCCACTGAATTATTAAAGCGCAGAATCCGGAGAGCGGGGACAGCAAAACGCTCACTCGACGCTCCGAGTGCGTGCGCCGCGCGATACTCTTGGGTAACTCTCGATTAACGCTCGTTAAGAAACGATTCTTCGACGATCCGTGAGCAATCCGGAACGATAGCGTGAAACGCTCAATCTCGACACCCATTTTTATTCCACACGGCAAACTCGTGTGGATGAATCCGACAATTAAATCGAAGCTTCGTGCTGTTTTTTTTTTCTCACTTTTTTTCCGGTCATTGGTACGACGGTGATGCACATTATTTTTTCTCTTGTGTATTGAAGTATACTTTGAGGTAGGTTCGTGAATTCTTTGAGATTTTTTTTTCTACTTTTAGTAAGTATTACAACTACCTATAGGTCACGGACTGCCAGCTTGGAGACCAATAAATCCGAGTTTGTTTCTATTTATTGGGAAAACTACGCGAATACTTGCAATCAATTTTATTCTCGATCGTCGAGTAAAATAAACTTCGAGGTACCTCCATGAATTTTTTTTAATTTCTCAATCCCATTTTTTTCTTATGGGAACTATTTAAAGTGCTCGACTCGGCGAACTCCGGATACGATAATCATGTATCCGTGCATAAGGACTCTCGCAGGTCATTTGCCGTAAAATCAATTATGACACTGCAATTATTGTGCCGTTGGCTTCCACATAAATTATCCTCGACTGGATATCAAAAAATACAGAAAAAAATAAATAAATAAAATTGAAAAGAAAAAAAAACAAACAAAGTAGAAAAGAATAAATTGAAAACAGGTATATCTTCCCAACAAGCGGAAGATCGATTTCTAGCAGTGAATTACCGAGAGCTTGGGAACGGAGACATCGTAACAAGACGGAATATCATAACGTGAAACTGTGAAGTATCCTGAGGCGGCGGGCCAGGCGGCAAGGCGTTTTCATCGCCCGGTAGATTCGCCGATGCGTGTAGTCCGCTACACGTCGATTCCGATCGGTATTCAAGCGGCGTTATGCCATTATTACCCTAATTAGTAATTATACGAGCGCACGAACACACCGGGCGGATGCGCTCCGTCGGCGTGCGCTCGACGGGCTTCCTCTCCGTCTCTTTCACTCTGATAGTAATTCGATTGTCGGTTGACTCCTATATACGCTCAATATCCCCTGTTACTGTTGCATTCCTACAGGTTGTATAACAGAATAGTATACGACCCGCCGGAGGCTACGAAATACACGAGATAAAACTAAAAGGAGAACTGTAACGGTTGCTGTTCCTGCCGCCGTGATGCACCTACGATGTATGCACAAGATGCGCGCGCAGGCGTACCGAGAACCGAATAATTACCGACTGTCGGAAGACTAAGTAGGGATTAAGAAATTACATGTTTATTGTTATTGCTCAACAACTTGAACGCTCGATTAAATCTTGGGTATTTTTTTTTTATCAAAATTTAATCCTGCTTTGTGAAAAATAAATAAAGCCGTACATTTTTCCGCAGATTGTGAATTCCCTGAGAGACTATTTGGTAATCGGAGAGAAATTATATTTAAAAAAAAAAATGGAAACTGACTCGCGGTAGCTTTAATTTTTTTCTTTTTTTTTTTTAAGATAGATAATTTGGAAATAAGAAGTGGAGCGTAAACCTATGCATTTGCTATTCAATTTTCCTGAAAAAAAAAAAATTGTGCAACACCCTGCAGGACAAATTGCCCAGTAACAGTTTCAGTAACAGATTGTTCGATGGTTTCGAGCTCTGCGTGAATAAGTACTGACATTCGCGATTACGTTTCCGAAGCCTCGATCGCGCGATGCTCGAGATGATATTTCTATCTCGCGGTGGTTGCCGATTTGCTGCATCCCATAATTCACGGCCTTGTCCCAATTCCTCGACGATCGATGCTTCGATCGATCGTTCCTTATACGTATCCGAACAGTTATTCTTCGTGGTTTCTCTTTTATTTATGTTTTTCGCAGACATTTTTCTTCTTCCCTCTTATTTTTAATTCAAAAATTTATATCTCCCGCAAATTTACTCTTCTACGATAAATCGATTTATCATTACAAATATGATGAGGATTCTGCCGCTGCTGCGATACGGCAGCGTCGAGATAGTAGACGTAATTCAATCTCGTTATTATCTTCCGTGTAGTACGAGCTCGCTTCGCTCCCGTCCGCCTTCCGTTCTCAGGCTTCTCTTCCCACAGAGGATACATTTTCAATGGCCCAATTTAGACTCAGTAAATTTAAAGTCGACCTAAGTGTATTCGGAATACGGAATATAATCCTCTCCGCAATTCAGCCTTCTTTGGACTTTAATACATTTGTTTACTATCGTCGTACATTTTTTTTTCTTATCAGCAACCTCGTTAATTTTCTTCGTTCCATTCGCGTATTTTTTGTTGACTTTTTTTTTTTTGGGATTTTATTCGTCATTGAATTATTTCAGCGGAACGTCTGTCCTGGGGAGAGTGAAAATTCGCGTCCCAATTTACAGTCGAATAACGTGAAACTACGGTGTCGAACAATCGAGGCTCCGGACCGTATTTACGATTGCGATTATTTGGACACGCGACTCTTACACGCGTACCGTGCGTACCCAGCGTCGTTACCATATATGCATCGTACACCCTACATTGCAACGGGTATACGAATAACCACCTACCGCACTATAACTCGTCGTCCATATCTACTTTCCCCGTTACACCGAGCACATCGTTGCGTGTATTCTTTCGTCGAATTTATATTCACGCGCAATTTTTTTTTTTTCTTCCTCAAGTAGGATCCATAAAATCGATCGGATTTCGTTCAGTCGCAGCTAATTTTTCTCTGTCTGCAGAACCTCCGAACAGTTATCGTGTTACACTAAACGTTCGTGTCGTTCTTTCGTTGAAAATTCCACTTATCAAAATTAAAAAAAAATTTTACATCTTCTTTCCTTTTGCTAGGCAGATTTAATAATAAAAAATAGTTTGCTCTGTGAGGAAGCAAATAGATTTATTTTCGAAGGTGTCAATTTTTATACACTCTTTTACAGTGTCGAACCGTAAAAGAAAAACACACTTCACACAGACAAAGACAAGGTTGTCGAAGGGTTGAAAATTGAAACCAGTAACGCTTGAAGTCTGAATTGGATTTCCTTGCATGGAGCTTGAGTATCGAATTTGCAATTTCACTGGCACGAAGGTTGCAGTCCCGGGCGAGCAGAAAGAATAAAAATAATGAGAAACGAGCTTTCGTGTGTAGTTCGCTTGGAATACGAGACTGCAAAATACACGCTCGAGGCACAAGATTCTCGATTACCGGTTGGTGGAACGTTCCTTTTTTCTACTTTTTTTTATTTTTATTTTTATGTTCCGTTTTTTTTTCTTTTTTCCGGCATCTTTTGCTCTCACTGGCCCGTTGCTCTGGCAAAAGTCGTAATTTCGTTCCGTTCCGACCCTTTGAGGGTCGAGTTATGTAGCCAGGGTTACGCGAATGTCGATATATAAAACGATATATTTTATCGGATTTTATAACTGCGAGCTATCGGCGAGTGAGGCCGTAGGAATATTCAAGAAAACTTTTATATTCGCGCGCTAAGCGAGTCCCTGCCGATATAATCGTTTCGCCGTTTCTCGAGACTCGAGCGCGATAACTGCATTCCTCCTCGACTCCTCGTGCGCTCCCGCCGCTCGGCTCTTACCTCAGTTCGTTTTATCCGCCTCATTTTTATTTTTACCGAATATTTTGCCGATCCTGCCGATTGAATTAAACGAACAAGATTAAATTCAAACGAACGAACTTTTATGTCCTCTAGTCCAATTGCGGTTTATTCGTCAATAGAAAACCGTCCCGTTAATTTTATTGGATTTAAGAATCAAAGATGATATCTCGTTCGAAGTGTTGAGAACAAATTTTGTATTTTTTTTCTGCAAGGATATAGTCAGCATCCCGAAACCTAAAGATAAAGATCAGGAGATTGCGATTCGAGGTGAAATCGCGTCATCTCAACGCGTAAAATTCATGACAAATTTTTATCGTGTTGTCCCGTACAAATATCTACCAGAATTGAACGGTGCTTTATTTGTCGCTCGATTCATTTCTCCACAGATTCAGCTCGCATAAATTTCCCTGTTATTTTATACTAAAGACTTCATCAAAAAAATCTATCTTATCTTGTTCGCATTTTTCGAAGATTACTACCAAAATTCATTTCCCTCCCTCGATTCAAGTAGTCGTGCCTTTTTAGGCATAAACGAAATGCCCGCGATTTTTTTTTTTCATCTCCCCCTTGTATTTTTTTTTTTATTTCGTCACTTGATCCAGATATACAAGATTGCGACGGATTCGCCGATAAGGATGACGGTCGCAGAAATGATTCACTATTCCGTAGCTATGTGACCCTCCGGTATCAGATCGAGTCGGCGTGCGCGCGCAGCTGTAGAGATTGCGCCACGCAATCGAGACCGAGCGACGAGATATTGAATCGAACGAGACCATTAGACTACGGCTCTAAATGCTCGCACTTCGCTCAGTGCCGGAGTTTAAGGCGACGTTTGATGCAACCGTGCTTCGACGGATAATGCCGCATTATCCGGTTCCTCTCGCGCGATGCCGTGTGCGGCCCCTCGACACGGCATTCCGGGTGCGTCGATTCGGACAGTCGAATGATCCGTGGAACACGGCAACGTAGCACGTGCCCGAGAGTGTGCCAACCCCCTTCACGGAGATACAGTCGGAGTACTCCTTTAGATATGTCTCGGCTCGGCTGCTTGGCCAATGAGAAAACAAATACAGATATGTGAACGGACGGACCGACAGACGGACCGACCGCTGGGACAGCTGCCACGAGGCTGAGTAACGAGCTTCGGCCACGCGACGTTGTGTATCTCATGGGATAAAGTACACTCTGAACGATGCCCATTGTGCGCACTTTTCCACCAGCGGCAACGATTTCAATCGCCCTTACAATAGTTTTTGCCACTTTGTGTCGATGCAAAATTGAAAAAAAAAAAAAAAAAATTAATGGACCAATAATGCTTTCTTGGATGGTGAATACTTAGAAATTTTTTTTTTTAAATTGATATACTTAAAGTCAATCGAGCTCGTGCGATCGATTGCATAGAAAAAAATAAGTCAATTGAAAATGGAAGTGGCGAGAGCTCGGGAATTCAAGCAACGTCAGCGACTTTGTTCATTCTGAAGATAAAATCGTTTCTGCACGGTAGTAAATTGACGTGGGTTCGGAATTTTTGTGGGCAAATAATTTTTTCGACGAAAATTGACCGTAGATTTTTTGTAATATATTTAACGCGTCAGAGACGCATGAATATTTATATACACATACATTGTACACACGTATCGGTGGAGTTTCGAGGCTCCTCGAGTCTGGCATTGTTTGATCGCGCGTAAATTTCGCGCCGTATTGGCCAACAACCTCCAACGCCTACACGCCGGGACGAGGACGAGAAAAGAGGATAAGCGGAACGAGAGAAAACAAGGTGTGAAAGTGAGATTGACAATCGAAAAGCGAGTAAGAATTTCGCGAATAACGTCACGGCGCCGATCTTTGGATCTACGGGCGCGCGCATGCGCCGTGACAATCCGAGGCCGCAAAAATTGATCCCACCGGTTTGCCGGTAAAATCGACCTTCGACAGTAATTTGTAAAGCCTGTCGAGTAGTTTTATGTGTTCTCGCGCCTGTTCAGTTTTAGCCGTTAGAATATCTGCCGATCAGGCGCGCATGCGCTCACGAGCATTTCCACATAGTTTATGATACGAGTTAGCACAGTGACCGGTGTAGGGCACGGAAGCGGAGGCGGCTCAAAGAAGCCGATATCAAACGCTCGTCCAAACTCTATCGGCTAATTTCGTCATACTTCATTAATTTCTCACATGCGACATTCATGAACCTCTCCAGGTGTCGCGCACTTTTTCTCATAATTCCAGAGCTACGTTAGTAACTACATTTTTTTCAAAGTCGGCAGAGTAAAAATAAATAAATACCGGAAAAATCGTCGATTAATCGAATAACTCGAGTAATAAATTCTTTAATAAATGTTCGAACTTTGAATATCATCTTTTAAATTGAACTCGACCCAAAAAAAAAAAGGTAAAAAGAAAAGCGAAGAGTTTTTTCAGAGCAATAAAAATGCTACTGAATTTCGAACTGGATTTTTTTTTCCAGTCAGAGAAGAATCATTTTTTATTCGACGGAAGTTTTCTACGAATCATTTAGTATTATCGTGCCGATGGAGCGCGTCTACAAACTCGACTGTCCCACTCATTGCGAGCCGAGTCTCGTTCCCCAACGTACGGCTTCCGCTAGTCGGATCTTTCGGGTCTCGTTCGTGAACTGTGTTGAAAGGGTTACCCCGATAGGATGCCCTACTAGTGACGCGAAACACTGAGCAAGTATTATATTTACACAACAGCATTGCCGTCGCTCAGCTGCCCGGATGACGCGCGCAACGATCCAACGAGGTCACTGCCAACAGACGACGAACACAAACGCGCGTACCAACCGACGGCGATACATTAATTCCGGAAACTAAAAGCGAAGGATCTATCGGACAGAATTTCCGGGCAGGAAAGGCTCGAATAACGGCGATACCACTTCCTTGGATGATGCAGATGAACTTTAATTTCTCATACACCAATCAATAAAGTGTTCAGCTGGCGATCGCTTGCACCATAAAATTGATTTCCGACGCGTTGATAAATAATCATTCTTTTCCACGGTCTAAATAATATAAAATTCGGCGAATATAAAATTTACAAAAATTATCTATAATTGCGATAAAAATAAAATTTCGGTAAAAGTCAAGGTGGAATTGGATTCGATGGTAGATTCTTATTGCCCGGACAAATCAACCATCAGTCAAGTGTGAAAAATGAATGTTACGTATCAATTACTTTTGCGAGCTGACGGTATAAAGTAACGATGGACATTCATTCGAGTTTGGCTTCGACTATTCCTGTGTCAATCGCAAAGTTGATTTATAGATCGACCTATTAACCATTTTTCGTTGGTAGATGTCAAGGGAACGATGATAGATACATCGGCGGGGCTTGAAAGTCCAAAGAAATTTGAATATGCCGTCGGTCTTATAACGTAACATTAAAGCTTCGGAAGGTTCGTTCGCCAGTGGTATTGCGATAGTTTCGAATTACATATCTAATGCCGATATAGAAACGATCTAATGGTCGTTGTGTTCGTTACTACGAGCCGGATTATCCCACCGGTAGAACAAGCGTGATGAATCACCGTTATCTCAGCGAGTTAGTACTTAAGTAGTTACTAATGCTCCGAGAGAAGGATAATCGTTGCGCGGCAATGGCGACGGCCGACTCATTCGACCGAGCAAACGTTTCGTATCTTCGTCGAAGGTTGTTGCGGAGGTGGGCCCGAGAAAGCTTCTTTCTCGTCGGGTTTAATCTCCACCAGCGCGGCCCTGAACAGACCACGATAACGACGAGGACGATATGTCACTTTCGATTCATCGCGCAACACGATCTTGGCAAGCTGCCGATCCAGCACGGAAACTCTTCTGTTTCCCACATCTAACCGATCTAAGATCGGCCTCGGTGACTTTCATAAACTTCATTTGCTCACTCTAATTTCTGCACCGATATAAAAAAAAACTACTTTTTTTAAAACGGGTTATTCATATTAGAGTTTAAATTTGTTGTACTTTATACTTTTAAACTGTTATTTCGAGCAATCTTATATTTGAAATTATGTTCCAACAAAACGATGACAATTTTGTTTCATATTTGAATACATTTCGGGGCATGAATTTTTTTCTTTTTTTGGTAGAACATCAAACACAGTGGCATTCACAGTTCGCCACTTCTGACTCGCTCGAACATTGCTTCGTTCTCTCGTAATTACATGCATCTCTCCGCTGACAGATAATGCAAATGCCTTACCCCGAGCGAATGAGCGAAAAACCAGACCCGCAGCATTTCGGTTTGCGTTTCGTGTGGAAGAGTCTTAGCCGCGCGGGGGGAAACCTCGAAGAACTCAACGTCGCTGACAGTTCTCTCATCCACAGTCGTATTGGCAGTACAGACGTATTTGCATTAATGTATCGCGAAATCCGCCTCGGTCAAGCGGAGCCGACTTCGTGAACTAACATACGCTCGGTATAATTATTACAGAAATAAAATATTCGAAAGAAAAAAATAAATTTTAAGAAAGGAACTACTACACTGTAGTTGAAGAGTTTTGCGCAAGAAAATTAGCATGCACTTAAAGAGGCTTCGGGCTAAATCGTCGAAAATATAATTCGAACTAAGTTTCGTTATTTCTCCCTCTTCTTTTTTTGTTCCATCTCATTTTTATTCCGAATTTTTTTTTTTTTCGTATCCTCGGCAGCACGCTCTCTTTAGAGGTTTGGGTGGTAAGATTGTGGCTTCTTTTCTGTTCACCGCCTGTATAGGCTATTGACACCGATGCGATTTTAATAGCCCGAGACTGACTTACCGCCGATGTCCGACATTCGCTTCGCGTTATCTTTCTTTTCACATGGAATACCCTCGATGCTGTCGGCATTCTAAACTGGTTGTAACTCATCGCGGGTGAAGGATCTTTCAAGCGCTACACGCATATATAATTTGGTTGAAAAAGTGATGAATTCACGTGAGTGGAAGGTTTCGTTCGATCGTAGTTCCTTCCAGCATTCGTTTCTCTGCTTCCATTTTTTTCCACTCAACTCCAATATCAAAATTTTAATTATACTAATGGACAGGTAGATATTTTATGTACTCATTAAGTCCAGCTATTTTCTCCACCAATCAATCATTCACGTTAAAATAAAGAATAAAAATGTTACCCTAATTTAACCAGCGCGTTTCATTCGATCCGCTTCATCTTCCGTTCAAATAAACATTAATCCTCATTGGTCGGAGGTGTGATTTCTTTTTTATGGAGTCAAAAGTCTTTTCTCGACGGATGCAAAGAAGCAAATTGATCGGTCGAATAGAAGGCGAAATAAAAATGATAATTCAAGCCAAAAGTCTCCAGTGCGAATTATGCAATTTTTTGCATCTTTGGCTCTGCAAAATATTAGAAACCATATGAATAGTAGGAAATAATGATATGTTGAGTAAACATTTATGTCTCTAATGATGACGAATCTCGATTAATGAAGGTTCTCCGGCGACTCGTTAAAAAAAAAATAATAATTTTCCCTCGAGTTCTATGAGATTCCGAACTCTTGCTCTTGTTCGAGCTGTCTCTTGATATCGAGCGGCGATTAACACGGTACGAACGACTAGCCGGTGAACGCCCAATAAAACAGGTATTCAAGTTGGCTCGCTGGCTACCTGTGCCCGCGGCGCATCTGGCCACGTCCTCGACATTCGATACCGTGGCATCGAGTCGAGGCGTTCGGTCAACTAGTCGGCTAGCATTCCAGCTCATTGGCTCGTGGAGGATGAGCCAGTAGTCGAGAGATGCGGCCACTCTATTTATCTCCGAGCCGATGTACCGGCGTCATACTCGTGTGTGTGACTTCTGGAATGCCATAGGACGGATAATGCCCGCGATCAAAAATATGTCGGCAAGGAGTACCGATAATAAATAAAACCTTCGTCCACGTCGTAATTAATTTTTTAAATAATTTCTCTTTATTATTAAAGAAATTGAAATATTTTTTTTTTGTTATTTAAAATTTCTAAAATTTTAAATATTGTAAATGGTAGAAAAAAATCCATATTGTATCTCGTGTTCTTTTATTGTTTCGAGCCGCAACTATTTGCCGGACGACTTGTAAAGAAAATCGAGACGGGAGTTTACTTCTCATTGTTCGGGATAAATGAGACGAAAACGAGCTCGCCGAGAACTTAGCGATTACGCAAGTTCGACGAGAGATCGAGGGCTTCGAAAGAGAGAGAGAGAGAGAGAGAGAGAGAGGGGTGAGAGAATGCGAGAATGAGAGGGCATCATAATCCCGGAGTTACGGAGCGCGCGGGTTCTCTTCGCGGCTCGACTTTCAAGGCCGCACTGCCGGCCGCCAAGAAATACGATCGCTAAATCATCGGGGATGGAATTTTGTACGTGCCACGGCTCTTCGAAGGCATAAGCGAAGCTGTACGCCCTGTCCGTTCGATTCTGCACGGGCCACTTCCCGTACGAAAGTTAATCCTCCGAGAGGCCAACACCGAACGCACTCATCTTTACGTTTTTATTTTTTCTCCATTTATTTTGTTTTATTTTATTTATTTATTTATTTTTCTGAATTTTTTTTATCGTTCTTTATGCCGGGTGCGCGCAACCCTTCGCTACACATATCTTTGTCCTCGATTCTCGTTTTTCTCATTTCACTTCCTCATAACCATTTATTATTCCGCGGCCGCTATTTGTCATACAAATTACTTCGAGCCGTTATTAACTGATCGATGGATAATAAAAAAAATTAAAAATTCGTTAAAATACCTTTTCAGCGAGGGTTTTCGTTCAGGCAGACACGCAACGAAAGGGAGCTGAGTGTGCACATTTTTGACATGATTTTTATTGTTATTCTTTCTATTGGTTTCTGCTTACCCCTTGGATTCGTGTGTGTGAGTTTTTTTAATCATTTCGTCGCTTCGATCCGCCTTCGTTCAATCTCGGTTTCTGCGAACAATGTCCGACGATTAATTTCCCCGATTCGATCGCCCAATTTTTTTTTTCCATCGATCCGGTGGTCGCTACAACGGGTAATTGAAAAAAAAA
This sequence comes from Listrodromus nycthemerus, assembly GCA_963978505.1. Lineage (NCBI taxonomy): Eukaryota > Metazoa > Arthropoda > Insecta > Hymenoptera > Ichneumonidae > Listrodromus > Listrodromus nycthemerus. The sequence goes on from OZ021681.1 coordinate 20,304,977, forward strand.
GATTCCAACAACGACGGTCGATGGAACTCGATCGTTGGGAGGAGCTCCAATGAGCTTCCTAGGATTCGGTAGAGGAATGCGGGTCGACCGGACCTTGCGTAAATCCCATTCGTCTTCGGATCTAACGTATTTTATCTCCAATCTCAATCTAAAAACTATCTGTTACCTCAATTTTGCAACATCATTTTTTCGTAAAATTAAAAAAACAAAGCAAAGTACATACATTTTATTCGAACGCGTACGAAGTTAGATCTCGAGATATCAAGCACGATTCTAAGATAGTTGTTCAATCTTAAAATTCCGACGCGTGGAAGGGGTCCAAACATCTGCTCGATATTCGTCTCCCTCCCAGGATTTCAGCTCTGAATTTCTCTGCTTATTTTATTTAGGAAATAAAAAAATCTTACACCTGCCTTCTTCTGGGCTTCTGTTTTCAACCCTCCCTCACCTGCCTCGCAGTTTCGTCTGAACGGAGTATCAAAGGCTCCCTTCTCTCCCTCACAACAATCGCAAAATTTCGCCGTCGATTTCTCACAAAAGTTCGACCCCACCCAACATATCTCTCCGCCCTGTCCGCTTTCGCGAAACCCCGCGCCTATTGTTTTTTTTTTTTTTTTTTTTTCCCTAGCCTGCGGATGCAGTTCTTAGCGACGACGGAAGTTGGGCAGGAAATTTAGCGAGTCTCGGCAGCGGAGGGAAGTTCTCACGGGTTTTGCCCGAGCGATTACCCGGACTAAACATCTCCGGGGCAAACTCGAGAGCCCCCGTGCGCTCGTCTCGCGCCGGCGCGATATTTCATTGCACAGCGGTGTAGCAGAGTAGTCCTTCCACACTCTCCTTTCCACGTTTCTTGCAGTTTATCTCGTCTCTTCAGGGGCCAGGCGTTCCGCAACGACACGCGAGACTCCGGCCGAGATTGCCCGCCCAAGGCTGTGACTAATTTACAGTATTCCCCTCCCCACCCACGTGAACAGCCCTGGAATATTATCTCCTTTCGGATCCTCGAAACGAACCTGCCGATTCTCGATCATTCGCCGCGGTCGAACCTACGAAGAAATTCGTAAAAAATTAAAAATCATCGATACTTTGTGAGGAACGAAAATTTTCATCGTGTCGGTTCGTTTCTTGAAATTTCGTCTCTTATGGTCGATATTTCTTGGACGTGGTTCGGCGGAGCGTAGAAAGAAACTCCCTTTCCCTGCGATTTTAGATGCCTTTTTTTTTCTATTAGTTCGTTTTATGAGAAGCGACGGAGCGTTCGAAGTTTCAACACTATTCCACGATCCGACTGAGTTTCCCGAAGACTCGGATGCTCTTCGGAATCGTAAAATGGTAAGATTCGTGATTTTTTTTTATTTCCTGTCCTCGGAGAAGAAACTCCCACGCGATTGAAAGTTTCAGAGATTTGTGATCGTTGATGTCGAGAACCAAGCGAGAGGAGGATACTCGCTGGAACGTATAAGCTAGATGTCCCGGGGTCAAGGAGTCGCGGAGGTGGTGGATGTATCGTTGAAACGATTATGACGACCCCGAGATCCAAGGGGGCGAGCGGCCGAGGCGCTCCAGCTGTATTCTGTGTGTTTCTACACGGCCGGACTCAGCCAAGAAAAATAATTAGTAGCCGCGCCGAGTGATTAATTTAGTCGGATCGGCAAACTAATTGGTTGGTCCAAAACATTATTACTCTTTCTGCCAACGAATTAATTACAATTTTTTGGCACTAAAAAATAAGTAAATAGTCCCTTGTTTTAACACGTGACTAACGAAATAATAAATTTTCCAACGACTCGAGTTGTTCCGAACCCGGGAATAATTTTTCTTATGCCAAACACACCTTTCTTTTGCACAATCAATAAATTCACATTTTGGCTTTTAATACGGAGCCTCCGGTGCGGTCAAAAAACGTTTTCCTATTCGCGAATATTAAAATGCAATTGAAAAAGCAAAACAATAGTCTCGTGTCTTTGCACGTGACGAAGAAAATTCTGCCGAGTCACGTATCGATTACCCCGATGCACCCACGCAATTGGAGTGCGTGAGATTTATCGCGCGTCTCGATAGGCATTGGTGTGAATGTATACAGGCATACAATGCTTGAATATTTAACGAAACAGCAAGTGGCGACAAAGAAGTCGATGGGGGATGGAGGCAGAGAAAGAGGCGTTCGTTGCACGCGTCGCTTTCGATATTCGTGCGACCTGCACGCGCTTCGCCGCATTAGCCCGTACATAAGGTGGATACATATACGTGCGTTCCTATTCATAATGTCTCCACCTTGGGCATTGTCTTCGGTCTCTGACAGTGTGATTTATCGTGATCGGGCGCGAGACGCTTCTCAGTCCCGTACCTTTACTTCGTTGACTACATGCCGTGAACACAAACGCACACAACGCCGACACGAACCGCGAGCGCAAAGACGATGCTGAGAAGGTTCCGTCTCGATCAATGGATCGGAACGGACGAGACCGAGCCAATAACCGAGTCAATGCACGTGTAGCTTTTGCCGTTACATACTGCTGGGCAAAAGAGCACACTTTACTCGGCCGGTAAATCAGATCGTTTAAACGCCCTTTTTATATGCATAGGACATTGGGTACCAAATGTCAGATTTCTTTGATTATATAATACGGGTAACAATCATGGTATTGTAGTTATTTTTTTATTGTTACTATTTTTATAATTTTTTTTTTAATCAGCAAGCGGAGTGGTTTACTCTTTCGGTTCGTTGGTGAAAAAAAAAACATTGAATTTGGTTATAAATTATTAAAAAATAAATGGTCGGAGGTCCGACACGTTTGACTCTCGACCTCACGTACGGTTGCGTGGGTTATACACCGTAAACCGTCCGCCGGAAAGCGAGAGAGATAATCCGTCCCACGTACAAAACACGCGAGCCAACATCGAGAATACCCTCAGCTTCTTATATATTGTGAATTTATATGTATACAGTATATATGTATATATGTAAATATACATTCGTACAAGTTTCTGAAATTAATTCCAACTGCGGCCCTCGGCTAGAGCTCAGCCGGTGAGTGAGTGCTGAAAAGAGCCAATTATTCCGAAAAAGGAATTCTCTCAGCGGCCTCTCGCTGCGTTGTTGTTACGGACCTCTAAGCGAGTAATATTCGATAATAAGGGAGGCAATAAACTCAGCTGTTCACAAATAAGTATTTTGAAACGCTTGGCCTCGGATAGTTTAATGCGGATGGGGCATGATAAATAAATAAGAAAATAACTAACAACCCACTCGAGACAACACACTCTTTCCACTCGATCTTATTTAATTCGATTCCTGCGGTCGTCCCGTCCCTTACAAGCATTGAAATTACAAATGTGGGCGGAAGTCAGCGATCGGATATGCCGGTAATCTGCGACGTACAAGAGCATTCAACATCGCGTAATGCTCTAACATCGTTCGTACTCCATTATTTTTGTCTACTTTGTGATGAACTCGGAGCCGTCTCTTTACGATTGCGAATCCTTACTAAGGAAAATGGAAGGAACATTTTTTTTACGTTTTTCAACTGCACAAGAATTGTTGCCATAAAAAACAAACCACAAAAATCGATAGAAATGAGTTGAATTGATTTTATTAAAAAATTCGATAAGATTTATCATAACTTTTGTGAAAAAGTAAATAAAAAAAAACGCCTGCAAACCACGTGGATCGTATCGATCGAATAGGGGGGACAATCGATCGAGTCTCTTTCCGGTAATCCATCCTCCCGTACAGTTCAAAGCTTTTTCCCACGCGTCTTCGACTGCTCTAGGAAATAATTTGTAAGTCGGGCCATTATACTCTCCTGTCAGCAAATGCGATAGGAGCGGTATCCGCCATTCGTTATTCCAAACTCGGTTGCGAGGGTGTACAATAGCTCCTTGCCGTGCGCCTGACCCATGCACACAAACATGCAGCCACACATACTCGTTCGAGCCTCGAAACAAATGCATTCGGTGCGTTTACTTCGCTGATTAATGTCGCCGGTTCCCGCATAAAACAAACTCAATGCATACCAGCTATATAGTCTCACCTATCGCCTATCCCTTGCCTCCCTAAACGCGAATACAAACCCTCCGAGACACACTCCATTCCTACAGCAACGACTCGCCACACAATAAACAAAACCACCACCCGCTCAGCGCCATATCCAGAATGCGCATAAAACACCCCATACAATCTTGCCTCAATCTTCTTTCACTTAACCCGGGAAGTTGTACCAACACACGCTCAGCACACACTCCTCGACACTCGTCTCTCTTTCCATTCATTTTTATTTAATCCTTTCAGCAACACCATCTACATCGCCGGCGGAAAGACTCTCGTTTCGCGAAGTTCGCTTTCCGTGGTTCGAGCGCGCATGCGCCTCTCGCCAGTTGCATCCGCGACTGGCGTACGGGCATGCGCCGTTTCGCGAGCACGTGAAACACGGAGCACGCGTGTATGCAGGTCAGGATAGATATTGGGCGCGATTCAGCGCGAGATAGCTTTATCGGGTCGCATGCAACGTGGATGAACCGCGGACTCGTCGCCGACGCAATTTCCCAGCGTGCGGTTTGAGGTAGGCGAAGTCCTCCGTGCCGGCGAGGAACCCGGTGCAAGTCGGTGGCGCGAGGTCCGAGAACTCCGAACGCACCGGGACAACGAGTTCAACACGTCGCGGTGGGTGAACCGTCGTCTATGAGTTCCGCGAGCGCGGCTTCGCGAGAGCGTTAATGATCGAGGTACGAGATAGAGCTCGGGGAGGGAAGACAAGAGTGCACTCTCGGCGGGAACACGGAGGAACGAAGGTGGGCGCGGGGGGAGTCGGTCGGACGTTGTGTGGAAGTATGTGGAAGAAAGGCGCGGATCTGCGGAGTGTGAGCGCATGCAACCGAGCCGTAAATAAATAGCGCATCGAGTCGGGCACGTTCTTGCCCTCTGAGAGAGTCACGGGCCGCACCGCGGACAGATATGCATACGCTTGATGCGGGAGCAAGAGAAAGAATCGCCGGCAAGGAAATACGGGGAGGTGTGTGTGTGTGTGTTCGTGTGTGCGCAGAGACGCTTCACGCCCACGCGGCGAAGGCATTGTAGGCTGGTATTGCAATTGTATTGCGACCGTCGAGGCACCGGCGACGAGCGACGGTCTCGAGAATCGCGGATCTGAGTTAGTGCTATTTAAACGTGTGGAGAAGAATTCTCTTTTGCCTTTGAGTCATAGATTTCGAGAGTAAAACGTGAAGCTCGGTATTTCTTGTGTCGAAGTTTGATGAAATATTGGAAGCCGAGCAGAAGAAGGAGGGACAGGAGAGGGGCAAAGAGGTAGGTCGTAGTTGTGGAGACATATATGTAGTTTGTTGCGGAAATTTGAAGACGAGATGATGAGCGCCTGATTACGATTTTTTTTGGATTCCTTTTTTTACGAATAACTCGAAAATGATAAATATGTTTTTAGCTCGGTCGTGTCTACTGTGTTGTAGCCAGCTATATTAAATGCGCTCACAAATGTGGAGATTTCGCTTCGGCTTAGGTAAGAGAAGTAATGAAAAAAAAATCTAATAAAATCTGGGAGAACGACCAAGCACTGGGATTATTCCCAGTATCGACGTCGGTATAAATGATCGCATAAAGATGCGCATACCTCTCGGATCATCTCGAATGACCGGACATGGCATGAATCCAGCCAGGTTACTCTCCAGCCGCGAAAAAAACAACAAGATAGAAACAAAAAGAGTTAGGCATTGATAAACTGAGGGAGAACGAGCGTTGAACGAAGCGCGAGACGCCGCGGCAGAGTCAGGTAGAAAGGAAAGGAAAGGATCGAGGTAAAGCGGCAGGGAAGGGATCGAGTGACGATCAAGAGGTAGGACGGAGAGACTCGTCGTCTTGGCGCCAGTCAACCCATATTTTTTAATTTTTCGCTCACGCTCAACAACAGTCCCAGACAATCTCTCTCCTTTTTCGTCTCGAATATTTTGTCGCGCTGTGAAAAAAAAAATTGAATAATTTCCTTTCATTTTCGATGAAATATCTTTTATTTAGTTCATATACAGTGAAGATACAAATTTGCATAATTCGTTCAGACACTGGTAAAGTCTGATTGGTCAGTTTACCTTATCCTTTCGATTTTTAATTCTTTTGATACTTGTAATATTTATATTTTTTTTGTAAACCGATGAAGAGCATTTTATTGAGGAAGATATTCCGATCCGATCGCATTGCATTAACAATCGTCCGACTGTCTCTTCAATCGTGGCGATTTTATGTCCAATCTCGCCGAGCTTCGGTGGAGAATCGACGTCTCACATTCGGTCGAGCAAGAATCCAATGCATCGTCACTCGTCTGCACGTATATATAGATATATGGATTCGTATCGATGAGATCCGTTGGTTTTCTTCGTTCAATCGAGGGACGGGACGAACTCCCCGATGGCTCTGTGGATCTCGAGTGAAATCTCGATCTATCGAAGTCAGGGAGCCTCGGAGGATATCCTTGAGTCCTTCTCGGTGTGCTCGCGACGCGTATGCGAGAAGGGGCGCGCGGAGATTAACCAGAGCGAATAAACGAGTGTGAGACTCGCTGGCGACTTATCGAGGAAGCGGCCTTATCTCTTCGCTGGGATGTTGGATTGGAAGTCCGGAGCCTCGGAGGCTTTTCGCACGGGCGCCTCGACCGGTCTATGGGTGAACCGAGCTTATCGATAGAAGCCCCGCGGCAAACGAGCGCGGTTGACGTTTGTATCGGAAACTGATTTTTTGCTCCAAGCGCTCCTGAGGGGCGCGTCGATCGCGAGAAATCTCGATTGATCTCTCGACGAAGAAAAGGGGAAGGACTCACTTACCGTCAGACCGGTTGTTCACGGACAATTCCAAGTGCACTGAGAAAAGTCTTCATTTAACATTATCGAATTTTTCATTCGCCATAGTTAAAAAAACATTCCCTTATCCCCGACGAATTTTAGCTGAGTCAAATAAAATTTAATAGGGCAAAGAAATGATATTTTTCAAGGATAATTTATCTCGCAATATTAAAAAAACGATTTAACAGTGAACGAACTGCTTAGTAATTTTTTTTTACCGTAACCAATGGTTGTCAAAAATGTAACGGGTTTTTTTTTCTTCTCGGACATTCACTCGATCCTTATCGGATCTCGCGAACGCCGCCCTCTTCCGGACGGTCCGCCAAGTTTCGAGTTACAGCGTGATCGTCGCTCGGACGTCCACGCGCGTCTGTCGCTCCTCTCTCCGACGCAGTTTTGTGAAATTTATATCAGTCACTTAGCGGAGCGTCCTCGACACTCGCAATGCCATGAAGCAGATAACAAAGAGTATCCGCGAAGCCTGGCGCGGCTGTAAAGCTCGATGAATAATGGCTCGGGTACACGACACACATACGACACGTAATGCATGGCGCGCGCGATGCAGCGCTCGTCTGTTCGAGGGCCGATCCAATTAGTCAATCCTCGTGTGGCATCGAGTCGGTCCGAAGCGAGCACACGCGTGTTTCCAACCCAGTCGGTACAACACTCGGGTCATCATTCGTTAAAACGTGAATTCTGCAGCGTCTCGACGAGACCCGATGAGTCAAAGCTGTTGCGCTCGCCCGAGCTGACGTTGGTTTCTTAGCTCGCGCGTTCGCACAAAGAAACCACGCGTCGAGTCAGACGACGAAGAGAGCGGGAGGGACCAAGAAAAATAAAATAAAAAACGAGTGAAAGGAAAAGGAAAGGATTGAGAAAAATAAAAACTGACGTAACAAAATCTGACCTGAGAGATGTGTAATCGAAGAAAGGGAGAATAGTATCGTTGCGTCGAGATACACAGCTCTGACTCACAATCAGAGGCGATTCAAAGGTGATGATCACGAAAGCGTTTTTTTTTTATTCGGTTCGATTTTTTTTTCTTTGGACCCTTCTCGAGATCTTGGGTCGGGTCTTCCGGTTCACTCGGATGCCTCGGGGCTGAATCACATCGGTCAACCCGAGCTCTCCACGTTGTTGGGAATATAGTTATATCACTGTCGCCCGAAGTTAGTCATCGCCGCGAATGTCCGTGTTTCGACATCGGGGAATATAAAAGTACCAATTAATGTGAGCACTTTTGCGCCGTTCTTTTTACGTTTCGTGGTCGGGTCACTGAGTCATTGCAGAAAGTTTTATACGCCACATGGGTTCTCCAACAATATTGAACTGCGATCTTTTTAAAATCCCCTCGAACGATGAGAACCGTCTTAATCGTGGCGTCATCTCTGTGTTATGTTGTCGCTTCTATATTTGTGCAGGTGCGGATTGAAGTTTTTTTTTTTTTTTTTTTAATAATCCTACCCCATTATTTTTTTTTCATCGGAATTTGCACGAGAATTCTCAAGCTCCCATTGCTTTTCCGGCGTCCCGGTTCGTTCCATTGCAGTGAGGTTCCTTCGGGCCCGAGCCCTTCGCCCCGAGAGAATAAAATGTTCAACCTCACTGTCTCAGCCCGCATCGTGGATCCTTACTTTGTACCACAATTCTCGTTTTCTAACGAAATACCGCGCACGCTAGAGTAAACCTGAATCAAGAATTTCCGAGTCAGTGGAGACTTCCCAATGAGCTCGGACACCTGGACGAACTTTCAGACACCTGGAATAGTCATTCGACTCTTTACCCGACACCTCCCCATGGCTATTGCGACGATAGAACAACGCCGTTCGGTCAAACTCCCCGCGATAGCGATCGCACAACACTCCGCTTGGTTTTTATTTTTTACTTCACGTCCACACATCGCCGCGATCTCTGATTGATGTAACGTCGACGCAACACAAATGTGAGAATACGCAGCCTGCGTTTAGGTGGTTGAAAGGAGGTCCACAATGACGAAGGTCGTTCGTTGGCCTTCTCGAGTCTCTCGGCTCTCTGGAGAAGGAAAAAAAAGAAGAGGGGAAAAAAAATGAAGAAAAAAAAGCGTCTGGTTTCGGAACGTGCTCAGCGAAGCCACCTTGACAGCGTACACACTGCTCCGGGATATTCGGGCTCTGTATATTATGACAGCGCCGTGTCCGCCGTAGCGGTATTGGTGTAGAAAGTTCAATGAACTCCCCTCGAGCGACTCTCGATCACTCGGCCGATTCGCCGGCTCGGCTTACGTTAAACTTATAAATAGAGAAAAGAAAAACTTCGTCTCTCCGTATCGATGATACGTCATCGTTGCCTCTGGCGATTCGCGTAATCGTTAAATCATCGGAGGTCCTTAAAATCGAGAGATTGATGATTCTACAGGTCTCCTGTTTACCTACCGGATGACCCGGGCTTGAATCGTTACTGGTTTATGAGTCGGGTTGTATTTTCAGGCGAGGCGTCGTATAGAGACTTCTTTTATTGACACAGTTTTATCGAGGATTTTATTGCATTTGTTGGGTTAATTGAATTGACAGAATCGATTGAACCTATTGAGTCAAACTGATTAAATTCATTGAATTTCACGTTGTTTTTTTTTTCCGAAATTTTAAAGCGGAATGAATATCAACAAAAAGCGAATAATAACTCTAAAAAATTCACGAAGTTACCCTAAAGTGTAGATTCTATAATGGCTCTGGAAAAAAAAAAAATTATCACAATAACCTATTTTCGTGTTACATCGAAAATTTGTGAAAGACCTTTTTCATGGCGTTGAAGAAAAATAATATTCTGCCGATCAGTTTATATTCCCTCAAATATTTTAATTGGATCTAGAGTGATAGACTGCCTCTCAAACCTCGCTCGTGTGACTGCAATGTCGTCATCGCCTCTCGTTTTGTCTCCATTGAAGCGTGACGGTAACTCGGATCCCGACAAAAGGCATGAGAGGGGGAGCGAGAGACTTTGACGCTGCGAATAATAATTGTCCTCCCCCGCCTCTCACGATAAAACAGAGCAGAAGTTTGCGGGGGCGGGTGTGTCTCGGAGATCTCGTCGTACTCGTGCCACAGCCGACACCCGAACAATGGTAGATTGTTTTCCTACGTTTAATTTAGTAGCTCGTTAGCGATGTTATTTAGTGTCGCCTCGTTCTACAACCCCGTCGTCGTTGTCGTCCATGCCATCACGTTCTGCTACTTACCTTACGATTTTTCTTAATTTTATTTACATTTTTTTTTTTTTACTTTTCATTATCGCAATACTATGGTTTTTTTAAATCACTAAGCCGCAGTACACCGATGGCCTCATTATTTCTTGCGGCGCACTTGCCCTTTTTAATTTTTATCACGGCCGTAACACTCTTACCGCAAGGTTTACTATATATATATATATATATATATATATATAGATGACTCTATACATCCGATCGAATTTGCATTAATGTCGAACCGGAGAATCTTGCATCACCTCTAATTTGCATATCTTTTATTGTTCCAGGTAAGGAATACGTTGGATCGCGATATTTATATTATTTTTTATTCCGTACGAGTACGTTGCTGATCCTTTCGTCCTGACGCAATTCACGAAGCTTATACGGGGTGTGGTGGGTGCGCACATTCGTGAGTACTTAGTTAGTCATAAATTATTATCGTTTGGTTATTCGTTGCTGGATGAAGCGAGCAAAAAAAAATAATGGGAAGGATAAAAAAAACCATTGAATGAATCAAATGGGAGTTGGGGCATTGCATATAGATATACGTATATCAAGTTGAATCGATCGCGGACGATTATCATTATCGTGTTTTCTCGGCTCGTCGGGCACGACTCGCGGAATGCGCGACTGGGTTACTTTCACTGTCACCTCGCGTGAGGGTTCGTAGACACGCGAGCGAGGCTCTAAACCTCCGCGGCTCTGTCGGTCTCACTTTTAGCTCGCTCGCATGATGAATACTGTTTATTTCCTATCTCGCTTTTTACGCACGATCCGTGGGCGTGTCTTGTAGTACATGCGACGGAACGGGTGAGCCGAAGGGGTTTTTTTTGGCAAATTCGATTCTCGAATTGCACGGGAAGAGACGTCGGTCGTTCGCGTCAACCCTTTCGGCGGAAACATTTTTTTTACGAGTCGATATGATGCAAATTTCTTCCTAAAGAAAAAGGAAACGTCGAATACCACTCGTGGTTTAAATTCTCAGAAACGTATTTTTTTAAACAAAAGGAAATGCTATCGATATTAAAATTGTGAATCGATTGGACTTTATATCAATATTTCATAGTTTTATTTATATCGGTACTTTACATTTTTAGTCACATAATTGAACAGGGTCTTTCCTATAATTTTTTTCAACTCTATAAAATGTCTGGTCTATGATATTTGCAGTGACGCAAGATAACATGTGTAAACTTATAATCTCTCGTATGAATTCATGACCATGAAAAACGGAGCATCGTCCAGCGGACTGTAATTACGCGGCCGCGGTTGCATCAACATATTATTTATATTATATTAACGTCGCGGTGCGACGCGTGCTTGCTCCGTTTCCTTCCCGAGTCCTGAAAAGAGTTCCCGTAGACGTTGCGTGTTCGCACTTATGTCACGCCGGCCAGCTTAAATTATAATATTATCTCCGGCAAATACGCGGCAGCGTACAACGTCCCGCGACGTTGCCTCCTTCATTTTTTTTTAATTCATCCGTCAGTCGTTAACTTCGCATTCTTCGCACACGCACGGCGACTCATGAATTATGCCAATTAATTAAGCGCCACGGGTGCTCGGACTAATGACCACGAAATAAACAATCGCAACGAAAATCCTTCAATCATTTTCGTCTCTCAACATTTTCGATCGGCATTTGAATTTGAGAAAATAAAAAAAAAAAAAAATTCCATTTTTCAAGCGGCAATATTTGAATAAAGGTACAGAGGAGACAACGACCTTCGAAGTATAGAAATTGTTCACCACGTAGTTTGACCTCATTTCACCCGCAATGAGTCACCGCGAGGTGTCTGAAAGAACACGGTCCAATGTATTGCGAACGGCAAGGACAATGTCCACTCTTTGCGGAATTAACTCTTTTGTCTCTTTAAATCCGCCGCGTCACACTGCACTTTCGCAATTTTTAACTATTCCGAACAGAAAATTTTGCTAAATAAACATAAAAATCTGAGAAAACGTATCGAAGAAGAACTAGTTTATTGTGAAAAAAAATAGATTGTGAAAATCTCTAATAATCGTTCGTAATAAAAAAAAGTCAACGACCGCAGGGTTAAAAAAAAGGATTAAATCCGACTTCACAAATCCGCTCCATCGAAACCCCTTAATCCAAGTGCCGATAGTCTCACTTATCAAAATTCTAGCCTATAGCTTGCTGTTTGCACAAATGTCACGTGCGAAAAGTCCGATTACAGTCCTCGACCTCGGCTACGTTTGTAGCTAAAAATACAAACGCAAGTAATACGGGGAAAGAGAGACAAAGTGCGCGACGTCGAAGCGAGCGGAGAGCGTTCACACGCGACATAATCACGATCGTCACGATAATCGTCCGTTGTCCGGCGAGTGAGAGAGAAAAAGCCCCAGAGCGTAAACGCACAGAGCGAGCGATGTGCAACGACCGCATAGTCCGAGAGGAAAGGTCAGAGTCGACAGCTATTTCTCCGACTTATTCGAGGTTTCGGAACGTTAACCAGTTTCAAACTGTATCCCGAGAGACAACTCCATCGTGCTTCAGGGTCGGGTAACGAGAAGAGGAGACACATACATGCATAAACCGGTGATCCGAAAGATAAGAGAGTTGAAAAAGTAAATGGGTAGCCCGTGATCCGGAGAACTGCTGATGGGTTCGCTGATGTCCTCGGTCATTACTTCACTCCGTCTTATATTTTATCGCACGGTTTCTCACACGGTTGTACGGTGTCTCACGTGCGCCGAGGTGTATGTACCATATGGAAGCGTGTTTTAACGCTGTACCGTAGACGTTTATTAAACCACGGAGTGCATCAGCACCGGGCACAGAGACGAGAGTTGTGTTTGTCGGATGTGGGTCAAGTCCCACGACCGTGGCGAGGTGTTTAGGTACCGACTTGCATCTGTTAGTTGAGATTGACTAGGCTCCCGGTGGAAAATCGAAATCTTTGGCGTACGGCTCGGACGAACATTAGCGATATCGGTATAGAATAAATACTAGTTTGAGGTGAATTCAAGGCGAGTGAATTTTCTTCTGTACGATTCGATGGAAATAGATTTTGGGGTGATGGGAATTCCTCCGAGGCTCGTTCATTCGTCTTTACCGTTTGCTTACTGACAATGTTTTTTGTAAAAGCACATTGTATTTTTCATCGGCAGATAGATAGACGCGTGTAAACGTAATTTTTTTTTGTCACAAATTTTAACATGTGACATTCATATCAACATAAAATACTAACTAACAGTGTGGTGAGAAAATAGGTGCCCAAAAGAATTGCTGTTTTTTCAAAATCAATGCAAGCTTGTCAGTAAATTTCCATTACATTTTTTTAACGAATGGTTTAATTTGCTCTTGCAAATTTTGATTCGCCGCTTTAAAAAGTGCCAAGAACATTTGGCGTCACTGGGAGTTACGCAACCGTCTTACGGGGGTTAACAGGAAATCAGGAACGTTTTCGGTGTAGGCAAAAGGCGTCGAACGAGGGTCGACGAGAAAAATAATCGTGGGTACAGAGGAGCTTCCGGACTGGCGACTCGCCGTTTGTCCGACGCGTGTTGAATTTCGTCAAGTTTCGTCGGGCGTAATGAAGAATCGCTGTTTCCACTCGGTGTTTGTTATCGTCCGGCCGAATCGCAACCACGAGTCGGATATCGGGGCTCGATACGTGATTACAAGATCGTGAGGCAGGCAAAAGTTGCGAAGGGAAGGAAGGGATTAAAAGGCAACTACCAGTGGCTCTGTACGAACGTGTCGTCGAGGCGAAGTTCCGTACGTGAGGTTACTCCCAACTGCAACGCGAACGTTTAGCGTAACCTGCAACAGAAGTCGGCGTGGCAGTAACGTGAGCACACCGGTCAGTGAGCAGCAGGCAGTGTGGCCACCTCGTCGGGACAAATCCCGCGAGTGGTTACGGCTGTTCTGACAAGGCATTCAAGTTGACTCTTAAGTCCTCTACTTTGCCGATGTTATTGCTGTTCCTACTTCTCCATCGCGTATTAAATAGCGAACTTTAGCACCCACCGTTCTGCAAATCGTCACAAAACGCTCGTGCGCTTGCGAACTCACCGATGGTCAATTTTTTTTTTTTTTTAAAGGTACTTGAGAAATCAAAGTCGAAATGAAAATTTTATTTTCTTTGTACTGAGTAGCAATATTAAAGGCGATGGTTTTTTTTTCCAACCCTTCGAAACTTTGCTTCATATAAAAATATGTAAAATATGTTTAACAAGTTACGCTTTTTTTAAGTAATTATAAGAAAACAGGTGAAAATCTCTTCAAGGTGCGATACTACTGGTTAATTCTTTCATTCAAATGAAAGAAGATGTTTTTAAAAATTGCGGCTTCGCTAACGTAGCGAATATTCTATACTCGTAGTTGTAGGGTCAAGGAGGCTGTGGGAGGTTTCAAAGTTCACAGTAGCAGAATCAATAATATCTATAATTATGTAAAAAATTTCTTTCTTCAAATTAAGTCGTTCCACCGTTCGTGAACAGGATATGTAATTCCATATACGATAAGGTTAAGATCCTGGAGTATAAAAATGAAAGATTTAAATCGCCCGAGATTGTAATAACACCTCGAATCCGGTTGCAATGAATTTCCCTTTTCATTTATTTTTATTTTTTATCGGCTCTCTCATTGTACAAGCCTCTCGAATAATCTTGTGTTTCCATATGTAACTACCGTATGGGTAGGTCACGAACGCTAATTGAGTCTGCGAGTCTACAGTAGCTGACGGAGTAAAATACAAAGTAGAACGAGATCGTATCTCAATCTCCTTGAATAAATTTTGTCGAACAGACAAGCTGCCCCGACGATATCGGTCCGGCGGTGCTCAAAAAATTCAATCCCTACCACTTAATAATATTATCCATAAAAATTGGTCATCTCCTGCTATGAACGGAATCAAACTTGGTTACTCCGTATAAATATATCACGTCCCTTGTTCTCCTCTTTATTTTACAAATATTCCATTCAAAGATCAAGATCCCAAATTAAATAAAAATCCCATCTACACGATCACATTTATTTAAATTCTTTCAGTCCAACAGCTCTTTTTTTTTTTTGGAGTAAAAAAAATTCTCAGGTACAAAGTACAATGTACGAGTTCTACTGACCCTCTTTTTTTAATTGAATTTTAACCCTTCGACTCCCCCCTAAAATTTCTTCGAGCCGCGCTCTCTACTCCTCACGATTCCGCGCTGCCGTGACTCTCCTCGGCATTGTCAGTCTCGCGATTCGATCTCGTTAGTCTCCTGTATTCTCGTCGATCGAGGAACGTATACCTGCATCCCCGCACTATATTGCACATCTATACGCGCACCGTCTCTATCTTACATGCACAGATGCAACGTGAAGGGAATTGTATCGGACTCTCGGAAATATCTCGTCGGGATGATCGGGATTTTCTCTGTCCTCGTCGTTCGCTTTCCGCACGGCTAGTTAGATTTTATAGTTTCACCTCGATCGTCTTTCCGCGAAGGCAGAAGCCGGTGCACGGGCCGGGATGTTGAGCGCACTGCAGGCGGTCCAGCGTCAAGCGGATCGCGTCGATGGACACTCGTGTCGTGGCTCTTGTCTCCGGACCAGGACTTTCCTCTCTGCCGGTCCCGGAGATGATGATCCAATGGAAAACGATTCCAACGCGAATCCCCAGAAGACGAAGAAGCATTTAACGTGCCGACCGCCGTCGACGCTGAAACCATCATAGTCCACCACGAATAAACCTCCGCAGCGCCTCTGTTATTACGCACGGTATCTCATCCTCGGCGAACAATTTTTTTCCCCGTTATTCAAACCTCGCTTATCAATCTGAGGACTCTCGGTCGCGCGTTCCGAGGTGATGGTAACACTCGCGGCTAATGGAAGTGATAACCACCGAGGTCAGTTAAAAATACTTAAATTACTCGCGGTATCGATCGAGTATTCAGTGAGAGAAATTATTGTTGCAGAAAATTTTTTTTGACATACGAGAAGAAGAATTTAATATAAATAAAAAATATAATTATCAAAGGATTCATCAAAAAATTTTGCAGATATATGATATTTACTTTACGTTTACTATTATTGTCTCTGAAAAGAAATATTAATATATTGACGATTAATTAAGCGAATTAAAATTTAAAAATTTTTTTTTTTTGTAACAATCAATTATTTTATACGCTCGATAATATTTTCACGAATTTTATCCTACTCTTTCCTTTTATCAAATCTTATTTTCCATCCGGCTTTGGTGATTGTTTTGGTCGTCGAAGCCGTGCGAATCGGCTGACGCAACGCGTGGCGTTGCGTAGCCGAGGCGCGATGAGGGATCGAGGTCGTTTTCGCGCGGTTCGTCGTCGTAGCATCGAAGTTATCGGAATGCGTGAGTTTCAGAATGCTTCTACGTATAAAACTTTTATATCGCCTTTGGTAGTTGCCGAGAGAGTCCCAGCGGTGAGAGAAGCCGATAGCAGGCGATACGACGGAGGAGCAAGAGTGAACGAGAAGGTGTGCTCGCTCGGTTGCTCGGACCGAGTTGGCGCCCTTGGCAGCGAGCCTTGCCCCGGTCTCGACGCTTTTACCCCCTCCTTTCTTCTCCCTCTCTAATGCCCTCTTTGTCTCGCGCGACTACTTCACACGGCGCTCACTACACCACTTCAAACTTCTCCCTCTTCTGCCTCCACGCTCCGAGAAAGAGGTAGAAATCCTTCTCGTACCTATAACCTATTCCATCAAGCTATTACAAGCGAATACCTCAGTTTCTCGATGCACAAGCTTTAAAGTCCAAAATTTGAGAAAATAAAATCAAACGAGGAACGGTACAATGCTTTGAAAAAATAGTATGAAATTTAATGTATTGGCGCTAACATTTTTTGTGCATATGCTGGTAGATCGAATTTCGGGCAAATTTGCGATGAAGAAGTGAAGTACAATTTACTAAAATATTTAGAAATACCTTACTTTCAATAATTCACCTTAATCACAGGGTAAAAGTAAATTCGTTGCTTACCACAATCGTACACCACATTCTATGTGCCTATTTTTTTTTTATCATAAAAACTTCCTGTCCGGTGCATTCAATTTACAGTACTTTAAATCGTAGATAACAAATTGCACAACAGAAAGTTCGGATTTTTTTATATTGTTCGATGGGGAAAAATTCGGTCGATAAGACGAGAAAGTCCCCTTTTTCAATGAAAATTTGAAAAAATAACTTTCAGTAGAGTCGCCAACGAAATTTCGCTAGTCACATGAAACTTGCTCTTCTGTTTCTCGTGTCATTAAACTTTCTTTCGTAAAATCAAATAAAAATACTGTTCACGTTTGTGGGCAAGAGATGAACTTTGAAAATTGAACTTTCTTACGAATACGTTCTCGATAGTCAGTCGAATCTTGATATTTTTTTCTTTTCTTTTACTTTCTTTACCCGGAGACTCGACGAGACCTTCGGCGTGTTTTGTGTTTCCTAGAGCGGCTTCGAGTCACGAAGAGAAAGAGCCCGCTGTTGTTCTTTCTCTTGTCGTGACTGATCGTGGTCCAGTCGAGGAGAACAAATGACTTTAAGAACTCGAACGGCGAGCAGCTGTTGCGTCATTTGCATGTTTACTTTATCGATGACTACTGATTTCTTTACCGCGATCCCATATACGCGCACGCGCAATCGCTAATCGGCTGAATTACGACACACCACCATGTTACAGAGTGACCTTTTTTTATTCCTTTTTTTGCGGTTGTAAACCATTTTATTTTATTTTTTAATTGAAACCCCGAACATTTTTTTTCGCTATTCCGCTGCAGGCCGTACAATTTCTCCCCATTCATTGCCGATTTTCACATATTTTTCTTAATTATTCAACGAAAATTGGTTTTTTGAAACAAATACATTTTTCCTCACGTGTGCGATTCGTGCCTTCGATAGCGTGATTTCTATAAAGGAAAGGGAGAACATCGTGCACATTTGAATTTTTCTTAATCGTCTCTCGTGGGCTCTTTGGCGAAATGGTCTGTTGGGTCGCCGGCTTTGCAGTCACTCGATCGTTCTCGGCACCGCAAAACGTCCGCGAGACCGGTGGTCGAGTCAGAAATCTCTACCATCGTGGCAGAACCCGCCCCGAGACCGCAAACGAGATCCGAACCTACTGAAAGTATTATTATCTATATATATAAATCTATATATATATATATATACTTAAGTATTTATCTACTAATATCTTTCGTGGTCTCCGAAACACATATCGACAAAGCTTTCGATCGATCGGCACCTCCCACGCGACTTGAATCCCTGAATTAAATTAAAACAAAGTTGAGATAGAAAAAAAATGTAAAGGTGTACGAGCGGGAAATTATTATCTATTTTGTAGGCGGCAAAAGTTATTTTCTTGTTTCACAAACTATGCGAACTATCGGTGGTGGGGTATTTGTTTATTTTTTTCTTCTTAATGTGTCTCGGAGAAATAAAACGATAAGGAGATGTGTGGGCGTGTAGGTTCGAGTGGAAGTTTGTGCTCGTATCTGTGTGGAGGTACACAATGATGTTTAGTAGAGTCGCCGATCGGTTAAGATAGTCCCATTAGAACAAGTAGATTTTTATCGATTATTCGATCGGTGAAAGGCGCAACGAGCCGTCAACCGCCGATAAAGCTTCGATTAAAAATTGCTTTGATCCCGACCTCTGGCTTTGTTAGCTGTGCAGAGTTAATCGGAGTTCTGTTTTGGCTTGTTGCAGTTTTTTTTTATTTTCTTAATTCGAGGTTGAGATAAATCACTTTAAAGTCCCGACCTGCTGTAGATAACTTTTTTATTTCGATTTATCCACTGCTATATCAATAATGATAATAATTACGGTATGTGGACGAGCATTTTTATTAAGTGCCCATTTATTTACGATAATTTTCGAATTTTTCTAAAATTAAGAATTTCTGTTTGAGTTTACGTCGATAATGATAGTGAGCTGATAATCGGATGTCCGGTGAATCGATTGAATTTGTTATTACGTTTTTTGCCTCGGACTCATCGAGACTTTCCCACTCTCGGTGCCGATCGATCGATCTTCACGCGCTGTAAGCGAGTCTTGCTCGGATAATCGGATCTCTCGCGCACCAGCACCGAGAGTAATTCTCCCTCCTGCATCGTGAGATTAATTCGCGGCGCGTCGATCACGTCCCACGTCCCAAGCCGGGAAACAACTCGTTCGCGTATCGACCGTGAACGAGAGACGATCAGAAATTTCCCAGCTATAACGATAACACACGAGTTACTCGAGCACACGCAGCTCTCCTCGATTCCTGGTCAACCCACGGCCGTCTCGCAGATTAAACGTCCATTATATTTACTTAACGAATAATTCTGACTCCAAAGTACCTGTTCTAATGAAAATTTAAGTGACTATTCAATTTACTTTAGTGCAATTAATTATTTATATTGAAAGATTAAATAAAAACATTAATTACTCCTGGGGTAATATCGACGAGCAATTTTTGGTCGTTGAACGTGAAATCGTTGCGACAGCACGTGCACACAGCAAGTCGTGTTACCGTGCCGATTTTGTGGTGTCGCAGCTGATCTCTAGATCGACGTGCGTGCAACAGCTAATATAATAATTACGCAATGGTAGTGAAACCCGAATGATCAAGGCGGGAGATGCCGGTTCCACGATAGTTATCCCCCTCGTCCAAGTACTTTAACGAAAGCGATCGGAGGACGCAATCGTCTGGCAAACAAATGACCGCGATCTATCAGCAGCGCTGATCTGGCTCAGAGAGTCTGTACGGGTTGCCTTTTATGAGTCGGTTCTCGAATAGCTGTGAACTGGTCCATCCGCAGATCTCCCAGTTCCCCCGATCCATCTCGGCCTTAAGCACCAGGAAAAAAAATAATAAAGACATCGTCCAAAGGTCCGAGAATACCGTCGAATTTTTTCCAGCATCCTGTCCGGAAGAGCGTTTTGTTCCGCACGCTTTGAAACACCCAGACGACTGTGTTTTTTTTTTTTTCGACCTCCGCTAAGTCGGTTTGTCGGTCAAGCTTTAATGACCACCTCTCTTCCCACCGGTCGCCGGCTTTGGAACGAGCTTGCTGCATGGAACTCAGCTGCGAACTGCAACGGCTATGCTGCGAGACGATATCACTTTCACGAGGAAGAAACCGTGAAACGGTCGTTCGCACGCTCCCACGGTGTTACGTCTCTGGATCTCGAGCAGTGAGGAGCTCCTCTCGGCTGTGCTCTTTACACTGTTCCTCGGATGATGAATACACGCTATAATAAAGAGCATAGCCGAAACGCGTTCGCGAACTGCTTCTGTTCTGGGTACTTCACACTACCGAAGAAAGAGCGCGTTGCCGTTCATGCAGCGGCGCGGGATTCATCGTGCTACGATAATGTACAAGTTGATGTAGAAGCACCGCCTCCGTGGCAGTCGGAGGTGCGAGCACGCGAGAATTTGAATCGCCGACAAGCTCGCGAACTCCTTGTTCTATATTAAGAACGATCGTGTAACGGCGTGGATTATATCTGCAGTTTTGTGTACGAGGAGCGAGAGCAGATCTATTGTTCGATAGACGATAAATCGACGAGCCGGGGGCTTCCGCGTCGTCGCCTCGCAGTCGTTCGTCGTCGACGGATTCGAAGGCGTTCGCGTAGGCATCTCGCTGTGGGGTTCACCACTCTCTCGTGTCTATCTATTTGCGTACTTTATCTGCGAGCTTCATTCCGGGCTCGAAATTCGACTCAAAGCTTCATAGACTATACGGTCATTTTCGTTATTTCGATTGTGTCATTTCGATCAAGCTATTGTTTCCAAAAGTTTGTTGGGAGGTCGCGATTTTTTTTTCTTTCGTACTCCGGATTGGATAATTTTAAATTTCCTGAGAAAGAAACCGATAGCCTTCTCTGTTTCCACTCATACGGCAGCTCGAGCATTTTTAGCCATTAATCATAAGCGTCCACATATACCAGTCGATACTTTTTCCCGCACCTTGGCTGCCTTAACCTATAGCTGTAGGTTGGCTGAAAGTAGGCAAAGGTAGATTGTACTAAAGCTAGGCAGGTAACCATGCCGATCGGGTTCAGTGTAACCAACTCCTGTTGGCCGTTGTCTGGTAGATAGCCTGGAACTGGACTTTCCGAAGCTCTCGATCCTCTCGAATTTTCCTAGCGGTAATTCTCACGCGCCTCTTTCGCTCCTTCGGATCTGTCCGCCACCGCACGCTCGGTAAAACGTCCGTTACTCGAACGAAGGTACACAGAGAGCGTAGTAGTCGAGCTCCCACAGCATCAGCGCGCTACACGTTTGAGGATAACACGCGGTCGGGAGAGTCGGCGATGCAGAAGGCAACCGAAGCGAGAGAGGCGTTACTCTAGGAAAATCTATGCCGGCAGCCACCGACCTCGTAAAGATATCTCGCTCTTGCTACTTCACCTCTTGTCTACTATGCAAATCGTGCGTCTGAAACTATGCTGCCTATGTGTCTCGGGCGATAGCGCTGGAGCTGTGTTATGTATTTTTGCGAGGGTACTCGTGTGACGACCGCTGATGCACGAGAGCGACGGACTGGAAATTCTCTCAAAGGCGGTCGCTAATATCGCGTGTAAATGGAAATAGATGTATGTAAGCGACGTAACAAACGGGACATAACATTCCTTTCCATAATTTAATCGACTCGATCGATACAAATTTAAATATCGCAACTTTCAGATCGGGCACTTTCCACTTTCGTATTTCTTGCGGTAGAACGTCATCCCAAATTACCGGCATGGAGCTATTTTGGAACTTGTCATGAAATCTGCTTTATGAAAACGGGATTATGTATCAAAATTCGTTTTTCACAGCCGAGCAAAACTTTCCTTTGGCTAGAAGTTCTACGGTTAATAGCTTCCGAGATACGAGGGCCTTAAAATTTGGTGCCCAATCTTGCGTCATCGAATTAGAAAAATTTGAATCGGCCGCAAGTAGAAAGCTACTTGCTGTACGATGTTGCGAAGGCACCTCCATTTTGAGTGGCAAATAAGATCGTAAACGTCGGTATTGTTATTGCAAGTAAAAGTATTCAACATCGGTAATCTCCGGATGCCACACGAAGTTAACGGACTTCAGAGAACCCTTAATTTGGTCAGGCAATAAAAGGTGTTTCTCAACAGCCGTTGAAATTACTTTCTCGGCATGCCCCCAAGTTTAACAATCCCATCGAGAATCCTCATCGTCACTACATTAGTCCTTTGTGTCCCGGCAATCGTCTCACCGCGTTTCGTCGTATCATCCGTGAGCCCGAGGTTCCCGAGGTCACTCGGCCTCGAGAAACGAAATCCCGTAAATCTCGGGCGGTTAAGCTCGTAAAATGTGTAGAGACGCTACATACTCCCGGCTCGCTCGTTCCTTCTGGTGGTATTCGTTGAATGCCATGCAAATCCTCTCGAGGCCGCAACGGCCAAGCCGGAGAAGAGATCCGCGTCTAGGTGACGCGAGGTCCTATCTCACTCCCTCATTCCTGCCGCTCGCTTTCAACAAGATCCGGAAACCTGATTCCTCTTGCACGACAACGACGAGCTCGCGGAAGATGCGGATGAAGAACCGACAAGAACCAACGACCATAAGAGTTTGAACAATGCCAACCAACCAGCAAAACGGTAACAGTGAAGAAAAAAAAAGAGGATCGAAAGGCAAAAATGATGAAAGGAGAATCAGGGCATCCGACGGGCTTATCTCAGGAAACATTCCATTAGCCTCAGCGACCTTTCCACCGTTCACCGGAAAAAAGCAACGACCTAAGATAAAGATAGAAAGGACGCAAAGTTTAAGAAAGCAAGTGAAAGAGATAGAAGATGGTGTTGGTGTGCCTTACAGAAGTCTGTACCGGTGGACCGAAACTTTCGTTTTCTCTACACAACACTTACTCGGTTGCTCGCCCGACGATCTACATACCGTACCGTTCTCCCTTATTCCTCAGCCACGGCATCGCTCGTGTGTTAGTTCCTGTGCTGCCAAAGGCTTGTAATACACCGTTCCTTAAGCAATTGGTTGCCATCGGAGCTGCACGTTGATGCTGGTGGTGGTGAATGTTGTGTATAGGAAGAGTTGTACAATAATGAGTGGGAAGTTCGAGTGCAGCAGAGCGCTCCGAGCACGAGGGCAAGATCGATGCCTTTCGTGCTGAGGTCATCGCTTCGTGATATGTGAGAATATAACTCGGTCTTTCTCTGCATTTATCTATTGGTGCCGGCTTCGTTGTTGGACGAGAATAATGGGACTACAGTGGGGTGAGACGGGGAAATCGCTCTGCAGCTGTGCATCGCGATTGCATACATCCTTGGTTGCAATTGGGATTATCTATTTTCGAACTCCTGAATGACTGGTTCGAACTTTCATTTTTCTTTCACCGAGTCGTCTGCATCCCACTTCCTCTTTGATTCGGACTTTCATCGCGGTCCTCGTCGTGTCCTCGGATATTCATCAAGTTCTTTTTGTTTCCTTCAGAGTCGATCGTTACGTTTGCGACCGTGTCTTCGGCTGGGTGTTATTTGCCCTGCTTCGAAATGTTACAGGAATCCTACGCTGCACAAGTGGAATAATGAAGGTCCGATCTAACGGCCTTCATGAAGACAGAAAGAAATGCGGCAGATCAGAAATCTTGGTGTCCCACTTCGTGGACGGCTCATACGAAATAATGGGCCCCCGAAGTTGAGTTGCAGCTGAGGAACGAAGATTTATCATCTTCGGACGTCTTTCTTAGAACCGCTTTGAACTCTCTTTCAACCGTCCTCAACTTTGTTCAATCGCCCTTCCCATATTTCGCGTCATTCGATCAACCGCTTGGCTCCCGTTCCGTTGTACACCCATTGTGAATTCTTCGAATCCAAACGACTTGCATCAGCATGCATACCACCGTCGTCCTGAGTCTTTAAACATGCCACTTCGTGGACAAACTATACGAAATAATGAGACGAGGTGAGAGCGTCAATGGCATCGTCGACGAATCCGATACGGGCTCAACTTTCCTTCCCCTTTCACCTCGGCGTTGCCCTCTTTTATTTTTACCATTTATTTTTACCCGACCATTCGTGTGCCGATCGTCCGACCTTAACTTTTGTTCAGACCTTCGGCGACCTTCAACCTCCGAACGAGATGCATCCCACTGTTTATCGCAGTCACGAAGGCTATCGTCGGTTTAAGACCATGAAAATCGTCGTCTCTCGCGACTCTCTGCGTTACTCATTCTTTCGCATTGTAGTCCTTTTGTCGAACTATCACCGAGAGCCATCGAATGTTGCCCCCGAAAACGGTAGCTCGGACAAAAGATCGCGAAGGGATCGCCGGAGCCCCGATACGATAAATTTCGGCAAGACGTCAAGCGCGAACCCTCCGTTTGGGCTTTAATTTATTCCTGGGCCAACATCATGTCTTCGGGTCCATTCAGGATTGTATGATAAAAGAAGAATCAAAAAAAATATCCAGACTGCCCGCGATGCATCACAGCCTCTTTATCGATTGGACGCTTAGGGGGCACCGCTATAATTCACCGTGAAAAACGGTCCAACTCGACCTCAGGATCAGAGAGAAGAGATTTTACCACCCCGTGTCCCATCCCGGGATTCCGACCTTCGATTCTGCGAGGCTTTCTGGTATGTGCAAAAAAAAAGTTCATACGAACGACAATGCAGGGTGGACGGGAGACTTCTCCTGTGCATGATCGCGGTGGAAGGTTCTTCGCGGAGGAAAAAAAAAAAGAACTCGAACGGTACAGCATGTAGCGCGTCCTTCTTCATTCTTCTTCATTGCTGTTGGCCTTCCACGGAACAGGACGGTTTCTGCTATTCCTGTTCGCCGCAGCTTCTTCGGCTTCGGCTTCTTACGGTTCGTGCTCGTTGACGGGCCAACGATATCGTGGTGAGATAGCGTCTCTCGCCCTGACTCCGGGTTCAGGTGAGCATGGTCACGAGTGCCCAACAACGTTTCTTCCACCCGTCTTCAAGGAGAGAAGAAAAGGCCTTCGGAACAAAAATCTGCCCAACGGTCAATTACGTATTCCGTCGGTTGATAGTTTCGAATCAATCTTTTCCGAACACCTCCGCTTCCTCGATACGCTTTTCAGAGTAAATTTGGCCTCTCCGTTAATCGAACCCGTGACAAACGGGACCGATGGGACGCGCCCAAAAATTACCGTTAGCCTGCATCAGAGCCATAGCTCGATGAACACGCCGGAGCGAAAAGATGCATTGGATTTTCCAGACTCCCAAAGTCAGACGGAAATAAATGAAGAAACGGTGAATCAAACGAAAGCGAAAGAATGAAGGGATGCAAGGGATGCTGAGGTCCAAGAGCAACAAAACGCTCAAAAATTTTCTTGATTGTGACGTTAATGCGTTCACGGATCTGCCGCTGCTTTTGAGATTCAACACTACCGAGCGATCCCTCCATCGTCTTTGGTGTCTCTGGCACATCTCGCGACTGGAAACTTTGCGTCAACCTTCCGCGGGTGCGTAGTCCACCTACTTCGGTGGCTCGGGCCGCTTCACTCGCGGTAACGTTCCATATTTCACTGTGAATGACGTAAGGGGAAGGGCGGGCGGGGAGGATGATGTCCCGGAGGCGAGCTCCTGTCTCGCTCTCCGCTCGCCCGTTGCTTCCAATCCTCTCTCCTTCGCCCCGAGCTAGCTCGCACGGACAGCAGACGTCGTGTCTGCGAAGCGGCTTCTTGACTGCGGGACCGTTACCTAACCTTCTTCCACCTTCGCCTCTTTCCTCCTCTTCGTCCTCTTCGTCCTCTTCGCCTTATTCCGCGTCTTCGCCACGTCCTATCGGCATCGACCTCCACCTTCGCCGGCGACCGTAGAAAATCCGTGTATAAACCACGCATGGGTTCATCCTTTACGATGGCTCTTTGTGCCGAGCGATGATCATTGCAGCCTCGAGGACTTGAATGTCAATTCGTACCGTCTTCATGTTTCGCTTGGAAGGACATTCGGAAAATATTATTTTCGTCTTATTCCCCTTCAGAATTAATTCGTTTCGGTATCAGACCGTACTTCACGGTACATGGATTTATTGTCCAATGTATTATACCAGATTTTGCTATTAAACAAGCAGTCCAAGGTTGTTGTATTGCATGGTTAAAGCAAATGCTTGTTATTATTATTATTATTATTATTAAAAATACACTTTATTTCATAAATGTGATCTACCGAACTGAAAGAGGCGACAGAAGATAAGGTCTACTTCCTTAACCGCCGGTGTTCTAGAAAACGAGCGGTCAGAACGAGAGAAGAAGACTCCTAATCTATGCGAGATGCGTGTGCGCACTTGTGGCGAAGCTGTAACCACCGTTGAAAATACGCATACACACGTCGGGGATAAACCACGCACGGTTGATCGTTCATCGAAATAAGCGGTTGTATCGAATCGACGTGGAATAATGATAAGAAGAAAAGGACACGATTTAAACCCACATAACGTTTTGCGCATCAATGCTTCATCTCTGTCTCTTCTCTCCGGTACATATATCGCCGCGTGAAAAGATACTCGACAGGTACGGTACTTGGGCAGCTCCATCATCACGAGGTGTGGAGTCCATCTTCGCGAAAAGTAGGCAGAGCTCATAACACTCACGTTCGACGTTTAAACGAAGACGTCTACGGTTAACCGGAGACACGTGGAATGATCAGTTTTATCGCACACGTCAATCCTGCGCGAGAAATTGTTCGAGCTATATCAGTTGCCAGATTGGTTGCCCCGAAGGAGAGATCGGAAACGATTTTCCACACCGAGAAAAATAGGCAACTGGACTTCGGACGATCTTCGTATTAAACTTACCTTTATCTCACTTTCTTCCAAGTATCGCAGGCAAAAAAATATTCAGAAAGATTGCTAAAGTAGTTCATTCATTTTTATCCACTGCTCCAGAGACAAGTGAAAGCAGTTACTTTTATAAGAATTACTCTATGCACATATGCTATTTAGATTACGTTGGCTCGTGCGCTCGTTCAAAAGACACCGCGTGTGAAAATTAATTTCATATGGAATGGAATTCCGGAATTTTAATTTTAAGAAACAAATCCACGATTTCCTGAAAAATCTGCAGGATAATAAGAACCGATCAAGTACTTAGGAAACGGGTTGTAGATCTTTGGCTCCGACGCCGTTGGGGTTCCGGGGTCGCCGGGTGCCCTGGCGACTCGTAGGTGGCTTCGGAATCTCGCGAGCCTCTCGCGAGTCCTCGCTGCCGAGTTTCCGAAAAGAAGACGATATTACTGTTTTTGTAATTAATTTACTGTTCGCGAACGTTTCTTATTTTCGCTCCTCGATTTCCCTCTGAATTATAGTTAATTGCCGCAGTCACGAAGCGCACCGCAGCCAAAGGGTTAAGGGACCTCTAAACAGAGCGCAATAAATTAGCTTGTTCTTCTTCCTCCTCCTATCTTTCGTTGCCGCGAAACTCCCTCGCCTTCTTCACGACCGGCGTCTCCGCGGCGCGTAACGGTAATGGCGATGTGCACGGATCCTCCTGGCACTTATAATACCTGCAGCTACACCACAGACGGAGAGATGCACATCGATCCTTCGTAAGTTTCCGCTGCTCTTGCCGCTGCTTTGTAATATTTGCCCTGCACTCTCGTTGGCCTGTTGCTCTCTGATCTGCGCCTCCGTGCGTTGTTTATAATCGTCGAAAACTTAGTGAAAATCGAAGTAAGGAGAACGAAACAGGAGCGAGAAATTTCTGTTTGCTGAACTCTGCTACGAGACGGTGGATTCGAGACGGATGGGCAGATCAGCCTCGTTGATGTTGCTTCCAGACAAGCCTGGTCCAGACCGAGCCGAGATCCACAAGACGAGAACCGTTCATCTCAACTGGGGAATGACAAAGCGGTATCGCCAGGATTTCGTGGAAGTCGATGAATTATTGTACAGCAAGTTGCGTTGCTGCTATCGCTCCTCCGCGGACGACCGGGAAATATGTCGGTGTGCACCAGGAGCTCGTTATCGGTACCGAGAGATTGGAGTTCGGATTTTACGGCGATGCGATACACACTGCATCATTCACGGGGTATTACGAGATTCGCGATTGCGAGTTGAAGGCAGATCTCGGCGAAACAGATACCCGGAGACTGATCGTGGAAGGGTTACTGCGTTTAACCGAGATCACTGCTCGATAAATTGACCTGGATCTTTAGGAGTCCCACGATAATTCTTCTGATTTTTCCTCGGACAACTTTAGACCTCTGATGATTGGGGGATAAAAAATTGTTTCGTCTATTTTTATTTAAAAAAAAAAAAACAAACAAAAAAAATTAAAAATATTCTTATAACATGGAAAAATCTTGAAGCTTTACTTATTTTTAAAAATTTCATTTTTTCTGCAGTTTTTGAATATTTGGAGCCAAGCATTCTCGCCATGGTCAGAACATTTTCGAGCGATTTATTGATATGTGAATTTTTGAATGAAAACGTCGACTCTCTTTGTTCAATATTAATTCAACCTCCAACTTCGGTTCGCGCTCGAGATCCTATCGTCGAGTCCCGAAGGCAACGCGGTGGTTTCACGTGGGATAGATTCGACGTATGTCTTCTTATCGCCCAGATACAGTCGGAGCCAATATCTCATCACCGCCAGGCGAGATAAGAGAGTTCGGTAGGCGCGGTCTAATCGATCAGACTTACCTCCGAGTCCGCTCGCGAGCTTATTAACGCATCTCGATTCTTAATCTGCGCGTAAAACGTCGATCGATCGGCAGGAGGATGCAGACACAGTCGACGATCGTCGGCGTGAATTATCGTGCCACAGCGTTTCCGGCATTGAGAACGAAAAAAAAAAAAAAAAAATTCTCCGCTCCCTCGATGCTTATCCTGATGCGCTCGCGTGTATATAAAGCGGGCGGTTCTCTTCCTATTTCGCCGAGTTGGCAGACCGGACGACTCCCGTGACACCTCGAGTGGAAAGATTCTCCCCGGCAGAGCCGAGGCACAGTTAAAACCGACTTGTAACCGAAGTAGCGAGGAACGAAGAACTTCCTGCGTTTTCGCGAAATTGCAGATTTCTTTCTGCCTTAAAGCATTCCTTTTAGCCGGCGACTCGGGCAGAGATATCCACGGTTAAAAAATTTTGTATCTCGCGTTAATTAATCGAAATGTCAGTTTAGAATTTTTTTTGTTTTTATAAATCGCTCAAACTTTGACCCATTTTTTCTCAAATCAGTATTATCAATAATGTTGGGACAGCATCTTTGAAAGTTCCTTAAGAAATTAGAGTGAAATTACCTCGACGTGACTTATTTTTAACTGACATGAAACGTTCGCCAGATCTAATGTGACACCGCGATAAGGGAACGAGACTCAGTCGAGACACAGTCAGGGTCGTCGAGCAGGCGAGAGAATCAGCTTTCCGGATCCGATGCTAATTTGATCGCGATAAAATGAGAGGACGAATAACGCCGCGGTCTAACCGCTACACTACGAGTAATACTCGTATTAGGCAGTAAATTACTTTGATATCTCGGTTGCGGTAAAGCACGTTTTCGCAGGAGCGAGGAGACAACTGGATCGTGTGTTCTTAAGTGATGCAAGTAGATCGCGGATTCTCCAGTTCGCGTGGAGTTACGCCAGTTTCGCACGAACTGTTTTGGACACCGGTAAAGCTACCGGTCACTTTTCAAGGATTTATTTATGGGACTGCCGCGAACTTTGTATATTCATATATTTATATATATTGTGGGTGTCCCGATTAGAAGTGCGACGCTATCTCTTCCGCAGAGAACACGAAAACGTGATCTTCGTGTGATCTATATTATTCGAAAAGCCCGCGAGACCGGCAACCGAACGTGACGAATTTCCTGGTTATTGTCTGCCGCCTTGTAGCAACCTATAATACGTGCTACGTAAGCGGGAAAGACTCGTATTCTTCGGAGCAACATCGAGCCAACCAACGAACACATGAATGAATGGAGAAGATTTGTACCCGGCGCGTCAGAAACGTGCAGTTCGTGTGATCTGAATTCTGGACTGCGCCGGTGCACGTAACTGTGTCATGTTACGTGTATCTTGTCCTACGGAAATTGCAGCTCGATTCCGCATAATATGGATATTAAATAAATTGTAAAACATAAAAAATATATACACATATATATTAAAATAAGGATCCATCAAAGCAACGTCTTATGAACCATCGTTCGATTAACTCGGCCGACTCGCCAGCGAATGTCTCTCCGATTCTGAGATCGTCCGCTGTCGAACTAAAGTCGCGACGGCGACAAAAAAAAAACGATTCACGAATCGGAGAAGCGAAGAAGTTATCCGAGAGCGTAGTAGTGGGTTGCGTGTAGCTATGTGGAAAAACTCGACGACGCGAGCGTAAGATAATTTTAATACCATATTTCTTCGAGTCATTAAGCCAATTATCCTTACTTAGAGCGGCAACAGTCGGATCCTCCCTCCCTTTTCCACTCCAACGAACGGCAATTATAAGTGTTTTATCGTGGTGTTGTCTGACGTTTGCCGGCTACTCGCAATTCCTTTAACCCTTTCATATACTTCTTTTATTCCATTCGTTTTCCGTCGGGCCAGACAAGTATACGGCTTTAGCTTTTGTATACTGGTAATACCTTGCCCTTGCTGTATACTTGTACTTATTGTAGTTAAACGCGGCTGTACTCGCTGCTTCGGCTCTTCGGACACGTATTGAGAAACAGGTGTGTATATATATATACATATACATTTGTGTGTACATATATATTGTACATGTAGCGGTGCAATTGTAGCTATAGAGCCTCCGGCATAGAGTTTCTCGTATTTATCAGGGATATTACTCTCGAAGAGACAATTGTAATGGGTCACTTCCTCCCGGGATGCCGCGGCGGCACACAGGTGAGACGAGAAAACTCGACGAACCGACCTGTATCTCTCTCCACTATGCAGTTAACATTGCTCCGGTGAATCGCCGCTACTTACTACGGATTCGCCCTCCCGAGACAATTTCGCACCGGTTGGAACAGAGGCGTGCGAGCGATTTCACGAGAATTTAACCTACGCCGATCCATCTTGGTATTCTTGCTACGGATAAGAAAAAATTGTAGGTAAAAGGAAGTGTCCACACTACGTGGACTTCATAAATTTCGAAGGTTTTCGCGGTCGACGTGTCCGAAGAGGAGAGCAACTGAGGCATGGTCGGATAAAGTACTTTAGAATGTTTAAATAATAATGGGATGGAAAAATCGAAATAAATGTACAGATGTCAGATCTTGGACGATGAATCAATCAATGTATTCATAGGATTTTTACAAATTAAAAACATTTATGAAGCAGTTGTACGGTGGAGGTAATGAGATTTACTGGAACTCGAAGCCTGCCGGACGTTTATGTTTGACCGGTTCGATTATTAATTAATAGTGGTGATAAAAATCTGAAAAAATTCAGTGATGTGCCTGGAAGTGTGGACCATTTGATGGACAAGAGGGAAAGTTGGGTACCAGCATCCGTATCGTTATTGAGTATGAAATACTGCGGATGCCCGGCACGCGTTAATCAAGATCCGCGCCAACAGAGCCTCGATTGTAGTCGAGTCGCAGTAAAGCGCAGCAGTTAGCTCTAGCCCAGGACACGCTGGTGAACAAAAAGCGGGAATGTCGGTAGAATTAATTGAAATCAGCATAGCTCGGCGCCACAGTCTCTCTGTGGTTTGCTTCTCGGAATCGTCAGGACGATCGTACAGCTCGGCCGAAGGCTTGCCGCCTCTCGTCCGCCGGTAGACTAATCGAGGCTCGAGAGTGGTCAGTAGCAGTCGCGGCGAGGCAGACGAGTGCTCGAGTCGAGACTCTTTGCCTCGCCGAGGACGCGACCTTTCTTCTTCTGCTTCCACCGGCGGAAGATATACTATGGTTATACATTACAGCCTCCGAGCCACCGAACGGACATACATAGATGTAACCAAGTAAGAAACGGTGAACTGGGAAATACCGGGAATCGCTTCCCGGAACGTCGTTAAACGGTGCCATAGCGGCAAAAGAAGTTTATACTTCCCACTCTTTTTATCCCCCGGCTCGGGACCGAAGATCGGAAATTAATTAGTCCTGGATGTCAATATGAACTCCAACGTATCCTGAATGACGTCTTCACATTTTTACCGCTCCATCGATACACGGTTCTCCAAACTTATTGTATTTATGCATTCGTCAATCCGATGGAAGAAGAAATAAGAAAAACCCGCATTTTTCATTCGTCATATGTCGGTACAACTCACAAATCTCAGTTAGATTTTGATACCAAAAACAGTCCCAGACATAGCTCCGATAACATCCATCGTCGACGTTTCAACCGTTCGGTTGGAATTCTCCCTTCACTTGTTATTTTGATATATTTATCACCCTGGATGACATAAATAGACTGATGTCCCGTTGAATATTCCGGGTAATATGGTCGGGAGATTGAATGATGGCCTCATCGAAGAATTCCATGATGCTCGAGGTACTGCAACATTGCCATACAGATACCTATATATATATATATATATATATAGACGTATAGGTCTATACACCTATACATAAACAGTATAGTGGTCGAAGATCGAGTTCTTTAGAGATTCTCGATATTCCACGTCGATTCGTTGCGCTCGAGGCCGATCCCGTGACCTTTGCCGGGGGCCTGAGATGTCGACGTCTTCGTGACGCAGTCTCGGCTCTCGGTCTGTGACACTCCCGCCGTGGACGTCGGTATCACACCGCCTCGGGAGACGCAGGAGGAAGGAGCAAAGAAAATAGTCGAGGATGAAGGGAGATAAAGACGAAGGAGGAGGGTTCGCTGGCTCGTCGCTGCCGCGAGAACGAGGCAAGAAGTGTCAAAGGCGAAGGTACCGAGACTCGCTTCCTAGAAGCTTCAGATCGGCCGTGAAGACGACGAGGCTCGGATTCCGTCCTCGCACAAGCACGCTCGTCAGGAACATCAAAATTAAGGCCTGAAATTTCCCTGAGATCATCGCACATTTTAATCGTTTTTTTTTTACCTCATTAGCACCACACTTTGCGGTGGAAAACTTTGACGGTCATTTATATTTGTGGGTTTAAGCGTGGAGAGATTGAAGTGCTAGGTTAACGAGATCTTCGTTGTGGAGACGCTTTCGAAAAATAACTCGGGAAGCCAAAGTCTTGAAATTGTAGATTTTCTCAGAACGTTTCACATAGAAAGAAATTTAAATAGAATTTATTTTTTTAAAAAAGTAATATTTTTTATACACTCAGACCAAATAATGATTTATTGCAAAAGATTTTTTTTCTCAATATTTCGATATACTTCGAAGTCCGATGATCTGTCGAGCAAACATTGGAATGTAAAAAAATGTTGTATTTCGTTAACTCACGACCTCGTCCTTCGCGGCCTCGGAACTGAACGATCAAGAATTTCTTTCATCTCGAGGGAGACACTGGAGCGTATTGCACTCCGGCTCTCCAGTGCCTCTGTACTCTATACCATATAATATACCATACATTATACATATAAATACATACCTATATATATATCTACGTGTGTGTGTACATACGATATATACCTCTACGTACGCGTGGCCATCAGCAGGTTAACCGTAACGCACCCGAGCAAAAAACTCGTCCCCAACATTCCCCGATGCCGTGGACCACAGCATCGGCTAATACAAGCCAAGGACCGATGAGAGCTGCTGGTTAAAGCTTCTCGTCGTTCTCTGTCAGGGTCTTGGCTCTCGCCACTCTCGTCACCGACGGCGCTCACCGGTATGCACCGCATGCCTCTATGTACCATTGCCGCAGTTACTGCACTGTTGCAGTATTATGCGTACTGCAAACACGCACGAAGAGAGAACCCGCGTACGGATTTCTCGTCGAACAATTTTTTGCCGATGCATCGAACTCTCATTCGTTTCACAGCGATAGGAAAGACGACGAAAAAAATTCTTTTAACTTTTCACTATGCAGGGACAAATATTTTCTGTTTTTTTTTTTCATACGATTTTGGTTGAAAAAAATATTTTAATTCAAGATACATTTTTTTATTAAGCACAGTATGGAGCTACGGAATGTTTAGAATAATTTTCGTAAATTTCACTGTTAAAATATAAAAATATTGACAAATGATATTGTTAATTTAAAAAATATCGTTAAATTTCGTGAATATTCAATTATAGTTTGTAATTAACTATACTTAGAATGACTCGTGCTATAGTTAAGGGGTGGCGAAATAGATCCGCATTCTATTTGATCCGATTTTGTCAATAGCTCGGGAAGAATCCGTGAATATGGGCCGTTTAGCCTCGCCGTCCTCTGTACCTTGCTTGCAATTGCTGGCTCTCATAATCATTGCTTCGTCCAATCAGAATTAAAAACGTTAGAATTGAAACGCCACCTCGATGGTCGCTTCTGTTTCCCAGCTAGAGAAGGCTCGAACTTTTTAGAATTTCCGACCATAACGAAGCGAACTGCTTCACCGTAAACCACAGGTATCCAGGAACTGTGGAAATATATAAAATAAAAGCGACGTAGTGTATCGATAGCGCAATTACCCGACGGCAATAAGCGTTTCTCTCTCCTTCGTGCGTATTCTCCAGGGGGGAAGATGCGCGCAGCTGCATACACAGAAGCGTAGCTTCGCGGATTCTCCGTCCCGCTGAGAACGCGGAACGATCAAGAACAGATGTCGTTCCGAGGAATGCTCGACTCTATCCCTTGACTGCAGACCGGTGGACGAACTTCCCGTCGAGACTTCTTCTTCTCGTTATCGGGGCAATATTTTTCATTATTTTCTCATCACGGTAGAAGCTGGAAACCATTCACAAGGGACTTCGGTCGCGCTGGAAAATGAAGAAAATCGTTTCTGCCGATTAACGATGCCATTTATTTTAACCGAAAAATTCTTTTGGTTCCGGGTTCAGCGTAAAAAAATGCATAAACACGTAGGCCAGAACAACGTTTTATAACTTCAGTCTTAGCTAAAAAAAAATTGCGGTCGCGACCCCTCCTAACACTTTTTCGATGGTTTCCATCGTCCTCGAACGACTGGAATGCAACGAAAATACCCGTAATTTTTTGTCGACCCCAATGGCAATAAAATAATAACAAAAGTATTAATCGTCATTTCGATCTTGTATGTTTCAGGTAAGCCATTCGCAACATGTAAATGTTGAAGGCAAATGAAATACCGATGGAGGATGTGAGTTGCATTTTACAAGTATCAATCGAACGTTGCGATAAAATTAATTTATCGGAAGTGAGTGAAGTACAGCTGAATGTGTATACTTCGATCGTTACATAAATTATTCCGCGGACCTCGAAGTTTCCACAGCAGGCGTGGTATATATCGAGTGCATTTGCTATTTTACT
The DNA here is from genome assembly GCA_963978505.1 of Listrodromus nycthemerus. Lineage (NCBI taxonomy): Eukaryota > Metazoa > Arthropoda > Insecta > Hymenoptera > Ichneumonidae > Listrodromus > Listrodromus nycthemerus. The sequence continues at coordinate 20,340,320 of OZ021681.1, forward strand.
TGAGTAAATAAGGGGAGGTGCATGTTCAATAATTAAGCTCGTTGAGCCGGGTGAAGTAACTGAATCGTCGATGTACATGCACGGTGCGGTTTGCCCTCGAGTAGACCGAGGCCTAAACGAGGGTGAAACTGAAAAAGGGTCGAGGAAAAAAAAGGACCCAAATATCGAAGTACGGTGGATTATTGCTAGCTTCACACAAAAATAGGGCTGACTTCAAAATTCACATCTCCGTGAGCTTGTATATAAATATATAAATCTCGATTGTCTTTGGGCAAAAGGGCGTGTGAGGTGTATATAAGCTATGCTTATGCGCCCTTCTAGTATTTAACCAACGATATATATATACGCATTATGTACGGGCACGTAAACGAGTACCGCTTTTAGTATTTACCCCGGAATTTATATATACTCCATCCAAAAACCAATGTACCGGTATCCCTGCACGCGATCATCTTCATCATTCACCTCTCGCAGCGCAGCCTCACTGGAGAGACGCTGTATAAATATGATCCGGCAGACTCGCTCTTAATTTTCAGGGACACGAGTTTTAAAAATCCTCCGTTCGGAGACTCGGAAGCTTGTTTGCGACTGCGGGGTAAACACGACGACATTCGGGCGGAGAAGGCGAAGATAAATTAACTAGAAATTATATATCGCTCGGTAGCACGCACTTTTGTGTTGAGCTTCGGTCTTTAGCTGGCAATATTTAATTTTTAATTATTTTTTTCGATTACTAAAAACGTCGGTTAATGTAACCAAATTTTTTCGTTAACCAAAGGCAACGAAATGAATATCTTAGAAACTTAATTTAGCAAGTTGTTCCTTTGGAGATTTTATTTATTTTTCGAAAATAAATTGCTGGTTTTGATCATGCTACGTGAATTATTTTTTTTTTTTTTTTTAGCAACGAACTTATTAAATTCGCACGGTCACTGATTGATGAACGAACGAGACAACTTGCGCATCCTCGTACTTCTGATTACATTATCTCCCAGGAATTTACGACGATAAAGTCTCGGCGAGCGTGTATCTATCTTACTTTCAACGTCCATCCCGGGCCCCATCCGCCTTCCTCCTTTTCCTGTATTCTCACAACTACACGCATCGCCGCACCCTCTCCCGGTTGTCTTTTCCCTCGGAAAAACGCTCTCCGCAGCGTTGCTAGCCGGCTACCGCGGTCGAGATAAATCGTCGTTCATTCGCGCTTTTACCCGAGGCAGAAGCAACAATGCTCGCTCACCCAGACCTCGAGACACACGTATATACATTGGTACAACTCGAATCCCCGAGAAAACAGAATAATAAGAACAAAAAATAAAAAATAAATAAAGAAGAAGAAGGAAGGAAGAAAGGAGTCTCGGTGTGCATGAACCGGCGGGAACCCTCGTATATCTGATGGTTGCGGTGGACTCCGTGAGTTATTGGTGCACCTACCCGAAGACTCTCTTTCCCTTTATCCACCTTTTTATTTTTTTTTTTTCAATCTTCCATTCTTCCTCAGGGTCTTCGCGCCAGAAAATTCAATGCTAGTCATGCAGTGCTGCAAAACTGCATGTGCGGAGAGTGTAGAATATGGTGAAGATCTTTTTTCCGTGCGCAGAACCTTGAAGAAATAATGTGCAGGGATGCGCGGTCCATTAACCGATGGACGGTGAATCGCGAAGATTTAAAGTCTCACCGTAAAGTTCTGAGTCTTAAGAAGAAGGAAAAAAATGGATTCTTGTTCCGTTATCGATCAGTTAGCTCGGGGTAATTTCAGATTAATTTTGAATGAGAAAACGATGCATTTTCAACAAAGATATGGTAATTGTTTGGTATGTGAAAAAAAAAAATGCTATCGGAGAGTTTCGCTCCGAAGGGCATGCGGTAGCTGCTGCTTCGTGCTGCTACTTCGAAGACCGCTTCTTGTGTCACCGATGCGCGTACCGAGCAGCCGTAAAAGCGACGGGAGAAGCTGTTTGCCGTATTGTAGCCCCGAAGCGAGCAGGGACACACGACTCGTTTCCCCTGGCCACTCGAGCTACGTGTCGAACTCGCATTCCGCGTGGCTCGCGCTCGATTAATCGGAGCCGCATTGAAGATTTTGAACTTCTGAAAATTATATGAACGCCGCGTTTCAGAACCGACTCGCCGAAGAAATAAACCCACAAAAATTAATATTCATCAGAGATGATTATTGAAATATTTAAACGTCTATTGAAATGATTATAATCATACTATAGTTCTCGATAATTAGATACTACAATATTAATTCCATAATAATAGTTATTATGGAATATTATTAATTGAAAATAATTATTTCGAGGAAAAGTAGTCGATAATATTCTTGAAAACGAAGGTGCTGAGAAACAGGTGTCCCAGGTGCACTCTGGTATTTCTTTTGCCCGTAACCGACACCGTCGGATTAAACGCCTCAGCGCTCTCGCTCCATCCCCACTACAACTTCGCTTGTTCTTCGTCTCTTTTTTTTTTCACTCTTTTTTCATCGTCTTCCATTGCCATCGGCGGCATCCTCAATACTCGTCGCCACGAGGTCGTTTTCTTGGCCCATGACATCTGGCGAACGGTGTTTCTGCACCGAGTAACATAAACCCTCGTATTTTTCATCCTACATAGCACAATTTTAATTCTACATATTTATTTATTCGCCTAGTCAATTATTCTCGCATAAAAAAATTTACGAAAAAAAAAAACGAGGTACTTTACTAATACGCCAATTTCTTTGTCCAAATAATCGACTTGAAGGAACAAAAATTCATTTTTCAACTACGGAATCGACGCGTGTGCGGTACACGTGGTAGTCCCGCCCTGCCAGCATCATCGCCGTCTTCCCGGATCGCCCATGTTGACGTTCTCCAGGTTCCCGCATCTTCGCTGCCCCCTTCGAGTTCTCGGGCGCGCTCACCGTCAGCTTGACGTTCCACGGCTCGTCGAGCAACGCGATTAGAAATTTCCTTCTGTCTGCCTTTAACTCGCACCACACGTGAACACGACATCTTTATATGTGTTCACGTGTGTGTTTGAGCAATTTTTTTTTTTTTGTGTACATGGACTGTCTTGTAGTTGTGAGAGGAAAGGAGCGCCGTGCCACGTCCCCATGCGTCTTCGTTCTCCCGCACGTTGAATGTTGAACGTTCCGCGAAGAAAGAGAGCTTAGCTCTCGCGGTCGGACCCGCATCGGGGCTGCCGGAAGCCGGCAGGTGGGATGCAAATTATTCAATTAACGTGCGAACCCTACGGCCGAAGGTACGCGCGTCAATGTATATCAGTATACATATATTTATATATTTATATACATACACATAGCCACCGGCTGTACCAGAAAGGCTGGGCCTGAGAATGGATGAAAACCATTCGACCCGAACGGAACTCTCTCCTCGTCGCGATGACCCCTTGAAAAATCAAATGATAAAAAAAAATTCGCTCGAAAATGTGGACAGTATGTCGTAGAATAAAAAAATCTTTGGAAAATGCACAACCCTTCATCTCGCAGTCCAACAAAATATGCGGTGGAGAAAGTTTCTCAAGTTATTGAGCTAAAATACTTTTCCAAGTGTCTTGAACTTTTTTTTTTTATTTCATAATTTACGTAATTTAAGTAAAGAATTTTAATAAATTGAATAATCCGATTACGCGGAGTGTCGACACCGTTCGATCAGATACGGGATGGAGAAAAATGTTGTATCTGATGGTAGTTTAATGGAAAATGATAGCAAATACAAGGGAGTGGTCTACCGTCTCGGTTATCCATAACTGGGAGATTTATAGTACAAGCGATGCATTAATTACATCATGATGGATCTTCTTGACGCTCAAGGGCAAAGGCTTCTGCTGCTGTGAGACCGTGCACCTTTTCGATGTAACATCGCATGAACCTCGCGGCTGCGGTACACGATAGCGCGTTGACACTTTGATTGGCAGTACGGGGTGCGTATCGCGGTCTCGCTGCCCATCCTGCTGCCTCTCTTCCTACCTCCTCGAGGATGCGCAACCGAGATCATTTATCGTTTGAATCCTCGCCACTGTACCGCTCCGGCAATTGAGAATTCTCTCGTACTACGAGCCACTCTCACTGCCTCTCTCTCCCCGCGCATACACGTATAATTCAGCTGCCACCTCGATGCAATGCATTTTATCCGGTCGCTCGCGAATTTGCGCGACAACTGCGAAACTCCGAAGGAAATAAGATCGTGCAATAATTGGCAAAGGCGCGCTCTCCCAGAACGACGATGCAACTATTATACAGACAACTATGGCATCTGAGAAACTTCGTGACATGCAAGTTTTTTTATGTTCCCTTTTTCTTTCTTCGTGTATCGCGCAATTTCCGTTTTCAAAGGACAGTCTCGTTGTTCGTGCATCTCCTCGCCATCGACAGCCGGATACACAGTGAGCAGAGAATTACGTACTGTTCCACTAAAGAGGCACGATTTTTTAAATTTTCGTGGAGAGTGTTTATTTCGAAATTTGACGATGATGAATGAGGTGATTGAACAAAATTATACCGATTGTATCGAACGTTCGTGCAGATCTATTTTGATTGCCCATTAACGATTTTCAGTTTTGCAGCAGAGATTTCTGTGAAAATACTTTTTTTCGACTGTCCACAATTTTCACAAAATATTTGTAATTGTTGAACAAGAAAAATAAAAAATCGGCATTTCAATATCTCAACATCCACGATATTGAAAAACAAGAATTGGGAATTCGATAGCGAGCACCTACAACTTGCTGCACAGGATAAATTTATTCGGCATCCATATTCATCACATATTAACAAGTGGCTTCCGCCGCCCCCGTCGAATCTCTCGTATCCTCGCTTCCTCACTCGCGAGCGGTAAATTTCCCTGCGCTTGCGAGTTCGTCGACCTGAACGGGAGGAAGATGCGTCAACTTTGCAGTCGACGAAAAAAGCCCGTCGTGCAGCTCGGCAAAATTAGAAAGAATTTTCCAAGCTCTTTACTGGAAATCCAAATCGCCTAAATACTTCCTAATGGGGAATCACCTTTTGTCAGAACACACGTTTCAAATTATTCATTTACCAACAAAATGAGTTCTAAAGAAAAACCTAAAAAATACTCCGACATATTGTGGTTTCACCTGTGACAGAAATAAATATTATCGAAATTTATTTGACCGTCCGAAGTAAAAAAAAAAAACCAACGATAAAAAAGTTGCTAATTCACGAAAACAATATTTTGCGTCGTTGTCTTTGAGTTCAATTTATCAGACACCTGTAAGGGCGAGTTAAGGTGCGTATAAAAAAATGTATGTCACAAGTACCCGAGCGCGTTGAAGAGCTGACGCGCACAAGGAGCAAATGACGATGATGAGAGGAGATAAGGTGAGGGCTTTGAAGACGAGAAGAGACAAGAGTAAAGGGGAGATGGAAGAGAGATCAGCTCTTGAAGGGCCCTTCGTGGACACCCACGCTTCGAGTGGACGCCGGTCGAACTCAGCGCCAGTGGAAGTTGAGAGCTCGAGAGTTTACTGGCTCCACGAGGATGAGCGCCAGAGAGGAAGCGGCTGAGGAGGCGAATACCGGTTCCCGAATTTTTTTTTCTTTGCCCGAACTCTCATGAGCGTAAAAAATTCTGAAAAAATTCATAAAGGTACCTCAATACATGGTTTCTTCGGTCGCAGACTAGAAAATTTATTACCACCGTTTTCACTACAATTCAAAACCACGCAAGAAATTTTACGCGGCCACCTTCACTCACGAGGATGTGAACATTTCCTTTTTTTTTTATTATTTTTTTCTCCATCGTCGGCAATTTTTGGATAGATGATCTTTACAGGAGAGTCGCGGAAGAGGCTCGTACAGACACAACGTTCATAGAATACTTGGAGGAAACTCTCTCGAAATCTCACGGGGTTTGTAACACGAGTAGGAAGTGATACACAACACAATAACATCGCCGTCTATGTACACTCCATCGTAACATATATAGGTGGATATATTAGTATTAGACAGAGGAGCAAGACGGTAGCGAAACGCGGATCCCGGTCTAGGCACTGGCTTGTTCTGCGAGGGTCAACGTACCCGATTAAAATGCGCGAGATCGGCGATAACAGGGGACTGTGAAATGGGCGCGCGAAACGAAAGATCGGGAGAACACAGTAAATAATATTACAAATTCATCGTTGATGGACGATGAAAAAAAAAAAAAAGATCCGAATCAGGGACAACGATGACGAAACGAATTTCGCTATTCATTAGCCGCCATCTTTCACGTGTACCGTTATCTCTTTAATTTGCTCATTCAATCAAATTCGTATGCAACTCAATCGACAATTATTTTTTTATATATCATCTTCCTCGAATGATTTCGATCTTTGATCCCGACGGCTTCGATAATTTCGATAAGTTGTACGGGGTTTTTTTTTTTTTTTTTTTTTTTTTCAATTTCGATTGGAGATTTATTTTACGTGGAGTCGATTTTCAGAGAAATGATAAATAGGAGAGAATAAATGTTGACTGACGTAAATTTGATTTCGTGACCAAGCGTATTAACGCCGATCAAATATTCGGTAACTTTTTTTTTCCTCTTCGCAGCATCCGCCCCACCGAGTATCCGACATATCCCTGGCTTCGTCGCTACTTATGTGATGCACTTACGAATCGAAGAACCGTAAATCAAGCTTAACTGCACATCGAGCCGGGATGCAACGTTTGGAACCGGTAAACGGGTGTCGGAGTAATGGCCACCGCGGTCGGGAACACGAGCTTACGGAAAGCTGGCCCAGTCACGGGGATCTCATTTCATTGAGAATTACGATCGAAAGAGTCACTTCTATACTCATAAAGTCAAGTCCCGTTTTTTTTTTTTTTTTTTTTTTCCTAAAACTTTCTCGTCGTAGAAACTCATAAAATTGTCGTCCAGCAGGCAAAGATACACTGTTATCGTGTTCCCCAAAAGGATAGAACTGAAATTTCTCCCGACTTTTTTTTTCCATCGATCCGGCAGTTTGTATTTCCTAAAAAAAAGAAAATTATTAAAAAAATTTCAATTGATTTTTCTAAGACCAAAAGAGATCTTGTCTATGTAAAATATCGTTATTTGTTTCCTCTCAGGTAATTTTACATCGAATTGTACGCTGTTCGACGTCCGTAATACACGCGTTTGCATAGTTTGCTCGTTCATTTTACGAATCGATGAAACACACGCTCGTAAGTTTGTCCTGTCGCGAGAGACGATCGTCCATCCCACACGGTCCAACATTCGAACGCCTTTTTCTTTTCCTCCCTCTTCTTCTCTTCTCTTCTTCTTCCCGTGCAGCCACTTTCGCAGATCTCGGCTTCGCTCCGTCGACTCGACGAAAGACGCATGTATGCATGCGAGAGTGCACGCGCTCACCTCAAACGATCGTGGACGGGGTTGGTACGCGACACGGCTACCGGTCGTAACGGCCCCGGATCACGCGGAGGCCTCAGGCCCACGCGTTACTCCATCCCGGTGCTCGGACCCTCGCCAAGTCCGGTGCAAATCCCGACGACGTCGCATCGATTGCTCCACGCATTCGTTCGCAATACGAATAGCTACTGCCTCGCTGTATCAGCAGAATGCAGTCCTGGCCACTTCTGGACTCTGCCGGAGAAACACGATGCAGAATCGTTCTCGGGACATAGCTGCGGATCTGATGCAGAAGAGAGCAAACCGGCCGCGTTTTATGGGACATTCGCACATTCCTCGCGACGCTTTCGGTTTTTTTTGCCCGAAGCTTTTTAACAGATCGTTATTTTTATACCGGTGAAGGACTGTCGGACGAGAAAGTCCGTAGGGTGGAAGTAGAATCATAAGGAGAAGCGGAAGAAAGGAGTTACATTTTTTTGGTCCTGGAATTTTCATAAGACCATGAGAAGAAAAAAATTTTAAACTCTGAAATTGCTGGATGGAACATTACGAATTTGGAATTTCTTCCAATTTCGTTTTCAACTCGAGTTTTAGTGAAACGTTAATTAATTTTTACTTCTGAAAAGGCATGAGAGTGCGTCGCGCTGCCCAGTACTTTTCCGAACGGTTCCCCTTTGAAACGGGCCGTCGAAAAATTACAAAAATTTAACGACATCACCTCCGAAGATCGACAGTCGAGATCGAAATTTCTTTTCACATTTCATTCCGTCCCTTTTTCCAGAATAATTCTTTTCGTTTTCAGGGTGTTGCGGCACCCGCGTACTTCAAACTTGTCCCGGGTAACATTAACCATTCCGCGATAATCATCGAACAGAAATCCATTCATTCATCCAGATACAGATCGGGTAAGAAGAGACACACGAGTTACCCCGCAGCTACTAAACTCACCTCCGTGTAATCCATGCCCCACTGCTTCACCGCCGAGATCGCTTCCCCGTGCAAGAACAAACGCGGAGCGGGCTCGCGTGCGGAGCTTCCGCTTCGCAGAAGTCGTTCGTTTATTCGATCCTTCATTCGCGATACTCGGGGGCGCACCCGTCATCGAGTTTCCATCAGGTTCTCCGTTTCGAAGCGCGGTATTATGGCTGATATACGCGCCGATCCACGAACATGCCCGGTGGTAAAAAAAAGTGCGGGGGCACGAGTGATCGCGGCTGATGCCGCTGTTGCTCCCGCTGAGGGCACAAGGGGGCCCCGACCATCTCCGGAATAATTCATGTGGGCCCCCGAGATTAAAGTTGATCTCGTAAGGATCTCTTCTCCCTCGTTCAGTCGTTCTCAATCTTTCTTTCACTTCCTCTTTATAACCCCTCCCTCGACGCCCCCTCCCCCAATATTCTTTTCGAGCCTTTTTTCTTTCTCGAATCCTTCGCATCTTCACTCGTCATCCCTTTTGTCCCCCCCCCCCTTCTCTCGTCGCCCCATTCGTACGAACCCGCTCACTCCGCTTTTCTTCGCCTCATGACTCCTCGATGCCCACTTGGGTTCCTTCGTTTCGTCGGCGTCACGATCTCCGCCCGGAATTACATACGAACCACCAGTATAATACTTCCACCAGTCAACGAACTCGGCGTGCATTAATAACGTGATGTAATCTTCTCAGTCTGCTATAACGTTATATATATATATATATATATATATATATATATATATATATATATATATATATATTTTTTTTTGTGTGCGGATTATAGGATGCTGTATAGCAACTCCTCGACTAAACTTTTCGGTGCTTCTTGTTCTTACCGATTTCCTGTTGGCATTAAAAAAAATCTTTATTTATGGTTTTTTTATTCTTCAAAGTGAAACTTAAGGATACTCGCTTGAATTGTGGAGGAAAAAAAATATATATATTCAGTAGTTTTAGGAAATTGTGAATTTTCCGAAACTACCGAATTCGGATTTCAAGACCGGGACTCTTCCGGTCCCGATTATTCCCCGTCTTCCGAATAAACTGACATTTTTTGTGGAATGTTTTTAATATAAGTTGTTGCCAACGATGCTTATTGTATAATAACATTCGTATTACGAACGAGAGAACAATGTATATGTATCGGATGGACTGGAATTGATTCGATCCTTTCATCATTTCGCATGATGAGTTTTATTTCCGCGTTCTAAAATTGCAGCCGCGAATCCCGGCATTGTTGAGCATTTATATATATATATATATATATATATACTGTATAGAAATATATAAAGAGTATAGTGAAGGAGTTTCACAGCAATAATATTTGCTCCGTCGAAACTCGAGCGTGTGCACACACAGAAGAGAGCAAAGAGAGCACTCTTTGCCGTGCCCGAGCGTTCGCCTTCCTTTTCACGGCAATTAAGAGACGTGATTTAGGAGTCTCGGTGTGCCGAGGCTCGGTGGTTGCCGTTGCTGCTCCGGTGTTCTCCACTTGCTTCTCCCCCGATGTAATATTGGTACCTGCGTGTTGTTGCTTTATTTTTGCTTTTGCTTCGCTGCAGGTTCACCACGCCGATTTCATTCCCCAAGCGCTATATTGTGTGTCCAACACGCGAGTATAAGCTTCGGACTGCGAACGAAGGACCATTATATTACCGAAGTATCGGGGCAGTAAAAACTATAATCGAAACCGCGTGCGGCACTTTTTGAAAAAAAAAAAAAAAAAAAAAAAAAAAATGGAGCAACTCATAAAAATGTTTAACTGGCTGAAGGCCGTGCCGGGGCGTCGAGAATGAAATCGCCGATGATAGATTCGGACGGCTCGAAGAACAACTGCTGAATTATTAAAACTTCCTAAGAGAGTCGAACATTTACATTTTTTCAATTTTTCAATTTTCATTCTAAATTGTCTTAAACTAAAAAAAAAGGTGTACATCTTTCTACCTCCCGGTTTCCCATTTCTTCACCCTAATATAAAAAGTATAGAAAAATAAAAAAATGAATATTAAAACACAAGGTTCTACCTCGTATAATTTTACGCTCGCGCAGTAATGCACTCGCATAATTTGGGTCCGTGCATTATTACTCGAGGAGGGTGCACCAGAGGGTTCGGGCGGTCTTTCGGTTCTTCTCTGCCGTTCTTTGCCTCGCGCCGAACGAGTTATACACCGATGCTCGTTGCTTCGTGGCGGGTGCAAGAAACCTATCGAGTCACCTTCGGCCCGAGGGCTTCGCGAAGCATAATCCGTACGCACGAAGCTCTCTCGATGGCCGAGGATCCGCGAGAGCGTGCTCGCGAGACTCCTTCCTCGAGGCCACAGACGGGCGAGGTACGCGACGATCGGGAGGAGAGCCGGACGAGAGACTTTCGGCAAGTTCCCGTGCGAAACGTTCGGCGGGTGGATGACCCTTAATCTTGGGAGATCTCTCGACTAACCGTACAGGCTCTCTCGGACAATACGCACTCTCGCGCGTATTGCTTGCCCCGCTGTGTGCTGATATGCGCGCGCATAAAGATAAGCTTCGTACACGGTCGTGCGCATGCGCGGCTTTCCGAGAACGCGCCGAAGGAGAGGATCGTCCGCTCTTTCCGTTGGATATCTTCGACAAGGGACACCGGGAGGAATTCGCACTCCGGGAACGAGAAACCGAGCGAGAAAGGAATCGAGTAGATGTTTTCGTGACCCTCGAGCTCGAGGGAGCAACCGAGGTGGCAGAGTCGGAGGAACCGCGGGAGAGCGGGACGGAATGGATACGGGAGATGTGAAAAGGCACTTAGCACCTCGTATTCCGTACTTCCGGCGACGGAGACGAGGCCGATGGCAGCGAAGAGTGTAGGCACGGACGAAAGATCGGAGATCTAACAAAGACACTTTGGTATTTTTTTGTCAAACATTTTTATTGCACAAATACAAGCTAGATCCACGGTTGAACGATCGACAGTCGAAAAAGCAGAGACGAGAAAGGGTGGAGAAAATTTTTTAAAAATCCTCGACGATAATTGTCAAAGATTTGACCACGTGTCGAGAATTTCAGAACACTTTGTCGATTTTCCGGCAGTTTGTAGAAAAGGGGAAGAGTCGAACGCAGGGATTTTTGATAAAAATTGAAAAAAATAAATAAAAAAAAAATTGCCAACAGGGGGAGGGGGGAGGGGGATGAATAGTGGCGAAACTTTATGACCACCAGGTTTTGTAACATTTGCTCACACACGGATCTCAATCCTATATACGCTGCCACAGATAACCATCATCGAGACTATAAACGATTAGTTGCTATATCTCTCCGACTGTCCGTGCGCATAGATTAATATCGCAGTTTCTGTGTAACATACCTGCTGAGAACGCGCGTAACTGTTGCAGGTATAAAGTATCCTGTATGTATATCCATATCACAGATCCCTCCAATATATTAATCGTCGACGGATATAATATATACCACGAAAGCGAGGCCTATCGAATTACGATCGCAATAAATTATATTCGCTTATTCAACCAACATAGATATATGGTGTCTCTTCCACAACGAGACCGTTCGGTGGCTCGTGTACTGTATCTCTCCAAAGATCTCTTATCCGTATCTGTCGCGTTCGATTATTTCTTCGATTATGCCTCTAACGCTGTGCAGCATTTTTAATCGACATTCAATTCAATGCATCAATTTTTATTTTAAGTTCATTTTTTTATCACTTTAAAATACCAATGCCGTATTGCGATTTTTATTCAATTTTAATCTGTTCGAAATTCCTGCACCGTAATTCAAGTTCTATACAATATTCATCGCTTCGAAATTTAAATACGACAGCTCCGCTTTTGTTTAATTTTTGTGTCTTCGAATATTAATGCAATAGATGAAGGAATTATTAAATTTCTTGTAACTAATACATTTTTTTTTTGCAGCTGTATTCCGGATGGCGGGGACGTTGGTAACGCGATGACGGAAATTCAGCCGTCACCGCCGGGATATCGCGGCCAGGATGAGGCCCCGGGTCCACCTCCCTGTAGCCCGGGGTCTTTTAAGTACGCGGGTCACGCGCACCACCCCGAGCAGCAGCAACAGATCGCCAACAATTACGTCAAGAGTAACACGGTCGGTTACACCAGCCAGGAGAAGTTTGTCAACAAGCATCAGCAGAACATCAGCACGACGCGCGGCTCGAGTCCTGGTGAACAGCAGAACCACAACGGTGGCTATAGAAGGAAATCCGAGGGTTCCGGCGGGCGCAGAAACTCGAGCGGCGACAGCGACTGTAACTTCGTCGGCCTCGCCGAAACGAACAATCAGAGCGGGAATAAAAAAAGCACGATTGCCGGTTACAACGAAGGTTACAAGAAGAATACTCCGGGCTATAAAAACGACAGCGGGTTAGTTGCTATTATCGTTTATCAAAATATTTATCAGTTTTTTTGCCAATTTTTTTATTTCCTATTCATTTTTTATTTTTTTATTTAGTTGAGTTTCACTTTTGAAATAAATGTATTTTTCTTTTCTATCCGCAGTTACAGCGAAAGTATCGGATTCGACAGCTTCAGTTTGCCCCTCAACGAGAGGGAGGACGCATCCCCGCCACCGACTCCACCGGTACGCGATGCGTCAAGCCTCAAGGGTGTCTGCTACGGTCCAGGTCACGAAAAATATCCATCCTGGCCAAGCGTCACCGAGCGTCATACGGACGAGGAGCTGCACAACAGTTCGGGCGGACACAGCGGCTCACACAGATCGAAGTCTTGGACCGATCACACGAACTATCCGAAGGAAAAACCTGCCCAGTACACGAGACCACTCGCCAAACGACCAAACCCAGCCTTCACCCAACAGGTATGTTTCTTTTTACGGGTCAATTTATCGATCCTTTCGTTCTGGTATTTATTTCCGCATGCCACAAGCTTTTCCATTCCTTCACCTTTTATACAAAAATCTAACATTATTAATGACGTTTTTTTTCAATGACGATGTTAATCCAAATATTATTTATTTTTTCGTTTTCAATTCTGGAATCCAACGCTCAAATAAAAAAAAACGTGAAAAAATATACATGAAGTGGGTGAATATGAATGGACTGAGCATGCATACAGCGGACAAATAAATCTATGATAAATTTGATATATGACTCTATCAGGTACGAACGATGAATACATCGATGATAGAGTGTTGATAAAAAAAAACACTGAAAGCAATTAACGTTATTGAAATTGAAGTTGCGTCGATCGCGATAGTCTATGAGCTTCAGATAAGACATATATAATTATAATTTTCAAGACATTGGGAAAGTGAGATTACAGACGGGAGAGTAAGATCGAGAACGATCGTGAGGGGAGTAACATCGCGAAAGACAATTAATCACCACTCCCACATTCTCCTTTCTATCTTGCGCACTTCCTGACGTCACTCTCGATTCGCAGACACACACACAGACTCTCTGTGCAGACACCGACGGCATCAATTATTTTCCTCGTGTCTCGCGGTTGTTCAGCGATGGTTCTATTTCCCAAAGTGTATCACTTTAATAGTCCACTCCCCTATTCTCTTCGTACCACAACCCGTACTCGTACACCACTCATGAAAACTGCCCGCATCGTAACGCCGCGATTATCTCAAATGAATATTGACGTTTCAACAACGTGTTTTTTGCGCTCTTTCGTTACAGCTGAAGACCGTGATGGAGCGTTGTGAGAAAATACCAGCGGAGACTTTCGAGTCGAGGAGCTCGCGTGGTAACCCGGTTGAAGAGGAGCCCCGATTGTGGCCTCGCGTTGATCGCGAGGGCAAACCACTCGGCGATTCTGAATACGTTGTACCGTCACCACCGGAGAGAGAACAACAGCAACCCTCGCAAACAATAAGTCACGCCGAGCTCGAAGCTTACGTGAGAAGCTATCAAGATCCTCAGGTATCTCAGGTAAAAAAAAACGTGTTCATCGTACGATCGATTTTTGGAGCAACTATTAATGGTTTTTGTTGCGAATTTCAGGTCGATATCTACAGAGAGACTGCACTGACGCAAGCAGGATTGGAAGAGTACACAAGAGTTCAGCACTCGCAGCAAGCGAGTTACGCGCAATCCGAAGGATATCACAGCTACGTGTCGAGCGTAGATTCCACGACGAACACACCGTTTTTGGATAGGTAATTTTCTCCATCACTTTAAGATATTCGATTTGATAATAAATATGTCGATGGATTTTTTAAAACTTTTTATTTTCTTTTTTTCCAGACTCCGAAGGGACAGTGAGGCAGTGGCCCAGCGGCCTGCTTCCTCCTGGGAGGAAACGTCCCGCGAGGGTCGCGACAGCGTCGTAACTACTTCGAGCGGGGGCAGCGCTTCGAGCAGCGAGACGCTAAAATGGCACGGCTCAATGTCCGACGTGAGCGTCTCGAGTGGTCTCGCTGCTCGTCAACCACCCAGCGACAGATGGGATCGCGGCTCGATGTCTGACATCTCCAGCGTGAACAGCCTCGTCCCCACAAACCTCCAAAAATCTTCCCCAAATCACGACACCAAATGGCAAACATCGATGAGCGACCTCAGCACTTCGCTTCTATCTCCCACGAAACACAATCGAAACAACAAATGGAAGGAGCCGAACAAGTGGCAAGCTTCCATGAACGACAGGAATTGCAAAGAATCTTCGGCGTCATCGAGCTCACGAGCGAGCCTCCCACCGATGATAACTCACTGCGCTTCGGTCAACGACATCTGCCAGGCGACTTTACCACGCGAGGGAAAATGGCAAGAGTCCAACATCGACGAGGACGGAACTCAGGATCGTTCGAAGATCACCCGCACTTGGGACTCCTCCCAGTCGATCGAAACATCATCTCGACCTAGTCCGCAGCATCAAAACAACAGTCTCGGGAGCCCCCAAACTCCAGACGAATGGAATCCTCTTCACGGCTCCATGTCGGACGTTAGTCAAGCAAACTTGGCCCTCCACAGCAGTAGCAAACAGCTCATAGCCCACAGTGCCCGGGTTCAAACACCCCAGCGCCATCACTCCGAGAGCGTCTTGTATCTGGACCGCGAGAGATCGCAGCGCAAGCTCTATCCAATCTCCACAACTCAGCCTCAGGAAGCTTCATCGGATTTTTCGGCCCGAAGAATGTCCGTTTCGCCGGTTTCGCCTCAGCAAGCCCATCTGTCTGTTGCGGAGCGAATAAGCGAGCTCGAGAAACAACAGCAGCAAGCCATGCGCTACACTTATCTCGATCCAGACAAGAGACACAGAGTTTCCGACCCAACACTGAAAGCTATACAGAAGAAAGCTTTACTATCTTTCTACGAGAGACATCATCAGTCCTCGTGGAGATCAGAGCCACAGCTGGCTCAAGGCGCACCGCCCACAGCTCAGAGTCCTCCGCCGCAGCCTCCGCCCCGTCCGAGACCGTCTTCTTCCCGAAGAGCCAGCTCAGCTTCTGACTACTCTTCCGGTACGTGGCGAGAAAAGACGAGCAGAGGAAGTCTGACCGGAAGTGATACTCCGAGTCCGAAGCATCAGCACAGCAACAGCTGCGGAAGTTTAAGCACGGATCTTTTAGGTCCTGTAATCGTTGGTCCAGCCATATCGATAGACGACTGGGTGCCTGAGAGACCACCGAAGAAAGCTCACTTGCGCGCGGCTTACAACGATCGTGTCCCAAGTCCGGATCTGCCGCCTCCTTCGCCTCCCACAGTCACCGAAAACGAAGTTATGAACTGCGACGATCCTTTGCCACCGCCACCGCCGGAATTGAGCGACAATTCGTCCGTGGACAATGGCGTCAAAGAAACGTCTCCCAGGGAAATTGATGACAGCAAGAAACGTCACAGAAATTCGCAAGGCTCGGAGAGACAATCTTCGAGAAGATCGAAGCACGGTAAACGCTCCGACAGGGACGAAAGAACGTCAAAATCGTCGCCGATAAATTCACCATCGAAAAACAGCTCGCCCAAGCAAATTTTTACTGAAAATCAACACTCGAAGAACTTTGTTCGTTCAACGAACCTAAAACACGCCGAGGCTGATTTTTTCATCGACAATGGAGTTCCCGCCGGTTTCGCGACCCACCGGATGGTACCGACCGGAAGATCGAGCCTGCGTTATCCGTCGGCACAGAAATTGATGCTAAACGGACGAGCGGGACAGGTGAAGCGAGTCAGCGGTGACGAGAGATGCTTCTCTTCGAGGCCACCAGCGAGACTCCCAGACTTGGTCTCTCAGAGGTACAGCGATTCGGGCAATCAGAGACCGGCTCCTCAGGTTCCGGTAGAGTCGAGGATCATCAGACAGGAGTCTATGAGAGTCGAGAGCACGAGAATGGACGCTTCAGGACTGCTGAGAAACGAGACCGGAGGAGGGCATAGATACGAATCTTCCTCGGGACAGAGACCTCAGCCTCAGGTACCGAAGGGCGGCAGTGGCAACGAGAAAAACTTTCCTACTTCCAGTCCGGTGGCGAGACCCAATTACTTGGCCATCGGGGAAAGTGGAAAAAATTCGGCGAGAAATTCCGACTCAACCGGAAGTCACGGATACGGTGTTAGCAGTCCTGTGAAAACTGGCTATGAGGCAAGTTCGAAACTGTTGGCGGAAGCGAGTCCGCAGAAATATCACGAGCCCCCGAAATACGTGCCGGCTCATCATCATCAGCATCAGAGGCACAGCGAAGGGAACGCCAGGAATTATTACGCACTACCGGCGACGAAGTACATCGATGGAATGAAGCAGAAACCTCAACCACAGTGTTCAGGTGAACGATTCGGGATCGCAGAGCCTGGCTCGCCGCCGCCTTTGGCGCCCAGACAAAACACACCGGGGAGGAAATCGTTGCCGCCACCACCAAGACCCGCCCCACCGCAAAGCCTTCAGGGGTGAGTTATTTCGGATTTTCTTTATCGTCTATGCTTAATATTCTACCGACGTTCAAAAAAATCTAAAGAAAATCCCAAGCAAGCGTATGAAGTCTTTAAAGATTTCATAAAAATGTTTAATAATTCACTGACTCTCATAAAAGATACGGTCCCTCAACAAAATAGTACAGTGCTCTCTTATTAAAATCTGAAAAATGAAAAATACCAAAAATTTATTAATATTTCGATTGCGTTATAAAAAATTAAAAAATCGTCTTCAATGCTAACACAAAGTTAAACTCGATCAGGTTAAACTCGGTTCAGTGTAGTCTTCGAGATTTCCTCCGTTAAAATCTCAGCCACCAATAGTGGCAAGAGCCATCCTACGTCTCTTATGAATTGCGCCTGGGCAATTAATGGACTTCTATCGAAGCTCTCGATACGTGTTGGACTCTCAGAATTTATGAGATTATTCTATAAGCTCGAGCAATTAGAGGACGTTGCCATTACTCCGGTCCGCTTACTTAGCGTCAACTCCGTTGATAAATGTTCCGTCGAGGGGTTGAACCGTTTAGCTAGAGAGTTGCATGCGCTCTCTGTATCCTCGTCTCTCCCGCAACCGTCCGCGGAACTTTGTGAAGGATCGAGTGGCGTGTGGGCAATTCACTGTACCGGGTATTTTCTCGATCATCGCGTGGAGAGTTCCGCACGGGATAAAGAGCCGATGTACCTTTGCTCACGTGTGCCGTGTATCGTTGTGCCGACGGGAACTTTCCGTACGATTCCGATTGGCGCGTTTGTATGCGTCGCGATCTACGTGTGCGGATCCGCGAGGCCTCCCATCCGTTCGGCCCTTATAATTGCGATATAATTGAATGGTAAGCGACCGTAGCGAGACGGGGGAGACGGAAAGTCGTTCATTAAACATCCCCGAGACCTACGCGATAGATTTATCTCTCTTGCGCCCTCGTAGGTCGCCCAGCCTCGGATCGATCGATCGAATTAGAACTTCTTATTCACTCGCGTCCTTCTCGGTCTCCCGAGTCTCCGAGCCACGATTCCCCACGCTCAACTTCCTCCAACCTGCCGTGTATACCTCGGTATCGTATGTAGACCCGGCTCTCGAGTCTGGTCCCGAGGGCATAGACTTCGTGGAGCTCATTAACGAGCCGTGAAGAACGATGGATGGAACGATCTATCCGATCTACGAGCTTTTGCAAAGAAGCCGAGATGCATGGAATCAAGAGAAAAAAAATTCAAAATAAACGATCCAGTTCCTTATTTTTTTTTTTTAGTGTTGTCGATGGATGCTCTTTATATTTGGCGACAAGGATGCTCCTTAGGACATTTTATTCTTTCGTTAACGATTTTGTTTTTCTGTATCCATTGTATGCAAATGATTCTGTCGCGGTCCAATTCTGTTGAGATTTATGTTTCGATCGATATTTTTTTAAATTCATTTTTCTAATATTCGCAATCGGCTTCCAAATTCGAGTGGAATCGGGATCGTGAAACGAGGAGCTTATCGTTCATTTCGTTCTGACCGAGTTAGCCGAAGGGTCATCACCGTACGCATTGGACTGTGTTAACGATACAGTTAGATGGCTTGCAAGATCGCAAGTGCACTGTCTAAGTTTCAAGTCAATCAGGGTTGAGACGCCTGGCGTGAAGTTTGAGGTGTGGTGTATGTAGAAGAGGAGCACGCGAAAGAAAGGACGCTTCAGAGATAAAAGCCAGGAAACAATCGGCCAATAACAATTTCACCGGTTCAAGGCTCGGCGGCTATTCTATTCGCAGTTGTTTTATCTTCTTCTTCGTCCTCCTCTTCTGCTTCTTCTTCTCGGTCGATCGTTCCAGCCGTGTCAGGTTCGCCAGGATACAGGATGTTGGCTCGATCTCACGGGGCGATAAGTCTTTTCACCTTTCTTTTGTTTCCTCCTCGCTCTGATTGGGTAAACACCTGTGTCTCGTCGTCACTCCTGGTGTGTGTATCGTGAGTGACGCTCGACTGGCCCTTGCGCTACAGCCTGTATGTATTTCGCGCAGTTCGATACGCACTGTTGAGAGACCCAACAACCTGCTCTCTTCAATCATCTTTCGACCTTTCTTATTTTTCTCTCATTTTGTGGCACCGCGCCCGGAAGCGGCACAGAACCAGTGTTCTCTTTCCTTCGCTTCGCGACCTTCGAGGAACAGAGTCAGAAAAGTATCATTTGTGGTGTCACGCGCTGGTGAAGAGACACCGAATAGTTTCGGGGCTTCCGGTCTCTTTATCTCGAAGCGTTATTGCCTGCTTAGTCGTCGTGGTCGTGCACTGCCGAAGACTTTGCGGTTGTCGAAACGCAGACCTTTTCGCGACGAAATTGGCAGGTGTCTGAGGTATAAATAATGTTAACCTGTTGTTTTTCGACTCATTTGTTGCATCGACTTACGATATTTTTCCATCGCGTTGCAGTCCATAAATTTCAGGGTTAGAAGGTGAACAATCTTTCCCTTCGGAAAAATTATCTACTGTGCACCGTTCTCGAGATACGAGCGGTTGAAGATTGAACACGGTGAGGTCGAGCGCATGGTGTCGTGACTCACGCGCCATCTAGCTCGCGACCTCACCGATCAAAAATTTAACTGCTTCTAACTCGAAAACTATGCACCGTACGAAATTTTGCCAAAGGACAAATTTACTCGGTTTTTAATAGTGAATGCGATTGTCCTAGTTTTTTCTTTGTTTGTCTCCAAATACTCTGCACCGAGTTTTCGTCTACGGTTGTACCTTGTCGCTCATGACACGATCTATCTTATTGATAATGCAATTTATTTAATCTCCGATTCTATTTGGCGTTCTCGATAACGCACGCGTGCAAAACTAGTTTTCACGGTACGCGTGCACCTGCGGCTACGAGGCAAGAGAGACCACGACCTCGGTGGACATTTGCGGGGTTGTCGGCGTCGTCTTCTTCGTCCTCGGCTTCGTTGTCGACGCTTCGCTACCGTTACCACTATAAACCTTCCACCGGGCTAGGCCGTATTATAAAGTACCATCGGCATAGGATACACCTCTGTGTATACACGATCATAGCGTATATAAAAGATCCCGCGGTCGCGAACAACTGCCCGACGACGGGGTATCACTTAACATCCAGTCGCAAAAGTCCCTCGACTCGTTACGGATCGCGTACATGCGTTACTATCGTACCGAGACATCGAGAGGAGGATAAAAAAAGGGGGGGAAAAACGGGGCTAACAAGAAGCCTCCGTGTAAGTGTGCAGGCTCGCTCACATGTCTGCACATGAAGATGAGCTTGCGCGAAAGGGAAAATTAAGAAAACGAATTGCAGATCGTTTTACCGGGTACCGAACGAGTATAAACTGCCTGCAGGTGGACGACGCACTCGACTTCGCTTCTATCGTTTCGTATAATTAATTTTTCTTCCTTACAAGAGAACAATGATTGGTCCTCCCGTTGCGAGGCTAATTATAACACGTCGCAGGCCAATTTTCAATTATCTGCATGAACCATCGGTTGAAACTTAATTGAACTTGTAAAAAACAAAATAAGAATCGGTTCTGACAAACAGAGCTACAAAATTTAGCATGGGTCGAACTTGTCTGTAATCAGTGTCGCGCAAAAAAAATATATCAGCCCGGATGAAGTACAAAGTAACGGGTACGTTTCACAAAACGGTAAAAAAAAAAGAAAAAAAAAGTAAACGTACATTAGTATCGGAGAATTGGAGCAATGATAAACGACAGTTGCTAAACATTTCGCAAATATTTTTTTTCTTTCGATCCTGTCGATGTTTATGAATAACATGTGAGTTGCATGCATTCCTCGCCTCGAGTGTCAAAAGCCCTGCTGCTCCCGACAGCTAATAAACCAGAAGTCGTCGGTTCGACATTTTCGCTAGCATAAATATCGATTCGCCGGTAGGTACACCGGGTGTGTACGATACACCTTTCGAGACACTTGCCCAACGTTACGGGGCGTGTGCGTTGCCGGTCGGCTCGTTAGGAAACGGGGTCAATTATATGGATTTCGAAGTCCGCAAACGCTACTCGATCTATACTGCGCCGTATAACGAGCTCTCTCGACATGCGAGAAGTCGTGGCGAAGTCGGACAGAGGTGAGATCGATTGATGCCGATCACCAAAGAGTCTCCGTTATTTTTTAGGAGTTTTGATTTTTATTTTAATGCCTCGTATCTCATCGATATCTATCGATCTGGGGATAAAAAAAAAGGCTTGAGCGTATTGCCATTCGGCACTCTCTCTTTGCCATCTCCATTACTAAACGACGAATCAATTTGCCCTTTGACACTCGCGAAGAGATGGCCTTTATACAATCATTAAAAAAAAGTCACTCCAAACCAGTTCCACTTCTGGATTCGAGCCTGAGACGTTGCAAGGTCGAGACTCCCCGCCAGATCTGATCTTTTCTTCTACCAGCCAATATTTTTTTCCTATACATATAAACCCGGTCGCAACGAAGCATACAGCGATCTATCGCTCTATCTGAAAACAGGAGAGAGTGTGCGTCGATGTGTCGGTACCATTGAAACAATGACCGGGTCGAACCATCGTGGTTAACTGCCAAACGACACGACACCGGACACGGGCTCTGCGAAGCGAGTCGTCGACAAACGGTATATATATTTTCTGATAACTCTTCTCTTCGCCGCCGCTACTGTTGCCGTTGTTGTCGCTGTTGCTTTTCCCCGGCGACACTTCACAGTCTTGCCTTCGCGTGGAGCAAATTGTCCCGAGGATTATTACCGCGGTCGCACTACGGCATTAACCGTTACATCGCCGGAGCTGTAAGAGAGCTCCTCGGCCCTGTTGCAGAGGCGGTAAAGACGAGAAAAGACTATAGTAGTTACTATACATATATATATATATATACGATTATACTATAGAGTATATATATATATATATGCGTGTGTATAGTAAGGGGGCAAAAGGTGGAAATAAAAAGCGAAAGAGAAGAGCGGAGAAGGATGGAAGGACGTTCGTAAAAGCCAGTAGCCGCTCCAGTCGATCTTCTCGGGCGCTCGTTTTCTCGTCCATAGGCAGCCGAGCGTCGACTCTACCGACGCGCTCAACAGAACCACGCGGATACCCCCGACGGCGAGCAATTTAACCGCGCCGGTCGAACAGGAAAATATTCAGAAACGTTCCATCCACACTTCAAACACTTCCTGATACTCGACGCGTCGCAAGCCACTTCGACAGATTTTATTTTCAGACCTTCTCGCGAGGAAACCAAGCGAGAGTTTGAAATAAGTGAAAAAAAAAAAAAAAAAGATAATATATATACATTCGGAATACGCGGGAAGCCGATGCTGTGAATTCTCTCTGCTCCTAAGTGACGTTTCAGGGTCTCTGGGACATCGGGAAAAGTGTGATGAGAACAAATTTTTTCGTGAATTATATTTTGCCCGCGGCGAAAAAAATCGCCCGTTGGAAAATCTGAAAGCTGGATGGACGATAATTCATCCGATGTGTCTTGTCATGCGAGATCAATGATTTTACGAGTAGAACTTTTTTTTTATTTTACATGGGAGCTTAAAGTAGTTAATTGTAGCGGGACTATACGCAATATTTTTGTCTCTGCCGGTCTTCAGGACGTTTATATATATATATATACATATACATACATATATATATTGCTGTGCGGTTTTCGTCCTCGTTCTCTGCCATAAACGGTAACGCTGACTGTTCACTGAATCCTCCGGGGCTCTTTCTCTTTCTCCGGCGACGACGACCACGAGAAAAGCGACAGAGTAGAATTATACACGTATACATTTATATATATATATATATGTGTGTATATATGTGGTGCATAAGAGTGGAACGACGCGTCAGTCGTCGTCTCCAGCGTCGTCGGTTTGCGCCGCTCGATCCCGGTTATGGTCACCGTACCAATTGCCTTTACAGCATGCCGGTGTACCAACCTGCAGGGGGGAGGGGGAGTCCGTGGGGCACGCTTTAAATAGAGAGGCGCATTGCTCTTTACGACCTGAACTTTACTTCGACTTTACTTTGTCTCTATTGTCTGTCTTACTCCCCATTTACTAGGTTTGTACCGTAACAGTTGTATAACCGCGGACTCCGTATTCGCGGGAACGACACCGGTACGGCGAGACTGTGGAACTCGACGGGTGCGAGGCACACGTGCGACCAGACAATCGAGACCTTCGTTCTGATGGTGCATGTAACTTACAAATTTTTATTTATATTTATTATTGAACTTCGAAAATTTTCATTTGACGAGGCAAGATAACAAAAATTTTGCGAAATGAGACATCGACTTTGGGGCAGACTCCAAGCTGGGTGATCGATGGACGATTGAAACGGAATAATGCGTAGTAAAGGTATTTTATTCGATTGCGAAAATTAACTCAGAGTATCGGCGAGACAAACGTGGTTTTCATTTGGTATCTTTTTTTTTTTAATCTGACCCGATTGCTATCGACAGTTCCTCGATAGATTTTTGTCTCACGATCGTATTATAGTTTTTTTTTTATTTTCGAAAATTTTTTATTCCTTATCTAGTTCCTGACTTCCACAGGCCGCGAGCGAATGTCTCGTTTCCATCGCGAACCATGCGGACGCGGGCGCGTTTGATTTATTATTGGAACTATGTGCGCTCCCGCGGTTACGAGTGAAACGTAACCGGCTGGGCATCGTTCGAGAGCAGGCGGAAACCGGCGTCAGCGGCGGCGGCGGCGGAGGCGGCGGTGTTGGGTAAAAAGCCTTTTTGCTTTCGAGTGAACCAGGGCCACGTCGACCGGAATAGCAAACTCGTACCGGCCGCCGCAAATATTCTCTGTTATATATCTAACAGCTTTTAACGCGCTGTGCTGACTATAGTTTACACTGCTATTACGATCCGCAGGAATAGTCAGTGACATCAGTACGACGCGCGAAAAGTTAGTTTAGTCGCACGATCGTTCCCAGAAACCTCTATTATCCACAGAGTCGTATATAAAAAGATGATTCTTCTGGAAAAAAGTTTTGAACGAATGAACACATCGTTCGGCTGGAAATTAAAAAAAATTCTTCATCTTGCCAAAATTGCGCGGTTCACCGGCCGAACTATCTTGGGTATTGGAGACGATGAAAAATTCCAACGTATATTCACAAAATTCACAAACGTGAAAATATCTTTTTTGTTGTTAGGTGAAGAAAAAAATAATCTTTGTTACTTCGTCTATTAAAATATTATCGCGAAGTGAAATGCGATACCGTGTTTGGCGCGTAATAATTTTGCGTCGCGCAACATGGTTAGTCTAGCATTATGCTGTCTCAGGTACGCTCGTAGAATTAAGATTAATAAAACGTGTTGCTGCAGTGACTCTTGCGAAACTTCACGACTCGTGAATCATCGAAAGTCACACTTACTTTTTGTAAATGAATAAGCGACACGTCTTTTTTTACAATTTTTCTTTCCAGCTGTAACTTTTTGTAGTTTCAACACTGAAATTTGTAGTCGCAAATTCGAGCTTCATAAGCCTTCATTTTTTATTTTTATCTTGAAAAAAAATTTTTCGGATTTTTCGGAGGTGAAAAATAGACAGGCAGTACCCTTAACGTTTTTCAGCTCGAAAAAATTCTAAAAAAATTTTTTGCCATGTTTTATGCCGAAAAACGTTTTTCCGTCTTTCGACGAAAATGCGGTTTTTTTAAAAAGTGAATTTCTCGGGGAAAAAATTTTTTTAGAATTTTTTCGTCCCCTAAATCGGTTGGGAAGTATGCGACTTGGATCTAATGGTGAAGGTTTCAGGTCGATATCTCGAAATTTTTCAAAAAAAAGTGTCGTTTCGCAAAATTTAACCCAGGATTCCCTACCCCAAAAGTGGTCAAAATTAAAAGTTCTCCAAAAACATTTTGTTTGTACAGTTTTCGAACGGAAATACATCACTGAAGCCAATGGCGAAGGTCCCAGGTCGATATCTTGAAAAAAAAATTTTCCGATTTTTTCGAGCCGAAAAACGGTAAGGGTACTGCCTGTCTGTTTTTCACCTCCGAAAAATCCGAAATTTTTTTTTTCAAGATATCGACCTGGAACCTTCGCCATTGGCTTCAGTGATGTATTTGCAATCTAAAACAGTACAAACAAAAGGTTTTTGGAGAATTTTTAATTTTGCCCACTTTTGGGGTAGGGAATCCTGGGTTAAATTTTGCGAAACGACACATTTTTTTGAAAAATTTCGAGATATCGCCCTGAAACCTTCACCATTAGATCCAAGTCGCATACTTCCCAACTGATTTTGTGGGTTAAAAAATTCTAAAAAAATTTTTTGCCATGTTTTATGCCGAAAAACGTTTTTCCGTTTTTCGCCGAAAATGCCGATTTCGAAAAAATCGATTTTTCCGAGGAAAACATTTTTTTAGAATTTTCTCGTGGCTGAAATCGGTTGGGAAGTATATGACTTGGATCTAATGGTGAAGGTTTCAGGTCGATATCTCGAAATTTTTCAAAAAAAAGTGTCGTTTCGCAAAATTTAACCCAGGATTCCCTACCCCAAAAGTGGTCAAAATTAAAAGTTCTCCAAAAACCTTTTGTTTGTACAGTTTTCGAATGGAAATACATCACTGAAGCCAATGGCGAAGGTTCCAGGTCGATATCTTGAAAAACAAATTTCGGATTTTTCGGAGGTGAAAAACAGACAGGCAGTACCCTTACCGTTTTCCGGCTCGAAAAAATCGGAAATTTTTTTTTTCAAGATATCGACCTGGGACCTTCGCCATTCGCTTCAGTGATGAATTTGCAATCTAAAACTGTACAAACAAAAGGTTTTTGGAGAACTTTTAAATTTGACCACTTTTGGGGTAGGGAATCCTGGGTTAAATTTTGCGAAACGACACTTTTTTTTTTTAAATTTCGAGATATCGACCTGAAACCTTCACCATTAGATCCAAGTCGCATACTTCCCAACCGATTTTGTGGACGAAAAAATTCTAAAAAAAATTTTTGCCATGATTTATGCCGAAAAACGTTTTTCCGTTTTTCGACGAAAATGCGTTTTTTTAAAAAAGTGAATTTCTCGGGGAAAAAATTTTTTTAGAATTTTTTCGTCCACAAAATCGGTTGGGAAGTATGCGACTTGGATCTAATGGTGAAGGTTTCAGGTCGATATCTCGAAATTTTTCAAAAAAAAGTGTCGTTTCGCAAAATTTAACCCAGGATTCCCTACCCCAAAAGTGGTCAAAATTAAAAGTTCTCCAAAAACCTTTTGTTTGTACAGTTTTCGAATGGAAATACATCACTGAAGCCAATGGCGAAGGTTCCAGGTCGATATCTTGAAAAAAAAAATTTCAGATTTTTCGGAGGTGAAAAATAGACAGGCAGTACCCTTACCGTTTTTCGGCTCGAAAAAATCCGAAAATTTTTTTTTCAAGATATCGACCTGGGACCTTCGCCATTGGCTTCAGTGATGTATTTCCGTTCGAAAACTGTACAAACAAAAGGTTTTTGGAGAACTTTTAAATTTGACCACTTTTGGGGTAGGGAATCCTGGGTTAAATTTTGCCAAACGACACTTTTTTTTGAAAAATTTCGAGATATCGACCTGAAACCTTCACCATTAGATCCAAGTCGCATACTTCCCAACCGATTTTGTGGACGAAAAAATTATAAAAAAAATTTTTCCCCGAGAAATTCACTTTTTAATAAAAACGCATTTTTGTCGAAAAACGGAAAAACGTTTTTCGGCATAAAACATGATTTTTATCCAAAAAAACGTTATGTCTGGATTAAAAATTTTATTTTTTGACCCAAAGTGACGTCACAATGGAAACATATAACTTCCGGTTTGAATTTTCCATTTTTCCACCGGACGCGCTCCGGAAATATGTCATTGCCGATTTGAATATTTGATTTGTCAATCGAAGATACTCGTTATTATTGCTCGATAGAATTATTGGATACATCGATAGGAAAAAAAAAAATATCGTGGCGCGTGCATCAATCTCGAGGTAAGGCGAGCGCGTTGTTCGCGGTCGGTCGAATGGACGAGGACGTTTACATCGACGAGAGATGCTGCAGTACACCGGGCGTGGAACGATCTTACACGGAAGTCGAGGCTGCGGTGCAACCGCGCGAGCACAGGGTGGCTCGAGTGCTCAGCCTTACGAGAGTCAAAGAATTTTTCCAGCTACTCTAAGCTTTACACAAACATATATATGTATAGTTTACGAAGAGCCATTTCGCGTTACGTTCTGTTACGTCTCTGAGCGTCCTCGACAGCCGCAGCAGCCTCTCTGCATCCTGCGTTGCCAACGAGAGCATCTACGCGTAAACTTTATCGAACGGGCTTTGCCCTGTTTCGCATAATATCATTTTTCTCCCTTCGAACCGCTCGAACCATGACTTTCCACGAATCGTTGCTCGCCAAGAACTCTCCAGGAGAGTTCAAGCGTACTGAAAGCTGTCGACGCCAGAGCGGAAAGGAATAGTGACAACCGAGAGTCGCCGAAGAGAAACACCAAAGAACACATCCCGAAGACGACACCAATGTTGGAACGAGGCAGTCGCATGGACGACAAATGAATCTCAAAAAAAAAAAAAATAAAGCTACTGAAATTGATTCAGAAAGAATTACTGGGGAAAAAATGTATAGTCAAGAAATTGACAAAAGAAATAGCGGAGAAATTACTGTTTTATGTATTCAGCAGAATTATGAATATGAGAGTGAACTCGGTGATCAATAAAATTATGGAAACATTAACTCAACGTATCAATGCCAACGGGATATTTTGTGAAATATATACTCTTCGAGATTGAACATTATCCCCGATATTATGTAGATTTAACCGAGATAGAATCGGACGGTTAGATGAAAGGGAAGAAATTCGAAGGAAAGGGAAGCCATTTCGGATCATACACCCGATCACGCGACTGCTCGCCATGTCCACGTCATACTCACTTACCTACGACAATCGCCCGAGGGCCTTCGATGCCGGTTTTCATCGTCGGTCCGCAGACGAGAAGCGCGCCCGATCGAGCCGTCGGTTCCCCCTCCATTTTTCATCCGACGATCGAACGAGCATCATGAACAGCAGACCCGTTATTACCCGAGAATGCGAAAGCGTCTAGGATAACTTTTATATACACCTTATCTCTGCCCATACGAGAAGTTTCGTCCACGCATCGGTAATCGTTAGTGTACGAAATTTCATAGTAATGGATTTGATGAGCCGAGTTCGACAAGATCTTCGGGGAAGGTCGGAAATGTCAGTAACAATTTATTATTAATTAGCTGAATTATTGTTGTTCGGTGTTATTACGAAAGGATTTATTGCGGATAGGCGTGGCGGATATCGGTCGGCAGAAGATCGTTGGAAAACGTTAGTAAAATATGATTAAATGCTATGTCAGTTTCGGACAGAGAAATCTCGCCACATAATTCTTCATAGATATGCGTTAGCACGCGTCGTCAGAGAGCTGTTCCAAAACGGTGTTAGATAACAATATCTACGATGACATAAAGATTTATTTTAAAATACAAAAAGATTCATTGAAAAATCGATCCAAGCGATATATCAACTCCACAGAAAACGTGTAACCGCCAAAAATGCACAGGCTCATATTCGTATCTCAAAATTTACGGTTCCGCAAACGCGAAATTCAGAAAATCGTCTTTCTGTCATAAAGAATGTATAGAAAATATTTGGCTACAAATCTTCTCTAATGGTGTCTACGATCCTCTTCTATAATGATATATCATGGCAGGTCGCGAAAAGACACATTATCTACCCACGATCTACCATTATAGATCTGTAAAGTTTGTCTAACAGACGAAAAATTACAGGCTCAAAGTCGTAGCCTTAAATTAATAGGTCTTCGCCGGTACGCTCGACAGTTCATCTTACAAGCGGAATATACTTGTGGAAGATCCCAGACACGCCAGGCTTCTCGTTCCAATTTTTCTCTCCTCTCTCATTTGTTCTCTCTTTTCACGGTTCGCGACTCCCCGACGACGATGACCCAACACAGCGCTGACCCGCCACCGCAATCCGCAAGGAGAAGATTCGCCCCGGTGGGAGAGATCCAGCAACGAGCTATAGCAACACCACAACCTCCCGTGCAACTTCCCGAGTCACCTCGTTCTTCTCGCCGGTCTCAGTCTCAATCTCAATCCAACCGTCGCTCTCTCGCTTCGACCAAAGTTCCAGACTCGGGACGACTTCTGATCCAATAAATACTCTTTTTCTTTCTTTCTCCATCGGCCGGTGTGTTCCCCTCGCTGTGTTTCTCTCGCCGCGTTTATACTAGCTGGCAGCTCGTCCTTGTCTCGCGCCGGTGGAGAGTTTCCCCACCGTAAAGTAACAGCAACGGCCGCGCGGCAGCAGGTCGAGTCCTCCTCCGCCATGAACGCCGCCGCGGCGCAGGCGCTCGCCTCGGTGGCTTCCCCAGTCGACTAGGCTGGCGAAACGATTCATTCCGCTGACAACAACCGAGTCGCGTACACGGAAGCGGTAACGTGCGAAAAATTAATCAACGCCTCGTTATACGCCTGTCCACAGATCGCACGATCGATCGCGAACGTTCTTAGCGAATCGCTTCGCAGTCCATCGTCGCAGCTGGCGGGTGTTCGATTCTTTTTTTTTTTTCGATAGATTCAGGCACGTTCGTTTTCACAGTTTCGCCGAGCCAAGACCTCTGCGGCTGGCGAACACGGACGGGAAAAAAATTAATAAAATTCAGGGGTAAATGTCTGTGACGCGTGGCAGTGAATACGATCGGCAGGTGTCTCGATCCTGGCTCGTTCGATTAACGCGAGAGCTTCGTGGATTCGAGGTGGCGGATAAAAAAATGTTCGTCGAGTGAGCGCCGGAGTGTTTGGATCGTAAATCGACGTTGGTGAGTGGCTCGGTGAAGTTCGAACTGTCGTTGCTGCTGATGGAAGAGTGAAGCACAAAAAAATAAACATGAGACATCGATATTAGGAACCGGATCTTCATCGATTGACTGTTTGGTCGATAAAATATTTATCGATTTTTTTTTTTTTTATCCGGAAGATCTTTGTCAGAAAAGGGCACCGGTCGACCAAATGTTGAATCTCGGAGTTTACAACATCGTCGGTAGCATCAACACGATGGTCTTTGGGAGCAATAAATTTCGGATAAGAAGGTAGCGGATGATTATTTTTATTTTTTTAACTCTTTGTCAAACAGCTTCATCTTCTGAACGTTTAATGACCATTCGACGAAGACGTCACGCCCATGTCGTAATAATTCGTCCACACGTGTATTAAAGTGTCGCTTAGCCTGCCCAATTATCATCCAATTTATCTTGCCTCGTCCGTTAAATTATTTAAACTCCTGAACAGAGTGTCAAACGATTATAAAAACCTTTACAGAAATTCTTGTTAACCTTCGGGAGTCACGACAAAAATGACGTAATGATTCCTGGAACTACTCAGAAGCTGAAGAAAAATGATAATCGATACGAATTAATTTTTTTCAGTTCATCGAAGACCTTAAAATTTGAAGTATTCGAAAAAAACGTAAAATCGTTCGATACCAACAGGTCTTTATGAGACGTGCAGCAAGTCGAGAGAAAATACAAATACAATTTTTTAAAACTCTTGTAACAGAAAATAGAACCGCAGGTTTCTTTTGTCCGTACAGAGTTTCATTCCCGAGTCGGTCGACTTGTGTGTAATTGCCTTAAAGACAAAAAGTTAGCTAGAAGTTTTAAGCGTGTGGGGTTATAGGTGGCGAGGAGCGTATAAGGAACGAAAACGATATAAGGCGAGCGTCATTTCAGTAGTAAAGTCGTTACTCGAGCAGACAAAGAAAACTTGACACTGCCGCTGTAGCCGACGTCTTCGTCGCTGTAGCTGGTAACAGACGAGAAAGAAAGCCACGTACTTCTGGTATAACAGAAGGAATAACAGTGAGCCGACTGTATAGTAACACACCAGCGATACTCCCGAGAGACTTCCGCGCTCCGGAGCCCGTATCGCAGCGGACCATAAAATTGTCTTTATCCACTTACACTGAGGCCTCCCGTTGTCCTGCGACCCCGCTGTGTCAAGCGCCCGCTATGACGTCAACGAGCCCAATGGACATTCTACAAACTCAATTTATTGATCTTTCTGGGGAAAAAGCCTTCAATTAAAAAATAAAGCTCACCAGAAAAAAGAAGGTCGAGCACTAAAAAAATACTCGGACGAAAAAAAAAAAAAAAAATCGTTTTACGCTCGAGGATTCGAACGCCTTGAATTAGAATTGAACAATAGTTCATGGAACGACATATTTATAGATTGGAAAGCCGATAATAAAATCGTGAATTTATGCACAAAAGTGCATCATCGATTCACGCGGGTGCCGCGTGATCCCGACGGATATTTGCCAATTCTCTATAAATACAACGATCTTCAGAAAACCTGAACGACCAAGCCTCGTATTTACAGAGCACCTGCTCGGTTTCTTTTCCTCTTAAATTTTTTTTTTCTTTTTCGCCAAGTCGTATCGTCGTTTTATCGACGATCGTTAATCTTCGGAGATAAGGTGAACGTTGGATCGCACATGCGCAATCGCCAAGCGGTTCGAATAATAAAAACAAAGCGATAAAAAAAATCTGGAAAAAATGTCCGGAGTGAATTCGAAGTGTTTCTCAGATAACATAGAGAAGGAAAAATGAATAAAAATCATTGCAACCAGAATAGTGCCACGCGGCAAATTCTCCGTGTCCGAAGGCTTTAAAATATCATAAAATCAATCAATTGCCTTACATTTTTTTTCAAAGAACGCAGAAACACAGTAATTTCTCACGAATTCAATAAACCAACGAGAATTCGCAGCTAGATACACGGAGAGAATACCGCGAGTTGGTACAGAAAATCATATGCCAAGGGTTAATAAGATACAATTAATCAATTACCTCGGAATTTTCTTTTTAATGTATTTTTATTTTCTCGAACGAAGGAAAAGTTATTTAATTTCTCATGTAAATTATTGGAAGCTGAACGTATACGCTCGGTGTATGGCCTGATCGATTGCGTGCCCGCAAGTTCGTCGCGCGGTACACGAAACCGCCGCACACGTACGGCAGTCTTTCGCCGCGGCAAACCTACCCGCACGTGTGGGTTGACGGATATACTCGCCATCGGGGATAAAGTATTGCGACCTCGCCTATACGAGGTCTAGCCTTTTGCCGACTGCATGGGAACCGCGAGAGATCACCAGCTACTTGCTTACTACTCGCATCGCTGCTCCTACGGAAAATAAAGAAAGGACAGCGTCTCGCTCGCGCTGACTCCCGATGCGACGCGCTCCCTTTCTCCGCTTCTACTCCTCTTTCTATTTATCCCGGGACGCTCCAAGTGCACCCACGAACTCGCGCACACACGGACTCGATTTTTTTTTTTTCTTTCACCGCACGGATCTTCGCAAGGACACTCCTTCCTGCTGTTCTACTCACGAGAATCGTCTTCGCGACCGGCGATTATTGATCATTGCTGCATCGCGTGACCGCTGCCAGAAGGGCGGATCTCCAACTCTGGCTCATAGAAAAAGAACGCCCTTTCGATTTTGGTCCCGCGGGACTTTTTTTCCCGTGAATTTTTTTATTTTTTTCATTTATTTTCACCTGTAAGAGTCGGTTCGCGAGGAGACGTTTTTTTTACTTTTTTTTTTTCTTTAGAGAGAGTTGTAGTGGAGATACGGTCACGATTTATCGATTGGTTAGATCGGGTCAATCGACCGATTGTCGTTCCTAATACGGACGAACGGAGAACCATCGGTGTTCGGTGTAGAATTTTGAGAAGTTACAGAACAGTGGGGAGGAGAGAGGCTGACCCGAAAAGAAGACAACGCGGTACTCCCCGGAGCGAGAGATTTCCGTTCGGAAGGTTGTTGCAATCAGGCTGCCGGATTCTCTTTAATTGAAAGCCGATAATGTAAAAATAAATCGAGGAGTGTGTGCCGAGGCTTGGCTTACGTGTTTCTAGCGAAGGTGAGCGATGATCGCAATTAATAATTCCACCCGGTTGCGCGGTAAATTATACAAGTTAATGCGCACGTACGTAACGGAGGACTTCGGGACGACTTATCGCCTGTTCGAGGCGCATAGAGAGAGAGATAAAGAAAAAAAATAATGGAAAAAAAAAATTAAAAAACATAAGCGGAGAGATAAAATATGAAGACTGGAAAAAGTACCCGACGATGGGAAGAGTAATACGTTGAAAACCAATACTTTGCTGCTCATGACACATCCTCAAAAAAAATGCATGCTATCATTATTCCAATCGGAAATAAGTCTGAATCTGAATCGCCAATCGGAGTAAGTCTGAATCGCCGCACGAGAAAAAGAATTTTGGGGAGTGTGCAGGTCCGAAAAAGCAAAATCTATATTTGACTGCTTTTCCAAAGGTGACGAATATCTTTCGGTTCCATGATTTACATATTAAGAGAGGTATTCCATTTTCACCCCCTTTACTTCATATTCTCATCCTTATATTCAAGTCAGACATTTTTGCAAAAATTCTGTCTTCCTACTTTTTCTTTATCAATTTTTTCCATGACCCCATTCAAGGATCGTGGAGTGGAAAAAAGGGATGTATTTTACTTTGGGTTTTTATCCGTCAGTTTTGTTTTATGGCGAGGAAAAATTAATTATTTTTTTGTCGCGTCGATTCTCTATCGTTTGTTCTTCCTGTTGGACGAGGTGCAGCGGTATATTAAATTTCTTGTACGATCGGAGAACGGTTCGTTTTCGTTCAGCCCGAACTATAAGCATCGGAGATAGGCTTTTCATACGGTTTATACGGTAAGCTGTTGTACACCCAACGCCCGTGAGAATCTCCCTTCGCATCGCTTATTATAGTTACCTCTCCCCGTTGTACGAGCGGCAAGTACAGTAAGTGCTGAGACAGCCACTGCAGGTGCAAAAAGCGCGTACGTGTAAGAGCGTCAAGATCGCAGGAGCCGATGTCTCGGCGGAACGTGAGTTACTGTCGAATCCTCGACCCCACGAACGCGGTTCAAGGGAGGACACAAGGGCATCGATCCTTTCGACGATTATCCCGACTACCGAATCACCTGCGAACCTCAAATCCACCAATAACGAGTTTTTCGCATCGAGAAACAAACACGTCCCATCGTTTTTTCCACGAATAAAATCGAGGGAAAATTCGATACATCGATCCGAGTCAAGGTTCGACAGAAAATTTCACGGTGCGGAAAATAATTTTCCATTCTCGCTGCATACTTTTTCCACGAATGAGATCGACGAAAATATCGTTGGATCGTTCTGAACTGATTGTTTTTTTGACTGATAGTTTTTACCGGGGATTAAATCGATGGAAAATTGGATAAATCGATCCGAGTCGAGGGTCGACGATAGACAATTGAACGGTCCGGCAAATGGCTCTTTTCTTTAAGTGCACGAGCTCGGATGCACGAATATGACAATTGAGAGCAAGCAATGATTGGCCTTATATCCAGGAAGGCAATTGGTTCAGCTCGTTTGTCTTGGTGCTCGGCGGCGATCGGCAAACGCGTTTAGAGAGTTTGCATTGGTGTGTCGTTGTACGCCGCGATCTGCGGACGTCCAACTTCACTCTCTTGAGCCTCTCCCGTCAGAAGAGTCCGTGTTAGTGTTAGAACTTAGTAACGAAACGAGCAACGAGACGACGATGTGGCAGAGAGGCCGCGTACAACATACCGGGCATTCTACCATTTAACGCTCGCGCCCGCGTTCCAGTTTTCCTTTCCACGCGACGCCCGGCGCATAATAATTCGCCTTCTATGCACACCCAGACGAATGTTACTCGCGACCCGTCTTTCGTCGTCTAATGCGTATCTCTCTTATCCGAGGCCTCGAAAATTTATGTCTCCCGCTCTCTTCGACTTTTTCTTTTCTATTGAGGCTCATCAATTTATCATTTCGATTGAATTACACATAATTAATGTTTTTTATCTGATTTAATTAGCATGAACTCATTCGTCAATTCGATCTGATTAAATTTAATTAGTTTGTCAATTTTAATTGATTAAATTTGAGTCGATGTCGTTTTTGCTCACCGGTCGCTACTTTCCGACTCCGATTCGCTACCGTGCAACGCGATGTGCGAGGTGCGAAGAGCGCTCACACCTCGCCCAGCTTGGAGGTCTCGTGAGAGGTGTGTACGTGAAAAGAGATTGGCAAGAGAGCGAAACTTTTCGCCGTATCCCAGAGAGAGGCTCATACGAACGAATCTCGGTGTTACTTTCTGCAAATGGAATATATCATTTGCATACACCTCCATTCCGCGGTTCACCGGGCATTTTGGTGATGTAAGACCGTTACCGGGCACGAGATCCGTAAGGTAAAATTCCAAAGTTCACGAGCAAAATTTTGCCCTCAAATATCAGATATGACACAATACATTGCAATTTGTTTTTTCGCTTTGCGCCATTTAATTCTATGGCTATATCCTGCAAAAGATTCATCGAGTCCCACTTAAAAACGGTCGTCTTTATTAATCGTTAACTATTTTTTAATTACACTTTTTTTTTTCTTATCGTGTACCAATAACTGGCTAGGAGTGTCGGCTTCTCTTCGTCGCTGTCGCAGCGAGCTGCATTATTACCTACC
Source organism: Listrodromus nycthemerus (assembly GCA_963978505.1). Lineage (NCBI taxonomy): Eukaryota > Metazoa > Arthropoda > Insecta > Hymenoptera > Ichneumonidae > Listrodromus > Listrodromus nycthemerus. The sequence goes on from OZ021681.1 coordinate 20,376,058, forward strand.
TCTACTCGTCTTCGTCCTCGACTCGCCGTCCATACCGCGCCGTATTATCGGTGAGGAATTGCGACGAGCGACTTTAAAGTAGGTTGTTCACCTGTCGCACTGCGTGTGTATATATCTACACATATACACAGGTATATAGTTTGAGGTTCGTAGTCCGATTGAACTAAATGAACTAAGGAACGAACGAGAAAACTAACCGGGTGAACCAGCTGCGAGAACAGATGTCAGACACGCGCGGGGCAGGCTTTACTCTTCGTACGTGGATACCCGATAATCGTACCGCGCGACTCGTCTTCTCTCGCGCGCTGTTACACTTTTGCGTACGACAGTGTTCAGTGGACACGCACACACATGTGTCTAAGCACGATACAGCCGAGTTTGTCGGGTTTTCTCGAAGAAGATAAAAGCAATCGAGGGGCAAGAGGATCGACGAAAGCAAATAAAGAATTGGTGGAAAAAAAAAAAAAAAAAAAAGAAACGGTCCGACGTGTACGCGATTCCATTCTCGGCTACGAACGTGCTCGGATGCGCGTGCTGACGCACCGTCGGCAAGAACCGCATGGATCGTTGGACTGTAAAGTGTCACGAAGCGGAGAGAGAATGAAAAATGGGTGGGATAAATCGGATACTTTTGTCTGCCGGCGCGAGAAATTGAAGAATCTTCTTTTAGCTGCGATAACCATACGGAAGCTTGCAATGAATTTTTTTCTATAGCATCGAGGAAAGTACACGTCAATTTTTATCTCTACATTTTTTCAGAATTGTTGTGTTTTATTTTATTACTCGAAGGGTTCGAAGACTTCGAACCGGCAAACTCTTGCGCGAAGGATTTATCCTGTTTTTAGCACAGGGCATGATTATTACGCGACGCATTTTTTTTCTGTGCCGTCGAATGAAGTGAATTTTTTTTAGATTTTTGGGTGAATTTTTTTTGGTATTTGTGCATAGTTTCAACTTGAAATTTTGTATCGGACATTGGAAAGTGCATTGGTTGCACTTGAAAAAAAAAAAATCAAAAGCCATAAACTGAAGTTTAATTATGGGTTTTTCCGAGAGTACCAAAAGTTCCAAATGTTACCGACAGCTTTGAGCTCTGCAAGCAGACGAGTTGTCGTCGCTTCCGTCGTCTTCGCGGACAGACGCGACTATACTTCTTCCCAATTCTACCTCTGATATCTGAGAACTCAATTTCGCAGTAGCAATTACGTCTCTCAAGCGGCGAACGATCGCCCGGCATTCCTCGCTAATGACGAAGTACCAATGCGCTCGGCAACGTCACCGGTTGAACTCCTTCATGATTTTCTCGGGATTCGCTTCGACAGCTACTGCCCCAAAGGGTTACTTGAATAATTCAAATCCATTGTTTAAACACTCAATCGTTACTTCAAACGCACATGTTAAAATAATTACTCGAGTGCAGAAAAAAAATATGTTTTTACCAAAAATCGCTCTGTTGATCGACGCAAATTTTTAGAAATATTTTTCGTTGCCAATTTCAGCAAATAAATAATACAAAATACATATATATATATTTTTTAAATGGCGGTGATGGATTCATCCCATAATGAATTGCTCTACTGGCAGATGAAAGTGTCGTCGATCGACGATACTCGCGGACCGGTAATGTTAGCGATGTGCACGTGGCAAAAGTCGATTCGACCTACGTAACTCGCGGTCGTCCGCGTATCGAGTGTACCGATTTGGCACGCTCAAAACATCCTCCACGATTAAAAGATCGGCCGAGTTCGCAACATCACGCTCGGAATCTTCGCGCGAGAAAGTGAAAACATTCCGAGCCACGAACGATCACCGATGCGCTGCTCGACGCCTCGTGTGCTTTATTGTTCTTTTATTTATTATCTTACTCGCAGTTACAATCGTCCTTGCGACACGACAGTAATTTTTTGTAGCTCCGGACGATGACTGATCGAAGTTCGCAGTGACTAATGCTTTTATCTTCTCACTCTTTTATTCATTTTTTATTGCGCTCAGCGGACGAGAGAGCGATATCGGGTGGCGAAGAGAATTTTATTGTTTAGCCCCTGGACGAGGCCAATCCGCGACATTCAAACCAGCCAGATAATAATGAAATTCTGTAAATAAATATCAGAAAATCTACGAAAATTTACAAAGATACTTCGAAATATGATTTATTTGATAGCACGGGTGAAAATTAATCGGAGTCTTATCGTTATTGGGATTAAAAAACGTAATGCGATTTTATCACAGCAAGTGTTTTTACGTTTTTGTTTTCTATTCAATTGTTTTTATTTATCTTTTCCGGTACCAGAACGACGTAAAAATTGTGAGATCAACGATGAAGGTGCATGATAATATTAGCTATTTGAATAATAATAATAACTTGTAGTTGATGCTTGATTAATCACAATCTTCGTGGGAATTTTTCGCCAGTCTGACACGCCCGTAATTTGCATCACTCTTGCTTTCTCGTGAGTCGCATTATAATATAATATACCTCGGAGGGATTTTATCGAGATGGAAATATAGATATAAGGCGCTCGTGGTACGTCCCGATCTCGATATTCTTCCGTCCTTCGAGGAACGAGACGTGAAGTGCCGAGTGGCAGGTTGCATCCAGTGTTATATCTGGTCATAGTAGAATGTCTCAGTCACGGCTGAACGACCTTTTCCCGCGCACACCGTCTCGAGCAATTAGCTATTTACGAGCTATCGCATTCCTCTCTCGCGCACGTTACGTATAACGTACATTATTTCCCGGGTTCTGCGAAGAAGATTCAACCCCTCATCCACTTTGCGTTCCATTATCATTTTAAATAACCTCGTATCGTCAAACTCTTCTATGTACAAAAAATGTATGTATATGAAATTGCCCACGAAAATATTTTAAAAAATTCTCTTGCTTGAAGCGAATTTCATTCTAAAAAAAGTTACACTTTTCAGCTGTTTCCAGAAATAAAATAAAACAAAAAATCGTCGTAATCGATGTTCTGCATATGAATTTATAAATTTGCGACGACGAAATAATATCGATTAAAATTTTTTTTTTTTTTTCGTAACCCAGAGCCAAATTGGATTGAAAAATTATTTTTTTAATTACGCAAAGTTCGTCGTACTTATTTAGTGGGTCGCTAGCAACACGATATAATAACATGTACGTGCATTGCATGCATGCACAATGACCCGAGGTTTGGCGAATGTTTGAGCGATCCGGTTGATCGCGAGAGCTCGTCCGATCGAGGAAAGGAAAGGTGTTGTTGTGATATCCCCCTTTCATCGCGAGAAGACTATAACGTCGGGTCTCGAAGGTTTTCTTCGTCGTCATCGAATCGGTCGACATAACGGCACGGTGAGATCGGCGAGCACCTCGAATAAGCGTGGGTGCTCCCCTCCTATAAAACAACACGACAAGATTGTTATACTGTGGCCGTACGGTACTTATCTATTATACAGATATATCGACACGCCGGGCGTGTATCGTTAGCCGCACGTCAGATTAACATGCTTTCTGTGTCGATATTCAATGCGAGAGAGGTTCGTGGACTCCCGTGCAGAACGAGAATTAAATAGAATTAACACGGTGCGCCCAACATCGGGCACTCTAACCTCGATCGAACGACTCAATTCGCAATGCGTAATTCCCTTTCCAAAATGAAATTAAGACGTGTCAGACCGTAGGTACTTGTGCATGTATCTGTGACATTTTAGGGTCAATTACATTTGTCACTTTGACACTTGTGCCACGTCCACTGCGTCCTGCTTTCCGTTGCACCCAACTATGCAATGTAAACATTCCATTGTAGCTATCAATCATCTTTAAAAAAAACTACTTTGAACGTTTATGACATTAATTAAACTGCTAATTATGTGACGCTCGTATTGCTTATTAATTGGAATTATGCATGCGTGAAAAATAGTTGACACTTTGTTATATGCAGTTTAGTCGAATGCTGTAATGCGTTATATTTTTTTAACCGACCGATGGATTATAAAATTTGTTACGACATTTACATTTACATTTTTTTACAGTGTACCGTATATAGATTTTTTTTATTTACAAGAGACGAAGGTTTTTTTGACGCTCGCGCACGGAGAAATGTAGGTCCGCTTCCCGTTAAATTTTTTGTGTCTCTTTAACGACTCGATGAATCATTACGAAATTTGCTTCATGCCCGCTGGGGATTGTTAATGTTGGTCAATTTTTTCGTAGAAGGTAAATTGTGTGTGTTTTTTAATCCAGCGGATCGCGTGCAGGATTAAAAAATCAATACCGGAGAGGTTACGGCGACAGGCTGTTTTTATCAACGGCTAATTAGCTTGAACTTAGGTCATGGTTAACTCTTGTCGTACCATCGCGTTTCTCTAATAATATCCACCTGTTGGATCTCCGCCCAACGAAAGCCCTCACCGTGCAATTATCTTAGCGCACATCCTTTGATATTTCATCCAATAAGAAGTGTACAAAGTTAAGTTAATAAACATAATACATCATCGGATTGAAATAAAACAAAAAATATTCATGGTTAGCCTCTTTTTCGCATCGCTCGGATAAACGTATTAAGGTCTTCGTCGTATTAGTAATACCCACCACAGTTTCTTACACGTTACATCTCCGTCGGTGCGTGCCGGTGCAAATGCTCCGTGCCAGCGCATATTTGCCCGGTTAAGGCCTCGCATTATTAACATAGCTATTATTCACGCCTCTCCGTTGCACATTCAACACGACTCGATACACCTCGAACATTTTTCCCACCTCAACTTCAATATAATTTTTTATTTTCCTAAACTCTCCGCAGTTGGCTTTCAAAGCCTGCAATTTTTTCCGCGATTAAACGAAGTTGAAAGAGATGAATCGTTAGCAAAGTGTTAACTTCATCCCGACAGAGGTGGTTAATAATATTCGCGTGTGTAGGAAATGTTTAGTTAACAAAAAAATGTTCACTGCGAATAACATGCCTCGGCACGGGAATGAAGTATGAAAGCGGTCGGAAAGGTCAAACTTGGAAAATGCTAAAGAAAGGAATGAAGAAGAGACGAAGTAAAGAAGGCAAAGTTTACGCGCCTAGTCAGAACGACCTTGGTAAATATGCAAACCGTCCGAAGTTTAATTACGGGACGTCGTTGTGGATGAAGGAAACCACCCGTTCCGCGTCGAAGCGAGCTTGTTTCTTGCTTACACTGTACGAACGACCCTGAAGAAGATAGCAATTGCGATTGGACTTAACGTTTTTTATACGAAGGAGAGAAAGAAAAAAAAACGACACTGATACTTCTTATCACTTTAAAAGCAATTTATACATAAAAATATATTTTTTATACCATGAAGACCCGGGTTTTTTAAGAAACTCCGGGACGTGTTTCTTGATGCAGTAAGGCAAGAATGATCGTTGTAAGCGGCAGGAGTTATAGATATAGTTGAAAGAAAAAAGCAATTTCGTTTTTATCGGCAAAAATATAACTAAACCTTTGCGCATTTATTTCATTATTATTTCATAGAGCGATTATGAAATAATAATCATTCCCATAGTTTTAATGTTCGACGATGCTCGCCAGTCCTTCAGTTCCGCCATTAGTTGCCAAGCGGCAGGTGAACGTCGCTCGTTCTCAGCCTCGATAGATAAAACTCGTTCGCTCATAGGATTCCGAGTACGCATTACAGTCCTGACAGTGCGTTCCACATGACGGCGATATCCGAACCTCACAGTCTACCGCCATACGGGCACTCGATAAGCTGATAAAACCTCCGCACTTCCCACGCCTTCGTCGCCATCGTTCGACGACTTTTCGCCTCGTCGAGGCGCTTTTCACGGAATTCTGGTTTACAATCATAATTACAATTTTTCTTTTCGCGCCAACTTCAATAAAAATAATTATTTATCTCGATGAAACTGCCCTATTTTTATGCCTCTAAAATTTCGAGAGGTCAAACTTCATCTTGAACAAATAATCTTCTTTCTGTTGTTTATCTGTAATTACATGGAAAATCATTAAAAAATTTGTCGCTAAATTTCGTGCTTCCGAGTTGCTTCAGTTGCAACGACCTCGCTCCGAAAAAATCATTATAATTATTAAATATCTCTCGTTCCCATTTTCCTCCCAGTCTCCAACGGTCGTTAGAGTCTCCAGACCGAGTTAATAACGCACTTAAGTAACAGAGTCGTTATTATACAAGCTCGCCAATCTCCCGTCCCGTAAGAAGCATTGAGTCTCGAGAGGTATTGCGTAATTTACCGTAAATAGTATGGTATAGAGCGCAAAAGCGGGTTCTCTACTCGCAGTCGAAGTGCACTACTGTGTCTGATGCCTTACGTGCTATTACTACTGCGACTCGGTTGCTCGTTGAGAGGCGAAGGTCTCGACCTCTACCTCGACGTCCTCGGCATCCTTTGGACTTCACAAACTGTGTAGCGAGGTAAATTGTATTGTACTGCTTCGCATGTATGGTCATGTCTTGGGACATCGATTTTTGACAGCGGTCTTTGGCCATTTCAGACAGGTTCGCTACATCTGCAAAAAAAATTACAATGCAACGTTGGCGTTTTTTTTCTCTTAAAATTAAAAATTCATTTGCTTCATTGAACTGTCAAAAAAAAAATGGGCAATTTTTATCACACAAAGATGTAATCGTTTATGCAAGTAACATGTAAATTTTCATACACGATTTCACAAATGTTGGATCCAAATTTTCTTGAAATCTCAAATGATCTTCGAAAATATTTTTTTTATTTTAACGAGATTACGTTCATAATTATATATAGATTTTAACTTTTTGAATAATGAAATAATGAAACATCGATTGAATCTCGATGTGTTACATTCGCGAAATGTTTGTCTCATCGTCACTTTTGAGTGGTAAAAAAATTCTCGTCAGGATCTATCAGCGTCGGACTGTCAAGTTTGATCTACTTGTTCCACCTTTTAAGTGCCAGTTTCGACAGTTAATTATTCCCGCTGGTTCGCCGAGCAGACTAGATTATTTTCTCTTTAACTTTTTTCTCGTCTTTTTTTCGTCACATTCTGCGGGCCGGTGAGGTCGTGGAACCGGCGAGATACCGGCGCTGCCAGTACGGTGTCTCCCGTCGAAAAACGCCGGAATGCATAGCCGTACATTTCACGCTGTACATTTTCACGTTATTCGAGCTCCGAGAGTTCCTCCGACTTGGATTTATGACGGGTCGCGATGATGTTCGCCGACTGGACCAGCGGTCCTCCCCGACATCCGCCAACGTCTCCGGTGTCTCGGGAACTTTACCGCCCGGTCACGTATCGTACGTTTTTGGTTTGCACCGACGGGCCAAGAGATTCCAACGCCGACGAGGAAGAGGGAAAGGCGGAGAGAGTGGAGGACGTTGAATTTTACGTTAAGATTATGTACTTGAGCCGGAGAGAACTAAGGCGTGGTTGATCGTTCACTTGCCGAGACTCCACGCACTTGTGCTTCCTCGCGCGCCGACTTCGTCGCGTTTGGTGCATGCCAAGTATCAAATATGTCCTCGCTGGCATGGCAAAACTTGGGAATACATTTAGTAGAAATTACTCGCGAAGGACGGGCCGGCTGAGATTTTAATGCCCCTGTGTGTCGGTCGCCAAGCTCATTGTTCTCCCTTACAGAAGATTCCCATTACCTCGGGAAAATTTTATTTTCTCGATGCGTAATACTCCACTCGGTAAAAAAGAAACTTTCAGACAATTTTTTACAGGGAATATCGCCTATTTCTGTCAAAAATAAGTAAGGCGGCAGTAATGTACTCTATAGAGCTTCTTAGAAAGTAAAAAGAAACCTTTTTCGTAATACGAATTTGTCACTAATTGCTTTGTCTTGTCACCCAAAGTCTTCACGTTGAAAAAAAAAACAAAAACGCGCAGCACTCAAGCAGCCATACAGGAGTTGTGCCGTCAATTAAGGCCTTTGAATAAATCAAATTAAAAAAATTACCATCGAAAACGTAAATTAACTAAACAGGGACAAAAAAATTCGTCTCTTTATTCTCAATTTTTGGCTGAACGCGATGGATTTAGCTATTTAGGTTTAAAAAAAAAAAAAAAATCCCGCGTCAACCGAGTCGTTGCCACACTTTAAATTCTCTCAGCAGTAACTAACCACTACTGTGCAATACAGCGTTATCTCTTTATACTGTTAACGCGTCTCGAGTGAGTGTTTTCACTTTTCGCGAGGTGTAAATTTGTAATTCCAATCTGAGTGAGTTTAGAGTAGATATAGTAGAGCGGTAGAGAAAGAGAGAGAGGAAGAGAGGACACGCATTCGAGCCCGCGCTACGCGCTTCCGCGTGTCAGAGACACGGACGAAAGAGTTTGCGCGTGCATGCGTGCGGGGTCTCGAGGCTAATTGAGTTGGCGCTTCTCTTGGCTTTCCGTGCGTAACGTTGCAGTATATCCTGCTTACTGTAACCTGCTGTACGAAATTCATGCTACAACTCGGGGAACCCGGAGGAACGAGTTCTCCACCGTTGCGTTATTCAAAAGAGCGAAATAAAAAATAGATAAATAAAATAAAGTTGAAAAAAAAAAACAGAAGAATCAATGCTAAGTGATACTGGGTGAATTTCTTTAAAACACATAATACTTGGATTAGTGGAATTAAAAAAAATATATTAAACGCTACTTTATTTTTTACTCTTCTTATTGTTCCGTCAGTTAAACTCATCGTGTGTCTGCGATCCCAGGAACGTGTGTTGGCAACGCCAATTAGATCCTGATGTCGTAATGGCTGAACGGTTCGTAATAAACGCCATCCAGCATAAAACTTATCGGGACGACTCGGAATCGCAAAGCGTAACATCGTCTTTGATGTTTTCATAACTTAAACGTCTATCTCCTTTTTTGTATCTTGTCTCTCGAGTTGTTCAGACGATAGTGGGATAGATCTGAGACTGCAGTTATAATTTCTGAGTTGATAAGCAAATTTTTAATCTGCTCATTAACATTATAATTCGCAATTATCACAATAAAGAAAAAGAACATGAAGAACACTCTTGACCAGACACATCGGCGCCTCGATGAAGTCACAAAAATTTCTTAATGTTCCATCGAACCATTTCGAAGATGCACCACTCAAGGTTTACTGCTGAGTAAAAAGACCGCATCCCCTGCTTCCGTATGGCTCCAATTAATATTTCCAAAAAAAAAATTCCTAATTGGTCCACGGCGCAACGAAACAATAATTCCCAACGCTCGTAAACGAGTATCGGAGTAAAAACAAAAAACTAAGTATACTTTAAGCTCTAATTATTTCCAGATGTCATAAAGACCGATCGGCTTTGTGCGATGAGACACAGAAGCAAGCAAACCGTGGCTCATTAGAGCCCGACTCTATCTACGACTTGCCATTAAAATCTTCGCGATCCATAAAATGTTATCATTATTTTTTTAATCATTTTTATTCCGGAGCATTTCCAGAGGGAGTTCAATCTCAAACACCGGCAAGACTGGATATAAAATAAAATGTGCATCTATAAAATTATTTTTTATTTTTCCTACAAATTCCATCTCATTCTCGACTGGAGATCGCACGGGGCGGTGACCAACGGTAGCAATAACGCAGCGTGGCATCTGAGACTTGAGGAACGCGCGTGTCGCTTATTAGCTCTCATAGCGGGAAGTCACTCGTTTCGCTGCGTTTCCGGGATGTACCATTTTTTTTCTCTCGGTTCTGTCTTCTCGACGTGTCTTCACCCGCAGTATACTAAACACGTTGGCAAAGTCGTTTGCTAAGTCGAGTTGTCGCCTCTCTTCGGCGAGTGAACGTGACCGGAGTCGATGACTCCTCCGGTAAGGCATGCGAACGAGCCTCTTCATCTGTTCCCCCCGCAGTCGCTTAAACGAGGCTGTAGATAAGACCCGTTGCGATCAGATAAGTCCGTTTTCGTTCGAGCCTCTTATAGGCATTTTCCAATTTTTCTCAATGGGCAAAAAATGAAAATCGACCAGTTAAAAAAAAATCAATTTTCGCAACACATTTTTTATCGATCATAATACTTGGCCATCAAGCTGTGGATGAACCGGAGTCCACAGATCATTAAGGATCGTTTGAACGTACCCACAATCGGATAAGAATGAGTTTCACATCCGCAACATCCAAATCGGAACTCAGCGCGGATCCCCCGTAGGTTGCAATCAACGAGTCCATCGATCAATGTCGCAGCTCGTGATTAATCACACCCACTCCACTGGTACGAAGAAAAAAAAAAGCATTGTTACACCTACCAAGCCGAACAAAGATGCTCGACAATGGATCTCTTTTCTTTTATCGAGTTCATATGCGCTAGATAAAATAGAATGAAAAGTTAGTTTGCGAAACTTAGGCGGAAACGCTGATATCGCAAAACCGCTATCTCAACATAGCTCCGATATTGATAAAATTCTGCAAAAAAAGAATTCTCAATACTCGAACCGGTGCCGGTGAGAACTGTACAAAGTTCTTAATTCCTTATCGACGGTCAGCTGTGCCCACACATTTAATTTACCGTATTTTTTTACCGGCTCGACGAAATATCAACAAACTTTTATCGTGTACTTGATAACTCTATAATTCTATAATTTTTTTTTCTTCGTCGAAATTTCTTTAAAGAAATTTTCTGAAAGTCAAATGGGTCAGGAATTTTCCGCCGCTGCGTGGCTCAGAACGCTGATCCATGAATTAATCTTTCGCCATTCGTTGCAAAGGTGGAGGGACTGGAATTCCCGATCCCAAAAAGGACTTCGGAACGTATACAAAATGTAGTTTCAAGCTGCATTACCGTAACAGACGAAATCTCGGAGGTGCCGGTTTTATACCGCACATTAAATTGAACATCTAAACTATCGGCAATCGGCATCGGTACGGCGTACCAAAGAGGTACACATCGTTAGATCGAGAGTAATAAATGTAAGAGAAGAACAAGAGAAGGTTGTCCCGGCGACAAGTCGAGGAGGACTAATAGTAGCTAATCGCGGTAGATAAGAATACACAAGTGCTTCATTGTCGGTCGTTCCTTCTCCGCCACGATGACCGTATACTTTATAGAACATGCAAGGCGCCGAGGCCGAGCCTCGTGAAGATAGAACGAAAGATAGTAATAGCCTAGCGCCGAGACACATGGCACAGAGAGTGAAATGGAGTAGGATTTGTGTTAGAACTGCTCGTTCCGCTCGATCGAGTAACCACACGCGAACCCACTGCGACGGGAAAACTGCACAGATTGAACGGTAATGGAATCAATTATTGCGTAACTGGTTAACGCATTCGACGTACAACTATCGATGGAAATAATCGCCAACGTATCGCTCTCGGTCCGTCTCAATTTATATCATTCTTCTTTTTTTTTTGTCTCAATTTATACGATCGCAAACGGCATACCTGAGCTCGAGGATATTTCAAACCGATAAATATCTGACGGAATCTCATGTGTACGCTTGAGTTCCACAAGGTTTTTTAAAAATTATTATTTCTTTTTAATAACCGGCTAATGACCGGCCAATCAGATCGGCAATTGATCGCTCAGAAATTCTGGTGTAATTGAATGCAATTCCTATGAGTTGTGAGCTAGCGTGAGATCGATAGAAAAAATTTCAAAAATGTACGATGAATAATAATAATTCACGATGACATTGCCTTCTGAAAGCTCTATTTATAATGCATCACTGCACCTAAAAATTTCCAATAATTTTTCGATTAAAAAGTAAGGAATGTTTTTTGAAAATAGCCAGTACACAATAATTTGATCTTAAACAATTTTTTTTCTCTGATTACAGGAGTCAGTCGAAAGCCTCGTACCTGGCGTACCGTCGGGAGCGCGGCGCCCCGGACAGCGAGGGTAGCTACAAGCGCACAATGTCACCGACCGCTCGTCTGGAGGATTGGCAACAGCAGCACTCGGCCACATCCCGGGAACACGACGACCCGGTACTTCTTCGCGTGACGCCTCATCATCCCTCTCAGCTCCACCATCAACACAGTCATCCACCTCATCCATCTCAGAATTCTCTCCAATCAACCGATCTGCCAAAGTCACACAGCGTTGACGCCTTGCACCAGCGCATCGAGGAAAGAAATTCCGTTCACTCGACCGAGGTGATGGGCAAACTCTCACACGAGTTAACAAAGAAGCTTCAGGCAACGGAAACTCGTTCGCGTTCGGAGAGCAACAACAACAATATAATGAACAACAACGATTGCCAGGATCAAGCACGGAACGCTCAGGACAAACGTCAGGAGTACAAGGAGAGACTCTCGCCGCAAAGTGTTCAGGTTCTAAACGACAGGAATCGTCAGCTGGAGCGAGAGCGAAGAAAACTAGCGGCGAGCTGCGAACCGATCGGTAGCCAAAATCGTTTGCTGACCAGTGGCGAAGCCTCGAATCAGGGAATCGAAGATTTTTACCGAGAAAGAAGCGCGACTATCGAGATGACGTCCAGGAACGTTGAGTTGCTGAATCGACGGAACGCCCTGGTCGAGAAGAGAATGAACTCGAGCACGAGCAGCATCAACGTTAGTGTCAACAATATCAACAGTACCAACAGTACCAGTGCCATCACGGAAAATCAGAAAGATATTTCGAATTCTCGGGTGAACGACTCTTACGGGGAAAAACCACCGGTACCGATTAGCTCGCCGCCAAGGTCGCCGGATTCGTTCGTCCGAGGCGCTGAGAGTCCGGCTTCGTTGAGAAATGCACGAGGAACCGTGCCGCAGAGATCCGGCAGCTGTTCGAGCTCGAGTTCGAACTCCACGAGATCCTCCAACGAGCACACCATAGCGTCTCCCAGATCTTCGCCGCAAAAATTATCTTTCAGCAATCAAAGCTACGCTAACGAACAACCTGTTAAGCTTCATCGGGAACTGGAGGCAGCGCAGCTCATCTCGAGGCGGAAAGTTTCGAGCCCGTCGCAGACGGAGAACAGCTGGACGGGCTTAAACTCTCCGAGAGCTAGATCGAGCCAAACCGAAGGATCGATAGCGATTTTCAGAAGGAACTCATCTTCGAGATCGAGATCCTCGTCGGTCTCGAGCGCCTCGAAAATTTCATCGACATCGTCGTCGTCGGCTTCGCCGAGATATTCGCCAGTGGATAATAAGAGCTCGCCGTGCGTGTCGCCTCAACCGGGCATCGAAGGATTGACCATGGTGCAGAGAACGGAAATCGTTTTAAGGGTCAACGCTGCGACCAGTGACGCTTCGTCCCAGACAGAAATTTTCGATGAGGAGGACGCTGGAGATTGCAAGGAGATGGTCGACGAGGAAATTATTCCGGAACCCAGGAGAAAATTACCGGAAGAAATCGAATGTGAGGAACTCAGCCGGGATCTTGCGAGTCAGCTGGGACCGAACGACAAACTTGTACCGATACTCGGTGGGTTTTATAGAGGATTATACAAGTCGACTTCGTTTTTTCCTTTTATACGATTAAAAATTATGAGCAGGTGTACAAGCCGGTAATGCGGGTAGACAGGAAATAGCGAGGAACGTATGCGAGTTGATATAATCGATAGCGAAATTGGACACACTTGACGCTGGGAATAGAGAATCGTACAGGTCCTAAGTATTTTATGAATCTGTTCATAAATCCTCAGCAATATCAAAGGATGTAATCGCATATCGTGGTAGTAAAAAGGAAAATACTTTTTTGTAGTATTCATTCATTACATTCGGCTAATAAGTGCTATCGAATATTTTTAATAGAAGTTGCGGTTTTACAACCGTTTTCGCTTTCAAAGTCGTGCTCCATGGAAAATTTATATAATAACGCAAAGATTCATGATGAAATTAATGATAACATGAAGTTATGACTTTATATTTAGCTCCTTGAAAGCAAATCGGCATACAGTGTAATAACACCCGTAAGTATCCATGCGAGGGATTCTCAGGCTACGAGAGTAAAAGAGAATCGAGAAGCCAGTGGCCAGCGGTCCGGAGCGTCGACCTTTCGATTTAATAAGCGTTAACACGATCAACGGCCTCGCTGCTACGCGTTTATTAGATTACCTCTACGGCTGCATCAAACGCGTGCGAGTTCGATGCACCCTTGCACCACTTTGCATATCTCAATGCTTCGTTATTGTCCCATAGAAAAAGAACAGCCTTGAATAGCAATTGAACAATTCTTATGGATTTATATGCGTTTTATGCCAATCGAGATTCATGATTTGAACCAATCATCCATCGATCTGTCTTTTACATTAAGAACATTTGTGATAAATGATTGATTAATTTTTTTGTTGTGCTTCTCTTTACAGTACCAGCACCGGAACACAAAAAGCCTACAGACTATGTATCAGGGCTCTTCAGGGTCGAGGCAACCTTGCAACCCCGTCCAAGACGACCACCCTCGTTGGACGGTTCTAATTCGGTCATCTCCGTAGATACCGAAACCGAGGACGATGCAAAGTGAGTACAACACTGCGAGACCTATTAACATATTACGAACACTTTTCCCAAAAATTTGGGAAAAAGACGGGTGGTGGGTCTGATCTTATTCTACGTTAAAAACGGAGTAAACCTCTTCCTTGGCGCAATTTCTCACAAGGAATAGTATTCGAGATGCGAACAGTCAAAGTTTCCAACCAATGAGCGGCAACCAACAGATGGCGCCACCTGAGCCCACCGCACTTATTGGCTGGAAGCTTTATCAACTTGCATCTTGGTTATTATAGATGATAAGAAAAATTATGTAAAGGAAAATTTGCTGAGTTTTCATCGTAGAAAACGAATCCCCTATTTTTTTATATTGTGTTAAGTTTCGAGATATTTAATTTTTGGGACTGACTTGACTCGGGAAGGGTTTATCGGGTGGCTATAAGCGTGCATTACTGCCCATCAAGCTTTCGATTAATAATAAAAGAAACGTGCCGAGTATTTTCGAGGCAATAAAATGAATAACCTGTGCATCATAGATTCACACGTCGCCCGAAGAATGGAAATTGGTAGACATATACTCTTACCGGCGATAACCCGTTAGCTTCACTCACGCGCCCGAAGACATCGCGTGACGCGCTTTTTTTCTTTTGAACGTTTAATCATTCACCTTCGTGCCCACGGTCGCGCAGGCTTTGCGCGTAGCTTTTCTTCTGGCCTGACTACCGATTGATTGTAATTATCGATATTTCGTTTACGATGCCCATTTCGTATCTCCATTTTCACCGTTTTTCTCTTATCCCCTCCTTGCTATTTAGGCTCTTACATATTTAGTTTCGAAGCACTTCGGACATGTGTCTGAATATAGTGCGTGAGCCACTCATGAAAAATTACGGGGCATCAATAACACGACCGGATGTTGGTTAACAAGATAACGGAATATAATTGGTTTTTTTTTCCTCTGCCGCACTTTTCACAACAGAAAAATTGACGAAGCGGTTATTTACGTAACGGAACCAAATTTTTCATCGCAGACAAACCCTACCACCGCTGTGGATCTGTCGTGAATAAAAAAATAACGTCTTCTTGCTCTTTTATTGTTTTCTAAATTGATAAGGGGTTAACATTTTAGTATTCATTAGAATTCGAGATTGAACCACGCGTGGAGGGTATTTGTGCACGCGGGGCTCGCGTTCAAGGCGAGTGAAAGTGCTCGGTACACACAACGAAGGGGGAATTGCTCAACTCTTGCCCATAAATGATATTGTCAACGAGTAGGAACTCGAGGAGGGACGCCGGGTTTATACGTCCTAAGCCACTGCGAAGTCAAAGAGTTCGTAGATAGTTGCGTACGAATCGCCGCGTGAATAGGCCACTCGTATTATTCCGTCGAAATTGTATCTATCGCGAGTTTTTATCGTCTCATGGAGCTGAGAGTAAGTCCAAGGTTTCATTTTTTTAATCAAAAATTGAACTGTCTGATCTTTTTTTATTTTGCTTCATTGAATTCTCCATCGTTGCTCAGTCTATTAAGGTCAAATTAATAATCTCCGGCACAAGCCCGAATTTAATTTTCGAAGATAATATTTAACACTCTAAGAAACATCTCGTGGGTCTCCTTGAATTTTTCATCGATATTTTATTGCTTACGGATTAATTGAACGTGTGATTGTCCGATTAATTCTTTTTTATTTCCTTTTGATCGTCGCCATCGCCAACATGCCTATTGATTCACGCTTGCTTGATGACTCACGCCAACGGTTGACGTAATCGCAAGTCTCTCCACAACGGTGCTATCTTGATATAATTTATACGACCTGCCATTCTTTGCTTTATTATTGTTTAAAAAAATCTTAAATAGTTTGGGTCATGTGTGGTATTTTTGTGTTGTAGAAACGAAACCATGCCATCGACACCTACGACTCCGTTGTCAACGACAGATCCGAGCAGCCCTCTTTCAGCAACTTCCGCTTACTTCACCACCTCCGAGGGCAAAGCCAGGTTCCTTACCAGATACTCACGGGACGTATCCGACGAGGACATCTCGGCCAATTCAGACAATTCAGCCGTTGCTAATTCAACCAATGGGCCCAACGACAGTCTTGATCTCAGGCAGAAAAAGGTAACGAGGATTCGTCAGAAAATTTGCTCACGCTTCAGATAGGGCGTTTTTTTCTATTTACTACACGGTTGTCCATACGTCACGTTAATTAAACTCTCGAAAAGCATGCTTTGGTGAATCGAACATCTCCAAAGTTCATTGAACATCATTTAAAGCAATATCTATTATCTATTATCTATTCCCCTACTAATTAGCAATACAACCCTGCACGATTTCAGGAAGAACTCGTACTCAGGTTGGACAAAAAAGTCGTCGTGCTCAGAGCAGAGCAAGAAGCAGTTCGCGAAGAGGGTGAACTGAACGAAGCTCTTGGTGCTCGTGTGGCAACGCGAGTATCTGCAATTGCTCGTCCGGCGGAAGCATCGAAGTACCGACTGCACGTCGAGGAAGTCGGCAAAATAACAAGCCTTCTTCTTGGATTGAGCGGACGCTTGGCACGGGCTGAAAATGCGCTCTACGGAATGGCAGCTGATCATCCAGAAAGGGTAAGAAGTTTCTGCCTGCCTTCATTTAATAATACAATATTTTTATACATTTTTCATTTATGATATTTCGATTTTAGTAAAAATAGATTGACCAATGAAAAATGTGTGTTTTCAAATTTGCAGAAAATCCTCGAGTCGAAACGAGACAAACTGATAGATCAGCTGGAAGAGGCCAAGACTTTGAAAAGCAACATTGACAAACGCAGCGTAAACGTATCCGCGATACTGGCCAAGTACCTGAACGACGAAGAATACGCCGACTATCAGCACTTCATTAACATGAAAGCCAAATTGATAATGGACGGTCGTGAGATTCAGGACAAAGTCAAACTCGGCGAGGAACAATTGGCCGCTCTCAAAGAAGCGATAAACTAATGAAAAACAAGATAATTTTTCATTTGAAAAAGAAAAGAAAACTGTTCGCGTTGCGAGAAACGCTAAAGAAAATCCTCAATGTCTCGAAAAGTGGAAAGTGAAGTCCTGTTTAGATCGAACTAAGTGCCTAGTCCTTGTTAAGCTCGCGTCGTCCACGATATATCTATGAACCAGTTACCCATCCCCTCTCGGTAACGGAATGTTGCGGAATATTGAGAATCGACGACAACGCATAATTAAAATCAAGTATTGAAGACAAAAATTTTAAATAGGAGATAATATTTTATATTATTTATTCAGAATTTTCAAGAAGAAAATCAAAATTTTAATATATAACTTAGTTAATCGTGTACACTCAATCGTGGCCTTTTTATCGATTGTGTTCGTCGATAACAAATTTGTTATATTGTCCACATTCGAGATCGAGTGCAGTATTGTGCAATAAATTTTCCTTTTTCGCTGCGAATTTTTTTTTACGTCATAAAGTCGATTCTCAACATAAACTTTAAAACGAAACTTCGAGTAATTGTAGAGTAAAAAATAATGAACTCCGGAATACGTCCGAGCTTTTATCGAGCCTCATCGCTGCGTGGTGCCTTCTTATATACATGTGATATATAAGAATATATGGATGATAAAAAGAAACCAACCGAATATATACGTGTTTTCGCGGTTAAAAAATGCTACACAAAATGAGCTAAACGAAATTGTAAATATAAATTAGTTACTCTTTGTCATTAAGGGTAGAAATTGCACGCTACCATACCTACACTCACACAAAAAAATGTTGCAGCCAAACAGTTACACGTGAAAGAAAGGAGAAAAAAGGGATAACATCGACGATGATTAGCTATAAGAATATAAAAAAGAAAATGTTTATGTTTTACGTATATTCTAACCCGGGGCGACTCTCAAAGGGGAAGCCCCAATACGCTTGTGATCTTACTTACTCTATCGGACCAAGGACGCTCGAAGATACACGTGAATTCTCGTGCCTCCGTGGTCAGCTAAGCGAAATTTCGGACCACCGTCGATTTTCCCTAAATTAAAAAATCAATCATCCGTGAAGTACGAATATTGATTTTTTTCCCATGTATATTTGTCGTATTTCATTATGCGACGTTCTCCTGATTTTTGAACTCAGTAATGAAATACTTATTGCAGTTACAAGAGTCTCGCGATGGACGCCGCAGCAACTTTCGTACGAAACTTGGTGATTTATAATATTTTTTTCAATTGTAAAAAGAAAAAGAAACTGTAACGTCGTCATAGACACTCAATGCATTTCACCGATTTATTGCAAATTTTTAATTATCGATTGGAACGAAATTTCGCAATATAATAGTCAGTTTTCTGTTCCTCGTTTCTCCATGTTTAAACGTGCTACGCGGAGCCGCACGAGCCGAAAGACACGCGTTGAAAAATGTGTCGTGTTCGAAAAAAAAGCGCGTATGAAATACGCGTTGTGATCACACGATGCGACAAGAGACTCGGCGCGAATTTGTATATAAATGAAAGCTAATTCTAAACTATTCGAATGATAAAAGAAACTAGACAAAAACGTGAAATGGTGCTCCGGATCTAATTTTATATTAAAGAATGAAGAAACGTTCCATTAATTCGTAGGCTATTATTACAAGATATTCGAAGATTTAAGAATCATTGGAAAAAAATAATTATTTAATAACAATATATTTCTCCACGAAACCCCAATCCCTCCGCCACTCGTGTACATACATTATTAGTACCTATATCTTTATATATATATATATATATATATACATATATATATGTGTGTGTGCATATATATATATATATATATTATTGCGATAAATAATAAATGTTCACGTGATTCAAGATGGAAAAGAAATCGCTCTTAACAGTACGGTGTAAACACATTTCGTGTCCACGCTAATATAGCGTGTGTTCATGCGTGATCGTAGAGATCGTATTATTTTTTCTTTTTTTTTAGTCTGACAATATTATTTACAATGTATTAGAGATCATAGCTACTTTCTCAAGCTCGCTTGCAATAAATAACACGTTGGAAATGAATTTTACATATCACTATTATCCCTCACTATAATCCGAAACCCATTAATAAGTCACACGCGCTGAAATGCATGTACTCAATTTGATAACATTGCGGGTTATCGTGTTCCCGAAAGTATTTTCAATATTTTTTTTTTATTTTCTCCCGCTTCTTAATGTTACTAACGTGTAGCGCATCGGCTCGGGTGATGCGCAATTGAACAAAGTGTCTATACAGTGAAACTAATAATCCTATACAGATACAATCGGTCTCAAATCCCCTTTACGGCAGCAAAGCCACGTCCAGTTCCGTCGAGAATGCAAACATGGATTACAGCTATTGAGTGATATGATAATCGTTTTGAACTCAGTGTCCAGTTACTCACTGTTATGACTGATTGATATAATAATCTTTAAATCTACCGTCAAATTATCGACTGAAGTCCAAAGGAATTTCCAATGATACCGACGCAAATGATAGGGTAATTTACCGACGCTCTACGGTGGGAGCTGTCGGCAACACAAATAACTGCTTGTAATAAAGGTAAATTTAATTTAACAGTTTAATTCGATAAAAATTTTGGTACGTTGCAACTAGATAAAAAATCTGAAAAAAGCCTCTTATTGAGAATATTAAAACTGGGGATGTGGGAACAACAAAAATTTACAATAACTCATTACGAATTGAATATGGATTATTCAAATTTTTTGGAATGTTCCGGAATATTTGAAATAATTCCAATTTATACGAATATTCATCAAGATTGATGAATAATATGAATAATTATTATGTATACGAACATCGAAGGGTAAGATCATATGCAATGACTACAGGTGTTTATATTGGTAGTCGTGGTGGGATGGACGCGTGTGGCCAATCGCGCTCGACCAATATTGTCGGACGAGCGACTTGTTATACACTCATCCTACGTCATTGACGGTAGCGATAATCGGCGCGACGGCCACCATCGCATAACGGAGTTCAATTACTCATTAGTCATACTCCGTGTAGACAGAGATTATTTAACTCTCTCGAAGATTTTCTCACAGTTAACCGCGGCCTGCGAGAGTAATAATATCGGCATTAGCGAAGAGGAACAAAGCGGTGTAAAGCCACGTTGTTGAAAATGGCGTCAGCAGAACCGTCGACCGACAACACCAAGTTTTACACGCGCGCCGAGGTTGCCAAGCATAACGACTGGAGGGACACATGGATCATCATTCACAATAATGTCTACAACGTTACCGCTTTTCTAACCGAGGTTATTATCTTTTTTGTATTGAATATAAAATTAGCGTAATGCTGAAACGGGGTTCCCTCTGTTATCATAACTTTCCTTTTTTCATCCTCAAAAGCATCCCGGTGGTGAGGAAGTCCTGTTGGAACAGGCTGGTCAGGATGGGACCGAGGCCTTCGAAGATGTCGGACACTCTAGCGATGCTAGGCAAATGATGGAACCTTACAAAGTTGGCCAACTGGTATTGGTAAGCACCATTCCGATAAAATGTGTATGCAATGACACTCAGGCAATGTGCACAAATAATATCATTGACTAATTTTCAGGAGGAGCGAAATGTGTCTACCAAAGAGGAGAAAAAACAAAAAGACTGGTCAGACGGTAGTTCAGGAGATGATAATTCTAGGTACCGCCTTGTTCGTAGCCTGCTATTGCCGAAAACTATTAATTCAACTGGTCGCACGCTTACTAACAGCAACCCTAGGCTACAAGAAAAAAAACATGGATTCCACTGTCGTAGACATATTTTTGAAAAATCATGTTGCATGCGTTGAAACTTTTCTGATTAATAACCTGTGATATTAGCTGCTGCATTCTGATGTGATGATTGGAAATTCCAGTGGCTCCTGGAGATCGTGGCTGATTCCAGTAGCACTGGGTGTGCTGGCGACGCTCGTCTACCGCTATTTTATAGCCGCTCATTAGACAGGATCACATTCCTCGATAAATATTATCTTTCCGTGGATCAATAGTTTTATGTATTTTTCTTTCTATGAACAATTTTTGTTAAGACTCCGATAAACTATTGTTATACACTGTCTATATTTTCCGCTATAGATTTTACACTGTAATTATAAGTATACTTTGTGACGTAGTCACGTGGGCAACGAGAGAACGCGAGACGAAGAGAAAGAAAGAGAGGAGAGGGATGTAAACGTCGATAAGGATAATCATTGTGGGGTACATAGATTTACATTAGAATCAAACTGAATGTATGCATAATATAGTCCGGGCGAATGTATGATACGAACTATTAAAACTAGCCCCAGATAATAAATCGATTTACTTTACAATTGCTCTGTCTGTACGAAACATGCTGCAATTTATCTAGAGAAGTGGATATAGTCTCAACGGCAGGTAGTTAAATCAACCGATTAAAAAAAAAACACTAATTGCAAAAAGAAAATTTCCTCTTGCAACATAATTTTTACTCGCGCCTACAATGTACGCACTATGTGTTGTGTGTATCGACATACCAACACACAAAGTCGTACGTTGTCGAAATGGCGAGCTTCTAAATGTGCCCGCTGGTATTCGGCAAGACGAATAGAATTAGACTTGTACGAGCGACGATCGAGGACAATTGAAATAATTGGCAACTCGATGTAGTTGTAAAAGAGACAAACGAGTGGTGGAGCCGCCGATGTCGCAGCTAACTTAAATAACCGATACTCGCAGTGTCTACTATTATCAGCGCATCGACCAATATCGAGCGGAGCTGGACGCCGAGGCGCCGGCGCCGAACGTACGCTTCTCGCTGCCGCTAGTGGTTGGTGCTGCTATCGTTCCTGGTCGCCGCATTTCGCATGGGTCTCGAGGCTCTCGGGGTGGCTCTACTAATACCCGGTATACAACGATACACCCAGTTGCTCGCGAGTGCTCGTTAGGTGTGCATCGACGCCGGAATTGTTGCGTACCCCATAGCATCTCTCAAATCGCATAGAGAATTCAATAAATCACAGCGGCGTAGTTGACGAATCTTCGTCTCAGCGGTTGCGGGATAAATACAGCTTTCCGCGGACATTGGACGTAAAACAAATTTTCAGTTTGCTACGCTGTTGCATCTCGAATCGAACGAAAAAGCTGACGCAAAAAATTTACGAATCCTCGAATGCGAGTACAAGAGGGGTGGAAAAAGATCTTCAGCGGCGGCAGCTGGGGAATCCAGTAATCGCATCTCACGAGGGACGCTGCGCACGGCTTTAGAGAGCGAGAGAGAAGCATAAAGAAAAAAGATTCTTTTCACAACGAATAAAGAAAAAATTTCCGGTAGAATAATTTTGGGAGTTCGTTTATTCGTCTCGCAAAAGGGAAATCAAGAAACGACGATAGAGACAAGAAGAGTCGGCGAACAAGTAGCTGCTCTGAAAAGTCGTCAAAGTGTCATGAGAGGCGGTTTCACGATCCGCCCTTCTTGTCGGTCCCTCATAGAGTCATGCATGTCGCGCCCTTCAAACGAGGTAAAATTTCTTAATAATATTCAACAAAATCTCTTGTCAGCACCATTTTTTAATTATCGCTCACTGTACATACTTCCATCTTACTAATAATGTCAAAATTATCTATGATTGACGTATAATTCCCTGATCGAATCGATAACGATGATGACTACAAGAATGAGTGAAAAAAAAGACAGACCAACGCTAGTTCATCATTATTGTCGAGAGCATCCCAATCAAAGTCAATTGTCGTGTAGGACGCGTCAAGTGATTCGTTTGCGCACCAATTTGCTTCACCACGCGTTGCCCACCGTATATATATATATATATATATATATATATGTAAATAAATTTATTCGTCGCCGTAGCATCCCGATGTCTCGGTCGTTTATTTTCGTCATTGGCTTTCTCACGAGCGAGACCTCTACGATCGCCTCGATCAACTGTAATTAACTTGCCTAGTCTAGTTCGCGAACGCCCGGTCGGCACGTGTCGCCGCCGGTATCTCTGCGTACGTTCGTAGCGAGCGCGAGGAGAAGCACGCACCGACGCCACGTTGACCCTTCGGTTATTCGACAATGGTCATTGAGACACTTCGCGCGTGAAAAACCTGTTGTCGTAAAACCTCGTGTGACCGGCGAGCACGTGTCCCGAGAGCAGAGACAATGTATAGTTGGCGTCGTTAATGGACCTGGCCTACTGTATACATGGATGCGGGCACACGGCCTGTAAACAGCACAGTGGCGTCGCAGCCCCTCGCGTCTAGCCGCTCGAGAGCTAATTATATCTCCGCTCGCTAGAGGCAGCAGGAGCCCTGTGTACCGCGTTCGTCTATGACGACGACGACCGCGAGGCGACAGCTCGACAATTATAAAAAAGACGGAGAAGTTCTCGCCGAGAATAAAGTACACTCGAGAGCTTCATTGACTAACTCGAGAAAGGGGGGGGTAGGTACAAAAAGCGTGAAATTGTGCTAATTGAAAAGAAACGAGAACTCGAAGGACGAGAGGTCTTGACAACGGCAAGAAGTCTAATTCCACGGTTTCCCCTTCGGTTTGTAAAATTCGTAACGTACGAAACGTTATCGATCCATTGCCATTGGCGAGCTAGTGAAAGATCTTTGTTACGCTCGCGATATCCACCTCCCTTCGTACCGGTCGCAGCGCCGCTTCGATGGCTCGACGTTTCGGACCTTTTTTTACTTCTCTCGACGACATTGCGTCATCCTCGAAACGCCTCGGTCGCAGTCGCGCGTCACGAATCTACAGCGGGTTTCTGAAAATATCCTGTCGAAAGTATTTCTACAGCGGTAGCGGAATCGGGGTTTCGGGCAACGGATAATTTCATCCTCGTTCATGTTTTCCAATTTCCCTTGATTTTCTCCATCGCGTTAATTTTATTTTATTTTTTTTTCGTCTGGCCAAGCTGCCATTCCGATTCGCAGTCGTCCGTTGTACCGAAAGGTGCACAAATCCAACGGCCTTACGTCGACATTTTAAAGTAATAATTATAATGCTTTCTTCATTTCCATAGCCTTGATACATGGCAGCGGCGAAGTTGTGTCAACGTTTGTCGACGCAGCTCGGCGAGTCGCGGTACCCCTTCTTCTCTCCCGTCGGTAACCGCCCGGCGCGTACACAGCGTCAGAATTTTCGACATCGCTCCACTTCGAGATACGAAATTCGTTGGAAAATCGCCCGTACATCAAAGTCAATCCAATCAATAATGCCAAGCAAATATGCTCGATTAATGTTTCGCGCATTTCCGTGCCTCACGCGTTGGCATTGCGAAGCATCGTCGAAGTAAGGTTTTATCGATCCTCCTTAAATACACCGACGACATTAAAAAAAGCAAGTTTCTCACTTTATCGGGTGCAAGAACTCGGTTTGAACTCGGTAATCGGAAATAGCAATAGAGATCGCGCCGAATCGATTCCGAGTAAATAATTATTGTTACTTTGTGCCCCCCCCCCTTCCCCCCCGTAAACACAGAAGACTCGGACCGATCACATTACCAAGTGTGACGACTGACCTAACGGGTAATCCAATCCGTCCAGCGTCAACCGCACTTAGTCCGCTCAGGTAACGAGTCCCCGAGACTGCTAGTGAAATCTTCATGATAAGACTAAATAATAGACGCGAGGTTTACGATCAACGATTCAATTCTAAATTATTCGTCGTCTTATTTGTATCCCATTATTTTCATTTCTTTATTTCAATTCTGGCCTATGCTATGAAGCTGCAATCGGTTGTCGCTGTCTACTTTCTCTCTTAATAGCAACAACAACAGTGAATCGATTGGGAAGGTCACCTTGAAATTTCGCGTCGGTAAAAACCGGCTCCACTGTTCCGGCACTCGAGTATATCCTCGCTCCGGCTTTATCTCTCCGAGTGTTTACCGCTTTCCTCGAATTCCCCTAGTGTCTCATTATATTCACTTCTACTTTACCAGACGGACTGCAGCGCTCGTCGATGTGTCCATATTTACGCTCAGCCCTTTTCAATTATTCGTTTGATCGTTTAATTCCTCGAGTTACGCCGTTGGACCGGAGCTCACAGCGTCTACGTGATTTCTTACGATCACGAGGGAACAATTTTTGGCACGGGGGACGCCACCCGTTCGTTTCTCCCACTCCTCACTCTTTATTCTCTCTCGGCCCATCTATTTCTGTATCAGCCACGAGCTTCGATGTTTGAACCACGCTGCGATGCCGACTCGATGATAATTGTAATAATTTAAGTCCCGTGGTTTCTATTACCATTTCTCTTTCGTTTGGACGCGCGGGTTTTCACGTCTCCCCTGGCGATTCTTGCCCGATATATATACCACTCAAACACCAGCTCGGCGGGGCCGGCGAGCGGCCGGTCTAATCTCGTTCGCTGAAGCGCTCCTGCGCGAAGTCGTCTCCGCTCGCTCGGAAGTCAGTCCTGAGTGGAATGCGGCGTAAACTGACGGAACTGTTTACTCAACGGCAACGTTTGGCCAGTAATTATCGATAACATCGCTTGTATATTTTTATCCATAATTTTTCTCCCGCGCGAATAATGTCAGCCATAGCAGTGGCTTGCGTTCGCCTCCGGTGACGACTCCTACTGCGTCGTGGGACGGCGATAAGTGCGGGCACCTGTACTTACGCGACGACGATAGACTATAGATCGTGTTACGACTCAGCGCGCCCCGTTTATCGGTATAAGTCTCGTTCCCCGTCGCGCTCCCGTAAGCACGACATTGATCGATTTTTTCGCGTCGTCCGCTACAGACATTTTACTTGATAAAAGCGAGAGATAAGTGCGATTGCCACGCGGGTACGTGACCATTAGTATTGTTCGAATAATGCATGGAGTAAAACAAAGTTTTGCAGATCGGAATTTCCGTTTGATAAATTTACGACGATGTGACAAACCTTCCTCCCTGCTTCAACAGGGACTTTATGATGCACTTGACAATAGAGAGATACAAACGTAGCCCGCAAATACTTTTGAAACGTTTCACAAATATTTATTCTCTGTTTCGACCGAGAATATTTTTTTACTAATATTAAAAAATAATTGTTACATGATTTTCAAAGGCTTTGAAAATATTCTTTTGCCGCTCATGAATCTTGCGTTGAAATGTGAAACATTGCATCACTGGTCCAATTCGCTTGTACACACCTGCATAAACGTTGAAATGTTTCGGTGAAATTTAAATTTATCAATGTGTTTGGTCAGTATGAATTTTCGAAGTAAAGTTTCGTTGGAATATTTTGCCAAAATATGTATAAACATTACTTTGTTACATTTGGGAAATATTTCGCAAGATTTTGAAGATTAAAAATATTTCTTAAGTGTTTTCAAATTTGGCTGAAGGACTTAGGTCGATGGCCAACTTGGCAATATAAATGTTCTCACGACAAACAACTTTATTTCGTGCTGTCTTTAAAAAATTCTTCCATCTGGCACATTGTCAATAGATGCACTATTACTGCTGCTGGTTTCAAATTGTTTCATGCTGTGTGGAAATAATAAATTGGAGGAAAAAAGAAATTGTTACACATCGTCGTTTCCGTTTCATAAATTTAATGCGATTTCACTTTTCTTCCTCCCTGCGCGAGGTGGATCTTTGTAATAGTAAACGATAGCGTAAGATAAAAGTGTACATTGTTGGACACTTAACGCACCAGTCCAGTCGCCGGAAGTACATGAAAAATTGTATTTGTATGTGTCTTGAACTCGCGATCCGTCCGGTAATACGACATTTGTGGGCATTAAAACGTTTACATGAATTACAAGGCGTGTACGCGACCATTAATGGAATTCGAATAATAAATTGAAGCGTCATGCATCTTAGTTTCCGCAAATAAACGATGATAAATTTAGGAGTCTTCCACCCACCTTCCTCGAGCCTACAAACTATAGTGAATGCCGTTTTAAGACCGGAGATGGCTGAGAAAAATAAAGTTTTTTCCGGCGTCTGACCATTACCTAGGTGGAGACCGTCGTTATTTTCTTTGGCGGTCTCCGGTATGCAGTGCAATTTTCTTAGCGGCGATGGATTTTTAACTTTATCTTAAGAGGACACCTAAATAAACTGTAATTCATATCTTTCACCACTGCTGTCTATTTTCGCTCAAATGCGAATGCTAATTGAAAAAGAATGTATTTTTTCTGTAAAATTAGCACACACCAGATATGAAGATTACACTTTCTTTTTAAGTACCAACATTTTTATTAGAGTAAAAACTAAAATTACTACGCAACTCCATTTTGAAATTCAGAAACAGTTTATGTAAAACAATTTCTCAATGCCGTTTATTGATATTCGAATAAAAATTTTCTACAATGAATTCAAGCTTATCAAAAAATAAGCCCTTGAAAGTAAATTATTGACTTGGTTGATGTAAAAATGTTATGCACTCTTCTTTGCCGACCGCGATATTCAACCTCGCCACGGTCGATAACATAAAAGTCCCAGAGAAGATTGAATGATTAATTAATGCGCACATTTCTGATTGAACAGCTACCGTGGGACCTGATGATGGAACGGGAGAGCAACAGCGAGACAACGTTGGGAACACGACGTGGCTGGGAGAAAGTGGAGAGAGCGGTGGACTGGTCGGGTCTAACGGGAACGGTTGCAAGAGCAGAACCCCGCGTCGTCAGCAGCTCCAGCAACAACACGAGCCGCGCCAGGATCAATACAACCGTCATGAGGACCGTCAGGAACAACAGGAAGAGCAGCGCCAAGGCATGCATGGTTATATGGGGGATAACAAAGACGGAGGTGGAGGGAGTAGAGGGTTGGAGGGGCCGGACCCAGAGGCGAACGACCCTGTTCACCTCAAGAGACGGGTGGGACTCGTCAGTGGGGTGGCTCTAATAGTCGGCACGATGATCGGATCGGGAATATTTGTTTCACCGTCGGGTCTCCTCGTGAGAACGGGAAGCGTAGGAGTGAGCTTCATCGTATGGACCGCTTGCGGAATCCTCAGCTTGTGCGGCGCCCTGGCTTACGCCGAGCTCGGGACCATGAACACGAGCAGCGGTGCGGAGTACGCGTACTTCATGGACGCCTTCGGGGCACCACCGGCGTTTCTCTTCTCGTGGGTCTCGACCCTCGTCCTGAAGCCGTCGCAGATGGCGATAATATGCCTCTCCTTCGCTCAGTACGCCGTCGAGGCGTTCGCCGCCGAATGCGGGCCGCCTGAGGAGCTCGTCAAGCTCGTTGCTCTCCTCGCCATAGTCCTCATTCTGCTCGTGAATTGTTACAGCGTGAATCTCGCCACAGGCGTGCAAAACGCTTTCACGGCTGCAAAGCTCATCGCGATACTGGTCGTTATCGTCGGTGGGGCGTACAAATTGATACAGGGAAACACTCAGCATCTTCAGGGTGCGTTCGACACGATGGACGGCTCGGAGGGCGTCAACATCGGAAGACTAGCGACCGCTTTCTACACCGGTCTTTGGGCCTACGACGGCTGGAACAACTTGAATTACGTCACCGAAGAGATAAAGGATCCCTCCAAGAACTTGCCAAGGTCCATCATGATTGGAATTCCTCTCGTCACCATCTGTTATGCTCTGATTAACGTTTCTTATTTGGCAGTCATGTCACCGATGGAAATGATTGACAGCGAGGCCGTCGCTGTTGTGAGTATACCGACCGTCCACACCGGGAATCTGTACTCTCGGGTATTTTGCGTATTTTACACGCATTCACTATAATAGTCGAGGATCTTTGTTTCTCGTTACTTTTATTTCTTTCTATTTTTTTTTGTTTTTACTTAATTGTTACATTTGCAGACTTTCGGAAATCGAATACTGGGTGTCATGGCCTGGCTAATGCCCTTCTCTGTAGCCGTCAGCACATTCGGTTCGGCGAACGGAACTCTCTTCGCCGCTGGTCGTCTCTGCTTCGCGGCTTCGCGTCAAGGTCATCTCCTCGATTGTCTGAGTTACGTGCACGTGCGACGCTTTACACCCGCTCCGGGGCTAATCTTCCACTCCCTGGTAGCAGGTACGCTGTAGTCCCTCACTTTTTGTGCGACCGATTCGCAAGAAAAACTGTTCTTCGTTGTGTTTTGATAACGAAGACACCGAAATAAAAGAAGAATGTATTTTTTGTAGCATGTCCACAAAAAGCGCACTTTTCGCGTCGGTAAGGCGTGACGAAAGGAGCCCTTCTTGATAAGACATGCGAGAAAAATACTGCGCTTGCGCAGATCACAGGAGTTTTTTTTTCGCAAACTCTTGGCACACTACAAGCATTAGAAGTATTACTCCCTGCATCGGCTGTTTCTCCAGAGAAAGAAAAACGGTGCTTAGTACAGTTTTCCTTACCGGCGGGGATATTTCACATCACCGTTACAACGAAAAATACTCTGTTTTATCGACAGCGTTGACGAAATACTGTGTTTGGATCCTTTTTTATGTTCTTTTTTGTTTCAGGTGCAATGGTTCTCTCCGGAAACATAGATTCTCTGATAGACTTTTTCTCCTTCACCGCTTGGATATTTTACGGTGGAGCGATGCTTGCACTTTTAGTGATGCGCAGAACCAGGCCGAATCATCCGCGACCCTACAAATGTCCGCTTGTAATACCGGTCCTGGTACTGGGTATATCCGCGTACCTGATAGTAGCACCGATAATTGACAACCCACAAATTGAATACTTGTACGCGGCTGGTTTTATCGCAGCCGGTATGTTCTTCTACCTCCCGTTCGTCAAGTATGGATATGTACCGAAGTTTATGGGTAAGAAACCATACGATCTGAGTTAAGATACATTGTTTTACGTGTAAAGCTAACAGTGTCCGCATCCATCGTTCTTTCGCAGAGGCCGTTAATGTTTTTCTCCAAATGTTCCTGGAGGTGGCACCGACAGCTGCCGCGTACGACTGAGATAAAAATTGCCCGCGATCAGCAGCTACGTCTACCTCTCTGCGCGATCATCGATGAGACAGTTTAATCAGACGCCGAATCATTCCATTGTGGCGCTGATTGATCGAGAATCCTATATATTTATTTTGTATTTAAAAAAAGAAAAAAACTATCAAAGTGTTAAGTCACACACATTCATGCCTATAATTTTTGGCACTCGGCGGATCTGAGAATATACAATGAAGATGAAACAGAGGATAATAATAATAAAAAAAATATTATTTTATTACTCGTTATTTTTCTTATAGCATAGTGAAAAATAACAAACAAAAATACAGAGATCGTTGTTGTTAGCGATAGCCCATTGATGTTGCAAGAGGAATAAAACAAATTTGACAAATGTTTCAATGTTGTTTTACAAAGTGTCTTTTTTTCATCAACTTTTCAAAGCACCCTTTTTGACTTTGCCGTAAACTCCTAATATTCCAGATTCTTTCTTATTATTTTTCTTTTTTCTGCCATGGAGTTTCCTTAAACTATTGGTCGCACCAGTGATGCGCTCCTTTTTCTTCAACGCTTCCTTAGCTTTGCTCCTGTCGTCTTTCAGCTTTTTGTAATTGGTCTTCCGGTTTTTCGGAGGTCGAGCACCCAGGGCAATCGCAGCAGCGACCTTGGCTTTGTGGGCCTCAACATCCCCCAAGCCTGACATTCCAAACTTTATAACATCGTACCGTGCTTTTTTCATTGCCAATTCTTGCTGTTTTTTTAGGTCGATGCTTCCATCCCGTTCGTCTTTCTGGTCTTTATCGAATGGCCTCAACTTTTTCTCCACATTGTCAGAAACTTTTTTTTTGTGAGCCGTGTATTTTACCGAGACAAAGTTTTGTTGGGGATTCTTGTTAACTCGCGCGCAACGCGTGGGAATAAAATCTTCCATTGTCGTAATACTTTCTTCGCACCAATCGGTTTTCCCGCACCTTACAATGCGGTATTATTTTTCTCTACGTAATGCGGTGCTATTTTTGCCTCAATTACTTCTTTCCATTGAGGTTATGGTTTCCCTTTCGATATAACACCGCAAAACACTGTGCTGTTTTCTTCACTGCCATGCGGTGGTGGGGTATCAGTGACGCCAAACTTGCTTCACCCAAAAGTCGTTTTCACGAAAAAGTAACTAGGTTAAAGAAACACAGAGGGCATCGGATAAGTACAAAACCGGATGACGCACTCTGCGGAACACACGTTCATGACTTAAAATAATTCTCTAAAGAATTGGATGGAGACTTTATATGATGACTGCAGTTATAATGAATTGTTGAATATAAATAACTATCGGTCATGTCATATGGTTCTAACCATGCGGAAATCTATTAGACATGGAATAAAAACTGGATTTTTTCAAATTTTCGAATTTCCAAATTTTGAAATCGATTGCACATGCTATAGAATCCGAGCTGATAACAAAACGATTCAAAACATCATATTTTTCCAGCATAGTTATTTTTCGACGGACATAAATTTTTGCTGAATTGAATGTGGCGTAATCAGTTCCCACCATCACAATTAAAACAAAATCGGCGCAGTACCACGTTATTAGTGATAGCAGAAACAAAGCATCCGAACGATGGATAAAATCACTAGTAATCGTTCAGGTGTCGCTGCAGATAATTCAGCAGAACAAAACAATAAAAAATATGACGATAACGCACCGCCACAACAAGAACTGCTGCGTGCTGCCTTGAACGAATTACTCCGGACGGTGAGAACATGAAACTATTTCTGACTAATAGTGCTTTTGATTAATCATATCTGTTTCATTGCCACAAAAATGTTTGTAAAGGAAAGTAAACTGAGGGCTACAATCGATGCGAAACAAGAATTGAAGCATCAGTGGAGGATACGCGAAAGAGGACTTCAGTACAGCAATTGGAAATTGGAAGTCGAAAATACGAAAATTCGTGAACTGACTGACCGTCTTGACAAAGAGATTCTAGCGAGTGTCGAAAAAAGTGAAAAGGATCACGACGAACTGAATAATTATAAATCCCAAAATCAACAAGAGGCAGCAAACTTTTGGTGAGGATTATTAAATGTTTACAATTTCTGTAGTGCAGAATATAACAAAACTATGACGTTTAGGGCCTATTTCCAACGAGAGACGAAAGAGTATTCGCGCTTATTTCCCAGCGCGCATGTGGAATATGTGAGTTGCATTACCGACATTTTGGTTCCCTAATTATCGACCTCATTTCTTAAGCCCATGTAAAATCACGTGACTGCGACACGAGAGTGAGACATACCTTTAGCCAGTAAAAAACAGACTCGTGTATCGTCTATGAAAACTAAAACTGTAATAAAATTTCTCACTGATTCTGGCAATCACTATCAAAAGAGAAGTCTCATTGAATTCTGAGATGACATCCACTTTCGATGTGACTTCTTCTTTTGAGAAGGCAGATGAAAAGATGGTTACAGGTTTTCATACCGATTGATCTCGGAATGAACTCTCGAGGTAACGTGACGTCGCTGTGCGTGCGAGAGAGATATCTGTGATAATTCAATTTATTTTTTTTAGAATTCTGACTGCTTGAAGCAGGACATAGAAATATGTAGTCAGAAGTCCAAGGACTTGCGCGAACAAGTCGCTAAGATCGAGAAAGACGTGGAGTCTTTGACGGCAGAGTACGGTCTTGCCGAACTCGACACTAACAACGATGCCAAGATTCTCAAGGATTTCGATGTAGCTAAGAGGACCATGTAAATTTTTCAATTGTCGTTCCTACGATTGCCATCTTAATACGAACATGCCTTTTTGCGAATATTCTTGTTGCAATTTCAGATCTGATTACAGTAGTCTACTCCGAGCTACAAAATCGACGGAGGATAGTATCGACGTGCTGAAACTGACGATAAAGCAGAAAAATCACGACATCGCATATCTCAAGAACAAAACGCGCAAGAAACATTAGAGTTTTTGTAACACGAAACAAATGTTTATAAATAAAATACACGGTACATTATTAAACACCCTAGTTACATAAGTTTCGTAGTGATTTGTAAGTGTTTCGCATTTCGTGTAAACTTTCTTTTGCGCACACTGGAAAAGAAGGTTCTTACCCGTCTTTCCAAAAAGCGCCACCGACAATCCGTTGAAGATAGTTTCAGCCGCCGCCGTTTTTGCTGGGCTTCAGTAGTTGGGATGATAAAGTACAGTTGACGAAAACGCCGGTTATTCCGTTCGCGTTTGGCGTGCGTGAAAAAGAAAATTTCAAATTTTCCATCGAGTATTGTTTATTCTTAGTTATTTTTTCGTCGACAAAGTAAAGGAAGATGGAGCTCGAAGGTGAAAATTTGCTCACGCTTAGCGAGTATCTAAAACACACGCTTAATCCAGCTGTAGACGTCAGAAGACCGGGTAAGTTTAACCTTGGAAAATTCGTCTAACCGTTTTTTCGATACACCAAGAAAATTATGTATATGTGGATTCAATTACTCTGCTTTACAAAGATTACACGGGCTTACGCGGCAAAACTGACTTTTTGGGATTTCATGTCTTTTTTGTTTCTAGCTGAGAAATTTTTGGAATCTATTGAAGTTAATCAGAATTATCCGGCATTGCTGCTGCACCTTGTTGACAAAGCGGACATCGACATCACAATTAGAATAGCTGGAGCAGTTGCCTTCAAGAATTATATAAAACGAAACTGGAAAGTGGTCAGTTATTCTGTGCAACATTTTATTTAGTTGGCTGCCTGTCGATTGCGACAAGCCTCTTTAAGCTCCGTCCTTGTATTGAACGATGTTTTTTAGGAAGAGGATGCGGTTGATCGTATTCATGCGGGTGATCGTGACACCATTAAGAAATTGATAGTAAATCTGATGTTACACTCGCCGGACTCCATACAGAAACAGTTGTCCGATGCTGTCGCTATTATCGGCAAACACGATTTTCCCAACAAATGGCCGGACTTGATCGATCAGATGGTGGATAAATTCAACACTGGCGATTTTCACGTCATCAACGGTGTGCTACACACAGCTCACTCTCTGTTTAAGAGATATCGTTACGAGTTCAAGAGTCAAACGTTATGGACGGAGATCAAATTTGTTCTGGACAAATTTGCCAAACCACTCACTGATCTCTTTATAGTAAGCTTACTCTTGAATCTAGGACCTTGTTTGTAGCAAAGATAAATAAGCACATTTTTTATCCTCATAAAGGAAGCTTTGCAGTTAGAGAATTGTATTGAAAGATTTTCGATCTCAAAGACTTAGATAGATATTCAATGAAAATCGGTATATGAATCTGATTTGAATGATACTTTGACAAAAAAATTAACTTCCAATTAATATTCGAATTATTTATAATATATTCTAAAGCATTTGAAAATTCATCCTAATCTTCATGTCGTAAATTAAATTTGCTACTATTGTAATTGATCCAAGGGAAAACTAATGAGTGCCGAGCTTTTACTGACCATCGTAGGTGGCGAAGTTTTGCACTCATGTCATTTTTGTTTATTCACAGGCTACTATGAACCTTACCCAAATTCACGCCAACAATGTAGAAGCACTAACGGTTATATACAGTTCACTGGCAATCTTGTGCAAAGTGTTTTATTCTCTCAACTTCCAAGTAAGTGAATACCATGTACCTTCGTCCAATCCCCCCCCATCTATGCTAAATAGCGTTGATATGTGTTGCAGGATTTACCAGAATTTTTCGAGGACAACATGGAAGTGTGGATGACGAATTTTCACACTCTGCTAACAGCTGAAGTGCCCGCGCTTCAAACAACGGTAAATTATCAAGCGTGTAGAGTGCTCGCAGAATGCTCACCAAATTTATCGTAATCATGAAGAGATTTTTTTAATGCAGGATAAGGAGGAGAGCGGCCTAATCGAGCAACTGAAATCTCAAGTGTGCGACAATATAGTTCTCTATGCGCAAAAGTACGATGAGGAATTTCAGAAATACGTGCCACAGTTTCTCGAAGCTATATGGGCTTTGTTGAACGCTACTGGTCAACAGCCCAAATTCGATGCGGTAAGAATATTAAGCGGTGACTTGAGAGATCGATGTTTAATGAATGAGAAATCTGAAATTGAGATCTGTTTGTATGTACAGGTCGTATCCAATGCCTTAAAATTCTTGGTCACCGTCGCCGATCGCGACCAATACAGACATCTTTTTGAGAAACCGGAAACACTTCGCAGCATCTGCGATAATCTTATCACACCGAACGTCGAGTTTCGAGGTATTTGAAATTATGAGTGTTAGCATCGAATTAATTTGATAAATCACACTGATCTGACGAGTTTAACTTTATCACTTCGTAGAGTCCGACAACGAACTCTTTGAGGATAATCCAGAGGAGTACATCCGACGCGATATCGAGGGCAGCGATGTCGATACGAGACGTAGAGCCGCTTGCGATCTCGTTAAAGTACTGGCCAAGTATTTCGGAGCCAAGATCATGGATATTTTGGGCCACTACGTTATGGTAAGTTTTCGGTAACTCGTATATATAACGAATAACGCGATGTAAATTATTGTTCATATCTACCAAAGTGCGAACAATTTGCTGATAAAGTACAGGCGTGTTAGTTCCATTCAGTTAATTTTTACCAACAGGATAAGTTGTATGAAGCACGAGCGAATAAGTTTGATTAGTCCTCTTTGGAATCTGCCTAGTTAAGGTGTTTTCGATTTAGTCTTTCCGTTTTCAATAAATGATAAAACATCTGCAAGTACTGTTTTTAGTTGAGATTGTCGGATTATGCCGCAAAACCCGCCGAAAATTGGCGAAAGAAAGACGCGGCGATATACCTTGTGACGAGCAGTGCTAGTAAAGGACAAACACAGAAACACGGTGTCACTCAGAGTAACGAATTCGTTTCCCTTCCAACGTTCGCCGTCCAACATATCGAACCCGAGCTTATCAAAGCGGACGGTACGTATAGATGAGTGCCTACAAAAAAGATTTTTTAATATCAATCATTTACATGTAGAACTAATGTTTTTTGATAGTAATTATGTAGTTACTTATAATTTATCTATCCAGTAATTTACCTCATCTTACCTGACCGTACAAAAATGGTAATATTTAAAACAAATTACTTTCTTTTTAGTTAACGAATTTCCGGTACTGAAGGCGGACGCGATCAAGTTCG
Source organism: Listrodromus nycthemerus (assembly GCA_963978505.1). NCBI lineage: Eukaryota > Metazoa > Arthropoda > Insecta > Hymenoptera > Ichneumonidae > Listrodromus > Listrodromus nycthemerus. The sequence goes on from OZ021681.1 coordinate 20,412,389, forward strand.
TAATGACATTCAGATCGGTACTGCCGCGTGAATTGGTAGTTGGAAGTATTCCGCAGTTGATACGACACTTAGTCGCTACAAGTCCAGTTGTGCATAGTTATGCAGCTTGCGCGATCGAGAAGATATTAGCCCTGAAAGGTCCCAACAATGTGCCGATGTAATATTATTTACCAAATAATCCGATGTTTGGTCTACGAAATGTGAATGCATTCTATATTCGGTTAACGTTATTTTAGGGTCAAAGGAGAAGAGCTCACTCCGGTAGCTGCCGATTTGCTCAAGGGTCTGTTCGCAACATTGGAAATGCCCGGATCGGAGGAGAACGAATATTCAATGAAAGCCATAATGCGCAGTTTCGGCACGTTGAAAGACAGCGTCGTACCGTTCCTCGGTGATTTATTGCCAAAACTTACGGAGAAACTTACTATCGTCGCCAGAAATCCCAGTCGTCCAAACTTCAATCATTACCTTTTCGAAACGCTCAGTTTGTCCATCAGAATCGTGTGCAAAACGAATCCTGGCGCTGTAGCGTCATTTGAGCAAGCTCTCTTTCCGATTTTTCAAGGAATTTTGCAGCAGGATGTTCAAGGTTTGTCAACGACCCGATTATATTTTATGTTCTCATTAATAGGGCAGTACGATTTTGACAGTTGTAATCGTACCTGTAAGCATGATTTGATGCACATCGACAAAGTATTCAATTGTTAAGCGTCAATTATTTTGATTGTTGCATTTTGTGGAAACTCAGACGATATGGTGTCCGGAAATTGGTCCGATATTTTTTTCCGTAATAAAAAAGTTATCTTTTTTAATTTAATCAATGTGTTTTAAAGTCTGAAAATTGTCAGCTTCACATTCGTACCTTTACTGTCGATGTATTATCTCATTAACATTTAAAAATATTATCGATATATTAACTTACCAAATTTTCAATACATTTTTTGTTTGCAGAGTTTATCCCATACGTGTTTCAAATTCTCGCACTTCTGCTCGAACTCCAAACGGGTCCTGATGTTCCTGAGCCGTACATGGCTCTCTTTCCCTGCTTGCTCGCTCCTGTTTTATTCGAGCGTCAAGGCAATATTCATCCACTGAATCGGCTGTTACAAGCGTTCGTTAGCCACGGAGCGCATCAAATCATCGCTCAAGAAAAGACTAGCGGTCTGCTGGGCGTGTTTCAGAAACTCATCGCATCGAAGGCTAACGATCACGAGGGCTTCTTACTTATACAGAGCATCATCGAATATTTTCCACCGTAACTACATTGGATTTTGATCTCTTCGAAATGCATTCGTAATTGGACCAGAATTATTCATTTTTCACGATTACGCTCCTTTTGCAGAAACGTATTGGAACCGTTCATGAAGCAGGTCTTCGTTCTCCTCTTCCAAAGGCTCTCATCGACGAAAACTACGAAATTCGTCAAAGGTCTTATAGTATTTTTCTCGTACTACGTAATCAGGTATGGTTCCAGTAACCTGGTAACGATCGTGGATACAATTCAGCCACAGTGAGTATCTTTCACGTTAAACCGTAACAAAAAAAAATGTTGTGGTGTAGCTTGACCAATATTCATATTTTTTACAGGATGTTTGGCATGGTCCTCGAGCGCGTAATAATCGCTGATTTGCAGAAAATCTCTGGCGAGATAGAACGAAAAGTTGCCGCAGTTGGAATGTCAAATTTGCTAATAGATTGTCCAGCTATGGTTGAGAGTCCATATAATGTTTTTTATCCGCGACTTTTGGCTATACTAGTAGAATTCTTCGAATTGCCTCAAGATCAGACGATACTGCCCGAGGATTCGATGTTCCCGGACGTCGAGGATTCTACCGGCTATCAAGCCGCCTACAGCCAGTTGATCTGCGCCAGGAATCCCAAGAAAGATCCTTTGGAAGGTAAACAAGAAAATTTATCAGCATTGATCAAATCATATTTCGTAGCGCTCAACTCGTGTGCAAATTAAAACGTATTTTTAATATTTTTTAGCCGTCGGCGACGTCCGTTTGCACTTGGCCCAGGGTCTAGGAAGATTGCCGCCAGGACAGCTTCCCGGTCTGCTCGGTCAAATTCCCGAGCCAAACGCCAATCACCTTAGAAATTACTTGCAAACAGCCGGCGTTAGCGTTGCATAATATGAGCTAAACGTTCGAAACAAATTGAAGATTCACCTGATGGCAAGAAAGATCAATAATATCGAGCTTAGCAACTTATGATCGAACGAGAGTTTAAATTCTTCTTTTCATGCTGATTGGATTACGGTATTAAAAAAAGGAAACACAACTACCGTATTCGATATTCGATCATCGATCGCCGAGTTATTTAGTGTGAAACTTGTACCGTAATTAATTTTTAAACGAGGTTTCATTTTGTATCATCTGAGGTGGCTACGGAACGGAGTCTGTTCATGCAAATGTAATCTGAAAAAGTCGACGTCTACCGGAATGACCGGATTTTTGTGCCCTACTATTTTCGAGTGAAAAAAAAGATGAACAAACAATCCTATTATGTCAACGTTAAGTGACAGAAAAAAAAGAATTGCGAGTCAACTGTCAGCCTTTCTGAAATGATTAGTTGTGCAGTAATGCTGAGCATTGCGAAAATGTACGAGCGATAGTTACTGAAATATCTTGGGATAAGCGATGTTGAAGATTTTTAACATGTAATATTTTAGAAAAACGTAAACGAGAAAAAAACATACACGACTCTGTACTGAATACAAGAATTTCAATATTTTACAAGTAAAATTGAACAATAGCACCGATGCCTAAACAATAAGTGTAGACCATTTCAATGTACCATAAAATGAGAAAAAAAAAGTATATGATTTTGATTAAGAACGATCGAGAAGTGAATTTATTGCACTTCTCAATTTCTTGTACGAGTAAGTCGAAAGCTGTTACTGCTTGACTGTAGAATTTTGTACTGTGGTCAATTTATTAAAAGTCATATTGCTATGTGGCGGTCTACCAGTCATTTACCCCACATTCCTTTTCATCAATACTTTGCAACTCTGCACGGGTAGTTGGCCTGAAGTATATTGTCGAATCGGCGAAATTCTAGAGGTACTTTTAGTCAGTTTCGATGGCACAGTCTCGGGGAGAAGTCGTTTTGGTCACAGGTACGTAATTAATTTCATTATGAGTTTGTGGAGAAAAAGAAATGAATTAAAATTGTAAAGTGTCTCCCGTAAACGATAATTAATGCTTAACTTACGAGGTCCTCGTTCAATGGTGGTCTAAAATTAGTAACAAGTTAATACGCTGAAAAATATTTGTGAAAATGCGCAAACGTATCTTGAAGTGCTGTTTTTTTATAATGCATAAGAAAATTTGTCACAAATACCCGTATCGTTTTCGTGAGAAAAAGAATGCACAATCATTTTCTCTCGGGAAAAAATCTCCCGTGTTTGAAGACTTAATGCGGTGGAATTGTAGTTATCCCAAAAAACTGAAATGTGATTAAGCAAATTCTGTGTTTGCCTCAGGTTTCCTTGGTTTCTTAGGCCAGCACGTGCTGAAGCACCTGGTGAAGGATAAAACGGTCGCAGAAATTCGCGGGCTGGACAAGCTACCGAGCCATGAGGATTTTAAACTGAAGTTTCAATTTCACGAAGATTCGACTCGATTAAAATTTTTCCAGAAAGATTTGATCGATATAGAGTCTTGCCGGGAAGCTGTTAAAGGCGTGGACGTGGTAATTCACGCTGCTGCACTGGTAACGTACGAATTTCCACCTCCCAAGAAGTCACTCCACGATAACAACGTTTTGGCAACAGAGAATTTGATAAGACTTTGTTTGGAGGAGGGTGCCAGCCGTTTGATATACTGCAGTACGACCGAAGTGTCCTTGCAGACTTGTGTTCGAGGAGGAATCGTCGCTGTAGTAATATATTCCTCCGAATCGAAAGTGGGAACACCATCGAACGAGGATAGATTGATTTTTGGCGAGTATGCTGCATCCAAACTGAGAGCTGAAAAATTGACCCTCGAGGCTAACGGGAAATCCTTGGCAAATGGTTCATTTATCGCTGACAAATATGGAAAAATTCAGAAATATTTGTTTAGTAATATTTTCCTGACAATTTTTTGAATACCGAACAGGAAAGGGCGTGCTGCACACGTTGTCATTAAGACCACCACAGCTATACGGTGACGGAGATGAGGGATTCATATTCAGATTTCTCGATGTAGCGAAAAAGCGAGGTAACGTTCTACCCCGTCTCGCCGGAAAGGGAGGAAAGCAGCAGCTCGCTTACGTAGGTACGCAGTACGACTCTCTTTGTCGTGAACATATAATATTACGCAATGATATAAAAAACATATGTTCGGTTAGGCAACGTGGCTTGGGCTTTCATTTTGGCGAAAGACACGCTGGGACTCAAACCGGAATCAATCGCCGGATTACCTGTTACAATTACCGACGATACGCCAGTTCTGGACATTCTTCGATTTTGTCAAAAGATTACGAAAGACGGGAAGAACCGAATCAAACAAACTTCTTGGGCGATTCCAATAATTATCTCTTACATTGTCGGGTGGATACTCGAAATAGTTACAAACTTCAATCTTGGATGGCCGAAGAAATTGCCGGTACGAGGTGAAAGTTGTCTCTACTAACTGTTATCGCTTCACTTTATTAAACAATCGTTCACGACGAATCATTCAGTGATCGCAATTATAAATCCTTCTAAAATTATACAATTTCTGATTACCGGAACATTTTCCTATGGGACCCTCTTTTTACATTACAAAGAAAGGGAAATCCTTCCAGATATCTCCTAGGAGCTTGATTGCATACATGGGGTCGGTAATACTGCACGATCGGACAAGAGCCTCGATTCACCTGAACTATGATCCCGTTTATACGGCCGACGAAGCAACGAGCCGCGCCGCCTCATACTACTGCAAAATACTTGACAATTGAATATAATCGAGTGACAAAATTTCATCCGGTAGAACCTTTAGTACATATCGATTATATGTCCTCACAATTTTACTCGCGTAGTAATTATAGCAATTGAGGTCTTATAGTAAAAAAATGTGAGAGTAAAAAATAGTTTACTGACGGTCTACTGTATTGTACTGCATTACAGAAAATTAGAATGATCTTAAATATGGGGTAGATAAAAATAAAAACATAGTCGATTGATACTAATGGAATTTAAGATTGAACGTCGAAAGGTTTTTTTAAATTATTTGCCCTTTCAGATATCGATATCCTCCTCCAATATCTTGACTTGAGAAATCAATTCTGCGATGTCCTTTCCCCTGCGAAATATATACGGTCGTTGATAATTATTGGTTACAAAGTTAAATAAAGACTGAGGTAAAAAATAAGAATGATAATGAGGGAGACAGAAATTTTTGTATGGACTCACATTTGTCCTAAGTTCATTTTAATAGCTTCTTCCTGTCTCTGACTGAAGACGAGTTCCTTCTTTTTTTGGCACTTTTCGATTGTTTCCAAATGCTTTGACTGAGTGACGACTTTCTTCTTCAGTTGACCGAGTCGAACAATGAGTTCCACCACCTTGTCATCCATATTCTTCAATTCCGTTGCTTCGGCTCGCTCAGAGCTCGTCATTGATGGCTCCTTGTAGTTAACTAGCTTCAGAACTTCCTTTGCCCTGAGTATGCAATATTACAAAATTAGATACCCGATAAATGGTTTTTGAACGATGGTAGATATGTTGAAAAGCACAAATGAATTCGCTCGAAGCTTAACAATTTTTCTACCTTTCGGCCAATTCGACCTGTTTATCCTTGATATCTTCGTACTGTTCCGCCAAGTGTTCAGCAGTTCGCTGCAATTCTTTTCGCGTCTCCATCAGAGTATCCAATTCCTTCAATTGATGAGTCTTCAAAGTCTTCAAGACGCGAACTTTCTTCTCTATCTCACCGCGCACTTTATCCAACCGTACGAAATGTTGATCACGAAAGACAGAAGTAGCTCGATACAAAAGCTAGAAAAAAGTTCAATGCCTAATTAAAGAAGGGTCCACATTGATAGATGTATCAACAATTTAGTATAAATAAAAGTGAATACCTCAACACACTCCTTAGCTGAGCGTTTCGATCTGATGCCCAGTTTCGTTATTGGCTGAGACGTTGAATCGTGTTTGAGAAGATTTCTTATGTAAGTATCGAAAGGCTCTCTCGTAATCTTAAAATTGTTTCATTATAATCAGTACAATACAACCTCAGAGAAAAAAATTATATCCATAATTATCTTACGATTCGTCTACCTTTTTGCTGGGGCTGACGACGGGTTCGGGCGGATCTATACGAGGAAGGTAATGCAAGTCTACCACAGACAGATCGACCACTACTCCTGTGTGAAGTAACGCTATTAACACGGGATAGGGTTCTTGAAGTAGTCCAAAACCGAGTACCGGTGTCGCTTCTTCGATGCCCGTGTGTTTTGTGCGAGTACACAGGAGATATTGAGAGTTCGACGGATTCAAAGACGTCGGCAAGTAAAGATCAGCATTCTCTGAAAATTTAAAAAAGTTTATTCATAAGCTCTAATGAAATCATCGACGAATATAATTTTACAAAACCTTCTTTCGCCCCGACATACTCGTCCAGCTGAGATACCATTTTCAGAGTTATTACGTGTATTCCGGCGTTGTGTGAACAGAAATATCTGCGAATTTTTGATAATTAAAACGAGTATTCCACAGGTTTTTACAAACAAGAACGAAATTTGATTTACCTGGATTTATTGCCTTTGTCGCGGTGCAGGTGAATGGGACAAGTGTACTTTTTATCCTTCTCCGAAAACAAGAGACCAAGCTCCATTTCGACGCATTCGAAGACGAACAGTGCGTCCTCGGGAGTGTGAAGACTGTAGGTTGAACCGTACTGAGATCGAGTCTTGAAAGTATTCGAACAGTAAGTAACAAAGTTCAGCAGAATGAGCAAGTAATTATTGATCTACAGTGAGAAAAAAAAATCTTCGCGACAAAAAAAAATGAGCAATTACGGACGTCGGAATAAATATTTGGTTGGTGAATGAAATAATTGTCGTAGTAAGGAAAGACGTATTTGATTTGGAGGCCCATTAGTTTTATTAACGACTTATGAATTTCGATCAACCACTCATTTGTTTCACCACCTGAAAGCGTTCATTTTGTTGATCCAATAAATTAATTTTTTCTATATGCAGCATGTTTCTTTCGTCTACTATCATCTTTATATTATAGTTTACTAGATAATTTCTGTTTATTCATGTTCAATTAGTACCATACCTCTTTTTCTTCGTATTCATCCGTAAACGTATCGCGCAGCAGGAGAGCGTGGTAAATCTTTCCTGTGCAAGTTGCGACGACAACAGTGGGTGGTGTCGTTTGAATACACATTATGGAACATGAATCTATTCCATAATTGTCGTCGACAGGTGGGTACATCGTCAGAGTTCCCAATACCACAGGTTTCGTCAGGCTGGAAAAAATGATGAATTATCGCAGCTTAATCTCCTGACTACTTCCTAATTTTAGTTATAATCGCTCAATCTTTCAGCTTACTGATAAATGTTGCACGTAAAATATTTCGCATAAAAATTACATTTCTCACGGGATTTTAATTTTTTTTTATGCGCCATATCGTGATGTATATTTTTTTATTAAAAAATGAGACCATTGGCCTTGCGTCGCAAACCTTCCGGACAAAATATTTCCGCGAACGATGAGTACGTCGCCGTTACCACAGAGTACGAGAATGGGCCAGTTGATTTTATTCCAATTGTAATTCTTACTGCCACCTCTGTCATCGTTTTCGGTCTTCAGTGTTGGTGTTGCAAAGTCGAAGTCCACCGCAGTGTCGCCGAGGGACTCGATGTTTGGAACATGCTGCGACGGGGAACCCGACGGGGTCGGACCGACTTTCCAGCTTCTCAACAGTGCCGGTGAACCACCCAATTCGCATTCGTAAAGCCTTTTAAAAAAACATAAAAACCATGTTAAAAAAGTCCCTACAAACAGCTATTCAAGCGTCAGTAAAATTTCGCAAAAAAAAAAAGCAATCTCCAAAAACTGCATTACTTCTCTCAAAATGTCCATATAAAACTTGATTACGTTTAATGAAAAATGTCATTGACTTCAGATGAAAGTGTATTAAATTCTATATAAAACGTGATCAAATTTTTATATACCGTACCACATATTCCCGTGAAATCGACGATTACCAATAAACAAAATCACCGACTTACTGAAAGCCGTTTTCAGACGTGAGGACCAAGAGATGCGAGTCGTTGGCCGATCCGGGATGCCACCTGACGCGTCGGACTTCGGTGTTGGACAGTTGCGAGCTGCACGCGTTCAGATTGTGGCTCCTAAAAAAAAAAAGAAAAAAAAAATCAAATAAGAAAAAATTAAATAAAAAATATTGTTCTTCGGGGGGGGGGGGGAAAGATCGTCGAAACGAAAAATCTCTGGTCTCGAGTAGGGTAATAATGGGGCAACAGTGCTCGAGACTACATATTGCATATTAGTCTCGGATGTTCTCTCTCGTGCCTTGCGCGGGTGCAGCGGTTTTTCGGCAGCGGTATTATACCAACTAACAAGCCGGTATGCATAGCCGTCGCGCACGGGGCGGACTGCGAGAGGACGGCCAGGTTCGTCGTGCGGAGGTGAGAGAGGATGCGACCCGACGAGGATGGTTAACTCGCGGACGTTATTAATGTCTGTATGCGCGGGTATGATATATGCACGTACGACTGGGTAGACCTCGGTTTACTACTATACATTACAGGCCGGAGGTATACGGGCTCGAGAAGGGCCGTGGCATTTCTCTCACACCCGCGAAGTTGGTTCTTAATAATTGATAAAAATGTATGCGGCACGCACATTCGCGCAGCGGTCGGCCGTGCGTATCCGGTGTTGGAGGCGCCCGTTCCCCGTTACCTGTTCTATATGCTTGTATAGGCAACTGAGCAGTCGAAAGCTCTCTCGTCGCCAGCGGCAGCGACAGTTTTGCTTTTGCCTGGTCCGCGCCTCGCCGACCCCTACTCAGCATCCAGCACGTATGCATGACAAAGGCTGTGACAAAGGCAGACGCGATTTATTCGCGCTTTTCCAACGGCGCTCGTCGTGCTCGAGAGTCGCCGACGGCCGCGAATTTTTCTTCGTTCCGTCACAATTTTGGAATTATCAAAATTAATGTTTCGGACGTACCGGACCGCTCGGACTTTGCACCGGTGTGAAGTTTGTATTGTATAGACTATGGTACAATGTAAAGTACAGTATACTGCAAGCATCGTTATTCGACAGGGTAAGTTAAACGATCATCAATAACTTCCTCGGTAACAAATTTTTTTTCGTGATTTTGTTTTCATTTTTATTTTTATGAAAATGTTTTGAAAATGGTTCAATTCATTGAGAGTAAGAAAATACGTTTTCGTACGATTTTTTCCTTCTCTTAGCGAAGTTCTGGCTCGGAAGCGAAAAGCCTTCGGACGAGGCGGATGCGACAACGGTTCTACGGCATGGTCACGACGAAAGAAATGCGGTCTTCCGGCATAATTAGAAATATTGCTTGCTCGAGTTAAACGGCTCGTGCAACTCGGAATAATCGTTTTTTCTCTTTCCGTAAGGCCGTTAACATTTCTAACAGAAACGTAGCCGAACGATCCTTGAATGTTTCAGCCAACAGTGTTTTTCTAAGTTATTACGTTAGTTACCTGGATTTCAAGATTGGTTCTATTATTTTCTTAAAAAAGAAAACATTAAGCAGGTGAAACTAACACACAAGTGCGTAAGAAAAAAATTAAAGACATCCGTACACCTTCTATGAAATTATTCATATAAGGTCCATTGAATATTTCACATTTTGTTCAATTATTCAATAAAAGATCCTTCAATATTCAAGCCAATGGTGTTTTTCAAAATTGTAACGATAAAACAATCTGGTTTTCAATATTTTTTCCAATATTAATATTATTATTTTTTTCCAAACAACCTCTTAATTAATCCTGGCGAGAGAGCGAGCGGTGAAGAGAGTTAATCCAAAGCATTCGCACGTAAGAAAAAAGCTGACGGAAGGCGTGAGGCACGTGAAAGAGATTTTCCACTCGCTGTAACGCCGCTTGTAGTTTATGTCGTTTTTAACCAGCTGCGATTACTCGAGGGCCCCTCGAGGGCTCGAAACGACGACAGTTGCCGAACTTCGTGCTCATGAGACTCTTAGGTAAGCACGAGCTGCGACGTGATATTACATTATTTAGAATATATTATATGTCGGTCCGTGGAATAACGAGGAGGAAGCGGCGGCGTCGCTGATGACGGAAGAAAGAGTTTGCCATCGGTGAGAGGAGGAGAGAAGAGAAGAAAAGAAAAGACGAATGGATAGAGGGTGAAGTCGCTTGCAGGGCAGCCTGATTTTTCCCGCCGTTCGGTCCTTCGTTCGGTGATCACAGCGGTGGGAACGAGGAGGAGCAGCGAAACGATGCTCGCGATATAACGAGGGCCATTATGATAATCCGGCGAGAATATATTAGGAATAACTCGTTAGCCCACCTGTGACTGACGCGAGGAATTCCAACATCGCGTCAGCTTAATTCAAGCCGGAATCACCCAGCGATCATCTTCGATTCAATCCTGCGTCAAAAAACCGATTGACAGTGGCCCAGGCCGATGTTAAAGAATCGGGAAGGGAAGTTAAGATGAATTTCAGAAAATCCGTTGCGCACAAAAAAACGAAGCCACATAAAAAAATTTCAACTTTTCAGCTGCCCTGGAATCCTGAAAAATATTCGACGCTATCTATGGACGGTTTTTCATTTAAGAATTTCTATACTTCGAAGGCGAACATTTTTTGATAATTCCATTATTTAGTTAGAAAATACCAGCTGCTCAATTTTTGTAAATAATAATAACACTTTAAAATTGTGCAACTGATAGATCAATTTAATTATTCTATCCGGAGCGGGGGTTGCGAGTGACGTTGTGTAGTTGCGATTTTTAAGGTTCAATAAATGTGTATTCATCGATGTATTTTGAATAGCGATGGACACGATCAACGAAGACCATTCGCGTCTCTTGAGATTAGCGCCGGAATGTGCGGGTCCGCATTAATTTGTATTTCATTCTAGCATTGCTTTAACCCATCCACATATCATTCTGCCTCGTGCGTTTTACGATCCGTTTGTTATTCTCTCGCTTACCTCACCGCGCCGGGACTTCACCTGGGCTAAAAGAGATCCGCAGAAGCGAGGCATCGCGTGTTTGCGAAACGCACCAGCGAGGAAGCTCGGCGAGAAACGGAAGTTTGCGCATCCCGCGCGACTGTCGGCCCCATAAAATCGGGATGTTGCGCGCAAAATATATACACAACAAGCGAGGTCGCGCGAGCTTCTACTGATAGCCCGACGCCTCGCTCGTAATTCATCCTGCCTTCTCCGCTTTTCCCCCGTTGCTCTTTCCTTACCGTGCCGGTTTGCACAAGCAGCGGCAACACCGGCATCAGGACTCTCGTTCGCCCTCGGGTTCTCCTCGCTCTCCCTTGGGACACTTGTGCCCCGAGAACTAAGACCGTTAATTCTTGGCCCCGTGTTAAAATCTCCCCGTGTACCGCTTGCGATCAAGTCCTCGCTGAGGAGCGTCGGCGACGCCGGGCTCCTGCCGAAATTATCGCCGGCTCGCGTTCTCCTAATACGCTGGCTTGGTGAGCATGTGCTCGTCGACATGCACCGAGGAACAATGTACGAAAGCGCGGCCCTTTCGCGCAATCGGAATTTTATGAACTGCCGTGACCGTTAATTTTTTTTTTGGCTGTGAGAACAATTTTTTTTTTTTTAATTTAACAAGTTGAAAAATAATTTTTATATGGTACATGGTATTTTTATTAATCAGGGTTCAGCTTATAGATTGCCATTGATCTGTAAGATCGTTGATCGATTTTTCCTGATAGTGGAAGCAATGCGCGAAATTGTAATAGACGAGGAAACCGTGCGTTAATTATCTTGCACCTTGTTTCGTAATCGTGTTTTAAGATTAATTCGGCAATAAAAATAATCATCGACGGTGCTCCGTGCGTACTCGAGACACCGAAAATTTGGCAATTTACAAAATTTATGAATTTTTTAAATTATGAACGAAATTCAAACGGACGGATTAAATTCCCCAGTAGATCCGGTCACTGCACGGTCAGACACGCACCCACGAATAAGCTCCAATTTCGATGAGGAAGCTTTTCATCCACCCGATGTAAAATAACGCTGAAACCTCCACAGCGTTAGCGAGTACATTCGAGGCAATAAAAATTCGTCTCTCGGTTTATGTTGATTTCGTGTGGGAGGAGTTGGTCCGCGGAACGGCGGTCAGGGGAGGGGTGCAAGGAAAGGGTGAAGGCGACGGGGGTTTTGGTGGGCAGGCGGCAAAATTAATGTCTTCGGACGTGACGGAAACGTAAAGCCGAGAGCCAGAATAGGAAGAACGGTGGGAAAGGTGCGTCTACGGCAGCTCTACGAGTAGAAGAACGAGTACGACGTTTCGTCGCGAGATACAGCCGTGCAGTTGAAAGACTGGGGTGGAGAAGGGTGGATGGGTGGGTGGGTCGGGAGTAAAATGACAAACACGACAAAAGGATCCTGGACGGACGCGCATGCTGGTGCAGCGCCCGAGAGAAGCGGAGGGCGCGGATACGGTACACGGTGGTGCACACGTACCGCTGTAATTAAAAGAACCGACAGATGTCTCATTCGCCGTCGGGTTTTATTTCGTTACGTGGGTGTACGCGTGTCTCGCGTATTTAAATATTCTCGAGGTCCGCCCGGTAACCCGGGCTCCGGGCAGCGGCTACTCGAGAGTCACCGGAATTCTTTGATTACAAGTTCTCACCCCCGCGGCCCTCCGAGAAGGAAAGCCCGCTCTCGTTCCTTCGCGTCCTTCCCGGCAATCCCCGGGCATCGCATTATACACCTGTACGTAGACAGAATCGGGAAGTGACGGCGAAAAGCGGAACGGCACGGGAAAGAGCCCGACGAGTCGGACGGACTAGAGTGCGGACCCGGTAACTGAGCACCGACGCGCCAACGGGAACTCCTAATTTATCGTCGACCTCGTTAAGACGTCGTGACGAATTAACGGATACCCGAGACGCGAATGGATCTGGGAAATAGGGAACGGGACACTTTAGTTTATTTTTGGGCGAAAAGTTCACTATTGTCTCATGATGGTATGGTCGGAGACAGTTCGTGATTGATTCGGGAGAAAGAATAATTATGGTTGCGGGATTGTCGATGGTTGGCGGCATCGAGGACCCGAGAATCGGTTCGATGAGCCTTGTACGTAGTTGGATCCAAATGCGAATACGCGGCGCGAATTTGATTATTGGTTTTACAGGGGTTTTACAGGTAGAGCCGGAGATCGAATTGGAGTCGGAATCTGGAATCTTAATTTTCGAAGTCCTTGTTGCCCAAATGCTACGACAGAGGGGAAGAATGAACGAATGTGAGTCGGTACTACTCTTAACTGAAGCATAATTATTCCGATGACAAAAAATATCCAGTTTTGGGCTTTTTTGGTATACTCAAATATTACGAGTACTCTAACATTAGCCTTGCTTTTTTTTGCAAAAAAGTCAAGGAGTTTTCGAGTCAGAGATATTTTTAGAAAAGTAAGGGGAGAGCAAGGCAAAATAGCACATTGAGGCATGATGAAATAACGGGAAAAAACTCGATAAGTTTTGGATTACGGGTATGATTGAACGTGGAAAAAACTGGGTTTAAGAATCCGAATGTATAGTTGGGACAAAATTAGGCTCCGCTCCAGTTTTGCTCGGGTCTCCCTTGCAATGGAAAAAATGATTAACTCGAAAAAATGAATTGAATTGCTAACGTGACTTTCACTTTCCTCCCTCAGTTCATTCCCCTCCACGAATCTATGTAGCATGAGCAAGATATTCCATTTCGTTTCCAATCCTGCATACACCCACACACACGTATGCATATTTATATTATTTTCGAAACCTCGGGGACGATGAAACCCATTTTTTCCCCGCTCCCTGTTGCTCGTTCCCGATTACACGAGACATCGCTCATAGTTCATAACGACCTGTAGAAAAAATCTTCCTCGTCCGGTATTCTCGGTCGGAGCTTTCGTGCCCAGCGGCGGGTTGCCGACGTTCGGCAAAAATTTACGACCGCTGATCGGCGATAATCGCACGGGCCGTACTAAAAGGCTTCGGGGAGTATAAAAAAAGAGACTGGCACAGAGTACGGTGGGCGGCAAGTTTTCACTGTTTGAACTGGACAAGAGCCGTGGGACAGTGGTGGGTGGAAGGGGGTGAAAAGTGCGAGAGAATTTCAGGCCAACGAGAGGGTGCGAAAGGGGTGAGTACGGCCCGGGTACGGCCGAGGGCGGAGAGCCGGTATGGATTGCCAGCGAGCGCAACGGAGTATCACACGAGTCAACCGCGTGTGGTACTCCGAGATTAGCCGGGCTTTATATCGGGATTACATATGTATAACCATTAGGTTAAATCATTTTTTTGTTAAATAAATGCTCGTCGCGTGGTACCGACGCCGGGAGTGAGACGGAAAGAGGGCGAGAACAGGAAAGGATGTGGAAAATGTACGCGCGCGGAAAGTGAAATACTTTCGCACCAGGCTCGTCGGAGACATTTTACCGTTTTATTTATTTTTTCCATTTTTTCTGACATCCCGCAACGAATCTTCTCCACCCGCATCGGGTGATGGTCTTTATCGGCTTATGACAAAAAAATCCAACGCCTCCGATCGAGTCTCCCTCGCGAATCGTTCTCGGGAAAGTGGGAAAACGAGCCTCGTGAACGGGGCGAGTGTTAACGCGATAACGGGAATTTCCGTTCTACAATATAGGAATGTCCTTTACATAATATTTATTACAAGCCGAATTTACTCCACCCATCCGCCGCGAGTTTTCTCGTATGTTTGGGCTTGTCTCGATTTTTATCATACGCTGTTGTATTATTTTTATGATTATTTCATATATATATATTTTTTTTTTTACCTTTTTTTTTATACGCTCGTTTAACGATCATAAATTCGAAGGACGGTATGCGCAACGTGTGAGGAGACGCGGTGATATCGCGGCGGTCGCGATCCCATCGTTCGTTAAATACCAACGCGTGTCAGTTCGAACGACGGTGAGCGGATGATAGGTGAAAAGAAACGACCCCGTCGACAACCGTGACGGGTCCGACGGTGCAAATATTGTAAAATATTGTTTGATCGCGCATAGTCGATGTCACTCCGTGTTATTTTTTCGGTATGCAGATTCTCATTGTTCGGTCACGTACATTTTTTTTTACACGCTGTGTCATCGAATTCGAGGGAGATTTTTTTTTGTTTGTCGGAGGGATTGGATTTCGGATGTTTGCTCGGCTCGAACGAAATTGGTTGACCGCTGGTCATCCGTATGTATCGCGTCGTTTGCGATAACGGGCTTGTACTTTAAATTCCTTTTTTTTCCTATTTTAATCTAGCTCTTCAACAAATTAAAAAATATAATAATTTCCATCACTACAATATAAAATGAAATAAGTGTCCTCGTAGATACGCTGGAGGAAGTATGTATTTTCAATTATGTTTAGCTTTTGAGTTCCCACAAAGTTAAGTTGTCACTCGAAATTTATGCGATTCGCAATAATTATTCATTTTTTTGTCTCTAAAAAATTTCAAGTAGCTCCTCCCAGTATTCTCTGAGTTGCCATCCAAAAGCATCGATATATGTATTCTGGATTATTCTGTATATACGGAGGCCTTTATATACATGGTACTGGTATATTGTGGGTAGTCGGGTGGCGTTGGATGAAATTGCAAAAGAGATGATGGCATTGCGGCTTACCCAGTGTTATATATATATATATATGATATTCTCGGAGACGCTTGGGCATTGGCTGTCGTGGGGGTGGCGAGGCGAAAGGTGAGAATTATTCATAAACGTAGGCCGGCTCGAGGTGGATTTCGTGCTTCGCCACGCACCGGCTGAATTCTACCGAATGTTATGGGATGCTGCGACGGTTCGAGAGTGAGATGGTCTTCGCATAATAAACACATAACGGTAATCCTTAAAACAATAATTAGCTCAGAGAGCGGCCCCCGGCAGGAAGCGAGGTGCATGCCGGGCTCTTTCTCAGTGCGCGGCTTACCTATACGCTCTCATCTATATAACGACGAGGTCCGGGGAAGCGATCTTTCCAGGAGTGTTGGTTCGCAATTAGTTGTCGAATTAATACGTACTCTCGACGATACACGCCCTCAGACCAGACCGAGTTCTTGGAATGGAATATTACACGAAACTCGGAAACCCTCCAGAATTTTGGAAATTCGTTGATGTTCACAGCGCCCTTGTAATAATAATTTCGAACATGGAGTTACTTCAATAATTAGTTTCGTACGAATAGCTCGAGGTAAAAGAACATTTTCTATGATTTTGCGTTGCTCAACTAATTTTTCAACTTGCGAGTCACGAATTTTCGGTATGACCCTACTTCCGGTTGAAAAATATGATTTCCAAAGGTACATAAAAAATTTGGTCACTCCTGGTAGACAGATAGGATTGTTAAACCGGAAGTATCCTATTTCCGGTGTGACGTCATTTTAATCGAAAAATTAGGTCTTGAAAGATGAAAGATTAGGGTGGTTTAGTGAGTGCTTTGACATGTCGATAAAGCGGCACGGTGTTTGCCAGCGGAGCCGAAGAATTAGGCCGCGAGGAAAGCACCGACGAGAGGGTGGTTGCTGATGCACAAGGGTTGCTCACCCAACGGCGAACCGCTTGGGCGAACGTGGTATCCGAGTCGAAGTGGGAGGTAATAGTTTTAATCCGGTGTCTTGAAGTCAGGATTTGGCGGCGGGAGCATTGCAGTTAGTGGGTGGCGACGATGGTGGCGGTATAAGTGCGCAAGAGCGAAGCCACTTCGCGCTCTGATATCATAATCCGAATAATCGCCATTATTGCCGCCATTTGGTTAATCCGAGAATCTCGAGGCCGCGACTCGCCTCGGCTTCGTACAACTCCAGAGAATATTATCAGCTACCTACGGCTATAAACTGCGCAACGTATATTCGATAATGTTACTTCGTTTTTTGTCGGATGCCTTCTGTGTCGAGTGGACCACTGATTGTCCATCGTGCCGATTTCTCGACATATTGCGAATATGTCGCGCGAGGTAATCTGAGAAAATTTTGGAAAAATCGGGAATTCAATTCGTTTTCATTACCATCAAGAGTTATTATTTTCGCACGATTCCATCGTGACGGTTTTTTGGCATAATGTATATCTGTTGCATGGTAATCTGAGAAAAGTGTGGAAAAATGAAAATTGAAATTATTTTACCTCGTCCACATGGACAAGATTGGAGAATGTGGCTTAATCGTGAAGAGTTAGATTTATACAACATTGGTTTTATAAAATATCTCGAATCTTTCGAACGAGAGTTTACTTTTTTTTTTACTATTACCAAATGTTATTATTCCTGTGGGAGGAGCATATTCTTGGCGAAGTAACTGGAGTGAGTAACGAAAAGGTGGAAAAAAATGAGGGTAAGAAGGAAAAGGGATGGAAGAAATGGAAGAAGCTGGAGTCGCGATAACCCCGGCTGACCTGTCGTAAACTTCGCTCTCCTTCTTCATCCAGTTTCCTCTTTCGTTCCGTGCCCGAACCTCGGTTTTAAGCGTCCTGGGAGAATAGTTGTACGTACATAATATGTATATACGCAATCGCGAAGGTGGAGGAGACATTAAATCCACGAAATTCGTTTTAATGACCGCAACTTGCTCACAAACTGGTCGAGGTTTGGCCTGGACGATATGTACATTTGCTCGTAACGGTCCGCGACTGGATGTAGTATATAAACGAGGCGAACACGGCTCGGGAAGGGGAGATGCCGAAGGAAGTTCACAGCAAAGACTTTCATCTTAATAATTACAAAAAGTCTGTACTCCAATTTTATAAAATTTTTTTTTGTTGTTGCTTGTTGAAAAAGTTGAATGGGTGTTCAGCTGTGCAAATCGAGAAAATATTAATCGTCGATTTTTTTCCTTCTTTTGCGTTACATACTTTTCAAAAAAGTTATCTGTTTTTAAGTATGTGACGAAAAATTCTGTATATTGCTGAATCAATGCAGTGGAATGAGTGAAGCGTTAAAAAAGTGGTTTCGCACATGAGCTAGTGCGGGACCAAAGTCTGGTATATGAAACACGAATGAGAAAGCAAATCTGATCAGCCGCACCGAGACTCTTTTCGTCACGTGGCTGATGAAGCGCCAATCACTGCGACTCTTCGGCATTCGCTCGTCACAAATTTCGGAAGAAACGCAATGAAAATGTGTTAGACGACGATTGCGTGGAGTTTCCCGAGTGGGCGATTAAACTTTAGAACTTGCTTGTACGAATTCACACCGTAAGGACCGATCCGTGCGACTCGGCGAAAAGACGCGTCCATGTTCGCAGATTCTCAGTTGGATTTTGGGGATGCGGAGTGCTTCTCCTCTCTATGCGCAATGACGTTTATCTCTAATAATAAAGGTTTCATAATTGCCCGACGTTATAATCACCAGCGAGATTGGATGGCAACCGGAGAGGGTTAAGGGGAACGGTTTTTGTCTATGGAGGTATGAAGTCGAAGGGGGTTGAGAGCGTAGGTGCTTCCGGTATACCAGGGGTACGGCATGTGTTGTTGATGAGGCGGTTAGTATTCAGCGTTGCGTTTCTCGGCCTCGTGGAACTTTTGAAAACTAACCGAGTAAAGCCACCTTAATTCCATAAGAGGGAAAGCGCGCGGCTAAGGAGCTCGAGTGTCATCTCAGAGCCCGTTTAATTACCGGATATTAGGACGCCGAAGGCGCGAAAGGTGGAACCAAGGAAGAGGCGGGCATTGAAGAACGGTACAGTTCGGCGAGCGAAATTTCGACCGTTCAACGATTCGGTATCGTACGAGCAGTGGAATTCAAAAAGTGATTCTGTAGGAAAAAAAACACTGGTAAAATTGAGCATAAAGCTACGGGTGTACACTTACACACAGGACACGACCTCGTTGCCTCCTTGAAAAGCGTTGTCCTTGCCCCATCGTCGCGGCAACTCGACAAGAACTATTCCCAAATTGCCCCAGAGGGCGAGCTGGGTGACCGTCTCGTTGATGAGCAAATTCGTGATTTCCAATATCGGTGGATCCGTCGGTTGCAATGTCTGAAAAATCATTAAAATCGAAGAGTTTATTTTTTATATTAATTTTTTTATTTGTATTTTTTAAATTATTATTTTCCCTAGTCGCCTAGAGAATAAATATTAATTTGTATGAGACCTCATTTGCATAAAAGCGAGAACTTCGAGTATCGCATTCGAGTATCGCGTTTCATCCATGCCCAAAACATAACAAACGACTCCACGACTCATCACATATATTTTCTTACATTTCAATTAATATGAGAAAACGGACAATTTTTTTCCTTTTTTTTCCCCAAGTCAAAAACATAATGCTACACCCCGTATTAATCTTAATGAAGATTCAGTGCCCTCCTCTGTTGAAAGCTCATACAGCTGAGAATTTCGACGAATGAAATTATCGCAAATCCCGGGTGAGGTGTCACGGTTGTGAGACCTCGAATGAGAATCCTCGAGGACGTACAAAGAGAGAGAGAGAGAGAGAGAGAGAGAGAGAGAGAGAGAGAGAGTTTCCCCTTCGAGGGTTTGAGGGCAACGTCGGTATTAAAATTAAAAAGAAACCGCGCGTGCCTCGGGTAGTTAACTCGGACGAGTGTACGTACTACGGCATGAAAGTGTATTTTTTCTCATTCACAAGTGCGGATTTTAAAAACCGTGACAAGGCTCAAGATGTCTATCTGGCGTACTTAGGAGGGATGAGAGGGTGGACAGAGTGAAAATGGTAATGGTTCGCGTCCCTCCTCGGGGATGTCTTGGGGGAGGGCGGACGAGTCAGTCGTCGTTTCTGGGATGGATGTATTCACATTATACTCGCTCTGTTCTTTTAATTTCTTCAAAGCTTCCAGTGCCGCGCCTCACCACGGTTTCTCAACCCCCGCAAACAAGCCGCCTATCCTCCTTTACTCCCTCCCCCCTACTCGCCGGATTAATAAGGCGTCGACAATGTGACGTCTTTTTTCTTTCTTCCGGACGGGCGGGACAGCTGCAGACAGCCACCAAAGCGAACGAGGGTTGCTACCGGCAGTTCGAGTGAGAAAACCCGAGGGGCGAGAGCTTCCTTGGCCCTTGGGCTGAGGTGAGCTGCTGTTAATAAATGTGTTTTCTCGGCGGTGCGAGACGCTCAGTCGCTTCGCTGCTGCTCGATGTAGTACGTACAACTGCGTACACACACTCTCGGCCTACCTCAAGGGAGTAGGTCTTAATGAGGGGGAGAAAACTTTTAAACAGTCTCCTCGCAAACTCTATTCCGTCCACCCGTCGCTTTCCGAGCTGTCGTATTCCTGATAGGCGATTAGGTATCGGGGGAATAAAAAATACAACGAGATCGGCCCTCGATGACGGTCTTCTTTAGGTGACATTTCCATCACTGGATCGCAGTGCATTGTTGGAGAAATTAAGGACAGAAAGTTCGACTGCAAAAGATGAATTTTTAGTTATCATGTTAATGATGAGACTTGCAATGGGAGAGACGAATAACGAATGATGCGAAAAATAAGATTCCTATTTCTATTAAATTATTAGAAGTTGAATTACGGTGAAGGTCTATTTAAGTCTACTAGACTGAATCGGTTCGTACCACTTATTTTTACCTGCTATAACCGCTCGGTTCTACCTCTCAACAATTTGAACATGTGATTGTGTAGTTTGCATAAAATAAGATTTGATTCAGTCCAGGAGTCGCGCGCGTTCACGTTCTGAACGACAGATCCGATACTCATATTTTTGTGTTACCTGTTATGTCTTCGGAAATTAAAAGTTGTTACATATACAGCGACGACGATCAGCGTCCTGCTATTCTCCTGTCAGACGAGACACCGGTGATAATTGGCAGAAGCCCTGAAACTCTCATAACGGATACACAATGTTCAAGGAATCAAGGTTATCTTACATGCTTTGTTTTCATTTCGTTGCACTACATAACCTCGAAATTCCTGCTCCGCAGACGTTCTACGAATATCAAAAAATATACCTATAAATATTCCTTAGTTTATTTCGAAAACGTTGCGTAACGATGAAAATGTTAGTTTTCGATAGTTCCCGAAATTCAGCGACTCCGTTTGTCATGCTGTTACGTTTTTATCTTTTGGCAGTTCGTCTTTACGCCAGTTACGCTGATCGAACGGTATTCGTCCAGCAAATTGGGAAACGCTCCTGCGGTCTTAACGGTTTCGAGACTAAGAGAAACGTAAAACTCGTTGCGAGACATGGCGATTGCCTCGAGATACTGTACGGATACTATCGTTATCGGATTGAGTTCAATCCTCCACCGTCTCCATTGTCGATGCTGAGTGCCGGACAATGCATCAAGGGGGAACTTCCTTCAGTTTCTGGGTATGATAAGGATTTTGGTTGCCACAAAGACATAGGTGATGACAACAAAGACGGGCATTCAAGAGCAACCAGAAACTCCGGAACTAAGAGAATAAAGGATGAGGAACCAGACGAGTACTCTGGAGATATAGATAATAGCGTTGAGGACAGCGGGGTTCAAGTTTTTTCAAAAAAACGAAAACTGGAATGTGGATCGAATCCAGTGCGCCGTAGAGGTCATAGCACTGGCAAGGCAACTGGTGGCGAGGCGATGGATGAAGATATAAAGGAAAATTCAGCTAGGGATGGAACCAACACAGTAGCAGGCGAGGACGACCATGTAAATTCCACAGAGAAAATGGGTGGGGCAAAGGAATCAAAAGTGGAATCGTGGGAGGAATTTGGGACACTGATGGTGTACACGTCAATGGAAGTCAAAGCCAGAGGGAAGATAGCGGCTTACGATATGGATAATACGCTGATAAAAACTCAATCGGGTCTGGTCTTTCCAAAAGATCACAACGACTGGCAGTTACTGTATCCCGAAGTGCCAGGGAAATTGAAAAAATTGCATGCCGATGGTTACAAAATTGTTATTCTCACTAATCAGGGTGGTATGTTTCTTGGTAAAGTAAAGCCGAGCGATTTTAAACTGAAAATAGAGAGGGTGGTAAAAAAGCTCGGCATACCTGTTCAGGCTTTCATAGCAACGGGGCGGGATTTGTACAGAAAACCTCGCACTGGCATGTGGGAGAAGTTAGTTAATGATGTAAGTTGAACAATAATGTTTTCTATCTAGGAAGGGCATTGATGTACAGTAGGGTAATTCTGGAGCAAGTTTTTGGCCCTGTAAATTATTTTGCTCTTTTCATTAACTTTATACAGAAAAATGATGGTGTACCAGTCGACATGGTTGAGTCGTTTTTCGTCGGGGACGCCGCTGGTCGCGCGAAAGATTGGGCTCCAAAGAAAAAGAAAGATCACTCGTCGGCCGATCGTTTGCTTTCCATGAATTTAGGCCTTACGTTTTACACCCCGGAGGAGCATTTCTTGGGTCACAAACCAGCCCCCTACGTTTTGCCGGAATTCAATCCGAAAAAAATACCGAGATCCCTTTCGTTGTACGAGCCGTCGGACACCGCTCTTACTTCTCCAAAGCAAGAGGTCAGTCGTCAGTCGTTTTGAGCGTGCTATGAACAATGTCACTTTTACATATTTTAATGGAGCAGGTGATTTTGATGGTCGGTGGACCGGCCACTGGTAAATCCCACATTGCCAAAACACATCTGAAATCCTATCATCACATAAATCGGGATGTGCTTGGAAGCTGGCAAAAATGTGTAACAGCATTGGAAGACGCATTATCTCAGGGCAAAAGCGTAGTCGTGGACAATACAAATCCCGACGTATCCTCCAGACAGAGATACATCAATGTTGCCAGATCGCGAGGGGTGCCCATTCGATGCTTCGTCATGATGACGGACAAGGAACACGCAAGACACAATAACAAGGTAGAATTTTACACCGGAGAGTCAACATTTTTATGAAGACTTCACATTAGAATGCACCAATGTACTATATAAGATTTGATTTTTTGTTTACTTGCAGTTTCGCGAACTTACGGATCCAAGCCACATGACCGTCACTGATATTGTAATAAACTCTTACTTGTAAGTAAAATATCTGCTTTGTGATGTCTCGCATGCCATTTTGTAGCGAATAATTGTGCTTGCTCTACGATCATTTAGTAGCAAGTCGAAGGGGGGTCACGGTAGGTACATCGGCCCGTTCGCCGAGGACTTATTAATTCTTCACTACGGAACCACCGTTCAGCAAATGCTTACATTGCGCGGTATAAAAATCGCTCTATGTTTAAAAACGTTAATGATATCGAAATTTAAAAAAATAATCTTTGAAAAGTAATATTCGCGATATTATTGTTTGTGTAAATTAATTTTTTTGTCGTTAACATATCGTTTCCTATTGTTATTCAAAAATGAGTGAAGGGTTAATTCATCGATGCCTGAGTTCCCCGTAACTTTGGTCCTTTAAGGTACAATTTTTTTGCTAGCGACACCAATTCCACTTTGCTCTGGCGTTGCACGAGATTTCTGAAGCTACTGCTCCTCTTGTGCTTCCGGCTGTTTTCCGGCACTCTCTTCAACAATGTACAACCTTACAGAAAGAATTACGTGCCGCCTCAACGGGACGAGGGCTTCACGGAAATTGTCCGGATCAATTGCATTCCACGCTTCACGAACAAGGAGGATCAGAAACTCTACGAGATGTATTTGCTGGAAAAATGATGAAAAATGCGAACGGAGACCGATATGATGGATTTGTAAACATTTTCTTGAAGATAATGCGGGAACCGTATTTTCCGAGGATTGCGGAAATATACGTGTATATAAGATTAAATATTTCACAGTATTCTTGGGTGATTTAATTTATAGTAGAATGAATTAAACCTATTTTGCAAAAAATTGTTTAAGATTTGTCGAAGCCTATTTTTCCTTTGCCTTTACATACCCGTCGTGGATTTGATTTTTTTTGCTTGACGGAAACATTGAAGAAAATTAATTTGAAGACAATTAGAACATATTTTTACGAAAATTTTCACTTATAATACCACAAGAGCTTCAAAATTATCGGGTATTTCCCGATAGGTTCGTTGCAAACAAATGAAGGAGTCAAGTTTTTCAGGTTAAAAAATCACGAGCGCGAAGCGCGAGTGATTTTTGCTGAAAAACTTGACGACTTTATTTGTTTGCAGGGAACCTTGAGGGAAATGCCAGATAATTTTGAAGCTCGTGTGGTATTCGGGGGATTATTTTTCCGTCCCAAATGTTCAACCTGTCAGTTTGACGTGTGGTTAATTTGACTGGATCATGTTTTGTTTTTTATATATAGCAACTACCAGAGAAAATAATCAAAAAATTATCAGTATAATACCATGTAGGTTGTACCACGTGACGTCGAATGGTGCAATTCTATTGGTCGATATTTGGGTCGGAAAAATAATCATAAAAATTCATTGCATCATTTTGAATCAGGGACATGGATTTTGAAAATGACGTTTTGAGAAAAAACGTATTCCACTTTCCACATAACGATTGCTGATTTTCGTAATTCGTCAAATGTCGACATAAAATCTTAACAAAAGTATTCTTGACACTATAAACTATCAGAAAAAAAAAATCTAAATTTTACTGTGGTGCAAGCCGTTAAGCTGGTCTGCGCCAATGAAGTTTTGGCGTTTCGTGTGTCAGCGGGAACGAAAGCTCTCATACCGGGTCGCGATGATACTCATAAGGAATCTCGAAGTTAGATGAGCATAATGTATGACGTAGTCGCGGGGCAGAGTCAGGAACCTTAGACAAATAATGCAAAGCAAACTCGCTTCATGCTGAGACATATAGTCCTGCATTTGTCCATATTAAGGTCCTCCGTCTGGCGAGCTCGTGAGCTTTTATGCGTATCGGTGTATGCGCGTGGATCATCGCCGGAATGAGCGTAGGGATACATATAATACATATAATAGTAGTCGCGGAGTGGCATCGTCGCTCTCTTCCCTCCTGTTATTATTACTCAGCGCGGGCCGCATTCCTGGTGATAACTATGTGTACCTTTGGCGTACGAGTCGTGAGACGCCCGTTACATCGTACTTCGTCACACTTTCTCTTGATGCTTCTGATTGTACGTGAACGTCCTCCATTTCTCGCCCTATGCCAAGGGTGACTGCTCCGTATTTTCCGTATAATCGTTCTTTACCTCATGCGTATTCCTCAAATTTTTAGTCGTTTATCCACAGCTTCGTCATCTTTTCATAGCCGATGAGGAAACACCCATCTCGGTGGCCGAACACTTTCCGCAACAGCAATAATTCTCTATTCGATATGCTTTAAGGAATTCAATAATAATACTAAAATTAAATATTTTTGTGAAGAGCTTTGAAAGGAAGAAAAATTGACTGTTGGTATTTAATTCTTTTCACGCAATAAATGACAGCGATACTAAAAAACTATTTCGGCAAAAGTTTGATGCTTAACTCTTTACGTGTGGCTAATCTCATTCGATGGTTGTGTTGAACATTAAATGAATAAATGTAGCGTAAGATAATCATATCTTTGCTGTCTCGGATTATTTGTCCCTGAGTTTCTCTCTTGCTTTCTCAGCCTCCGTTTCTCTTGTACGGCGCAACTTTATATAGGAGAACGCACGAGTTTGCAAACTAATAAGCCGACTCGCGCGAGAAGTGTCCAAAGGGTGGCGGAGGAGGGTAGTTTAGCTTGGGTGCATCGCACGATGTTAGTACTACGAGGAGCCGATTACGACGTCGATCCTATACGCCGGGCAGCGAGCTTCCAAATTGGCGAACTTTTGCAAGAAACGTGATACAGGCACTCTCCTGTCCCTGCCTTACTTATTATATATCTAAAACAAGGTGCATTATCCACATGGCGATATGGAGATGAAAGGGCGTACAATTCTCCAAACGGCACAATATTCATTCAACAAAAAAGTCACGATTTTTCACGTTATTTCTTCGATCGACTAGATCGATGATTTTTATTTCACCGAGTGAGATAACTCAAGCTGGAGACCGTTAAGAAACATTTTTTGATAACTGTTAGTCTTAAGGAAAATTGTGGCACGATGATGAATGCGTAATCAATTTGGCACAGAATCCTTAAATTCATAATTTTCAATTTTCTGCTTGAATAAAAAATGTTTATCTCCCACGCTATCGGCAGTGGCCAAAACTGCACTAAGGATATTCCTACTGGCGCATCGCTCGGGCGCCGGTCCCGCATTTTGGAGTACGCTGCCTGCGTTGGGGGGTGTAAATTTGCATTGAACGAAATGAGGCGCTATGGGGGCATTCCAGTCCGAAGTTAATAGCTTCCCAACGATTAACTGTATCCTCTACCTTCCGTGTCCTCCGCTTTCTCCGGCTCTTTTCCTCCCGCGTACACGCTTTCTGCCTGAAGCGGCGCAAGTTCCTCTGCTCTTTCGACCCGGTCGCTTCGTCGTACGCGTTCACTCGCCCCAACTGTAACGCCTCTATACAGCACTCCGTTCTCTACCTCTGTAGCTTACATCGTAGTGTAGAGCACCTACCCCACCTCTCACTAATAATGTATGTCCCTGGGAAAGGTCGGAAAATAACTGACTTGGCCAGCTACATTTTGAGTCTTGCTTCTCTTCGTCCTCACAAATATATTTCGTTCGGAGAAAATACGATTTAAAAACTCGACGATCGAAATAAAAACGCAACGGCAGGCTCGGAAATTTGATTACGAGAGAAAAAAAAAATTGAATTTTCCGGAGGATGAATATCGCTCGAGTGCGGCGATGGGTGCCTTCGCACGGTATGTTCACGGAAAGACCGGAATTTGGGGGGTTCCAGAGCAAACCGGCACAGGGCGCCAATAGTTTCTAGACGGCGGTAAAGCGCAACGGGGGTTATAGAGCATAATTTAGTGGACAGTTTGATATACAAACAATCTTTAATGAAATTCTTGGTGTTCATTAATAACGCATTACAGCCTCGCGTAGCGGTGGCGCCTTCGGCCTCCGGTAACTGGCCCTCGCACGGGCGACCACCCCTTTAGCTTCTGCACAGCCGCCTACGTTTCTCCTACCCGCGCAAAAGCCTTCCGTTTGCCTCTCGATTCCGAGGCTCGCGATAGCGGCGAGAGGGAAAAGGGTCGCGCACATGCTCGAAGCTATCCACGATTAATTTTGAACGGAGCTTGTCGTTCGAAATTTACTGCTGGGTTGAGGCCCGGGCATGCAGGCAGTAAAAAGAGTTTCAACGAGGATTTAACAAATATTTTTTGTCTAAAACGATCCACTTGTGTTCTTATAAATTTTGCAATTTCGGAATAAAATCGTGAACAAACGTGGAAGGATTTGTTAAGTTAACAATATTAATTTTCGATACTAACATGAAAAACTGTTTCTGACGAGCGTGAGTTTGGACCACGAGCCGAAAGGTGAGTGTTGCAATCACACGAGTCAAGAAAAAACGATAATTTTTGAACCGAGTAAAATAAAAGAAGTTCACAGTAGGGTTCGGCCATTTTTCAAATGTGATATATTTACATTTCCCAACATTGTTGCATTACATGAAAAAAAAACATCAACATCGACTGTAATGATTTTACGATTAATTTTAAGAATTCGCATGACTTCTTCTTTTTGACTCAGATATTTGGAATTTGTGGCACATCGATGGAAGAGGAACCATTTGCGTCCGTCCAGGGTATTTTTAAATCAATCAAAAACCTTCAAATTTATCAGATTCAGATATAAATATAGATATCAAATAATTATTCGATTGACGGAGGAGTTCGGAAACAGATGTCTGCATTTTCGAGAGGTTGATATTATTAGGCGTTTGCGGGAGTGGCGGAGGGGAGTGGCGAATCGGAATCGTTTACGGTTTCATATTCAGAGTACGAGATAGTAGATTTTACCGCGTGACTAAATTGGCGTGCTCTCGGAAATTCATGCGGACACGTACAGGTGTAGCGTACCAGTGAATATAGGTAATGTTCATATATATTAACCCGACCATTCGAGTTCGTATCTGGCGGTCTAATTAGGTGTACATAATTAATTAAATGATTCGAAAGCACGGCGTGCGAGGGCGGAATACCAGGAGGGCCCAGATCTATGTGAACCATCGGTGATAAACGAGTTGGCTCGTGTGACGAATCGTGCTATAACAATGATTCCGTACCTGTATTATGCGACACTATTGTGACCGCCACTATTTTACTATATGACCAGCGTAGATGGGCGCGTATAGATATGCGCGATACCGCAGGGTATCACACGACGCGATAACATATTCGGGAAATATTATCAGGGAAACGCCCCACTTTTTAGTAGCGTGACGTAGATTTCTGGATTTTAGAGCCGGCGTCTACTGCGCCGCTCTCGAATCCTTCTGGTACGCTCGTAAAAGCACAGCGAGAAGCGACTCATGGGCGTATTTCAAAGAGGCATATTGAGCCCCCTCTAAATTTTCCATGGAAATGCTAAAAGGCCGAAAGTGGCGTGGCAGCGAGATTCTTTTTTTTACTACTATCAAACACGAGTTCGGGCCTTGATCGTCCAAAAATCATGTCCCTTGAGACTAAGACGGTAGCCTCAGTAAAGGGTGGTAAAAAAATGTTACAGACAAAATAAAAAAAAGGCGCAATTATATTATTTTTCGCAATTATAAACCAACTGAGGGTACAAAAAAAAAATTCGAAATAAAAATTCTTCTAAACAGAAAATAAAAAACCTGTTCACGAGCAATCACCATTTCCGATCCTACATTCTTTCTCCTTTTTTTTTATACACACATGACTCAGCATGATACGCTCATTTCCGGTTAAAAGCTAATAGATTAACGCCCCATCGCTGAGGCGACCGTAACTTATTTTTCACTCGGGATGTTCTTCCGTGATCGATCAGTCATGATCAAACAATTAAATGATATTAAGCAGTCTCGAATTGGGAATGGTGTCACGCGATATTGTCGACCTGGTAAATTCTTCTACGGTTTCACCACCAATGGCTGAACTATTAAACGCTTATTAATATACATACACGCACGTATATGACAGTTGGATGGCCATTATGACCTATACATGCCACGAATGTCGTTTAAAATGACCCCCCCGCCCCTTCTGCCCCCTTTTCGTTCCGATCTCTGGCGTTTTGTGCTTACACTGTAAAGATTGGGGCGAAACGAAGGGGAGGAGACCGTGGAGAACGAGCGGGACGTGGATGAGAAGCGCATGAAGAAATACGGTGATGATGGGCACGGAGGTGCGGCACTCGGTAATACCGTGGACAGCGAGGCGTGCACGGAGCGATATAGAATTTTAATATAGTGGTTTACGAGCGCGATTGTCCGCAATTTTACGGTCTCTATAGGACGGCCATTTGAATTCTTAGATCTGCATACTTCGCGGAATTGCGTGGATCGCGGACGTCGTTGCTCCCGGTAACGTGGCGATGGCTGGGAGGACCGAGAGCAAGATAGAAAGGAACCTGGATGAGCGTCATGCGGCAGAAGCTGCTGCATCGAGTGAACCATCCCCCTTTCCACCCTCGCTCCCCCCTAACCATTACCATGGACCTACTCGTGGCGAATGTTCAAATATCTCGGCTGACTCTCTATATGTTATGAGTTAATAAAATAATAACGATATACGCCCTTGGATAATGCATTTGCGTATATAAGGGTCGTGGGGCGATTCGTGTAGTATGAACTATAGGCGATGCCTTTTGGGTGCGCGAAATGGGGATGAAAGATTCCTTGGTCCTTTGGATCGTGAATTAATTTCAAGCAAATAATACGAGTAACAAATGGCAGTGCGCATGGTTTTTTCTTGATGAAACTTGATGTATCTCGACCATTAACCATTAAATATGTTTTTCTTACATGGTGTAATAGAAATTTTATTACCACTGTTTTATTTTTATGTAGTTATCATCTTGCACAATTTTTTATCCGGCAATTTTTCTGATCGCGTCATCTGTCGTGAGATTTACTAACCCAAGTCTTTAACAATACTCAATTCCGAAGAAACGGGTTTGTCAATTATTGAATAACTATTTTTACGAATTTTCATCTTTCGATTTTACGATAATATTTTTAACTCTGCAACGATAATTATACACATCAACCCGAGTCCTTGAGCTCTTTTTTTAATTGTAAGGACTATTCAAGTGCCTTCGGGGCAAAAAATTCCTTCTACTTTCCAGAGACTCTCCAGGACGATTTCGCAGATTATAACGCCGACTCTCCTTTTTCGCGGGATTAAAATATTCACGGATAAAGCCGAGAAAGTGTTTAGCTCGTGAATCTCTACGTTGTGGAAAGGGGTTGAGCGACACACACAAGGGTGAGAGACGGAATTTACCGTGCCTTTACGGGCCCGATTCTCTCTCTCTCTCTCTCTCTCTCACCAATGACCCTCTCACTTTCTCCGTTACTATAAACTGTCCAAGGCATAGAAGCGAACCGCAACTTCTCGGACGGAGGGAACAGTCCGTTCGCGAAGCGGTAGATTTCGCTGAATGTTGCGCGAGTCTGGGAGGAAAAGCGGGCCGATATAGCTCCTCACTCCCGACTCGGCCTGGCAATAATAAAATGATATAGTGAGGCAAAATATGCATTTAAATTATCGCCCCGCGATAATAATTTGCATACAGAACCGCGACGGCACCTACGCCCGAACGCCCTGCCGTCTTTCTCCGAGTGGGCTCCACCCGTTCCATCTCTCTTCGATGCTCCGTTCGCTTAGTTTAGCCCCCGTTTAATTTAAATAATACTTCTCCGTCGGCGTACGCGGCTATACAGACAAGATATACATAAAATCGCCATAACATTGTAAATTATAACTGATACGCGGGGCTTATATCGCCCGGGAGCGCAAAACCGCGAGAGACGGAAGGAGAAAAGAGACTCGGGCGGCCTTTCGCGAACCCGTGGCAACTCGTCCGGATGATTATGCCGACTCTCGACTGTAAGGGTGCTTTGCTGTACGATCTTCTCTTCTTATTTTTTTTTTTTTTTTTCCGTTTCGCGTTAACCTGACAGTCAATTAGATAGATCGATGATTTATTGGGTTCTGGGACGAATCCTCTAAAGACCAAGCGGTACAGGTTAGCGGCACATATGGCGAGGTGAGGAAAGCTCGGAGTACAAAATAGTTGACATTTTATTCTTGTAGTGCATTTAGGAGTATTTAAATCAGAAATAATCCTTGGATTTTTAAAGTCGAGCAAACTTTCACCATAGGAATTCGATGAATCGAGTTAGAAATTGGTAAAGTTTTGTAAAATTATTAGGAAACAACTCTTTATTCTTATTGAATTAATTGCTGATCTTGAAATTTCTTTGAACTCGGTAAAATGAATTCAATTAAAATATTAACCTTTTGGTATATTCTGCTACAACTGTTGGTGTCGAGTCTGCGGAAATGCTAGTCGTGGAAAGAGGGAATTCGGAACAGGTAACACGAAGCAGGTAGCACGGTATGAAGTGGAGGAGGTACGTGTGTGGCCAGCCGGGTTTGCCACCGTGGCTCGTCGACCAATTTACTCCCACGAAAATTTGTGCGGTGGAAAAATGTTAAAAAATAATTTCAGATTTATTCACCTCATCCAAACTTTTACGATTGGGTTAGAAATTTAACGACTCGACGTAGAAATTTGTAAACTAGTGGAAAATACTCAACTGAGTACTCAAAGTTTTAATTTTATTGAATCTGTACCTTTATCAATAGTCGCGCTAATGACAAGGTTTCGAGCGATCACAAACCTATAGATTTTAAAATCTATACTTATATTTATCTATAGATAGAATGATTGATTTATTTATTGATGTATAAATTTATAGATTATCGGTCTATAGATGTATTCTACATTAAAAATTTCGTCTCTGTTCGAGTTGCCACCAATGCACTTCCTTGGAAAGAAAATTAACAAAAAAGGTTCACATGTAGATTTTTATCCCCCAAATGAACTTCCCTTTGCGAAGTTTACGCGACACAAAATACAAGCGTTATAACCGGATGAAATTTAGTTTCATGCGGTATCTTCAGGAAAAAGATATTTTGTTGCGGGTGTGAGATTTTTTAGCATTTCATTGTTACTTTTATTGAATTATTTGCAGCACGGCAATTTCTCTGCGCGTGGTAAAATGAATATAATGAACATATATAATGTACATTGTTCTCGTAAAACCGCTGGTATCGAGTCCGCAGAGATGCGGGCTGTGGAGGGAGAGAATTCGTAGCAGGTAACACGGGAAGCGGCAGGAAGTGGAAAAGGTACGTGTGTAGCCAGCCGGGTTCGCATGCCGCATCTCGTCAACCAATTTACTTGTACCATAGAAAAAGCGCGAGCGTAACGGGTTCTCGAGTACATAACCGTACCGCCGAACGAAGAAGGCCGGTGCGAAGCTTCTGCGGTCACTATTTTAATTCCCGACCGTTATCGCGAGGGCGGTAAAGCCGAAGGCTGGAAGGGGTGAGTGGAAAGTCCGAGAACGAACTGTGTGAGCATCGTACTCTTCTGGGATACTCTCGCGGGGGTCAGTGGTAAAAGATACATGTAAGTTGACCCCGCCCTCAGGACCTCTCTGGACGCTTATGAATATTAATTACGCCGACCGCGAAAGCGCCAGACCAAACCCCCTCCTCCCACCTCGCACCGACGAGAACAAATTAGACCTTTCCTTCCATGCATTTCCCTTTTATTCGAAGCCGAGGCGTTCTCCCGCACGCTCACACCGGGCTCTTAAACTCGGAAAATCCGCCGCTGTTCCTGGTTCCTCATGGTCATGCCGGACCGCCGGACTCCACCGCTGGCTATTGCTCTCTCGTTCTATACCACACGCCCCCTCATCTTCCATTATTCGTAACTACAGCACAGCCGGAATAAGAAAGACCGCAATTGTCCATTGCCATGACCTTTTTCTTGCAATTCCATACATCGTCGGTACATCGTTTTTAATCTGAATTTCTTTCCGAGTGATTCCGTTGTGTTTTCTGTTTGTCGGTAAATTAAATAAACTATCAGGTGAAATTAAGAGGTGAATTTCGAAAGTAAATACAATTCGCTGGGATATCAAAAATTTTAAAAATAAAAAAAATAAAAATTTCTTCGAAGAATAGAAATCTTTGTACGTTTTTAAAATACCACACTTATTTTTATTTCATGATCTAAACTGAGGTGTGATCTTTTTTGGGGGGAAGCTGCACATCAGAAATTCTCGCTTGGGGGATTCGAAGGGATTTATAGTATCGAAACAAAAATCAACTTTCTGCTACAACGCCTCAACAGAAACATCCAATTCCGAAAGGTCTCACTCTATACACTGCCAGCTTTGCTTCTGACAATTTTGCAGGTTGCTGAAATATCGCAAGTTTTCCAGTTTGAGCATTACATTGCTCGCTTGAAAACTCGAGCCAACGGATACGAAGGGGGCGAAAGGGAAACATTCGCGTTTTCGCAAACGAAGCTACCCCTTTGTATTGTATCTACCGTACGCGTTTCGGCGTGTACGCTGGTAGGGCGAACCTTTCCTAGCCTGAATCCTGAGCTAGTTTCATAACTATACGGATATAACCGGGAGTTAAAACCGCAGCACGAATGTCATATCTCAGAGCGCTCTTAACCGTACAGCAACCTCCGTAAAGGCGCTCCCCCGGTTTTCTTCAAACCCCGCTTTACCGTTTTGGGTGAATCTTATTATCGGACCAAATCTCATCCCGGAAACAAGTACCTACCTAGCCGAGCGAGAGCTAGACTATTCCGAAACTTCGGTTCCCTCTTTGTACACCTTTCTCGCACCGTCCTCGAAGGCACTTTTGGGTATCGCAACCAACTTCGAAAAATGTTCAGTTGTATCGCTGTTATGCTCTTTCTCGAGAAACCCTAATTGTAACGTTCGTCGGTTGTAATACTTATCGAGGTTGAAGCAAATTCTGGCATTGTGTTAAAGATCCTCCGTGCTTCTTCGATGTTCCCTGCACCACTTTAATGGGAAACTACGGAAATATTCTACTTTAAGGGACAGCTGATAATACACTGCACTACCGTTCACTGATTTCGTGGATAATTCGTCTCTACGAAAGCACTCAATGCTAATTTTAGAATAAAAATGTTTTCGTTTAGAAGATATGCCGCGCAATGACGAACAAGCATAAAATACCATGTGAGGCGAAGGTAAAAACGAAGTTTACGAACTTTACTTGCCCAATTAACAATTATATTTTACGCTATAAAAAAATGTTTTTGCGAATGAATGATAAATAATAGGAATTTTTCTGGAATTCCAAATACGATTTTTTGATGTTTCGGGAATATTCTAGAGACGTTCTCATTAAAATCTCGAAAAAAAAACATTTTTTCACCATAACAAAGTTTTCTCTATGAGGAGGCAAAAATTTATAAAAATAATACATTTCAAAGGAAGGAAAATAAAAAATATATGTTCAGAATTAAAACTCCATGGGATTTATCGGTGCGTTTGTATGGCGGAAAATTTCAATTGTTCGCGCCAATCGCTCGGTAACGAATACACGTAGAATAAATCCGCGAAAAAATAGAAAAAAAGCAGTGCGAACCTGGCTGTTCGTTGAGAACCGAGGCGACGAGTTTCCGAGAGAGTCGTGTCTCATCTACGAGCACCGGAGCTCACACAGTCGACGCATTATCCTGCGAGGAGTGTTACGTACGTAGGTACTCCTCGCCTCGTAAACTCAACGCGAGAAGTTCCACGTGTCTGAATTTCATTTTCTCCCTTAGAGTTTCGTGCATGGACGGTGTTTGCGGTTAGCCCGAGCGTGGTGTGAGCGCGAACCAACAGCGGAGCGCGGGGCCACACTGGGCTGCCTTAATGGATTTTGCTTTAATTGTAAAATATCTCGCAAGTTCCAGTGCGCGACTGAGCTGTGCCGTTGCGTTTACGAGAAGCAAAGCTTTCGTATCCGTTTAATTTCGCAGGGATTCTCGTTCCGGGTCCAAAGACACGATTTCACGAACACCGAGTACCGATGTACATTCACACCCTACATCACGGTGCGAATTTCCAAGGACGCGAAAGGGGGAAAAGTCCATGATGTGGATACAGGGCTCTCGGGACGTCGGATCCCTTCAATTTTTATCATTTCTGACAGGCGTGACTGCGGCGAATATATATATATATAAAAGAATTAAAAAAAAAAAAAATAGGCCGAAGCGGAGATAAAAAAAATTGAAGGGTGTTAATGTTCGGGTGTCGCGGTTCCAAATGACCTGCTATTTGTCTCGTGTCTATGATGCGCGGCCTCGTGGGCGTCATTGACTCGTGAAGAATAAATACCGCATCGTTATAAGGGACATTGGGGCGAAATGGCCCCCTATGCAAATAATGCGGCTACAGCGTTGCCAAAAACGTAATTTATCGATTGTAATCCAACAATGATATACACAAAATTTTATAGGGCGTCGGAAAAAAAATTTTGGGCTGAGATAGGTTACCCTTAAATTATTCACTTTTCAACAGCTGCCATACTACCTTCATTTTGCCTACTTCTAAACCGACCTATCGATTGTGGAGTGGCCCATTACACCCCAAGTCTGCTTAATTTTTAACCAGCCGATCTCGCCCCGGTCTTCCCTACTTCTCAAACGAAATGCACACCTAAATATAATTTTTTTTTTTTTTTTTAGGTATACAGGATTCTCGCGACGCGAAGCTTCCTTAATCGCAAAAGTATCCGAAGAAAGAGAAAACAGAGCGAGAAATGATTGAGTAAGAGCGTGGAGGGATGTACAGAAGGACGAAGAAGCGGCACAGTCTTGTGGCCTAAACGGGAGAAAAGTTTGTTCCCGCTAGACCCTCCCGGGTTCTTCGAAGTTCCACTCGAGCGGCGGACTATCTTTGATTAACGACCACGACATCGGATATAATATAACGTGTCTCGATATAGATATAGGTAATTCTATGGGACTTATAGACAGAGGGCCGATCACAAAACCCTCAGATGCACTCGCCGACTCGCCGTCAACGCTAACAATAAGAAATCTACCGGGCGATGGGTAATTTATAACCCGATAACAAAAACTATCGGATGGAATGGAAGCTCGCGTCAGGCGGCGGGGATCGAAAGGTCCACCGCACGATTATTACGAATGGCTTCCATTTATTAGCCGATACGTATCTTCCATACGTATAGGGAGGCATAACGATCCGCGGAGCTCGCGGGGCGAGTGTCGAGCCTTGTTCGTCATTAATATACTTCGATTTTCCCGGCGCGTATCCATCCGCAAAATTTTCGGCAAATTGGTTTGCCTGCAACGCTATAGTTTCACTGCAGCGATCGTCAGTTTTATGAAAACGGTTGCGAATAAAGTCCTTGATTTTTTCAATATCGTCAAAAATCGAATTTTGTCTGAAAAATATTTTTTCAACTAGTTGGCGTCGAGACGCGAGATTTGAAACGCGATTATGAATACTTGTTCGTTTTTAATATTGTTCGATTTATCGGCCGTGTATTCTCTCCGAAATTGTTGAAAAATTCGTTTACCTGCAATTTGTTCATGAAATAAGTCGCGTTTGTTCACGGTCACGAATTCTAAACTTCGAGGCTTTATTAAAATCTGTCAAGACAGTAATTTCACTTTCGGAAAATTTTTTTGAAGCCATGGCAATTGGCACGGGAATTTCGTTTTTTCAACAACAAAAATGGCCGTCCACGATTTGTGGAAAAATAAACTGAACGCCGAATCCGACAAACCGTTAAAAGTAGCAATAAGTTATAAGTCGTCGTGACTGCTCGACTGTGATACGGAAATAAATTCAGCAAAGACTCGCTCTCCTTTCGGTTTTAAAATACACACAAGAGGTTACGAGGAATTTGTGATATCTGACATTGCAGCACGCCGCTGTGTTCAGCTCGGTGATACATCGTTGTCGTATTCGTGTCATTTCCGTCCGAGGACAGTCTCGCATTTATATGAAAACCCCTCTATCCGTCTCTGCGTGCTGCTTGATGTATAAGGTATAAAGAACGCACGCACGTCGAGGATCTAAGGGTAAAGAGGTATACACTGTACGACGACGAAACTAAATTGTGAATATGATAATGCAAGCCAACAATCCGATTCGGTATTTCAACGGCGTTTCGCCGATTGCGGGGCCATTTGTTCGTGGGGATGCTAACTTCGTTTCGAGAGTAGGACAGCTTGACGAATAGGGGATATTTTCCCGCTTGGTATCTTCTTAAGGTTTATTTTTTATGCCCAAAAGATCCGTGATCGAGGCGAGGAAAATGCGAAAGAGAAACCTCATTCAGGCTTGATCGTGGTCCGTCATTTCCTTGTAACTTGAAAATGAACATTCTGGAGTTACATTCCAAAATGTGAAAATAATGTGCAAAATAAATCAAATATGATACTTTTTTACATTGCTTAATTGCATTTATACTCAAAAGGAATCTGATCGTAGTAAATGCGCAGTAAATCCTTGAATCAAAATAATATTCGTATTGTTAATTTAAATCTATTCACAGAGCTGATTTAGTAATCGATTAAATAATTAAATTTATATTAAATCCAATAACCAATAGGGATAATTGTATATCCGATAAGTTGTTTCTAATGTAAATTAAATTTCATTTTGCAGTTCTTAAGGTCGCCACGGTATTTTAATACCGAGCAATATCTCGAGTCTTCCAAGATTATATCATTCTTACCGGAATATTACCGCAGTACCGAGTTATTTTTCGAGTCATAAAGATCGGATATTGCCGTCGGAATTATTCAGGATAATTTAAATTGATGTATCAATTTCGTCCGGGCCCCTTCCGCGTGCACTCGAAGAGGGTCGCTTCTCATATCGGGACGCACCAAAGCGAGACAAACGCCTCTTACACTGCTTCCTTCGGCTCTCCTCCATTATTTCACGAAAACAAAGTCGTAAATAATGCACGGATAGATATTGTAATTTAAATTGCCAGGCTTTCGGTCGGATCGATGCGAAGCGTGAGTTCACGACGTTCTTAGCACCGAAGTGCTACCTACGAAACCTTAAGGTAATTTTCGAAAGCTCTCGTGCCGAATCATCGAAAAATTATGTAATCCCTATCTATATGTAAAATTAACAAAAGAATTAACTACTAAGCCTAATTAATCGTTAAAAAAAATAGTTCCTCACCTATAAACATCGCCTACAACTGATAAAACCACTTTCACAGTTTCACAGTCGTGGAAGAAGAAAAATCAGATAAGAAAGATATCAAAGCAATTCGTAAATTGCCCCTCACCGAGTTTTTATAATAATTGCTTAATAGTTTGCACGAAAACATGGCCCTGCGTTCTCACACTACATTGTCGTCTCCAGTCGGCCATGCGACAATTACCTTAAAATTATACTTCCACACGGTGAAAAAAAGCTGCCTGATACACACATTGTGCACGAGGGAGTTCATCTACTTAATTTGTATGCGGTTACCGCGAGCAAACCCGAGCGGTATGAGAATGCTGTACTGCAGTACACGCGTCACTCGCTGCTCTGTTTAACGAGGCAACGAAACTGAGTGATGAGTATTATTAACTTTTTTTTTTTTAAATCTCACGTATTCGTAGATGCACCGTTGCCTCGCGAGACCAGGAGCAACGTCATGGCGGAGAGCAGAAGAGTCCTGAGAGTTACGAGGCAAGCGCTCACACACGCGTTCGCTGTACACATGTGTAAGCATAATATGAGAATCGGATCCGGCATTGCGCATGATATATGGTGGGTACTCCGGAGACACCCTCTCTCCGCGAGGTAAAGCGACACGATCCACTCGTCCCTCGTACAGCCACTGCCAGCGGCGGTTTGCTCCTGCGGAATTTCGTGCACCGTATATTGATGTCGGTTGTCCACCCCGAGCCACCGGTTATCTCTGGCTTTCGACTCTTCATTCTACGTGGCCTCTCTCCCCGTATCTATATCCCTCTTATGTATCCCCGCCAGACGAGCTTAGCCACGAGCCTAGTCCGATCTATCCGTGACTGCCTTTTTTTTTGGCTCGAACGCTTTAGGGAACGTAAGACGACTGGCACGATATATTCGACTGTAAGAGTGAAAGCTCCTTGAACCGAAGTTCGAAGTTGTCATTGAGGGACTTGAAGCAGATATTAACGAACTGCGTATATCTCACACTCTTGAGAATGCGTATGTGAGAAACGACTAATTTTTTTTCCGGGCACACATTTTTTTTACTACTTTTTTAACGCCGCATTTATTCTTGGGTATCCAATTAAATCATTTTCTATCTTACGCTTGTGTGGTCGGGAGGAAGGTGTAGTTGACTATGGTTTCATTTTGTGACCGATTAGAATTTAATAACTGAGAATTTCCGATGGGATATTCTCGTCAGTGTCATCATCATCATCATCATTATTATTATTATTATTATTATTAGCGGAGTGACTTCCAGCTTAAAAATCATGCGATATAGTCCAGTTGAGAACTCTCTTCCGAGAACTCAACACGGTAAACGAACAATCACTCGTTCCCAAAGCTCGAGTGGGCAATCATAAATCACGAAAAGATTGGTGTTGGCGAGTAAAGTCTGAATTGTGTGGTACACGTCGCCCGCAGAACCAATTCCATCGGCCTTTCTCACTCTTCGCTACTCGTCCGTTCTGGAAAATGCTCGCCAATAGTTCCGAACCCATGGAATATCGCAAAAGCAACCAGTCTTCATCTTTAAATTAAATCGTTTGATTTCACTTGAGTCAAGCGTGGTGGCTGCAAAGGGTTGTGTTTTTGACGTGGACCGATTAGTAGGGCGGTTAGTCGTGAAGATTGCTCTCCACAGAGGGTTCCCTGGAATAAAGCTGTACGGAAGTTCGATGGGAGAAAGCCAAAGAATTCCATTAAGATTTAATCGAGAAATATTCACGTATTACCCAAAACATTCTAAACAACCTTTCAAGTAGTATCGAAGTGCCGAAATAAATTCAACGGAAGAAGTTTCCTATGCGAACGTGCCAGGTTTGAAATACAAAGCCATCAACAAAGTTCTCGTCAAAATCACACACCTAAAACAACAGTACAACATCTCTTATGGGATTAGCATACGAATTATTATCACTGTTGGTTCAGGCGAGCGAGTTATTAGTGCTATTTAGAATTCGCCCTAATAGTGCAATATTTTCGTTGACAATTTTTAATAGTTTGCCTTTCGAACCATATTTCCTCTTTATCAATGCGCATCATCGTCATAGCTAATAGAGGCAAACTTCTCATCGACATTATCCCTTCATTAGGTCATCAAGGTTTCCTGCATCCAATCACTCTAGAATCCAGAATGCATTGCGACACTCCGAATGCGGCGCTTGGGGCGTGACTGTATATGCAGGGGAGTGCCGGGAACTCGGCATGTGAATAATCACCCATCTAAAATCTTATGATTCAATATCTTTCAACGAAAATGCACCTTGATTAAAACTGGAGTGGATTATTCGCATTCTGTCGCAATGCTCCGCGATTCGTTGTACGCTAGTATTCTTAAACAAAAATGAAAAAAAAAAGAATATCGACGAGGAGCCGCAGGTAGAAAGAACGGAGTACAAAATGAAAAGAAAAAGAACGTGCTAATGGCATGTTCTGCACGCTGCAAAGGGCTATCGTTCGCGGCATGGTAATGGCCAGTGAAACGGTCCGATATCGGGAAAGGATCGTCACCTGTTGCATCGGGAAGATGGGGGTTGCCTGAACGGTACGGTATGGTGTTCACAACTGCAGGAGGATGAGAACTAGTTGCCGGCTTCGAAGCCCATTCAGAAACGGGGGTTTGAGGGTATAGACGAGCGGCGACCACCGCGCTCGATCGGATTTTCTCGTTCCACTCCTCATTCGGGGTCAGCGACGAGACTGCGCCTATACAGGGTCGATTGACTGGACTTCCGTCGGAGCTTTTTTACTACTTCGCAGTGAAAATTTTTTCTACCGAAAAATCACTTTTTCACAGGATTTCACTGTCACTGTTACGTAAGTTCTTACAATTGTCTGGATTGTTAAATAATTACATAAAAAAAAATGTGTGTCGTGTGTCTGCGTTCAAAAGTCAAGCAATTACAAGCGGAGCACGTCTTGAGCAATCGTGTTTAAATTTTGATGACAAGTCGGCCATATGAAGATCTGCGATCTGGATCAAAACGTACACATTTTTAGGTACGGAGGCTGGCGGGTTACTTCGAAACATTATTTTTACCTAACTAGATTTTCGTCTGGTCATTGCACGAAAGAGTTTATGGAATTTCCGTATCGTTCCAGATTTTCCGAAACTTTCAGCTCAAACTTCGGATTTCGAAAGGCGATTATTATTTCGACCTGACGCTCCAACTCATACCGACATACGCAATACTTATGCAAACAGTTATACATATAGATACACCATACGCAGCACAATTGTATAGACGAAGAGTACTGATGGGTCTGGAAGTCCTCGGAAAGCCTGATACGATGGATTACCGTCGACAGGCTGGATGGCGAGGGCAGAGCTGGCAGGAGACGAGAAAAATTCCAATAGCACGTACGAGGGTGAAGAAGCCGACAGAGAGAAAGAGAGAGAGAGAGAGAAGGGGGGTGAAACGAGCCCATTTTGATAATGGGACTTTTCTTCTCTTTTATTTTTCGACCCTTCCTTCCTCTTCTTCGGTGTTACGCTCACGCGGCTACATCTACGTCCGTATGTCTGTCTGCGGGTGCGCCTTTCTATATCTGTATGCTCATGTATACGTAAGTTCCACGGGGTATGAAGAGGTCGACGCTTCTCGCAAAGCTCTGTGGGGGATTTAGCGGGCCATCGTCACCCACGGATCTCTCGCAGGAGGGAAGCTGAGCGACGATTGTACGTACGTGCTCGTTCACACTATCGTAGCTCGCACACACATCCACGCACACAAGCGAGCGCTCGTGATTCGCTGAGGGGTAAAGGAGCCGACGATCGTAGGTGGATGAATCTGGCACCGTGTCGTGCCATGTACAGACGCGAGTGGGTGAATGTGTCGGCCTCGGTGCCGATATGCTGTAAGGGAACGTCTTTTGCGGCCCGGTTTTTTTTTCCCTTTGAATTATCGACTGTCGGATGACAGTGAGAGAAAAATCGTTGGATTACGCAGCAGTCGGGTTTCGCGGAAGAGCCGGGGATATAAGCTCGAGGGACAGATTAATAACTGTGCCGAAAGCGATCGAGATACCGCGACGGCCGCCATTCTTTCAACCCGTTGAAGCGATGCCAAAACCTCGCGAAGGGGAAAAACAATTCGCGCCTCGGGAGCAGTTTCGACGAGTCCATGCCATTAGCTGCGGTAGGCTTTCATATGATAAATGCTGTTTCAATGAAAATTTTTTCAGAAATTATATCGAGACATTTTTCGAGAAATTTTTTAAGTTTCTTCAAGGAAAATAAATCATTAAAAAAATATGCATTGTCAATTCACCGCGTAATCGTTCCAAGCAGTAAAAAATGCTCCAAGTGAATTTCCCATTAAGACTTCGAGGAAGCAAAGTTCGGTATTAGAAGCGAGTTCTCGTAATTTTTCGGATCAATAATTATTATGCAGCCAAGAACTGGAGAGACAGAAGATGTTTTTAGCGAGAACGAAGAATTGTTATTGAAAATAATATCGAATTTTAATCGTCTCGAAACTTACACCCGAAGAGTTAGAAAAATTATTGTTTAAAAAAAAAGCTTTCGAAACTAGTACTGAAGTGGTCGTAAGTGAATTCGGTGCATCAGCTCATTCCAGAAATTTCAATCGAAGTGAGATAACAGCGTTCCAGAGAGGAACTCGCCGGGGTTTGATTCTTCATTCGCGTGAGAGAAAGGGTAGCAAGTCGACCGCAAAGTGTCACTCGTAAAGCTACCTACTGTGGGTTGTGCCGTATTCTACACGTATTATATATACTGCAGGTGGAAGTGGCTTGCGTTAGCGCAAGAGGGTAGTGGGGTTAGATGGTTAGTTTTAATGAATTCAGCGAAGCGACGAAA
This sequence comes from Listrodromus nycthemerus, assembly GCA_963978505.1. NCBI lineage: Eukaryota > Metazoa > Arthropoda > Insecta > Hymenoptera > Ichneumonidae > Listrodromus > Listrodromus nycthemerus. Next base: position 20,455,396 of record OZ021681.1, read on the forward strand.
GAGGCCCGGCTTTAACAGGATAAGCTAATTGTGGGGTATTGGTTAAGAGGTCGTCGACGAGCCAAGAGAGTACAAAGCTGCGAAAGAGCAAGGAAACGACAAAGTGAGAAAGAGAGCTCTCGTCAAGTGAAACTCGTCGAAGCCCAGGGAGCTCCGGCAAGAGAAAGAGCCGGAGAATCAAACACACTTGCTTCGCGGCTTTGGGTATCTCTTTCTGTATGTGCTCTTTCCTTCGCCCTCGTCTCCGTCCCAGCTTCCGCGTTAACGGAGCAGGATCGTTAGCAGCTCCGTAGACGAGCGGAATCTCAATGCTGTTTCTTGCAAGGAAAACCCCGGTCTCGGGAACGTCCTGGTGGTCCTGTTGGTCTTGCCTCCGTTCTCGAGGACCTTGCCGACTTCGCCGTTCCCTATTACATTTCCAGACTTTATCCCGCCCTGGACACACTACCAACGGGTTTTCTGTTTCGTTCCAGGGCTTTTTTAATTTTCTAAGCGAAGAGAGCAGTGAATCAATTAGATGAATATGCTAAACAATTTTCGATGAAACCATGTCTTCATCGAAAACTGTCTCCGGTGAAAAAATCTCTTTGATTATTTTTTGAACGATTGGTTTAGATTGGAATGGACACAATCCTGGTCTTTTCTGTCCATCACCAAATCGCAGCCGTAATACTTTTATAGGATACTTTTTTGATACGGCTTTTTGAGGATATCATTGAGTATATTCTATTTTTTGGATCATTGAGAATTGATAACCGCTTGTGATATTTGGATTGGTTCGAATAAATTGATATCGAGAGATGAATGTAAGAGGACAGGGTAGTTCGTGCGAAATATGAACAGACAAATAGAATGCGAGGAAGCATAGAGTTCCATATCATTTATCACTGAGTATGCAGGCTCGTCACGAATAGGGATTCACGCAAGGGTCGACGGACCTAATACGCGTTACGCTCGAAGGGACAGCAGCAGGGGGGACAGATCTATTCGCAGCAGAACTCTCCTGCAGATGTCCACTGCTCACCTTTCACAGAAAAGCTCGAAAGCGACTGAAGCGTAAAAAAAAAAAAATTATTTCCATCATATTCGCCTTCACCTCGTGAATATTTTATTCTTTGGCAAACAAGCACAATTATTTTTTTACCTGTCCTGGACGAAAGCGTAGGGTAAGTTTTGGTAAATTTCTCGCATTACATGTATTCACTTATTTGGCAAGTGAATATACACGTGCTTGAGAAATTCACCTCGGCAGTTAAGCTCCGAAGTGACTGTAACAATACGATTTGCCACGGAGGGGTAAAAAGAAGGACTTAGAGAAATCAAGCACTGGATAGAGAAAGAAGACGGAGCAACTACTTCGGACTTTCCCGTTGTCGCTTTATTCCCGAGGCTTAGATTAAGTCCGCGAAGAAAAATCTATCCAGACTCGGTTCCGGATGAGAAGAAGAACTGGCGCCGCGGGGTGAGCGGGGCGAAGGCGCGGTGGAAAAAAGAGCGTGGCAATATGGGTGTTGTCTCGAGCTTGGATATCTCTTTCTCCTTCATTCGTGGAGAGGGGGGAGGGGGAAGCAACGATAACCCAGGCTTCGAGGACGATGGGGTCGGGCAACAGTTCGTCGGCCCCGCGCTATCCGAAGACCTCTATACGACACTATAGAAAAGCGCGAAGGGTCGACCGGCGACGAAGTGGAGAGTACGACTGCGACGTAGCAGTCGGAGACTCCTAACTCAATTTAGATCGAGTGGCGGACATTTGTTAGCCGAGCCAGCGGGCCTGACTCTTATATACACCGGATCGTATAGCTACTTTATCCCCGGTCCAGGTTTTTATTTCCTATTATTTATCTGGATAAATAAGTCACCGGAGGAATGGGGAAAGGACAAGCGGGAAATAAAGAGCTGAAGAAATGAGACTCGGGAAGACCTTCGCCATTATTGATCATCAATTCAAATCCATCGCCGCACGAAGAGGAACTAACGTTGATCCACCAAACTCTGCATTCCCGCTTTCTCACAGTTCGCATCGGCAAAAGAATTCCGTTTACGGAGACCGCCAGACATAATTGCGGTCGATAGTTTTTGGGTCGCCGGCCATCAAAGTTGAACCAATGAGGACGCTCGCAGAGCCGCACTGGCTGAACTTCAACGCAAAACCTACCATTGAAATAAAAGTTCCAAAGTTTGTAAATTTTTCAGCAGCGAATACGACCCTACAAATTTCACGGGAATATTCCGCGACAACTCCCTTTCTAGCAATGTTTCCACCTCGATGAAAAAAAAGAGTGACGATACGAATTGAAGAAAAAAGAGAGGGCGTGAGAAGCACACGCACACAGAAACCATGGGGAACGGCCCTTAGGGTGGGAGGCTGAAAAGTGTCGCGCGTATGGAGTGCGGGATGAGAACGGGTTGAGGGATCCAGAAAATCGCGTGTATCACTCCGGGCGGGGAAAGAATGAGAAATAACGAAGAGAAGGAAGGGAAAACTCGAGTGTTCGGAGTCCCGTTTGGGGGGTCGGTTGGGGGATGTAAATGCCAAGTGAACAGTACGAGTTCGAGTGAACAGTCCTCGAAGAGCCGCCGTCGTTGCCGCGACGACGGTGACGACGACTCGTTGGCCCTCGACCTTTATAATCCTAGCATAATTACTAGGCACACTAGGGCGGTCGGCGAGGCACAGGGAGTACACCGGCGTCGCCCCATCGCTCACTTTAAACCGTTCGTACGTACGGGGCGAACTATGCGCTGAGTATACGAGTACACTACGTTGCCGTGGCCCACACGAGAGATTAATTGTTATTAATTATTTTCCCGTACGTACGAGCAGGGAAAAGGGGTAATTGCGTCATCATACAGCAACGCCGTTTAACAATGAGGCCAACCGCGTCCCTTTCACGCTAGACCGGAAGCCGCCCCTTGAAAACTGCAACCTCCCGCCACGGTTCCATGTTTCGACCGGCACTACTTCTCGCTGGCTTCCGCTCGAATTCTTTCAATTGTACCCCGGACCGGGCCGCTGCGTCTCGCGGATACGTACATACCACCCGGGCTGGTGTGATTCCCACTCGGTCCATTGTTAGACACTTCAGACTCTCCGGGCAATGCTGCGGTCGGTGACCGAAGCCGGTAACGATTGTTCTCAGAGGATTTCGATTAAATGCACGGGGAGCTTTTTTCGGAGTTCAAGCTGGGAGTACAATACGCGTTGGTCATTCTTGGGCCGTGCTTTTCAGATATTTTTAATTTTATTATCGCATCGGTTTGACAAATTCACGGATCAAAGTCCCATCCGCCTGATTTCGATGCAGTAAAAAAACGTTTGTTTCTCAGTGACAAGTTCAGAAACATAAAATCATTGTCAATATCAAAAAGCGTTTTTTTTTTCAAAGATTTACCATGTCCACTTTGGCATCTGGGATTTTTCGAAATTGTTTTTCCTTCTAGTAAGTCACAGTTGTTCAAGTCTCCTCCGTCTTGCAACCGTAAATGATCGACTTCTGCGAAGACATTCACCGCACGAGAATACAGAAATCTAAACGGAATGGTGTTCTTGCCTATGACCATCGAAAGGCTCCGTAGAGACTGATCAGTCCTTGGGTAGCTCGCTTCTAATCGCCGCAGTCATTTTGCTAACGGTCAAACGACCGGTATTATCACCTACACGGATTAAGAGAGTATAGGTGTCTTACGGGGGGCCAACTGGTGCCTGGAGGGCGGAGAGGCTTCCGTTGCATTGCTTTCGAGAGTAGGTACTTCAACGTAAGGACAATCAAGAGGACGTGGTTTCAACAGTGGACCATTCAACGCTACAGTTCTGAAGTATTTGCGAGTAAGTTGGGTGCAATACTCGTACGTCGTCTCCTATTTTCTGCTGTCTTCCTTTTCATGGCAACTACCGCGCAACGAACGCTCACATATGTCGACTCCGAGCGTACTATAATTGCCGCTGTAACCGCTGTCTGCCGGTCACCGAGGTCCCGGGAGATCTGAAAAGTCCGAGGAATTTAAGAGTAACCGGGGTCCGTTCGGCTCGAGTCTGTAACTACTTCGCAATCGTCGTCATAATGTCATCAACCAAGGTAGCAATCTACTCTACGAGAACGATAAAATTCCAAGCCCCCAAGAGACATTCCGATAAAATTCAGCCGGTCAATAGCTCACGAAATATTTTAGAATGGAAACCAAGAAATTGCTTTTTCGGAATCTCGCAGGAACGATGATGACTCACTTCCGACGACATGGCTTATAGAAATTTTTGAAAAATTTCGAGATATCGACCTGAAACCTTCACCATTAGATCCAAGTCGCATACTTCCCAACCGATTTTGTGGGTTAAAAAATTCTAAAAAAATTTTTTGCTATATTTTACGGCGAAAAACGTTTTTCCGTTTTTCGCCGAAAATGACGATTTCGAAAAAATCGATTTTTCCGAGGAAACATTTTTTTTAGAATTTTCTCGTGGCTGAAATCGGTTGGGAAGTATACGACTTGGATCGAATGGCGAAGGTTTCAGGTCGATATCTCGAAATTAAAAAAAAAAAAGTGTCGTTCCGGGAAATTTAACATAGGATTCCCTACCCCAAAAGTGGCCAAATTTAAAAATTCTCCAAAAACCTTTTGTTTGTACTGTTTTAGATTGCAAATTCATCACTGAAGCGAATGGCGAAGGTCCCAGGTCGATATCTTGAAAAAAAAATTTTCCGATTTTTTCGAGCCGGAAAACGGTAAGGGTACCCCCTTTGCGTCGAAAAAATCCGAAAATTTTTTTCTCAAGATATCGACCTGGAACCTTCGCCATTCGATTCAGTGACTCATTCTCGTTCTAAAACACTATAATTAGAGCCTTTTCCGACAATTTTTAAAATTCGTCCTTTTTGGGGTAGGGAATCCTATGTTAAATTTCCCGGAACGACACTTTTTTTTTTTTAATTTCGAGATATCGACCTGAAACCTTCGCCATTCGATCCAAGTCGTATACTTCCCAACCGATTTCAGCCACGAGAAAATTCTAAAAAAAATTTTTCCTCGGAAAAATCGATTTTTTCGAAATCGGCATTTTCGGCGAAAAACGGAAAAACGTTTTTCGGCATAAAACATGGCAAAAAATTTTTTTAGAATTTTTTAACCCACAAAATCGGTTGGGAAGTATGCGACTTGGATCTAATGGTGAAGGTTTCAGGTCGATATCTCGAAATTTTTCAAAAAAAAGTGTCGTTCCGCAAAATTTAACCCAGGATTCCCTACCCCAAAAGTGGCCAAATTTAAAAATTCTCCAAAAACCTTTTGTTTGTACTGTTTTAGATTGCAAATTCATCACTGAAGCGAATGGCGAAGGTCCCAGGTCGATATCTTGAAAAAAAAAATTTCCGATTTTTTCGAGCCGGAAAACGGTAAGGGTACCCCCTTTGCGTCGAAAAAATCCGAAAATTTTTTTCTCAAGATATCGACCTGGAACCTTCGCCATTCGATTCAGTGACTCATTCTCGTTCTAAAACACTATAATTAGAGCCTTTTCCGACAATTTTTAAAATTCGTCCTTTTTGGGGTAGGGAATCCTATGTTAAATTTCCCGGAACGACACTTTTTTTTTTTTAATTTCGAGATATCGACCTGAAACCTTCGCCATTCGATCCAAGTCGTATACTTCCCAACCGATTTCAGCCACGAGAAAATTCTAAAAAAAATTTTTCCTCGGAAAAATCGATTTTTTCGAAATCGGCATTTTCGGCGAAAAACGGAAAAACGTTTTTCGGCATAAAACATGGCAAAAATTTTTTTTAGAATTTTTTAACCCACAAAATCGGTTGGGAAGTATGCGACTTGGATCTAATGGTGAAGGTTTCAGGTCGATATCTCGAAATTTTTCAAAAAAAAGTGTCGTTCCGCAAAATTTAACCCAGGATTCCCTACCCCAAAAGTGGCCAAATTTAAAAATTCTCCAAAAACCTTTTGTTTGTACTGTTTTAGATTGCAAATTCATCACTGAAGCGAATGGCGAAGGTCCCAGGTCGATATCTTGAAAAAAAAATTTTCCGATTTTTTCGAGCCGGAAAACGGTAAGGGTACCCCCTTTGCGTCGAAAAAATCCGAAAATTTTTTTCTCAAGATATCGACCTGGAACCTTCGCCATTCGATTCAGTGACTCATTCTCGTTCTAAAACACTATAATTAGAGCCTTTTCCGACAATTTTTAAAATTCGTCCCTTTTGGGGTAGGGAATCCTATGTTAAATTTCCCGGAACGACACTTTTTTTTTTTTAATTTCGAGATATCGACCTGAAACCTTCGCCATTCGATCCAAGTCGTATACTTCCCAACCGATTTCAGCCACGAGAAAATTCTAAAAAAAATTTTTCCTCGGAAAAATCGATTTTTTCGAAATCGGCATTTTCGGCGAAAAACGGAAAAACGTTTTTCGGCATAAAACATGGCAAAAATTTTTTTTAGAATTTTTTAACCCACAAAATCGGTTGGGAAGTATGCGACTTGGATCTAATGGTGAAGGTTTCAGGTCGATATCTCGAAATTTTTCAAAAAAAAGTGTCGTTCCGCAAAATTTAACCCAGGATTCCCTACCCCAAAAGTGGCCAAATTTAAAAATTCTCCAAAAACCTTTTGTTTGTACTGTTTTAGATTGCAAATTCATCACTGAAGCGAATGGCGAAGGTCCCAGGTCGATATCTTGAAAAAAAAATTTTCCGATTTTTTCGAGCCGGAAAACGGTAAGGGTACCCCCTTTGCGTCGAAAAAATCCGAAAATTTTTTTCTCAAGATATCGACCTGGAACCTTCGCCATTCGATTCAGTGACTCATTCTCGTTCTAAAACACTATAATTAGAGCCTTTTCCGACAATTTTTAAAATTCGTCCCTTTTGGGGTAGGGAATCCTATGTTAAATTTCCCGGAACGACACTTTTTTTTTTTTAATTTCGAGATATCGACCTGAAACCTTCGCCATTCGATCCAAGTCGTATACTTCCCAACCGATTTCAGCCACGAGAAAATTCTAAAAAAAATTTTTCCTCGGAAAAATCGATTTTTTCGAAATCGGCATTTTCGGCGAAAAACGGAAAAACGTTTTTCGGCATAAAACATGGCAAAAAATTTTTTTATAATTTTTTAACCCACAAAATCGGTTGGGAAGTATGCGACTTGGATCTAATGGTGAAGGTTTCAGGTCGATATCTCGAAATTTTTCAAAAAAAAGTGTCGTTCCGCAAAATTTAACCCAGGATTCCCTACCCCAAAAGTGGCCAAATTTAAAAATTCTCCAAAAACCTTTTGTTTGTACTGTTTTAGATTGCAAATTCGTCACTGAAGCGAATGGCGAAGGTCCCAGGTCGATATCTTGAAAAAAAAATTTTCCGATTTTTTCGAGCCGGAAAACGGTAAGGGTACCCCCTTTGCGTCGAAAAAATCCGAAAATTTTTTTCTCAAGATATCGACCTGGAACCTTCGCCATTCGATTCAGTGACTCATTCTCGTTCTAAAACACTATAATTAGAGCCTTTTCCGACAATTTTTAAAATTCGTCCCTTTTGGGGTAGGGAATCCTATGTTAAATTTCCCGGAACGACACTTTTTTTTTTTTAATTTCGAGATATCGACCTGAAACCTTCGCCATTCGATCCAAGTCGTATACTTCCCAACCGATTTCAGCCACGAGAAAATTCTAAAAAAAATTTTTCCTCGGAAAAATCGATTTTTTCGAAATCGGCATTTTCGGCGAAAAACGGAAAAACGTTTTTCGGCATAAAACATGGCAAAAAATTTTTTTATAATTTTTTAACCCACAAAATCGGTTGGGAAGTATGCGACTTGGATCTAATGGTGAAGGTTTCAGGTCGATATCTCGAAATTTTTCAAAAAAAAGTGTCGTTCCGCAAAATTTAACCCAGGATTCCCTACCCCAAAAGTGGCCAAATTTAAAAATTCTCCAAAAACCTTTTGTTTGTACTGTTTTAGATTGCAAATTCATCACTGAAGCGAATGGCGAAGGTCCCAGGTCGATATCTTGAAAAAAAAATTTTCCGATTTTTTCGAGCCGGAAAACGGTAAGGGTACCCCCTTTGCGTCGAAAAAATCCGAAAATTTTTTTCTCAAGATATCGACCTGGAACCTTCGCCATTCGATTCAGTGACTCATTCTCGTTCTAAAACACTATAATTAGAGCCTTTTCCGACAATTTTTAAAATTCGTCCCTTTTGGGGTAGGGAATCCTATGTTAAATTTCCCGGAACGACACTTTTTTTTTTTTAATTTCGAGATATCGACCTGAAACCTTCGCCATTCGATCCAAGTCGTATACTTCCCAACCGATTTCAGCCACGAGAAAATTCTAAAAAAAATTTTTCCTCGGAAAAATCGATTTTTTCGAAATCGGCATTTTCGGCGAAAAACGGAAAAACGTTTTTCGGCATAAAACATGGCAAAAAATTTTTTTATAATTTTTTAACCCACAAAATCGGTTGGGAAGTATGCGACTTGGATCTAATGGTGAAGGTTTCAGGTCGATATCTCGAAATTTTTCAAAAAAAAGTGTCGTTCCGCAAAATTTAACCCAGGATTCCCTACCCCAAAAGTGGCCAAATTTAAAAATTCTCCAAAAACCTTTTGTTTGTACTGTTTTAGATTGCAAATTCATCACTGAAGCGAATGGCGAAGGTCCCAGGTCGATATCTTGAAAAAAAAATTTTCCGATTTTTTCGAGCCGGAAAACGGTAAGGGTACCCCCTTTGCGTCGAAAAAATCCGAAAATTTTTTTCTCAAGATATCGACCTGGAACCTTCGCCATTCGATTCAGTGACTCATTCTCGTTCTAAAACACTATAATTAGAGCCTTTTCCGACAATTTTTAAAATTCGTCCCTTTTGGGGTAGGGAATCCTATGTTAAATTTCCCGGAACGACACTTTTTTTTTTTTAATTTCGAGATATCGACCTGAAACCTTCGCCATTCGATCCAAGTCGTATACTTCCCAACCGATTTCAGCCACGAGAAAATTCTAAAAAAAATTTTTCCTCGGAAAAATCGATTTTTTCGAAATCGGCATTTTCGGCGAAAAACGGAAAAACGTTTTTCGGCATAAAACATGGCAAAAAATTTTTTTATAATTTTTTAACCCACAAAATCGGTTGGGAAGTATGCGACTTGGATCTAATGGTGAAGGTTTCAGGTCGATATCTCGAAATTTTTCAAAAAAAAGTGTCGTTCCGCAAAATTTAACCCAGGATTCCCTACCCCAAAAGTGGCCAAATTTAAAAATTCTCCAAAAACCTTTTGTTTGTACTGTTTTAGATTGCAAATTCATCACTGAAGCGAATGGCGAAGGTCCCAGGTCGATATCTTGAAAAAAAAATTTTCCGATTTTTTCGAGCCGGAAAACGGTAAGGGTACCCCCTTTGCGTCGAAAAAATCCGAAAATTTTTTTCTCAAGATATCGACCTGGAACCTTCGCCATTCGATTCAGTGACTCATTCTCGTTCTAAAACACTATAATTAGAGCCTTTTCCGACAATTTTTAAAATTCGTCCCTTTTGGGGTAGGGAATCCTATGTTAAATTTCCCGGAACGACACTTTTTTTTTTTTAATTTCGAGATATCGACCTGAAACCTTCGCCATTCGATCCAAGTCGTATACTTCCCAACCGATTTCAGCCACGAGAAAATTCTAAAAAAAATTTTTCCTCGGAAAAATCGATTTTTTCGAAATCGGCATTTTCGGCGAAAAACGGAAAAACGTTTTTCGGCATAAAACATGGCAAAAAATTTTTTTATAATTTTTTAACCCACAAAATCGGTTGGGAACTATGCGACTTGGATCTAATGGTGAAGGTTTCAGGTCGATATCTCGAAATTTTTCAAAAAAAAGTGTCGTTCCGCAAAATTTAACCCAGGATTCCCTACCCCAAAAGTGGCAAAATTTAAAAATTCTCCAAAAACCTTTTGTTTGTACTGTTTTAGATTGCAAATTCGTCACTGAAGCGAATGGCGAAGGTCCCAGGTCGATATCTTGAAAAAAAAATTTTCCGATTTTTTCGAGCCGGAAAACGGTAAGGGTACCCCCTTTGCGTCGAAAAAATCCGAAAATTTTTTTCTCAAGATATCGACCTGGAACCTTCGCCATTCGATTCAGTGACTCATTCTCGTCCTAAAACACTATAATTAGAGCCTTTTCCGACAATTTTTAAAATTCGTCCCTTTTGGGGTAGGGAATCCTATGTTAAATTTCCCGGAACGACACTTTTTTTTTTTTAATTTCGAGATATCGACCTGAAACCTTCGCCATTCGATCCAAGTCGTATACTTCCCAACCGATTTCAGCCACGAGAAAATTCTAAAAAAAATTTTTCCTCGGAAAAATCGATTTTTTCGAAATCGGCATTTTCGGCGAAAAACGGAAAAACGTTTTTCGGCATAAAACATGGCAAAAAATTTTTTTATAATTTTTTAACCCACAAAATCGGTTGGGAACTATGCGACTTGGATCTAATGGTGAAGGTTTCAGGTCGATATCTCGAAATTTTTCAAAAAAAAGTGTCGTTCCGCAAAATTTAACCCAGGATTCCCTACCCCAAAAGTGGCCAAATTTAAAAATTCTCCAAAAACCTTTTGTTTGTACTGTTTTAGATTGCAAATTCATCACTGAAGCGAATGGCGAAGGTCCCAGGTCGATATCTTGAAAAAAAAATTTTCCGATTTTTTCGAGCCGGAAAACGGTAAGGGTACCCCCTTTGCGTCGAAAAAATCCGAAAATTTTTTTCTCAAGATATCGACCTGGAACCTTCGCCATTCGATTCAGTGACTCATTCTCGTTCTAAAACACTATAATTAGAGCCTTTTCCGACAATTTTTAAAATTCGTCCCTTTTGGGGTAGGGAATCCTATGTTAAATTTCCCGGAACGACACTTTTTTTTTTTTAATTTCGAGATATCGACCTGAAACCTTCGCCATTCGATCCAAGTCGTATACTTCCCAACCGATTTCAGCCACGAGAAAATTCTAAAAAAAATTTTTCCTCGGAAAAATCGATTTTTTCGAAATCGGCATTTTCGGCGAAAAACGGAAAAACGTTTTTCGGCATAAAACATGGCAAAAAATTTTTTTATAATTTTTTAACCCACAAAATCGGTTGGGAAGTATGCGACTTGGATCTAATGGTGAAGGTTTCAGGTCGATATCTCGAAATTTTTCAAAAAAAAGTGTCGTTCCGCAAAATTTAACCCAGGATTCCCTACCCCAAAAGTGGCCAAATTTAAAAATTCTCCAAAAACCTTTTGTTTGTACTGTTTTAGATTGCAAATTCATCACTGAAGCGAATGGCGAAGGTCCCAGGTCGATATCTTGAAAAAAAAATTTTCCGATTTTTTCGAGCCGGAAAACGGTAAGGGTACCCCCTTTGCGTCGAAAAAATCCGAAAATTTTTTTCTCAAGATATCGACCTGGAACCTTCGCCATTCGATTCAGTGACTCATTCTCGTTCTAAAACACTATAATTAGAGCCTTTTCCGACAATTTTTAAAATTCGTCCCTTTTGGGGTAGGGAATCCTATGTTAAATTTCCCGGAACGACACTTTTTTTTTTTTAATTTCGAGATATCGACCTGAAACCTTCGCCATTCGATCCAAGTCGTATACTTCCCAACCGATTTCAGCCACGAGAAAATTCTAAAAAAAATTTTTCCTCGGAAAAATCGATTTTTTCGAAATCGGCATTTTCGGCGAAAAACGGAAAAACGTTTTTCGGCATAAAACATGGCAAAAAATTTTTTTATAATTTTTTAACCCACAAAATCGGTTGGGAAGTATGCGACTTGGATCTAATGGTGAAGGTTTCAGGTCGATATCTCGAAATTTTTCAAAAAAAAGTGTCGTTCCGCAAAATTTAACCCAGGATTCCCTACCCCAAAAGTGGCCAAATTTAAAAATTCTCCAAAAACCTTTTGTTTGTACTGTTTTAGATTGCAAATTCGTCACTGAAGCGAATGGCGAAGGTCCCAGGTCGATATCTTGAAAAAAAAATTTTCCGATTTTTTCGAGCCGGAAAACGGTAAGGGTACCCCCTTTGCGTCGAAAAAATCCGAAAATTTTTTTCTCAAGATATCGACCTGGAACCTTCGCCATTCGATTCAGTGACTCATTCTCGTTCTAAAACACTATAATTAGAGCCTTTTCCGACAATTTTTAAAATTCGTCCCTTTTGGGGTAGGGAATCCTATGTTAAATTTCCCGGAACGACACTTTTTTTTTTTTAATTTCGAGATATCGACCTGAAACCTTCGCCATTCGATCCAAGTCGTATACTTCCCAACCGATTTCAGCCACGAGAAAATTCTAAAAAAAATTTTTCCTCGGAAAAATCGATTTTTTCGAAATCGGCATTTTCGGCGAAAAACGGAAAAACGTTTTTCGGCATAAAACATGGCAAAAAATTTTTTTAGAATTTTTTAACCCACAAAATCGGTTGGGAAGTATGCGACTTGGATCTCATGGTGAAGGTTTCAGGTCGATATCTCGAAATTTTTCAAAAAAAAGTGTCGTTCCGCAAAATTTAACCCAGGATTCCCTACCCCAAAAGTGGCCAAATTTAAAAATTCTCCAAAAACCTTTTGTTTGTACTGTTTTAGATTGCAAATTCATCACTGAAGCGAATGGCGAAGGTCCCAGGTCGATATCTTGAAAAAAAAAATTTCCGATTTTTTCGAGCCGGAAAACGGTAAGGGTACCCCCTTTGCGTCGAAAAAATCCGAAAATTTTTTTCTCAAGATATCGACCTGGAACCTTCGCCATTCGATTCAGTGACTCATTCTCGTTCTAAAACACTATAATTAGAGCCTTTTCCGACAATTTTTAAAATTCATCCCTTTTGGGGTAGGGAATCCTATGTTAAATTTCCCGGAACGACACTTTTTTTTTTTTAATTTCGAGATATCGACCTGAAACCTTCGCCATTCGATCCAAGTCGTATACTTCCCAACTGATTTCAGCCACGAGAAAATTCTAAAAAAAATTTTTCCTCGGAAAAATCGATTTTTTCGAAATCGGCATTTTCGGCGAAAAACGGAAAAACGTTTTTCGGCATAAAACATGGCAAAAAATTTTTTTATAATTTTTTAACCCACAAAATCGGTTGGGAAGTATGCGACTTGGATCTAATGGTGAAAGTTTCAGGTCGATATCTCGAAATTTTTCAAAAAAAAGTGTCGTTCCGCAAAATTTAACCCAGGATTCCCTACCCCAAAAGTGGCCAAATTTAAAAATTCTCCAAAAACCTTTTGTTTGTACTGTTTTAGATTGCAAATTCATCACTGAAGCGAATGGCGAAGGTCCCAGGTCGATATCTTGAAAAAAAAATTTTCCGATTTTTTCGAGCCGGAAAACGGTAAGGGTACCCCCTTTGCGTCGAAAAAATCCGAAAATTTTTTTCTCAAGATATCGACCTGGAACCTTCGCCATTCGATTCAGTGACTCATTCTCGTTCTAAAACACTATAATTAGAGCCTTTTCCGACAATTTTTAAAATTCGTCCCTTTTGGGGTAGGGAATCCTATGTTAAATTTCCCGGAACGACACTTTTTTTTTTTTAATTTCGAGATATCGACCTGAAACCTTCGCCATTCGATCCAAGTCGTATACTTCCCAACCGATTTCAGCCACGAGAAAATTCTAAAAAAAATTTTTCCTCGGAAAAATCGATTTTTTCGAAATCGGCATTTTCGGCGAAAAACGGAAAAACGTTTTTCGGCATAAAACATGGCAAAAAATTTTTTTATAATTTTTTAACCCACAAAATCGGTTGGGAAGTATGCGACTTGGATCTAATGGTGAAGGTTTCAGGTCGATATCTCGAAATTTTTCAAAAAAAAGTGTCGTTCCGCAAAATTTAACCCAGGATTCCCTACCCCAAAAGTGGCCAAATTTAAAAATTCTCCAAAAACCTTTTGTTTGTACTGTTTTAGATTGCAAATTCGTCACTGAAGCGAATGGCGAAGGTCCCAGGTCGATATCTTGAAAAAAAAAATTTCCGATTTTTTCGAGCCGGAAAACGGTAAGGGTACCCCCTTTGCGTCGAAAAAATCCGAAAATTTTTTTCTCAAGATATCGACCTGGAACCTTCGCCATTCGATTCAGTGACTCATTCTCGTTCTAAAACACTATAATTAGAGCCTTTTCCGACAATTTTTAAAATTCGTCCCTTTTGGGGTAGGGAATCCTATGTTAAATTTCCCGGAACGACACTTTTTTTTTTTTAATTTCGAGATATCGACCTGAAACCTTCGCCATTCGATCCAAGTCGTATACTTCCCAACCGATTTCAGCCACGAGAAAATTCTAAAAAAAATTTTTCCTCGGAAAAATCGATTTTTTCGAAATCGGCATTTTCGGCGAAAAACGGAAAAACGTTTTTCGGCATAAAACATGGCAAAAAATTTTTTTATAATTTTTTAACCCACAAAATCGGTTGGGAAGTATGCGACTTGGATCTAATGGTGAAGGTTTCAGGTCAATATCTCGAAATTTTTCAAAAAAAAGTGTCGTTCCGGGAAATTTAACATAGGATTCCCTACCCCAAAAGTGGCCAAATTTAAAAATTCTCCAAAAACCTTTTGTTTGTACTGTTTTAGATTGCAAATTCATCACTGAAGCGAATGGCGAAGGTCCCAGGTCGATATCTTGAAAAAAAAATTTTCCGATTTTTTCGAGCCGGAAAACGGTAAGGGTACCCCCTTTGCGTCGAAAAAATCCGAAAATTTTTTTCTCAAGATATCGACCTGGAACCTTCGCCATTCGATTCAGTGACTCATTCTCGTTCTAAAACACTATAATTAGAGCCTTTTCCGACAATTTTTAAAATTCATCCCTTTTGGGGTAGGGAATCCTATGTTAAATTTCCCGGAACGACACTTTTTTTTTTTTAATTTCGAGATATCGACCTGAAACCTTCGCCATTCGATCCAAGTCGTATACTTCCCAACTGATTTCAGCCACGAGAAAATTCGAAAAAAATTTTTTCCTCGGAAAAATCGATTTTTTCGAAATCGGCATTTTCGGCGAAAAACGGAAAAACGTTTTTCGGCATAAAACATGGCAAAAAATTTTTTTAGAATTTTTTAACCCACAAAATCGGTTGGGAAGTATGCGACTTGGATCTAATGGTGAAAGTTTCAGGTCGATATCTCGAAATTTTTCAAAAAAAAGTGTCGTTCCGCAAAATTTAACCCAGGATTCCCTACCCCAAAAGTGGCCAAATTTAAAAATTCTCCAAAAACCTTTTGTTTGTACTGTTTTAGATTGCAAATTCATCACTGAAGCGAATGGCGAAGGTCCCAGGTCGATATCTTGAAAAAAAAAATTTCCGATTTTTTCGAGCCGGAAAACGGTAAGGGGTACCCCCTTTGCGTCGAAAAAATCCGAAAATTTTTTTCTCAAGATATCGACCTGGAACCTTCGCCATTCGATTCAGTGACTCATTCTCGTTCTAAAACACTATAATTAGAGCCTTTTCCGACAATTTTTAAAATTCGTCCTTTTTGGGGTAGGGAATCCTATGTTAAATTTCCCGGATCGACACTTTTTTTTTTTTAATTTCGAGATATCGACCTGAAACCTTCGCCATTCGATCCAAGTCGTATACTTCCCAACCGATTTCAGCCACGAGAAAATTCTAAAAAAAAATTTTCCTCGGAAAAATCGATTTTTTCGAAATCGGCATTTTCGGCGAAAAACGGAAAAACGTTTTTCGGCATAAAACATGGCAAAAAATTTTTTTATAATTTTTTAACCCACAAAATCGGTTGGGAAGTATGCGACTTGGATCTAATGGTGAAGGTTTCAGGTCAATATCTCGAAATTTTTCAAAAAAAAGTGTCGTTCCGGGAAATTTAACATAGGATTCCCTACCCCAAAAGTGGCCAAATTTAAAAATTCTCCAAAAACCTTTTGTTTGTACTGTTTTAGATTGCAAATTCATCACTGAAGCGAATGGCGAAGGTCCCAGGTCGATATCTTGAAAAAAAAATTTTCCGATTTTTTCGAGCCGGAAAACGGTAAGGGTACCCCCTTTGCGTCGAAAAAATCCGAAAATTTTTTTCTCAAGATATCGACCTGGAACCTTCGCCATTCGATTCAGTGACTCATTCTCGTTCTAAAACACTATAATTAGAGCCTTTTCCGACAATTTTTAAAATTCATCCCTTTTGGGGTAGGGAATCCTATGTTAAATTTCCCGGAACGACACTTTTTTTTTTTTAATTTCGAGATATCGACCTGAAACCTTCGCCATTCGATCCAAGTCGTATACTTCCCAACCGATTTCAGCCACGAGAAAATTCGAAAAAAATTTTTTCCTCGGAAAAATCGATTTTTTCGAAATCGGCATTTTCGGCGAAAAACGGAAAAACGTTTTTCGGCATAAAACATGGCAAAAAATTTTTTTAGAATTTTTTAACCCACAAAATCGGTTGGGAAGTATGCGACTTGGATCTAATGGTGAAGGTTTCAGGTCGATATCTCGAAATTTTTCAAAAAAAAGTGTCGTTCCGCAAAATTTAACCCAGGATTCCCTACCCCAAAAGTGGCCAAATTTAAAAATTCTCCAAAAACCTTTTGTTTGTACTGTTTTAGATTGCAAATTCATCACTGAAGCGAATGGCGAAGGTCCCAGGTCGATATCTTGAAAAAAAAATTTTCCGATTTTTTCGAGCCGGAAAACGGTAAGGGTACCCCCTTTGCGTCGAAAAAATCCGAAAATTTTTTTCTCAAGATATCGACCTGGAACCTTCGCCATTCGATTCAGTGACTCATTCTCGTTCTAAAACACTATAATTAGAGCCTTTTCCGACAATTTTTAAAATTCGTCCTTTTTGGGGTAGGGAATCCTATGTTAAATTTCCCGGAACGACACTTTTTTTTTTTTAATTTCGAGATATCGACCTGAAACCTTCGCCATTCGATCCAAGTCGTATACTTCCCAACTGATTTCAGCCACGAGAAAATTCTAAAAAAATTTTTTCCTCGGAAAAATCGATTTTTTCGAAATCGGCATTTTCGGCGAAAAACGGAAAAACGTTTTTCGGCATAAAACATGGCAAAAAATTTTTTTAGAATTTTTTAACCCACAAAATCGGTTGGGAAGTATGCGACTTGGATCTAATGGTGAAGGTTTCAGGTCGATATCTCGAAATTTTTCAAAAAAAAGTGTCGTTCCGCAAAATTTAACATAGGATTCCCTACCCCAAAAGTGGCCAAATTTAAAAATTCTCCAAAAACCTTTTGTTTGTACTGTTTTAGATTGCAAATTCATCACTGAAGCGAATGGCGAAGGTCCCAGGTCGATATCTTGAAAAAAAAAATTTCCGATTTTTTCGAGCCGGAAAACGGTAAGGGTACCCCCTTTGCGTCGAAAAAATCCGAAAATTTTTTTCTCAAGATATCGACCTGGAACCTTCGCCATTCGATTCAGTGACTCATTCTCGTTCTAAAACACTATAATTAGAGCCTTTTCCGACAATTTTTAAAATTCGTCCTTTTTGGGGTAGGGAATCCTATGTTAAATTTCCCGGAACGACACTTTTTTTTTTTTAATTTCGAGATATCGACCTGAAACCTTCGCCATTCGATCCAAGTCGTATACTTCCCAACTGATTTCAGCCACGAGAAAATTCTAAAAAAATTTTTTCCTCGGAAAAATCGATTTTTTCGAAATCGGCATTTTCGGCGAAAAACGGAAAAACGTTTTTCGGCATAAAACATGGCAAAAAATTTTTTTAGAATTTTTTAACCCACAAAATCGGTTGGGAAGTATGCGACTTGGATCTAATGGTGAAAGTTTCAGGTCGATATCTCGAAATTTTTCAAAAAAAAGTGTCGTTCCGCAAAATTTAACCCAGGATTCCCTACCCCAAAAGTGGCCAAATTTAAAAATTCTCCAAAAACCTTTTGTTTGTACTGTTTTAGATTGCAAATTCATCACTGAAGCGAATGGCGAAGGTCCCAGGTCGATATCTTGAAAAAAAAATTTTCCGATTTTTTCGAGCCGGAAAACGGTAAGGGTACCCCCTTTGCGTCGAAAAAATCCGAAAATTTTTTTCTCAAGATATCGACCTGGAACCTTCGCCATTCGATTCAGTGACTCATTCTCGTTCTAAAACACTATAATTAGAGCCTTTTCCGACAATTTTTAAAATTCATCCCTTTTGGGGTAGGGAATCCTATGTTAAATTTCCCGGAACGACACTTTTTTTTTTTTAATTTCGAGATATCGACCTGAAACCTTCGCCATTCGATCCAAGTCGTATACTTCCCAACCGATTTCAGCCACGAGAAAATTCGAAAAAAATTTTTTCCTCGGAAAAATCGATTTTTTCGAAATCGGCATTTTCGGCGAAAAACGGAAAAACGTTTTTCGGCATAAAACATGGCAAAAAATTTTTTTAGAATTTTTTAACCCACAAAATCGGTTGGGAAGTATGCGACTTGGATCTAATGGTGAAGGTTTCAGGTCGATATCTCGAAATTTTTCAAAAAAAAGTGTCGTTCCGCAAAATTTAACCCAGGATTCCCTACCCCAAAAGTGGCCAAATTTAAAAATTCTCCAAAAACCTTTTGTTTGTACTGTTTTAGATTGCAAATTCATCACTGAAGCGAATGGCGAAGGTCCCAGGTCGATATCTTGAAAAAAAAATTTTCCGATTTTTTCGAGCCGGAAAACGGTAAGGGTACCCCCTTTGCGTCGAAAAAATCCGAAAATTTTTTTCTCAAGATATCGACCTGGAACCTTCGCCATTCGATTCAGTGACTCATTCTCGTTCTAAAACACTATAATTAGAGCCTTTTCCGACAATTTTTAAAATTCGTCCTTTTTGGGGTAGGGAATCCTATGTTAAATTTCCCGGAACGACACTTTTTTTTTTTTAATTTCGAGATATCGACCTGAAACCTTCGCCATTCGATCCAAGTCGTATACTTCCCAACTGATTTCAGCCACGAGAAAATTCTAAAAAAATTTTTTCCTCGGAAAAATCGATTTTTTCGAAATCGGCATTTTCGGCGAAAAACGGAAAAACGTTTTTCGGCATAAAACATGGCAAAAAATTTTTTTAGAATTTTTTAACCCACAAAATCGGTTGGGAAGTATGCGACTTGGATCTAATGGTGAAGGTTTCAGGTCGATATCTCGAAATTTTTCAAAAAAAAGTGTCGTTCCGCAAAATTTAACATAGGATTCCCTACCCCAAAAGTGGCCAAATTTAAAAATTCTCCAAAAACCTTTTGTTTGTACTGTTTTAGATTGCAAATTCATCACTGAAGCGAATGGCGAAGGTCCCAGGTCGATATCTTGAAAAAAAAATTTTCCGATTTTTTCGAGCCGGAAAACGGTAAGGGTACCCCCTTTGCGTCGAAAAAATCCGAAAATTTTTTTCTCAAGATATCGACCTGGAACCTTCGCCATTCGATTCAGTGACTCATTCTCGTTCTAAAACACTATAATTAGAGCCTTTTCCGACAATTTTTAAAATTCATCCCTTTTGGGGTAGGGAATCCTATGTTAAATTTCCCGGAACGACACTTTTTTTTTTTTAATTTCGAGATATCGACCTGAAACCTTCGCCATTCGATCCAAGTCGTATACTTCCCAACCGATTTCAGCCACGAGAAAATTCGAAAAAAATTTTTTCCTCGGAAAAATCGATTTTTTCGAAATCGGCATTTTCGGCGAAAAACGGAAAAACGTTTTTCGGCATAAAACATGGCAAAAAATTTTTTTAGAATTTTTTAACCCACAAAATCGGTTGGGAAGTATGCGACTTGGATCTAATGGTGAAGGTTTCAGGTCGATATCTCGAAATTTTTCAAAAAAAAGTGTCGTTCCGCAAAATTTAACCCAGGATTCCCTACCCCAAAAGTGGCCAAATTTAAAAATTCTCCAAAAACCTTTTGTTTGTACTGTTTTAGATTGCAAATTCATCACTGAAGCGAATGGCGAAGGTCCCAGGTCGATATCTTGAAAAAAAAATTTTCCGATTTTTTCGAGCCGGAAAACGGTAAGGGTACCCCCTTTGCGTCGAAAAAATCCGAAAATTTTTTTCTCAAGATATCGACCTGGAACCTTCGCCATTCGATTCAGTGACTCATTCTCGTTCTAAAACACTATAATTAGAGCCTTTTCCGACAATTTTTAAAATTCGTCCTTTTTGGGGTAGGGAATCCTATGTTAAATTTCCCGGAACGACACTTTTTTTTTTTTAATTTCGAGATATCGACCTGAAACCTTCGCCATTCGATCCAAGTCGTATACTTCCCAACTGATTTCAGCCACGAGAAAATTCTAAAAAAATTTTTTCCTCGGAAAAATCGATTTTTTCGAAATCGGCATTTTCGGCGAAAAACGGAAAAACGTTTTTCGGCATAAAACATGGCAAAAAATTTTTTTAGAATTTTTTAACCCACAAAATCGGTTGGGAAGTATGCGACTTGGATCTAATGGTGAAGGTTTCAGGTCGATATCTCGAAATTTTTCAAAAAAAAGTGTCGTTCCGCAAAATTTAACCCAGGATTCCCTACCCCAAAAGTGGCCAAATTTAAAAATTCTCCAAAAACCTTTTGTTTGTACTGTTTTAGATTGCAAATTCATCACTGAAGCGAATGGCGAAGGTCCCAGGTCGATATCTTGAAAAAAAAATTTTCCGATTTTTTCGAGCCGGAAAACGGTAAGGGTACCCCCTTTGCGTCGAAAAAATCCGAAAATTTTTTTCTCAAGATATCGACCTGGAACCTTCGCCATTCGATTCAGTGACTCATTCTCGTTCTAAAACACTATAATTAGAGCCTTTTCCGACAATTTTTAAAATTCGTCCTTTTTGGGGTAGGGAATCCTATGTTAAATTTCCCGGAACGACACTTTTTTTTTTTTAATTTCGAGATATCGACCTGAAACCTTCGCCATTCGATCCAAGTCGTATACTTCCCAACCGATTTCAGCCACGAGAAAATTCGAAAAAAATTTTTTCCTCGGAAAAATCGATTTTTTCGAAATCGGCATTTTCGGCGAAAAACGGAAAAACGTTTTTCGGCATAAAACATGGCAAAAAATTTTTTTATAATTTTTTAACCCACAAAATCGGTTGGGAAGTATGCGACTTGGATCTAATGGTGAAGGTTTCAGGTCGATATCTCGAAATTTTTCAAAAAAAAGTGTCGTTCCGCAAAATTTAACCCAGGATTCCCTACCCCAAAAGTGGCCAAATTTAAAAATTCTCCAAAAACCTTTTGTTTGTACTGTTTTAGATTGCAAATTCATCACTGAAGCGAATGGCGAAGGTCCCAGGTCGATATCTTGAAAAAAAAAATTTCCGATTTTTTCGAGCCGGAAAACGGTAAGGGTACCCCCTTTGCGTCGAAAAAATCCGAAAATTTTTTTCTCAAGATATCGACCTGGAACCTTCGCCATTCGATTCAGTGACTCATTCTCGTTCTAAAACACTATAATTAGAGCCTTTTCCGACAATTTTTAAAATTCGTCCCTTTTGGGGTAGGGAATCCTATGTTAAATTTCCCGGAACGACACTTTTTTTTTTTTAATTTCGAGATATCGACCTGAAACCTTCGCCATTCGATCCAAGTCGTATACTTCCCAACCGATTTCAGCCACGAGAAAATTCTAAAAAAAATTTTTCCTCGGAAAAATCGATTTTTTCGAAATCGGCATTTTCGGCGAAAAACGGAAAAACGTTTTTCGGCATAAAACATGGCAAAAAATTTTTTTATAATTTTTTAACCCACAAAATCGGTTGGGAAGTATGCGACTTGGATCTAATGGTGAAGGTTTCAGGTCAATATCTCGAAATTTTTCAAAAAAAAGTGTCGTTCCGGGAAATTTAACATAGGATTCCCTACCCCAAAAGTGGCCAAATTTAAAAATTCTCCAAAAACCTTTTGTTTGTACTGTTTTAGATTGCAAATTCATCACTGAAGCGAATGGCGAAGGTCCCAGGTCGATATCTTGAAAAAAAAATTTTCCGATTTTTTCGAGCCGGAAAACGGTAAGGGTACCCCCTTTGCGTCGAAAAAATCCGAAAATTTTTTTCTCAAGATATCGACCTGGAACCTTCGCCATTCGATTCAGTGACTCATTCTCGTTCTAAAACACTATAATTAGAGCCTTTTCCGACAATTTTTAAAATTCATCCCTTTTGGGGTAGGGAATCCTATGTTAAATTTCCCGGAACGACACTTTTTTTTTTTTAATTTCGAGATATCGACCTGAAACCTTCGCCATTCGATCCAAGTCGTATACTTCCCAACTGATTTCAGCCACGAGAAAATTCGAAAAAAATTTTTTCCTCGGAAAAATCGATTTTTTCGAAATCGGCATTTTCGGCGAAAAACGGAAAAACGTTTTTCGGCATAAAACATGGCAAAAAATTTTTTTAGAATTTTTTAACCCACAAAATCGGTTGGGAAGTATGCGACTTGGATCTAATGGTGAAAGTTTCAGGTCGATATCTCGAAATTTTTCAAAAAAAAGTGTCGTTCCGCAAAATTTAACCCAGGATTCCCTACCCCAAAAGTGGCCAAATTTAAAAATTCTCCAAAAACCTTTTGTTTGTACTGTTTTAGATTGCAAATTCATCACTGAAGCGAATGGCGAAGGTCCCAGGTCGATATCTTGAAAAAAAAAATTTCCGATTTTTTCGAGCCGGAAAACGGTAAGGGGTACCCCCTTTGCGTCGAAAAAATCCGAAAATTTTTTTCTCAAGATATCGACCTGGAACCTTCGCCATTCGATTCAGTGACTCATTCTCGTTCTAAAACACTATAATTAGAGCCTTTTCCGACAATTTTTAAAATTCGTCCTTTTTGGGGTAGGGAATCCTATGTTAAATTTCCCGGATCGACACTTTTTTTTTTTTAATTTCGAGATATCGACCTGAAACCTTCGCCATTCGATCCAAGTCGTATACTTCCCAACCGATTTCAGCCACGAGAAAATTCTAAAAAAAAATTTTCCTCGGAAAAATCGATTTTTTCGAAATCGGCATTTTCGGCGAAAAACGGAAAAACGTTTTTCGGCATAAAACATGGCAAAAAATTTTTTTATAATTTTTTAACCCACAAAATCGGTTGGGAAGTATGCGACTTGGATCTAATGGTGAAGGTTTCAGGTCAATATCTCGAAATTTTTCAAAAAAAAGTGTCGTTCCGGGAAATTTAACATAGGATTCCCTACCCCAAAAGTGGCCAAATTTAAAAATTCTCCAAAAACCTTTTGTTTGTACTGTTTTAGATTGCAAATTCATCACTGAAGCGAATGGCGAAGGTCCCAGGTCGATATCTTGAAAAAAAAATTTTCCGATTTTTTCGAGCCGGAAAACGGTAAGGGTACCCCCTTTGCGTCGAAAAAATCCGAAAATTTTTTTCTCAAGATATCGACCTGGAACCTTCGCCATTCGATTCAGTGACTCATTCTCGTTCTAAAACACTATAATTAGAGCCTTTTCCGACAATTTTTAAAATTCGTCCTTTTTGGGGTAGGGAATCCTATGTTAAATTTCCCGGAACGACACTTTTTTTTTTTTAATTTCGAGATATCGACCTGAAACCTTCGCCATTCGATCCAAGTCGTATACTTCCCAACTGATTTCAGCCACGAGAAAATTCTAAAAAAATTTTTTCCTCGGAAAAATCGATTTTTTCGAAATCGGCATTTTCGGCGAAAAACGGAAAAACGTTTTTCGGCATAAAACATGGCAAAAAATTTTTTTAGAATTTTTTAACCCACAAAATCGGTTGGGAAGTATGCGACTTGGATCTAATGGTGAAGGTTTCAGGTCGATATCTCGAAATTTTTCAAAAAAAAGTGTCGTTCCGCAAAATTTAACCCAGGATTCCCTACCCCAAAAGTGGCCAAATTTAAAAATTCTCCAAAAACCTTTTGTTTGTACTGTTTTAGATTGCAAATTCATCACTGAAGCGAATGGCGAAGGTCCCAGGTCGATATCTTGAAAAAAAAATTTTCCGATTTTTTCGAGCCGGAAAACGGTAAGGGTACCCCCTTTGCGTCGAAAAAATCCGAAAATTTTTTTCTCAAGATATCGACCTGGAACCTTCGCCATTCGATTCAGTGACTCATTCTCGTTCTAAAACACTATAATTAGAGCCTTTTCCGACAATTTTTAAAATTCGTCCTTTTTGGGGTAGGGAATCCTATGTTAAATTTCCCGGAACGACACTTTTTTTTTTTTAATTTCGAGATATCGACCTGAAACCTTCGCCATTCGATCCAAGTCGTATACTTCCCAACCGATTTCAGCCACGAGAAAATTCGAAAAAAATTTTTTCCTCGGAAAAATCGATTTTTTCGAAATCGGCATTTTCGGCGAAAAACGGAAAAACGTTTTTCGGCATAAAACATGGCAAAAAATTTTTTTAGAATTTTTTAACCCACAAAATCGGTTGGGAAGTATGCGACTTGGATCTAATGGTGAAGGTTTCAGGTCGATATCTCGAAATTTTTCAAAAAAAAGTGTCGTTCCGCAAAATTTAACCCAGGATTCCCTACCCCAAAAGTGGCCAAATTTAAAAATTCTCCAAAAACCTTTTGTTTGTACTGTTTTAGATTGCAAATTCATCACTGAAGCGAATGGCGAAGGTCCCAGGTCGATATCTTGAAAAAAAAATTTTCCGATTTTTTCGAGCCGGAAAACGGTAAGGGTACCCCCTTTGCGTCGAAAAAATCCGAAAATTTTTTTCTCAAGATATCGACCTGGAACCTTCGCCATTCGATTCAGTGACTCATTCTCGTTCTAAAACACTATAATTAGAGCCTTTTCCGACAATTTTTAAAATTCGTCCTTTTTGGGGTAGGGAATCCTATGTTAAATTTCCCGGAACGACACTTTTTTTTTTTTAATTTCGAGATATCGACCTGAAACCTTCGCCATTCGATCCAAGTCGTATACTTCCCAACCGATTTCAGCCACGAGAAAATTCGAAAAAAATTTTTTCCTCGGAAAAATCGATTTTTTCGAAATCGGCATTTTCGGCGAAAAACGGAAAAACGTTTTTCGGCATAAAACATGGCAAAAAATTTTTTTAGAATTTTTTAACCCACAAAATCGGTTGGGAAGTATGCGACTTGGATCTAATGGTGAAGGTTTCAGGTCGATATCTCGAAATTTTTCAAAAAAAAGTGTCGTTCCGCAAAATTTAACCCAGGATTCCCTACCCCAAAAGTGGCCAAATTTAAAAATTCTCCAAAAACCTTTTGTTTGTACTGTTTTAGATTGCAAATTCATCACTGAAGCGAATGGCGAAGGTCCCAGGTCGATATCTTGAAAAAAAAATTTTCCGATTTTTTCGAGCCGGAAAACGGTAAGGGGTACCCCCTTTGCGTCGAAAAAATCCGAAAATTTTTTTCTCAAGATATCGACCTGGAACCTTCGCCATTCGATTCAGTGACTCATTCTCGTTCTAAAACACTATAATTAGAGCCTTTTCCGACAATTTTTAAAATTCGTCCTTTTTGGGGTAGGGAATCCTATGTTAAATTTCCCGGATCGACACTTTTTTTTTTTTAATTTCGAGATATCGACCTGAAACCTTCGCCATTCGATCCAAGTCGTATACTTCCCAACCGATTTCAGCCACGAGAAAATTCTAAAAAAAATTTTTCCTCGGAAAAATCGATTTTTTCGAAATCGGCATTTTCGGCGAAAAACGGAAAAACGTTTTTCGGCATAAAACATGGCAAAAAATTTTTTTATAATTTTTTAACCCACAAAATCGGTTGGGAAGTATGCGACTTGGATCTAATGGTGAAGGTTTCAGGTCAATATCTCGAAATTTTTCAAAAAAAAGTGTCGTTCCGGGAAATTTAACATAGGATTCCCTACCCCAAAAGTGGCCAAATTTAAAAATTCTCCAAAAACCTTTTGTTTGTACTGTTTTAGATTGCAAATTCATCACTGAAGCGAATGGCGAAGGTCCCAGGTCGATATCTTGAAAAAAAAAATTTCCGATTTTTTCGAGCCGGAAAACGGTAAGGGTACCCCCTTTGCGTCGAAAAAATCCGAAAATTTTTTTCTCAAGATATCGACCTGGAACCTTCGCCATTCGATTCAGTGACTCATTCTCGTTCTAAAACACTATAATTAGAGCCTTTTCCGACAATTTTTAAAATTCATCCCTTTTGGGGTAGGGAATCCTATGTTAAATTTCCCGGAACGACACTTTTTTTTTTTTAATTTCGAGATATCGACCTGAAACCTTCGCCATTCGATCCAAGTCGTATACTTCCCAACCGATTTCAGCCACGAGAAAATTCGAAAAAAATTTTTTCCTCGGAAAAATCGATTTTTTCGAAATCGGCATTTTCGGCGAAAAACGGAAAAACGTTTTTCGGCATAAAACATGGCAAAAAATTTTTTTAGAATTTTTTAACCCACAAAATCGGTTGGGAAGTATGCGACTTGGATCTAATGGTGAAAGTTTCAGGTCGATATCTCGAAATTTTTCAAAAAAAAGTGTCGTTCCGCAAAATTTAACCCAGGATTCCCTACCCCAAAAGTGGCCAAATTTAAAAATTCTCCAAAAACCTTTTGTTTGTACTGTTTTAGATTGCAAATTCATCACTGAAGCGAATGGCGAAGGTCCCAGGTCGATATCTTGAAAAAAAAAATTTCCGATTTTTTCGAGCCGGAAAACGGTAAGGGGTACCCCCTTTGCGTCGAAAAAATCCGAAAATTTTTTTCTCAAGATATCGACCTGGAACCTTCGCCATTCGATTCAGTGACTCATTCTCGTTCTAAAACACTATAATTAGAGCCTTTTCCGACAATTTTTAAAATTCGTCCTTTTTGGGGTAGGGAATCCTATGTTAAATTTCCCGGATCGACACTTTTTTTTTTTTAATTTCGAGATATCGACCTGAAACCTTCGCCATTCGATCCAAGTCGTATACTTCCCAACCGATTTCAGCCACGAGAAAATTCTAAAAAAAAATTTTCCTCGGAAAAATCGATTTTTTCGAAATCGGCATTTTCGGCGAAAAACGGAAAAACGTTTTTCGGCATAAAACATGGCAAAAAATTTTTTTAGAATTTTTTAACCCACAAAATCGGTTGGGAAGTATGCGACTTGGATCTAATGGTGAAGGTTTCAGGTCAATATCTCGAAATTTTTCAAAAAAAAGTGTCGTTCCGGGAAATTTAACATAGGATTCCCTACCCCAAAAGTGGCCAAATTTAAAAATTCTCCAAAAACCTTTTGTTTGTACTGTTTTAGATTGCAAATTCATCACTGAAGCGAATGGCGAAGGTCCCAGGTCGATATCTTGAAAAAAAAATTTTCCGATTTTTTCGAGCCGGAAAACGGTAAGGGTACCCCCTTTGCGTCGAAAAAATCCGAAAATTTTTTTCTCAAGATATCGACCTGGAACCTTCGCCATTCGATTCAGTGACTCATTCTCGTTCTAAAACACTATAATTAGAGCCTTTTCCGACAATTTTTAAAATTCATCCCTTTTGGGGTAGGGAATCCTATGTTAAATTTCCCGGAACGACACTTTTTTTTTTTTAATTTCGAGATATCGACCTGAAACCTTCGCCATTCGATCCAAGTCGTATACTTCCCAACCGATTTCAGCCACGAGAAAATTCGAAAAAAATTTTTTCCTCGGAAAAATCGATTTTTTCGAAATCGGCATTTTCGGCGAAAAACGGAAAAACGTTTTTCGGCATAAAACATGGCAAAAAATTTTTTTAGAATTTTTTAACCCACAAAATCGGTTGGGAAGTATGCGACTTGGATCTAATGGTGAAGGTTTCAGGTCGATATCTCGAAATTTTTCAAAAAAAAGTGTCGTTCCGCAAAATTTAACCCAGGATTCCCTACCCCAAAAGTGGCCAAATTTAAAAATTCTCCAAAAACCTTTTGTTTGTACTGTTTTAGATTGCAAATTCATCACTGAAGCGAATGGCGAAGGTCCCAGGTCGATATCTTGAAAAAAAAATTTTCCGATTTTTTCGAGCCGGAAAACGGTAAGGGTACCCCCTTTGCGTCGAAAAAATCCGAAAATTTTTTTCTCAAGATATCGACCTGGAACCTTCGCCATTCGATTCAGTGACTCATTCTCGTTCTAAAACACTATAATTAGAGCCTTTTCCGACAATTTTTAAAATTCATCCCTTTTGGGGTAGGGAATCCTATGTTAAATTTCCCGGAACGACACTTTTTTTTTTTTAATTTCGAGATATCGACCTGAAACCTTCGCCATTCGATCCAAGTCGTATACTTCCCAACTGATTTCAGCCACGAGAAAATTCGAAAAAAATTTTTTCCTCGGAAAAATCGATTTTTTCGAAATCGGCATTTTCGGCGAAAAACGGAAAAACGTTTTTCGGCATAAAACATGGCAAAAAATTTTTTTAGAATTTTTTAACCCACAAAATCGGTTGGGAAGTATGCGACTTGGATCTAATGGTGAAAGTTTCAGGTCGATATCTCGAAATTTTTCAAAAAAAAGTGTCGTTCCGCAAAATTTAACCCAGGATTCCCTACCCCAAAAGTGGCCAAATTTAAAAATTCTCCAAAAACCTTTTGTTTGTACTGTTTTAGATTGCAAATTCATCACTGAAGCGAATGGCGAAGGTCCCAGGTCGATATCTTGAAAAAAAAAATTTCCGATTTTTTCGAGCCGGAAAACGGTAAGGGGTACCCCCTTTGCGTCGAAAAAATCCGAAAATTTTTTTCTCAAGATATCGACCTGGAACCTTCGCCATTCGATTCAGTGACTCATTCTCGTTCTAAAACACTATAATTAGAGCCTTTTCCGACAATTTTTAAAATTCGTCCTTTTTGGGGTAGGGAATCCTATGTTAAATTTCCCGGATCGACACTTTTTTTTTTTTAATTTCGAGATATCGACCTGAAACCTTCGCCATTCGATCCAAGTCGTATACTTCCCAACCGATTTCAGCCACGAGAAAATTCTAAAAAAAAATTTTCCTCGGAAAAATCGATTTTTTCGAAATCGGCATTTTCGGCGAAAAACGGAAAAACGTTTTTCGGCATAAAACATGGCAAAAAATTTTTTTATAATTTTTTAACCCACAAAATCGGTTGGGAAGTATGCGACTTGGATCTAATGGTGAAGGTTTCAGGTCAATATCTCGAAATTTTTCAAAAAAAAGTGTCGTTCCGGGAAATTTAACATAGGATTCCCTACCCCAAAAGTGGCCAAATTTAAAAATTCTCCAAAAACCTTTTGTTTGTACTGTTTTAGATTGCAAATTCATCACTGAAGCGAATGGCGAAGGTCCCAGGTCGATATCTTGAAAAAAAAATTTTCCGATTTTTTCGAGCCGGAAAACGGTAAGGGTACCCCCTTTGCGTCGAAAAAATCCGAAAATTTTTTTCTCAAGATATCGACCTGGAACCTTCGCCATTCGATTCAGTGACTCATTCTCGTTCTAAAACACTATAATTAGAGCCTTTTCCGACAATTTTTAAAATTCGTCCTTTTTGGGGTAGGGAATCCTATGTTAAATTTCCCGGAACGACACTTTTTTTTTTTTAATTTCGAGATATCGACCTGAAACCTTCGCCATTCGATCCAAGTCGTATACTTCCCAACTGATTTCAGCCACGAGAAAATTCTAAAAAAATTTTTTCCTCGGAAAAATCGATTTTTTCGAAATCGGCATTTTCGGCGAAAAACGGAAAAACGTTTTTCGGCATAAAACATGGCAAAAAATTTTTTTAGAATTTTTTAACCCACAAAATCGGTTGGGAAGTATGCGACTTGGATCTAATGGTGAAGGTTTCAGGTCGATATCTCGAAATTTTTCAAAAAAAAGTGTCGTTCCGCAAAATTTAACCCAGGATTCCCTACCCCAAAAGTGGCCAAATTTAAAAATTCTCCAAAAACCTTTTGTTTGTACTGTTTTAGATTGCAAATTCATCACTGAAGCGAATGGCGAAGGTCCCAGGTCGATATCTTGAAAAAAAAATTTTCCGATTTTTTCGAGCCGGAAAACGGTAAGGGTACCCCCTTTGCGTCGAAAAAATCCGAAAATTTTTTTCTCAAGATATCGACCTGGAACCTTCGCCATTCGATTCAGTGACTCATTCTCGTTCTAAAACACTATAATTAGAGCCTTTTCCGACAATTTTTAAAATTCGTCCTTTTTGGGGTAGGGAATCCTATGTTAAATTTCCCGGAACGACACTTTTTTTTTTTTAATTTCGAGATATCGACCTGAAACCTTCGCCATTCGATCCAAGTCGTATACTTCCCAACCGATTTCAGCCACGAGAAAATTCGAAAAAAATTTTTTCCTCGGAAAAATCGATTTTTTCGAAATCGGCATTTTCGGCGAAAAACGGAAAAACGTTTTTCGGCATAAAACATGGCAAAAAATTTTTTTAGAATTTTTTAACCCACAAAATCGGTTGGGAAGTATGCGACTTGGATCTAATGGTGAAGGTTTCAGGTCGATATCTCGAAATTTTTCAAAAAAAAGTGTCGTTCCGCAAAATTTAACCCAGGATTCCCTACCCCAAAAGTGGCCAAATTTAAAAATTCTCCAAAAACCTTTTGTTTGTACTGTTTTAGATTGCAAATTCATCACTGAAGCGAATGGCGAAGGTCCCAGGTCGATATCTTGAAAAAAAAATTTTCCGATTTTTTCGAGCCGGAAAACGGTAAGGGGTACCCCCTTTGCGTCGAAAAAATCCGAAAATTTTTTTCTCAAGATATCGACCTGGAACCTTCGCCATTCGATTCAGTGACTCATTCTCGTTCTAAAACACTATAATTAGAGCCTTTTCCGACAATTTTTAAAATTCGTCCTTTTTGGGGTAGGGAATCCTATGTTAAATTTCCCGGATCGACACTTTTTTTTTTTTAATTTCGAGATATCGACCTGAAACCTTCGCCATTCGATCCAAGTCGTATACTTCCCAACCGATTTCAGCCACGAGAAAATTCTAAAAAAAATTTTTCCTCGGAAAAATCGATTTTTTCGAAATCGGCATTTTCGGCGAAAAACGGAAAAACGTTTTTCGGCATAAAACATGGCAAAAAATTTTTTTATAATTTTTTAACCCACAAAATCGGTTGGGAAGTATGCGACTTGGATCTAATGGTGAAGGTTTCAGGTCAATATCTCGAAATTTTTCAAAAAAAAGTGTCGTTCCGGGAAATTTAACATAGGATTCCCTACCCCAAAAGTGGCCAAATTTAAAAATTCTCCAAAAACCTTTTGTTTGTACTGTTTTAGATTGCAAATTCATCACTGAAGCGAATGGCGAAGGTCCCAGGTCGATATCTTGAAAAAAAAAATTTCCGATTTTTTCGAGCCGGAAAACGGTAAGGGTACCCCCTTTGCGTCGAAAAAATCCGAAAATTTTTTTCTCAAGATATCGACCTGGAACCTTCGCCATTCGATTCAGTGACTCATTCTCGTTCTAAAACACTATAATTAGAGCCTTTTCCGACAATTTTTAAAATTCATCCCTTTTGGGGTAGGGAATCCTATGTTAAATTTCCCGGAACGACACTTTTTTTTTTTTAATTTCGAGATATCGACCTGAAACCTTCGCCATTCGATCCAAGTCGTATACTTCCCAACCGATTTCAGCCACGAGAAAATTCGAAAAAAATTTTTTCCTCGGAAAAATCGATTTTTTCGAAATCGGCATTTTCGGCGAAAAACGGAAAAACGTTTTTCGGCATAAAACATGGCAAAAAATTTTTTTAGAATTTTTTAACCCACAAAATCGGTTGGGAAGTATGCGACTTGGATCTAATGGTGAAGGTTTCAGGTCGATATCTCGAAATTTTTCAAAAAAAAGTGTCGTTCCGCAAAATTTAACCCAGGATTCCCTACCCCAAAAGTGGCCAAATTTAAAAATTCTCCAAAAACCTTTTGTTTGTACTGTTTTAGATTGCAAATTCATCACTGAAGCGAATGGCGAAGGTCCCAGGTCGATATCTTGAAAAAAAAATTTTCCGATTTTTTCGAGCCGGAAAACGGTAAGGGTACCCCCTTTGCGTCGAAAAAATCCGAAAATTTTTTTCTCAAGATATCGACCTGGAACCTTCGCCATTCGATTCAGTGACTCATTCTCGTTCTAAAACACTATAATTAGAGCCTTTTCCGACAATTTTTAAAATTCGTCCTTTTTGGGGTAGGGAATCCTATGTTAAATTTCCCGGAACGACACTTTTTTTTTTTTAATTTCGAGATATCGACCTGAAACCTTCGCCATTCGATCCAAGTCGTATACTTCCCAACCGATTTCAGCCACGAGAAAATTCGAAAAAAATTTTTTCCTCGGAAAAATCGATTTTTTCGAAATCGGCATTTTCGGCGAAAAACGGAAAAACGTTTTTCGGCATAAAACATGGCAAAAAATTTTTTTATAATTTTTTAACCCACAAAATCGGTTGGGAAGTATGCGACTTGGATCTAATGGTGAAGGTTTCAGGTCGATATCTCGAAATTTTTCAAAAAAAAGTGTCGTTCCGCAAAATTTAACCCAGGATTCCCTACCCCAAAAGTGGCCAAATTTAAAAATTCTCCAAAAACCTTTTGTTTGTACTGTTTTAGATTGCAAATTCATCACTGAAGCGAATGGCGAAGGTCCCAGGTCGATATCTTGAAAAAAAAAATTTCCGATTTTTTCGAGCCGGAAAACGGTAAGGGGTACCCCCTTTGCGTCGAAAAAATCCGAAAATTTTTTTCTCAAGATATCGACCTGGAACCTTCGCCATTCGATTCAGTGACTCATTCTCGTTCTAAAACACTATAATTAGAGCCTTTTCCGACAATTTTTAAAATTCGTCCTTTTTGGGGTAGGGAATCCTATGTTAAATTTCCCGGATCGACACTTTTTTTTTTTTAATTTCGAGATATCGACCTGAAACCTTCGCCATTCGATCCAAGTCGTATACTTCCCAACCGATTTCAGCCACGAGAAAATTCTAAAAAAAATTTTTCCTCGGAAAAATCGATTTTTTCGAAATCGGCATTTTCGGCGAAAAACGGAAAAACGTTTTTCGGCATAAAACATGGCAAAAAATTTTTTTATAATTTTTTAACCCACAAAATCGGTTGGGAAGTATGCGACTTGGATCTAATGGTGAAGGTTTCAGGTCAATATCTCGAAATTTTTCAAAAAAAAGTGTCGTTCCGGGAAATTTAACATAGGATTCCCTACCCCAAAAGTGGCCAAATTTAAAAATTCTCCAAAAACCTTTTGTTTGTACTGTTTTAGATTGCAAATTCATCACTGAAGCGAATGGCGAAGGTCCCAGGTCGATATCTTGAAAAAAAAATTTTCCGATTTTTTCGAGCCGGAAAACGGTAAGGGTACCCCCTTTGCGTCGAAAAAATCCGAAAATTTTTTTCTCAAGATATCGACCTGGAACCTTCGCCATTCGATTCAGTGACTCATTCTCGTTCTAAAACACTATAATTAGAGCCTTTTCCGACAATTTTTAAAATTCATCCCTTTTGGGGTAGGGAATCCTATGTTAAATTTCCCGGAACGACACTTTTTTTTTTTTAATTTCGAGATATCGACCTGAAACCTTCGCCATTCGATCCAAGTCGTATACTTCCCAACCGATTTCAGCCACGAGAAAATTCGAAAAAAATTTTTTCCTCGGAAAAATCGATTTTTTCGAAATCGGCATTTTCGGCGAAAAACGGAAAAACGTTTTTCGGCATAAAACATGGCAAAAAATTTTTTTAGAATTTTTTAACCCACAAAATCGGTTGGGAAGTATGCGACTTGGATCTAATGGTGAAGGTTTCAGGTCGATATCTCGAAATTTTTCAAAAAAAAGTGTCGTTCCGCAAAATTTAACCCAGGATTCCCTACCCCAAAAGTGGCCAAATTTAAAAATTCTCCAAAAACCTTTTGTTTGTACTGTTTTAGATTGCAAATTCATCACTGAAGCGAATGGCGAAGGTCCCAGGTCGATATCTTGAAAAAAAAATTTTCCGATTTTTTCGAGCCGGAAAACGGTAAGGGTACCCCCTTTGCGTCGAAAAAATCCGAAAATTTTTTTCTCAAGATATCGACCTGGAACCTTCGCCATTCGATTCAGTGACTCATTCTCGTTCTAAAACACTATAATTAGAGCCTTTTCCGACAATTTTTAAAATTCGTCCTTTTTGGGGTAGGGAATCCTATGTTAAATTTCCCGGATCGACACTTTTTTTTTTTTAATTTCGAGATATCGACCTGAAACCTTCGCCATTCGATCCAAGTCGTATACTTCCCAACCGATTTCAGCCACGAGAAAATTCTAAAAAAAAATTTTCCTCGGAAAAATCGATTTTTTCGAAATCGGCATTTTCGGCGAAAAACGGAAAAACGTTTTTCGGCATAAAACATGGCAAAAAATTTTTTTATAATTTTTTAACCCACAAAATCGGTTGGGAAGTATGCGACTTGGATCTAATGGTGAAGGTTTCAGGTCAATATCTCGAAATTTTTCAAAAAAAAGTGTCGTTCCGGGAAATTTAACATAGGATTCCCTACCCCAAAAGTGGCCAAATTTAAAAATTCTCCAAAAACCTTTTGTTTGTACTGTTTTAGATTGCAAATTCATCACTGAAGCGAATGGCGAAGGTCCCAGGTCGATATCTTGAAAAAAAAATTTTCCGATTTTTTCGAGCCGGAAAACGGTAAGGGTACCCCCTTTGCGTCGAAAAAATCCGAAAATTTTTTTCTCAAGATATCGACCTGGAACCTTCGCCATTCGATTCAGTGACTCATTCTCGTTCTAAAACACTATAATTAGAGCCTTTTCCGACAATTTTTAAAATTCATCCCTTTTGGGGTAGGGAATCCTATGTTAAATTTCCCGGAACGACACTTTTTTTTTTTTAATTTCGAGATATCGACCTGAAACCTTCGCCATTCGATCCAAGTCGTATACTTCCCAACCGATTTCAGCCACGAGAAAATTCGAAAAAAATTTTTTCCTCGGAAAAATCGATTTTTTCGAAATCGGCATTTTCGGCGAAAAACGGAAAAACGTTTTTCGGCATAAAACATGGCAAAAAATTTTTTTAGAATTTTTTAACCCACAAAATCGGTTGGGAAGTATGCGACTTGGATCTAATGGTGAAGGTTTCAGGTCGATATCTCGAAATTTTTCAAAAAAAAGTGTCGTTCCGCAAAATTTAACCCAGGATTCCCTACCCCAAAAGTGGCCAAATTTAAAAATTCTCCAAAAACCTTTTGTTTGTACTGTTTTAGATTGCAAATTCATCACTGAAGCGAATGGCGAAGGTCCCAGGTCGATATCTTGAAAAAAAAATTTTCCGATTTTTTCGAGCCGGAAAACGGTAAGGGTACCCCCTTTGCGTCGAAAAAATCCGAAAATTTTTTTCTCAAGATATCGACCTGGAACCTTCGCCATTCGATTCAGTGACTCATTCTCGTTCTAAAACACTATAATTAGAGCCTTTTCCGACAATTTTTAAAATTCGTCCTTTTTGGGGTAGGGAATCCTATGTTAAATTTCCCGGATCGACACTTTTTTTTTTTTAATTTCGAGATATCGACCTGAAACCTTCGCCATTCGATCCAAGTCGTATACTTCCCAACCGATTTCAGCCACGAGAAAATTCTAAAAAAAAATTTTCCTCGGAAAAATCGATTTTTTCGAAATCGGCATTTTCGGCGAAAAACGGAAAAACGTTTTTCGGCATAAAACATGGCAAAAAATTTTTTTATAATTTTTTAACCCACAAAATCGGTTGGGAAGTATGCGACTTGGATCTAATGGTGAAGGTTTCAGGTCAATATCTCGAAATTTTTCAAAAAAAAGTGTCGTTCCGGGAAATTTAACATAGGATTCCCTACCCCAAAAGTGGCCAAATTTAAAAATTCTCCAAAAACCTTTTGTTTGTACTGTTTTAGATTGCAAATTCATCACTGAAGCGAATGGCGAAGGTCCCAGGTCGATATCTTGAAAAAAAAATTTTCCGATTTTTTCGAGCCGGAAAACGGTAAGGGTACCCCCTTTGCGTCGAAAAAATCCGAAAATTTTTTTCTCAAGATATCGACCTGGAACCTTCGCCATTCGATTCAGTGACTCATTCTCGTTCTAAAACACTATAATTAGAGCCTTTTCCGACAATTTTTAAAATTCATCCCTTTTGGGGTAGGGAATCCTATGTTAAATTTCCCGGAACGACACTTTTTTTTTTTTAATTTCGAGATATCGACCTGAAACCTTCGCCATTCGATCCAAGTCGTATACTTCCCAACCGATTTCAGCCACGAGAAAATTCGAAAAAAATTTTTTCCTCGGAAAAATCGATTTTTTCGAAATCGGCATTTTCGGCGAAAAACGGAAAAACGTTTTTCGGCATAAAACATGGCAAAAAATTTTTTTAGAATTTTTTAACCCACAAAATCGGTTGGGAAGTATGCGACTTGGATCTAATGGTGAAGGTTTCAGGTCGATATCTCGAAATTTTTCAAAAAAAAGTGTCGTTCCGCAAAATTTAACCCAGGATTCCCTACCCCAAAAGTGGCCAAATTTAAAAATTCTCCAAAAACCTTTTGTTTGTACTGTTTTAGATTGCAAATTCATCACTGAAGCGAATGGCGAAGGTCCCAGGTCGATATCTTGAAAAAAAAATTTTCCGATTTTTTCGAGCCGGAAAACGGTAAGGGTACCCCCTTTGCGTCGAAAAAATCCGAAAATTTTTTTCTCAAGATATCGACCTGGAACCTTCGCCATTCGATTCAGTGACTCATTCTCGTTCTAAAACACTATAATTAGAGCCTTTTCCGACAATTTTTAAAATTCGTCCTTTTTGGGGTAGGGAATCCTATGTTAAATTTCCCGGAACGACACTTTTTTTTTTTTAATTTCGAGATATCGACCTGAAACCTTCGCCATTCGATCCAAGTCGTATACTTCCCAACCGATTTCAGCCACGAGAAAATTCGAAAAAAATTTTTTCCTCGGAAAAATCGATTTTTTCGAAATCGGCATTTTCGGCGAAAAACGGAAAAACGTTTTTCGGCATAAAACATGGCAAAAAATTTTTTTATAATTTTTTAACCCACAAAATCGGTTGGGAAGTATGCGACTTGGATCTAATGGTGAAGGTTTCAGGTCAATATCTCGAAATTTTTCAAAAAAAAGTGTCGTTCCGGGAAATTTAACATAGGATTCCCTACCCCAAAAGTGGCCAAATTTAAAAATTCTCCAAAAACCTTTTGTTTGTACTGTTTTAGATTGCAAATTCATCACTGAAGCGAATGGCGAAGGTCCCAGGTCGATATCTTGAAAAAAAAATTTTCCGATTTTTTCGAGCCGGAAAACGGTAAGGGTACCCCCTTTGCGTCGAAAAAATCCGAAAATTTTTTTCTCAAGATATCGACCTGGAACCTTCGCCATTCGATTCAGTGACTCATTCTCGTTCTAAAACACTATAATTAGAGCCTTTTCCGACAATTTTTAAAATTCATCCCTTTTGGGGTAGGGAATCCTATGTTAAATTTCCCGGAACGACACTTTTTTTTTTTTAATTTCGAGATATCGACCTGAAACCTTCGCCATTCGATCCAAGTCGTATACTTCCCAACCGATTTCAGCCACGAGAAAATTCGAAAAAAATTTTTTCCTCGGAAAAATCGATTTTTTCGAAATCGGCATTTTCGGCGAAAAACGGAAAAACGTTTTTCGGCATAAAACATGGCAAAAAATTTTTTTAGAATTTTTTAACCCACAAAATCGGTTGGGAAGTATGCGACTTGGATCTAATGGTGAAGGTTTCAGGTCGATATCTCGAAATTTTTCAAAAAAAAGTGTCGTTCCGCAAAATTTAACCCAGGATTCCCTACCCCAAAAGTGGCCAAATTTAAAAATTCTCCAAAAACCTTTTGTTTGTACTGTTTTAGATTGCAAATTCATCACTGAAGCGAATGGCGAAGGTCCCAGGTCGATATCTTGAAAAAAAAATTTTCCGATTTTTTCGAGCCGGAAAACGGTAAGGGTACCCCCTTTGCGTCGAAAAAATCCGAAAATTTTTTTCTCAAGATATCGACCTGGAACCTTCGCCATTCGATTCAGTGACTCATTCTCGTTCTAAAACACTATAATTAGAGCCTTTTCCGACAATTTTTAAAATTCGTCCTTTTTGGGGTAGGGAATCCTATGTTAAATTTCCCGGAACGACACTTTTTTTTTTTTAATTTCGAGATATCGACCTGAAACCTTCGCCATTCGATCCAAGTCGTATACTTCCCAACCGATTTCAGCCACGAGAAAATTCGAAAAAAATTTTTTCCTCGGAAAAATCGATTTTTTCGAAATCGGCATTTTCGGCGAAAAACGGAAAAACGTTTTTCGGCATAAAACATGGCAAAAAATTTTTTTATAATTTTTTAACCCACAAAATCGGTTGGGAAGTATGCGACTTGGATCTAATGGTGAAGGTTTCAGGTCAATATCTCGAAATTTTTCAAAAAAAAGTGTCGTTCCGGGAAATTTAACATAGGATTCCCTACCCCAAAAGTGGCCAAATTTAAAAATTCTCCAAAAACCTTTTGTTTGTACTGTTTTAGATTGCAAATTCATCACTGAAGCGAATGGCGAAGGTCCCAGGTCGATATCTTGAAAAAAAAATTTTCCGATTTTTTCGAGCCGGAAAACGGTAAGGGTACCCCCTTTGCGTCGAAAAAATCCGAAAATTTTTTTCTCAAGATATCGACCTGGAACCTTCGCCATTCGATTCAGTGACTCATTCTCGTTCTAAAACACTATAATTAGAGCCTTTTCCGACAATTTTTAAAATTCATCCCTTTTGGGGTAGGGAATCCTATGTTAAATTTCCCGGAACGACACTTTTTTTTTTTTAATTTCGAGATATCGACCTGAAACCTTCGCCATTCGATCCAAGTCGTATACTTCCCAACCGATTTCAGCCACGAGAAAATTCGAAAAAAATTTTTTCCTCGGAAAAATCGATTTTTTCGAAATCGGCATTTTCGGCGAAAAACGGAAAAACGTTTTTCGGCATAAAACATGGCAAAAAATTTTTTTAGAATTTTTTAACCCACAAAATCGGTTGGGAAGTATGCGACTTGGATCTAATGGTGAAGGTTTCAGGTCGATATCTCGAAATTTTTCAAAAAAAAGTGTCGTTCCGCAAAATTTAACCCAGGATTCCCTACCCCAAAAGTGGCCAAATTTAAAAATTCTCCAAAAACCTTTTGTTTGTACTGTTTTAGATTGCAAATTCATCACTGAAGCGAATGGCGAAGGTCCCAGGTCGATATCTTGAAAAAAAAATTTTCCGATTTTTTCGAGCCGGAAAACGGTAAGGGTACCCCCTTTGCGTCGAAAAAATCCGAAAATTTTTTTCTCAAGATATCGACCTGGAACCTTCGCCATTCGATTCAGTGACTCATTCTCGTTCTAAAACACTATAATTAGAGCCTTTTCCGACAATTTTTAAAATTCGTCCTTTTTGGGGTAGGGAATCCTATGTTAAATTTCCCGGAACGACACTTTTTTTTTTTTAATTTCGAGATATCGACCTGAAACCTTCGCCATTCGATCCAAGTCGTATACTTCCCAACCGATTTCAGCCACGAGAAAATTCGAAAAAAATTTTTTCCTCGGAAAAATCGATTTTTTCGAAATCGGCATTTTCGGCGAAAAACGGAAAAACGTTTTTCGGCATAAAACATGGCAAAAAATTTTTTTATAATTTTTTAACCCACAAAATCGGTTGGGAAGTATGCGACTTGGATCTAATGGTGAAGGTTTCAGGTCAATATCTCGAAATTTTTCAAAAAAAAGTGTCGTTCCGGGAAATTTAACATAGGATTCCCTACCCCAAAAGTGGCCAAATTTAAAAATTCTCCAAAAACCTTTTGTTTGTACTGTTTTAGATTGCAAATTCATCACTGAAGCGAATGGCGAAGGTCCCAGGTCGATATCTTGAAAAAAAAATTTTCCGATTTTTTCGAGCCGGAAAACGGTAAGGGTACCCCCTTTGCGTCGAAAAAATCCGAAAATTTTTTTCTCAAGATATCGACCTGGAACCTTCGCCATTCGATTCAGTGACTCATTCTCGTTCTAAAACACTATAATTAGAGCCTTTTCCGACAATTTTTAAAATTCATCCCTTTTGGGGTAGGGAATCCTATGTTAAATTTCCCGGAACGACACTTTTTTTTTTTTAATTTCGAGATATCGACCTGAAACCTTCGCCATTCGATCCAAGTCGTATACTTCCCAACCGATTTCAGCCACGAGAAAATTCGAAAAAAATTTTTTCCTCGGAAAAATCGATTTTTTCGAAATCGGCATTTTCGGCGAAAAACGGAAAAACGTTTTTCGGCATAAAACATGGCAAAAAATTTTTTTAGAATTTTTTAACCCACAAAATCGGTTGGGAAGTATGCGACTTGGATCTAATGGTGAAGGTTTCAGGTCGATATCTCGAAATTTTTCAAAAAAAAGTGTCGTTCCGCAAAATTTAACCCAGGATTCCCTACCCCAAAAGTGGCCAAATTTAAAAATTCTCCAAAAACCTTTTGTTTGTACTGTTTTAGATTGCAAATTCATCACTGAAGCGAATGGCGAAGGTCCCAGGTCGATATCTTGAAAAAAAAATTTTCCGATTTTTTCGAGCCGGAAAACGGTAAGGGTACCCCCTTTGCGTCGAAAAAATCCGAAAATTTTTTTCTCAAGATATCGACCTGGAACCTTCGCCATTCGATTCAGTGACTCATTCTCGTTCTAAAACACTATAATTAGAGCCTTTTCCGACAATTTTTAAAATTCGTCCTTTTTGGGGTAGGGAATCCTATGTTAAATTTCCCGGAACGACACTTTTTTTTTTTTAATTTCGAGATATCGACCTGAAACCTTCGCCATTCGATCCAAGTCGTATACTTCCCAACCGATTTCAGCCACGAGAAAATTCGAAAAAAATTTTTTCCTCGGAAAAATCGATTTTTTCGAAATCGGCATTTTCGGCGAAAAACGGAAAAACGTTTTTCGGCATAAAACATGGCAAAAAATTTTTTTATAATTTTTTAACCCACAAAATCGGTTGGGAAGTATGCGACTTGGATCTAATGGTGAAGGTTTCAGGTCAATATCTCGAAATTTTTCAAAAAAAAGTGTCGTTCCGGGAAATTTAACATAGGATTCCCTACCCCAAAAGTGGCCAAATTTAAAAATTCTCCAAAAACCTTTTGTTTGTACTGTTTTAGATTGCAAATTCATCACTGAAGCGAATGGCGAAGGTCCCAGGTCGATATCTTGAAAAAAAAATTTTCCGATTTTTTCGAGCCGGAAAACGGT
The DNA here is from genome assembly GCA_963978505.1 of Listrodromus nycthemerus. Lineage (NCBI taxonomy): Eukaryota > Metazoa > Arthropoda > Insecta > Hymenoptera > Ichneumonidae > Listrodromus > Listrodromus nycthemerus. The sequence continues at coordinate 20,496,759 of OZ021681.1, forward strand.
AAGGGTACCCCCTTTGCGTCGAAAAAATCCGAAAATTTTTTTCTCAAGATATCGACCTGGAACCTTCGCCATTCGATTCAGTGACTCATTCTCGTTCTAAAACACTATAATTAGAGCCTTTTCCGACAATTTTTAAAATTCATCCCTTTTGGGGTAGGGAATCCTATGTTAAATTTCCCGGAACGACACTTTTTTTTTTTTAATTTCGAGATATCGACCTGAAACCTTCGCCATTCGATCCAAGTCGTATACTTCCCAACCGATTTCAGCCACGAGAAAATTCGAAAAAAATTTTTTCCTCGGAAAAATCGATTTTTTCGAAATCGGCATTTTCGGCGAAAAACGGAAAAACGTTTTTCGGCATAAAACATGGCAAAAAATTTTTTTAGAATTTTTTAACCCACAAAATCGGTTGGGAAGTATGCGACTTGGATCTAATGGTGAAGGTTTCAGGTCGATATCTCGAAATTTTTCAAAAAAAAGTGTCGTTCCGCAAAATTTAACCCAGGATTCCCTACCCCAAAAGTGGCCAAATTTAAAAATTCTCCAAAAACCTTTTGTTTGTACTGTTTTAGATTGCAAATTCATCACTGAAGCGAATGGCGAAGGTCCCAGGTCGATATCTTGAAAAAAAAATTTTCCGATTTTTTCGAGCCGGAAAACGGTAAGGGTACCCCCTTTGCGTCGAAAAAATCCGAAAATTTTTTTCTCAAGATATCGACCTGGAACCTTCGCCATTCGATTCAGTGACTCATTCTCGTTCTAAAACACTATAATTAGAGCCTTTTCCGACAATTTTTAAAATTCGTCCTTTTTGGGGTAGGGAATCCTATGTTAAATTTCCCGGAACGACACTTTTTTTTTTTTAATTTCGAGATATCGACCTGAAATCTTCGCCATTCGATCCAAGTCGTATACTTCCCAACCGATTTCAGCCACGAGAAAATTCGAAAAAAATTTTTTCCTCGGAAAAATCGATTTTTTCGAAATCGGCATTTTCGGCGAAAAACGGAAAAACGTTTTTCGGCATAAAACATGGCAAAAAATTTTTTTAGAATTTTTTAACCCACAAAATCGGTTGGGAAGTATGCGACTTGGATCTAATGGTGAAGGTTTCAGGTCGATATCTCGAAATTTTTCAAAAAAAAGTGTCGTTCCGCAAAATTTAACCCAGGATTCCCTACCCCAAAAGTGGCCAAATTTAAAAATTCTCCAAAAACCTTTTGTTTGTACTGTTTTAGATTGCAAATTCATCACTGAAGCGAATGGCGAAGGTCCCAGGTCGATATCTTGAAAAAAAAATTTTCGGATTTTTCGGAAGTGAAAAATAGACAGGCAGTACCCTTACCCTTTTTCGGTTCGAAAAAATCCGAAATTTTTTTTTTCAAGATATCGATCTGGGACCTTCGCTATATAGATATAAGAAAATGAATTTGGGATGATGATAAATAATCGTATTAAAATAAATAAAATGTGGAGACAAAAATATCATCGTCGTCTTCGCAGAGTAATCGGAAATTGTCGTACTCTTCACCGAGTATTTGAAATTTTTCATAGATTATTTGGCAGTTTTTATTGGGAGCCACGACATTGAAGAGACAGTGAGTTTTCGGAGTTGATCCGAGAAAATAAATAATGTGAATAAATAATCGCATTAACATTAATGAAATCTAGAGTCAAGACTAACCATACTCTCTAAGAAGTATTCGAAAAATACACTTCGTCGGTCATACTCGTCGCAGGTTATTTGGAAATAGCTTTTTTGGGCGTTATGACATAGAAGAGAATGAGCGAGGGAGAGGACTCGAAGAGCCGAAAGTTGAACTAGAGTGAGCTCGAATGCTGTGAAAAGAGCTACACAGAGGGCGGAGTACAGCGAGACCACGTATGTATGTAATACGTGTATGTTTGAGAGGATACAGCGGGAGGAACGCGAGGGAGCGAGGCGCGGGGTAGCCAAGCGAGGCTGTCCGCAATTAAAATAATTCCCTTTCTGCCTGCAGCCGAGCGGAAAGAACTTACCAGCACCCTCGCGGGTACCCGGATGGGAAAGGGGGGTACGAGAACGTCCGCGGGCGCTCACCCCATTGCACCCTCTGGCCGCAGAAACGCCCCCTGTTCCTTCGTCCCTTACGTACGAACATGGTAAGCATAGCTATTTTAATTGTGTCGCGGCGATGCAACCGAGAGAAATAGAAACAGAGCTGAGGGTGCACGGGGAGGGCCAGAGACTTGGACGGGCATGACCGGTCCAGACGCAGGACACTCGGAATTAAGGCTCTTCCCGCTTATACCTCTCGAGCGAGATGCGATTCCAACCTCTGGGTATGCGGAGCTCGAGGATGACCGAGCAACGCGCCGCGCATTATGCTTTACTCCCGAGAATTGCGAGGGTGATTGCGTCTCACTGCTCGGCCAGGGCTGTCGAGGACATTGCACGAGACGGGACTAAACATGGATCCGTAGATGCGCGGGCAGAAGCGAGTTCTGATGACTGGCGAGACATCCAGAATATGTTAATTTTTCGTTGAACTCGCGAGGAAAATTTCTGTCCGATCTTTATCAAGACGGCTTCTGTATTTTTTAATCTTACCCAGCTACGTGAAACAAGAATCTCTCGATGCAAAGAGCCGATTTGATCAACTTCCGACTAGTAACCGATCGATTTACTTTCGGGTCGGATCATCCGCTGTCTATCGCTGACTCCTCATTCGACGGAATTAGTGAGGAGCTTGAGAAACGCGGAATCCGCGGATGCTTTCGCGAGGTCGCCGATGCCGCGGATATCTCCACCGCGGTTAAATTAATTCGGGCGAAATCTCGGTTAGCCTCAGAAGTGCAGAAGGGTGCGCGTTTACGCATTTTTCCTGCACCATGGCTGTGGGTACGGAGACTTGTAGATCGAGCTTTTCACGGGGAGAACGCTCAACGCAGCTTGGGTTTTGCAAGCGCGGAGTCTGGAAAGAACGGAGCGAGGGGAAAGATGAGCCGGAGCTGGTCCGTTTCAAGAGGGGACGTCTATTTCCATCGCTTTATTCTCCCTCGTTCCGCAGAAACATCCACGAATGACTGAGCCTTGACTTGTGCCATGAGCAGCGGGCATGCCATAGAATAGGCGAGCTGCCGTGGCCTGTTTCTTCTTGGTCGCATTCAAGTGCCGGCGTTTTCACTAGAGTTTGCACTACTCAGGACGGTCGTAGAATCCGCTGGCAGAGCATCCGTCATTTCCAGATCGAAGACCTTCCATTGGAATCTCCAAACCAATCTTGACTGGGCCGGATTCATGAATTAAAGTAGCATCGGATTTAGAAGCACAGCGTTCATTGAGTGCTCTAGTGGAAATGGAACGCAGGCCCGGTACTGGCCAACGGTGGTGGACAAATACTGGCCGACGCTGAGCCAATACTGGTCTCGTGTGTCGTTCCCACTAGGCTGGCTTCTACGAGGCCTGTGAAAGGGATCCGACGACATGCCCGTTAATCGTCTCGTCTCTATTTCTCTTCTTACAGGTAGTCGGCTCTCGGTCTTCTACATCTACGATGAGAGGCTCGACCTGCCGCGGAGGCGCGTGCGAACAGGCGGTAAAATAAAAGAACGCGTTACCATTATGGGACCAACCAACCGACGAACGGGCTTGAAACCGTCGAGCCTGCTTCTCGAGACGCAAATATAATGGAAGCCGAGGCGCGACGTTTTACCGGAAGCTTTTGAAAGTTCAGAAAAAGGCGAAGAAAAAACAAGCAGTGCGATGGAAGAACTGAGTTAAACAAAGAGGCGGAACGGATCGCGTTGATTTCTCGTCTTCCTCTCATCGCAACGCTAAACTCGGATAAAAGAGCTTTACAAGGCAAAATTACGGGGATTATTGTCAAAGAGAATGTGCCCGCTTGTCTGGGGCACGGGTACTTCATTTTTGTACCTACTCTGCGGGATGATTTGGACGAATTCCCTGCGCGGGTGGGAACTTTGCATGTATGAAAAAGACTGTTAACAAATTTGCTTGATGCTTCCTAAGCAAGATTTTTTGTACTTTGACACTATAAAAACTGAGATCTGAAAATATTGAAATTTTTTTATCTGTTTTTACTTGCTCAGGCGAGAAAAGCCCGTTTTTACAACTGCACAGCAGTGAGTGAGTTTGGTGTTTCTGAAGAATGTCGGCCGTCCAAGCTCTTAATCCTACCGAATTATTCATTCGCATGAAACAATATATATATGTGTATGTATGTGCAAAGACATTTTGAAAAAGCGGTTTTACGATTTTTTCTATCTGAAATGAAATCTCTTGAAGTGAAAAAATTTAAGGCTATAAAGTACCGATACAAGGGCGTCGAGAGTCCCTTCGTGCAGGATATTCCGAAGATATATTAAAAAGTTGGTGGCTATCCGAAGAGTCGACATCACCTGCTGTGATGTGGCAATTGGACAGACGATTGTGTCGAAAAAAAAAGAATAAAAAAACATTAAGAAATGAATAATAAAGAAGCCCACCACGAGTCCAGCGACGATCCCCAGGTCTCGTTCCACCGACGGAATCTCGTTATTATCACGCACCAATTAAACGCGTACAGCCGGTCTGCCAAAGATATTAGAGGCAGCGTAGCGAGTCGGAGGTCGAGTAAAAATAAGTAATTAGAAATACCGCATGGATAATATACGGTGCAATTAAGGCCGAAAGAGGGCCACCTAGCCAACCACCATCAGCATCACCGCAGAGTGAGCTCGTTGCTTGTGGAGTGAAAAACAGTGGGTTGGGGTGGGGCGAAGGGAAAATTCGAGAGAATGATAGAGAAAGCTTCTATATGTAGGAGAACAAGCCTCCACCACCACCCCTAACCCGGCACCGCCGCACCTCTTCCGAGCGGCGCGAGCGTCACTCCCGGCATTCCGTTTCCTCGCGGAGGTGGAGCCTCCACCGGATGCGGATTCATAATTAAACACGCCCTTAAAACAAAATCATTACGGCTGTGTCGGTAGCGGCGCCGAAGAGTAGGAAAGCTGGAACACAAGGAAGGAGGGTGAGTTATCGAGAGAAGGTGGAATGAGTGGAGTGGAAGCTCGAAACGTTGCGGGAGGAACGCGACGCGACAAAGAAGCAACCACCCCCCAGACGTGCCGCCCCTTCTTCCGGTGTGGCGGGGGTGGATACCCTCTCGGTCGACCAAGGGATAGATCTCTCGTTTCTGTACCTGCTCATCGCGGGTAGCTTTCTTCCATCCCGCTACTGTGGCTCGTCCTTGCAGGGCGCGAATTCTCTGGTAGGAATGACACGTGGGGCGGGTGATGATCATCGTTGGACGAGCACTAGACTGGGCTTTGCAAGTATTGGGCCTGCGTGCAGCTCAGACTAGGGTTTTCTCTTCGGAGTCTTTTGATTGGCGTACCGAGACGCCGATCAAGCTGTTTCTTCACAACATCTTCAGTTCCTATGATGGACCACTGAAAACTTAAAGAGTGACAACGTTCCGATCGTTCGTCAAGCTTCGTCTGTCTGATTTGGTTGATCGGTTTTAGTTCGGGTGCGGTAATCGGGAACGGACGAACTGGCGGACAATCGAGGACACCCCGGGGAAGAGAAGGGTGCACCTGCCTTACAATAGTCGAGTGGGGGCGAGTCAGTTCGGCGGTGTAGCAGCAGCACCGGTTGGTGCGAGATGGGGTTGGGCATGCGAATACGGAGGATCCCGGGGATTCGAACGGGAACCACCCACCGAGTCGACCGCGCCGGTCCGGCCGGCCTGCGAGATGGCAGAAGCACGAGAGCACCTTGCCATTTTCTGACACCCCTCGACTGTTCTATACATCGGTCGAAAACACCGTGTTATACACATGCATGATTTTGGAATCGTAGTGATGCGTTTCTACGCGGCCACGACGCTTGGGACTTTTAATCAAGTTCCAATAGGTCTTTCTGATACAATCCAGTGTTTAGGGGGAGATTTCAGGAAAATCGATCGTAAGCGAGAATTCGACGACCTTTTCGAAGATCACCACGTAAGAATTGTTCCACCGCTCAGACTTGAAATCCGAACCGCAGCCAGACAATTGATCATACTTTTCCCTTCTCACCTGCAACATGTCGCAATCAGAAGTTATTGATTCTTCATGAAGATGATATAAGTGATGACGCTTGTGAATTTTATTTGGTCTGCAAACGTAGAGCAATGTATAGAAGTTTCACGGACCTCAAATCCATTCTCGTGCCAGATCCGTCGTTGATCCCGCTTGTGCTTAGCATGTTCCGTCAGCGGGCAAAGGCAGGCTCAGTTTGAAGAAATAAAAATAACCGGGTGCTGGGAAAATCGTCGAGGCAGCTTCGTCACGTTGTGTCTACCGTCAACAGTCTTCGTCGTTATGCCGTCGTGACGTATAGCGAAGACGCGAGATGAGAAACGAGTGGCTGGAGGATACGCGCGACCATCAAAATGCGAAACGTTCGCAAACGAGTCACGATTGTCTAATTACGGGAGGCTAAATACTGCTCTGACGTTCGTATTATTTTTTTTCTTCTTCTGCCCGCCGGCCCACCTGCCGTTGCAATATTATCATATTTAGTATGCGCACTTAGGAAGCCAGCTTAAATAAGCCCCCGGAACCTCGAGCTGCCCGCGGAAGCAACTCGCCGCGGGGCCGGGCACGAGTCTAATAAGTTCGTGTGCACCGGCCGAGAGCCGTCATATTTATGCGCAAGGTTCACCTTAACCCCTTGCCTACAAGTTACAGCCCACGTAGAATAACCCGAGCCACCCTGCAGCTCCAAGTTCTTGGACCGCGCGGGCCTGTCGGACATTTTGCTCCTATCAAGAGCTCCGAGTTAGCTCAACAGTCCTTTCGTCACCATTTTACCGTCAAAATTGCCATGTGGATTTTCGGGACTCGGTCTGAATGACTAAGATGTAACTCTCTAAGATAAGAACTCATTCCTTTCTTTTCGAAATTAAAACCTATCTATGATATCGTCTAATGGGATTCATCCTGATTGGAGCATTCCAAACTCATCACTCGGTCGAGCGGGACAACGGAAAGCGTTCGATTCGCACGGCATGCAGCATTGAAGTCTCTTCCAATCCGATCCTTCCTTCCCTCTTCATCGGACCTTTGTGCCAATCGCTGCTACCTATCGCATCTCGGCTCATTGCTCTGGAAACGGATTTATGGACTGTGAGTCTTTGCACGCTTTTGGAAAGACCTTCGTTGCATGTCACAAAATAGGCAAAGGACACGCAAGAAATATTTCTGTACCTAATCAACCGCTATTTTTATTTAAGAATTAATTCATTTAGAGTCCAATCGGTCTATCCATACTAACTGTTCTCGCAAAAATTATACCAATTTTGAAACCAACATCTGTTACAGGAATGGTTCATCATCTCGCAATAAGAATGAAAAGTCTGAATGGATTTATCGCTGGATAACAATCTATTCAGGATTTCTTCCTGACTTCAATGTAGAAACTCGCATCGAAAACTGCTGTTCTAGATCATTATTGTCTTCATTTCTATGCTTTCACATGATTTAAATAGGAAGGCTGTTTTTAAGGGTTCTTCGCTGATCACTTCGCATTCCGCTGAATATTTTAAAAAATTATAAATTTTACAATATATTTTCCTCATCTCGAACTCATCGTTGGCAATTTTTATGCAGGAAAAAAAATCCAGTAGTCAAACAATACATTTTTTCACGGTTTTCCCACTTCAACGGGATAATATATGAAATTACTAAATGCCACGATTCCTTCGGGATTTTCCGGCTAGTTTTCCGACACCAACGTGTCTGCGGGAGCACGGTCGGTGGAGCGGTGAGGGACGGCTAAGAAAAGTTTTGGTTCTCGCGCGCGGGAACAGGGGAAGGAGATTCCGGGCGTCGGTGGAAGGAGAGGGTAGAATGGAAAGAGTTCTCGCTCCCGAAGAGCAAAGAGAGAAAAGCAGTACAGCGACAATGGTGAGCGAGAGGATACGCTGCTCATGCTGGTTGGTGGTTCACGGTGAGCGCGAGAGCTACGAGAGGTTCTAATTTACCGAGACGCAGGGACTTTGCGTCTGAGACCGCGTCGGAGGCTAACTGCTAATTTAAGGGTTAATTCCTTGGGAGACAAGTTGGCAGAGTTACGACGAAAATATTCATGGCATTATGCATACGCTTAGGCGCTGCCCTGGCGCGGCCGGCGACCGGTGTCGCTAATAAAAATTAAAAAGTCTAATTGCGAAAAGCCGCACTCTCGCGCTTTTCGTAAGGCGTGCCCTGTTCTTATGGTGCTTTTGTATATGTATATTGTGTAGACATATATATATATACATAGATCCGTATATTTGGAACGCCCTCGCCCACGTGTGGGACGAAATCCGATGGTGTCTATAAGTTCTCTTCGGACCCCAAGCGAAAAATCCTAAGTCGAGGTCGTTTTTTCTCGTGTATGCATGAAAAGACGAGCGACCAATGCGAAATAACACCCTCTCGCTATCCGTAATCTAATTTGCACGGGAGTTTCGACGCTCCGGCAGGATTTTTCCACCGAATCGACGATATTGAATTCACAATACGGATAAATCTATGATACGAGACGGAGAATTGTATCGCGGGGCTTGGGTCTCCGGGCAAACTGCACACGAGGGTGATGTTTCGATAAAATACTGCCGACGATGATCAAATCTGCCTCAGTTATGCGACGGCGTCGTACAAAGCCCGGTCCCGGCGAGGTAGAGAATGAATAAAATTTCGCTAGCTTATAAATATACTGGGTTATACTTTTGCAACACTTTGAGAGGTCCATTTGTCTATAAGTTACATATATGATTTTTGCAGAATAATGGACAAATGAATTTACCTATTATAGAGCTGAAGCTTATTTGCTGGATTTGAGCATTTTTATTTATTTGTTGTATGTGCGTTGTGAAAGGGTTGATCCACCAATAGAAACCACAGAAAAAAAAGAAAAATTGCTGAAAAAAATACTCGGCCGAAAGACGTTTTTCCTTTTCGAACCAAAAATCACAAGTGCTTCAAAGCAAAGAATAGCACAAAAAAATTGTATAAATTGTTTCCCCACATAGATTCCGAGATACAAGAGTTTAAAATAGTATGAATTGTCACGCGCTGTATATGCCGCGTGAAGAACAAAATTCATCCTTAAAAATGTATCTTTCCAGACTACTGAATTAAAAATTGTTTACCCTAAAAAAGCACTACATTACTAATTATGCATGAAAAAATCGGTCTGCGCCCATGGATTTCCGGGATGTTCCGAGTTGAAAAAGCTTGGAACCTGCATACGAATCGCTCCCCAGGTTTCAACCCTTATACGAGCATAACGTTGGAACCCCTCCAACCCCACCATAAAGAAACGTCGATCCGTGACGTATTCCCTTAAGTACTTTCCAAGTTATGAAAACCGGAGATCGCGGCTGTTGACTTTAAATAACTCGAAGATTCGTCCTATCGTCGAATTAAATTAGTCCCCGGTCCCTACGTGTCTAACATCGACCTATATTCCATCTACAATATTGCAATCCTTAGCGACTCGCAAAGTCCTGTAACGAGCTTGCCCCTGCGAACAGTTAAATAAAATAAGCAAAAGGAAAAGAGACAAGCAACTCCCAGAACCGTGGCGTCGATTTGCTCGGCGTCGCCTTGGAGGGTGGAAGGGGGGGGGGGGGGGGTCACTTCTTCTCGTCCTTTCGGCACGGTTCGGTTGTAAAAATAAAGGAAATTTATTTGCGTAATTCGAGTGAGCGAGGGAAGAATTGCGGAGTGGGTTGGGAGGGAATGAGAGTTACAGCGTATGTTTTCCAGGTCTGCAATTATACTCTGCGTTGAAAAGAGAGAGAACTTCGAGCCCCTTGGTCGTCGTCCTGTTCCACATCCCCCCCGCCGCTCACGTCCCACAAAGGACGTTGAACGAGAGAATGAAGAAGAGTAGAAAGAAAAGAGCGCGAGAGTAAGAGTTGAACGTCGGAGAGTGGCAATATAGTTTCCCTAATGGCGCTTAAAAAAATCTTAAAAAGACGATATTAAGGATGTGACTACGGCGAGCAGGAAGGAACTGAAGGAACTCGAGAGTGAGGGAGCGGAGCGTGGTTCGGGCTGCGCCGGAGAGAACGAGAAGATAGAAAGAAATAAAGAAGGAAGGTCGGATGGGATGAGGAGGATGGCGAAAGAGGGTTGGGGTTGGGGGGAGTGGGGGTAAAGGCGAGGGTGCCAAGGTATGGGTCGTTCCAGCTCTGGTTAATCGCCGTAGGACAACCGGAGAAATGAGCGAGCAGTACCTTCCACTTTGGTAGCAAGGGCGCCGCTCGTACTTGCACGAGGTGCGAGAGATAAAGAAAGAAGAATCGTAGCTCGGAAGCAATGGTGAGGCAGGGCGCGTAGGGAGGAGAAACGAGAATGGTGGGAGCGGAGCTGCCGAGTCGTTGGGCGGTGTAAGAGGTGGAGGAATTTAAAGAAGTGTCGAGAAAACTGGAGGCCCGGTGAAAAAACGCGGAGAAATTAAAGATGAACCTTGAGTGAAATGGGGCTCGAGTTTATAAAGGGCTTTCTCTCTCGCCTCGTCGGATCTCTCGAACGTCTCTCGTGACACCCCCCCCCCCCCCCCCCCCAACACCTCCTGCTCTTCACTCCTTCGCACTTCTTCAACTCTCTCGTTTCGTTTAATCAGAGTACTCTGCGACGCCCCGATAGGTCTTTAACACCCTCGGCAACGATTAGGGATTACGTCGGGAAAATATTACCGGATGTACGTGATAACGCGAAGTACGGAAAGAATTTTTACGGTTTTTGCGTAAAAATAATAAATATTCTGCTTTCCGAAATGTTATATTATACCCGTTATATTTGCATGATATTTCCTTGCAGCTGGAGTAAATGGAGGATGTAATGAGTATTAGTACGTGTGAATTTATTGACAGTACATACGGTCCATTAGACGTTTATAACTGCGCTGATAAAAAATATCAATTACTCAGATAAAATTTGCTTGAGAACTGCCAAAAAGTCATGACGTTATTTTAACTCTACTTTTAATTATTCCTATTTAATGATGAAGTTTGTAATAATTCACCGAAAAATAAGTGATTATACGATATTAATTTCCATCTAGCGTGTTCAAAAGTAGATTTCTCTCGGTATTAATGCAGAGGGTAGTTAACCAGAAGCATTCGTGGAATAAATTATTGACGAGGATGGGAATAAAACGTGTCAACTTTCGGATGTCCCCGAATTACTTGATTTCACTGTCAAGAACCTTTCGATCTTTCGGACGAGATGCCTTACTCCTGTCGTGACATCTTAAGCCAGTCGAGCGTGTCTCTTCCGCGGTACAGCACCCTCCGGCTTCTGCCGGAGGTATGAAGCGAGATAAAAAAAAAAGAAAAACTGGGGAGAGGGAGAAATGAGGCCCTCGAGCGGAATACAAAGTATCAATCAGCCCTTCGGATGAGGAAACTCGGGGTGTGGGCGAGCTGTGAAAAATACTCGGTAATTACGACACCCCCGTTGAAAACTTCGGCACAAATATACATAGCACACTTTATACCACCGTCGTTGGGCTCTCGTCCTTCCTCTGCAATCGTTTCAGTCTCTCGATATAAAAGCCCCTCGAGTACCGTGACGGAGGATAGATCGGCGTGGTTCACCCGCCGGTTACTCGAAATCTTGATGAAGATGTTAAATTCCACGGGACCGAATTGAAAAAGTAGAACGAAGAAATAATTCGCGAATGTTTCCACTCACACTTCGCGCAAGAAAAATGTACAGAAATTAAATCGAGAAAAAAAGTCATCTGGCAAAAATATGCAACGAAAAATTATAAGAACTTACGATACGAAAAAAAAAAAAAATGTATCGGCACACTGAACATGACATGCACAAAAAAATCAAGTGTGCTGCTCGTCAAATTAACCGAATCGAATGTTTCTTGACTTATGAGTAATTTAAAATGACACCAGAGTGTCTTTGCGAAAGCTGAGTATTACGGTCTGTCTGTGAGGCCGCTTCAACCCTCTCTACTGGTAAGCGAAATTCCCTTACTCCTCGATTTCCCTACTCACTTTACTATTATTATTTTGTTTATTATTTATTTAGATTCAAGCGTCATGGTTACAAGTGCGCAATAATGGTGGGAATGAAAAAAACGCGAAGAAGGAGAAAAGGCGCTCTAGTGCTTGTATACACATGCCTTAAGTGCCAAACATAAAGCCGGGAGTCGGTTTGCGGATCCGTAGGGGGCAAAGCGGGATGCGAGGGTAATTACGAAATTCAAATTAACTCGAAAAACGAAACGACGGTATACTGGTACGCGTCGTTTTTTTTTCTTTTTTTTTTATAAGGTTCTCCTTCGTTTTCTTTTATAAGGCGGCCTAGTCGACGAGGTAGATACGAGACGCGAAACGTCGGGACTTTCACGTCGAGCTCATCCGCGCATCAAGCACAGCTACTTCGCGAAGCCTAATATACTAGACCGAGAACGTATAACTTGAGGGGGCGGGGGGAGAATGTGCTTATATAGCATTCACCGGGTGCCAGAAGCAGCTCAGGTACTACCTGAGTCCGCGCTAGCAAGTACTCTGATATATTTACCTGCTCGAGAGGCTTTAATTATACCCGACTCTGCGGATAAAAATAATACCTGCCTATCTAATTAACGTCGTTGCAGGGTACGCGGCTTATTTGCTCGACCGCTCGTGCGTCTATACGACTCCATGTGAAATGCCGCTCGTCGTGCTCTCAATCCTCGAAAGGCATGTGCAAAATCTTGTTTTTTTTCTACTGTTATCTTTTCTGCTTCGCAGGAGTTTCGTAAATCTTCTCTGCCTAACGAAAAATCTGCTCCGAAAGATAAAGTGGATATCGCTCGGTATGGGAGCCTGAGAGTATGAGTAACCCTCTACTATTTTAGTGGGAGCCCCACACAAGACTAGTGTTGGTGCATCGTCGGCCTGTCTTCACCCAACTTCGTCCAGTGCCGGTTCATTTCCACTGGAAAGAAAATTCGCCTGCACGCTTGTGTAGAAAAATCAATTCATTTAATTCTACTTTGTCACTTTTTTCGATCTCGTATGAAATTGTAAGAATCGAGAGAATTTTATTTTCTTCGGCAGACCACGAGTGAATTTTATTTGAGTCGTTGATATGTTTTTTCAGTGCACTATCCTTATCAAGATGACGATTGGCGAATCTTAAAATCCAAGGTAAAAAAATATGGCTGAAAAATAACATAACACATGGTTTATTTTTCTGATTATTCTTATCACATTTTTTCCACTTCAAATCTGCACTCGAAGATGCGCGGTTGCGATAAAAAAAATTAGAAAAACGTAGCAGCATGCGATATCAAAACTGATCTAACTGGAGCGCGGGCAGAAAGAAAAGCGACTTCTGCCCGCGGTTATCTGAGAGAATAACAGAAGGTCGTAAAAGTAAAGCCGCTTCCATATGGATCGGTGGAGATGTACGACTGAAACCGACTCGATACGGACTCGCACCGCAGATGAGATTCGAGGTTTGGTGGCGTCGAACCGACGTGTGTACACCGTCGCCCACCAACGATGCGGCATTACGAGCGGCATAAAAAGTTACAGTTACATTATAACAAACCGTCATGAACTGGAAAAGTGAGCCGAGCCGGAGAACTGCATCAGCACAGGTGCAGTAAAGCGACAAAGACAAGAGACTTTCCGCGTCTCGCTCGCGACTCACGATGGAAAATATAAATCCAGATGAGTTGCCACGCTATCGGTGCTGGCTGAGTTTCCGTCGCAAGGATAACGCGCTGGTGTTCAACGTTGGTAAATAAAAAAAAATACATATAAATTTCCGGTGCTCGAGCGGGATGATTATCATTGGCTCGCGGAATTGCTTTTTATTATTTATCGTAGCGGGAGAAGAGCCGAAGGGACGAAGAATAATTTTAACGCTGATGATGTAGGATAGGAATGAGAATAGTAGGGGGTGGATGAAGGAGAAGCGGGTAGCCCGAAGAGGCGCGGGGTGTGCGCGTTCGGGCGAAGGCAAAGTCGGAATAAACGGAAATTACTGGGACCATCTTGTAATTATACGGCTAATAGGAACGTAATTTAGTGTCTCGAACTCGAGTTACCGCAGTTGCGCGGGTCGAGTAAGCAGAGAGCTGAAGGAGGTACCGCCATCAGCCCTGGGATCGCACGGGAAAGTGGCCGGCCATCGCGGCAAAATTAAAATAATAAACGGCATCGTTAGGATTCATCATTTGATTTTAATTTCCATTTCGAAATGATTGCGCATTATCTCCGGGCCGTAAACCTTCCGGAATCTACTAGCGAGGGTCGTGGCGATGCGAACGTTCGCGGAGGTCGACCTGCTTTTTTTTATATATTCTGCAGAGCACGAGCGTTTCTCATCGACCGATAAATTCGACTTGTACGGTTGTCACGGCTAGAGCTGAGTGCGCGATGGCTTTTTCGCACACTTATAACATAAATGTTATGATTGATCATTCGAGGAAAAATGCATTTTAAAGCTCGCATACCGCCCAATCGCGGGTTGATGACTGAACATCGACCGCATGATAGGATGAGGATTCGGTCGTAGAAGCGGAGAGTTGAGCATTGTCAGGGTTTAGTCGGTAACAACTCCATGCAGACTCGGCATTATTCCGGATACCATTTTCCACTGGCAATGGAAAAAAAGATTGGAAAATTGTGGCATAGATTTCCTGCAAGACGGTATGGGAAGTACGTAGCGGTGTATATGTTTCCCAACACCCGAGACGGAAAGAAAGGACAGCCGGGCATCCCGGAATGGCATCGCATATAATAGCACCGTGTTTGTGGCCACCCTCCCGGACTTGCACGTTGCGCTCTTCTGAGACGATATAAATCCCGTGTTGTGCCGTAAGAGCCGTCTTGGCGTTAGGATCTTGGCCGGGACCGGCGAGGAACCTCGGCAGCGTCTTCGCCGATAAATAATCCCAAGACAATGGACACTGTCCAAAACACGGTAGATCTTACGCCTTTAACTTGCCTGCTGATGGCGCTCCACGCGAAGTCTAAACCCTTGCCTCAGTCCGGGTTCCGCGTTACTCCTCTTATTCGCAATGGCACCCCCACCTCTTCCCTGCCGTTAGTTCAGTTCACCCACCAACACGCGGAATTATAATGTTTGTTTCTAACAAATTACCATGATAATACCACGGGCGACAGTCAGGAATCGCGGACCCCTGTCTTCGGTCTTATACACTTAAATAACACGAATACTAACAATCACTGTGGGACGCGATTCAGCGTTAACCCTAAAGACACAGAACTTATCCAATGTACGATTCGGTGTAGTGTGAGACAAGAAGAAAATTGTTGCACTTGATTGTGAAAGAATATTAAAGACAAAGCTAATTTCGAACCTCGTTCAGATAAAAAAAAGAAAAATTGTAGGGAAAAAAAGACGGTCGTTTATTAAATAGATCGTATTTATAGCTAGTTTCGAATTTCGATCACTCCACGTGGCCAAAAGATAAAACCAAAGTGGAATGGATTAAACTTCCGCATGTCGAAGACATATTTCTTACTGTTTAGGTCCAAAAAGAGGAAGTCGAAAGATAGTCTTTTCACATAAATGCGTAACGTTGTTCTGTTACCACAACCCGTTTCTACGATGAGTCTGCTTTGGATCCTAGATATCTAAACGTCACTGTGAGCCTGACTGTTGGTAGTTCAAGTGTCATAATTTCTAACTCGAGTTGCACAACACGGTCTGAATGAAGACACAAAACTTTTTTGCGAGTCAGTTGTAATCATGAACTAAATGAATTGGGAGCAAATTCTCGAATCCATTCTGGAAGATGGCCATCTTCCATCTCGGTAGTACAGTTGAGCCGTGAGTACCGAAGGAGAGAACCCCCGGTGTGCGCCGGCATATCCTGGAGCGCGCGTGGCGGCGAGGAGTGGCGGCTCCCGGCTCCAAGGAATTATTAGATATGCAACCACGACGGCTTTTGCCCTCCTACCGGTGTTATTAAACTTAGTTATGAATGCCCATTAAAACTGTAAAGGAAATGCATTAGCTCTCGGGCACCGGGAAAGCCCCCTCAAGCTGACAATGCTCCTTCTAGGTACCGGTTGAAGCCGATGGTGGTGTCGGTGCTGTTCCTGGTCCTGCTCGACCCCCCACCGTAGAGTGCGAGCTATCCGCATCCCTGGCGGGGAGTCTTTCGTATCCACCGCCACCGGAAGTGAACCTTGATAGGAATACCTTCTATATCTATAGCAAACTACGCTATGCGAGAACTCAAACTGAGTGCATCTGCCTCACCTGCGACTCCGGTATTCCTCCCGACGCTCGAAAAATTAAAATGGTACCTACTGTCGAGGAATTATATTCCAAACGGAAATAGTTAAAATATAAAAATTCCAGGCCCCAATTGGGGATTTATTTAAGCGGTGAATAATTTTTATTAGGTTTAGAATCGATTGCGAAATCTCGCTGCCACTCGCCATTAACCAGTAATGGAATGGCATGCGCGCTGGTAAGTCTCGATAGGTATCATTTTTCGATAAAATATGTAATGAAGAATGGTAGAATTACCCTTATCGCTGTAGGGAGAGATTGTTGTAAATCTCTGCTCAACATTGAGGTTTAAAAATTGGATTCAATTTAATAAATAAATAACTGAAACTCATAAGATTAACCCTATAATTATCGCGTAAAAATGTATATACATGCATTTAAGTGGTAAGTTGGTTCATGATTAAAAACTTAATCGTATGCTGAAACATCCCCCCCTTCGGTGCCCGACTAAAGTCTCCCTATTTTCGGCTATGCAAGTAAAATTATCTGCAAAACTTTTCCATCTCAGTAAGCAATAATAACGTACCATTATTTTTGTCACTTCGAAAAAATTAAGGTACCTGTCGCCACTCTCTATTTTAATCTTGAATGGGAAACATTAGATTCCGGGGCGTACCGAAGCCACCGCAATCCCAAGGACCTATGGTTCCGGTTCCATGCGTAAAGGCAAAGACAATTGGCGTACGTATAGCGAACCTACCAAGGAACAAACAAGGCCCTTACAAATTTCTCGACTCCACTAAGATTTGGTCACGGCGATTAGTGGAAAATTATTGCCATTGCCCTGGCGCTGTACGACTCGAGATCTCGAGGGGAGTTACTTCGCAATGGAACTACCGGTCCGTTCCTTGGCGGGGCGAGGAAGAGGCGTTTCGTGTATTTTAACGGGCAAGTTTGACAATAGGCACCGAGTCATCCGTACCGGTGTATAGTATATGTGAAACTCGGTATAAGCGTCTTGCTCGAGATAGAGGTGGCATCGCGTTCTACCGAGCAAAACGACCTCTATTATCTTATACCTCGTATTCTTGTACAATAATCATAAACGAGGAACGAACAATTATCGCCTTGACGAAGTTTCTGATCATTCACTTCTACCTCTTTCAAAACTAAGCCTTTAAATATCTGTGGTATTCGATGTCGGCCGAGACGATTAATGCAAAATCCAAAAGTCTCATTTTTCCAATAATTTTTTATGTAACCATTTATGAGTATAGATTGATTTTTAAACTGATTTACTTCAAGGAGATGTTTTACATCTCATCAGTGACAAATGTTTTAGGTATTTTCCTACCTCATTTAAATAGAAATAACGATATGCTGAAGTATCCAAACGGTATTCTCGGATAAAAGTACTTATGCTGAAAATAACTTTTCGAGTAAAATTTTAGAGTTCATAATAAAAAGACGAATGTTTCACACTTATGAAAATATTGATTTGCTTTTTTTTTGTAATTTTTTTCCAGTCCTATACTCGGCCGTGTTAGTTTACAATTGGCAGTTATGCGCTTTACGGACTGGCTAATTATTGTAGTTTCTCTTTCCGCAACGACATGCTACAAAAAATTTAGCAATTTTCATCTTGCCCACGACCTCCAGCGGGAGTTTGAATTTATAATTTCCGTATGTGCGCAGGGCGATCTTTCATAAAAGTCGGCAGGCAAAAATTACTTTTTAATTATCGCCGGGCGAATAGGCCCGCATTACGCGATACTATCACGAAACTCATATCCCGGCGTCAGTATAGTTTCGCCGTTGGAATCTCGCGGGTGTTCCGGGAGGAATTTTCTATTTCGTTCGCGATGCTGACCCTCCGTTCCCTCCTCCTTCGTTACTGCAAGCCCCCCCCTTTATCCCCTCACCATCAACCCCTTTCTCCACGAGAGATTCCGCTAGGTAGAAGCAGTTTTAATTTAGATAAGGCACCCTTCGGCCGGACGACTGGAACGTACTACCCACTATTAGTTAGGGGGTTGGGCCGAGAAAGAGTAGATTGTGCTCATCCGGCGTGGATATGCGACCAGCCATATTTTCACTTACACACTGCAAGACGAATCTTGTAAGAATTACCAATCATAAAAAAAAAAAAATTACCAAAACACATAATAGGCTTCAACTTACCACCTATAGTAGAAAATGTCAGATTGTCCAAGAATTCTTATCGTTGTGTCTAAGAAAGA
Organism: Listrodromus nycthemerus; assembly: GCA_963978505.1. Classification (NCBI taxonomy): domain Eukaryota; kingdom Metazoa; phylum Arthropoda; class Insecta; order Hymenoptera; family Ichneumonidae; genus Listrodromus; species Listrodromus nycthemerus. The sequence continues at coordinate 20,515,250 of OZ021681.1, forward strand.
TATTTATAAATGCGGTATTTCTTACCATAAATGGCGACTTCTGACTACGTGGATTTTATGCTCTACTATGCATGAAAACATCTCTCAAGCAATAGTCATTTTTATCGGATCCGTCTCTTCTTAGAAAATGTGCCTTTAGACATTTTCTGTATACATTTCGAGAGTTATCGACTATCTCCGGCTTTGCATTTTCGGGCAATAAATTAGACTCTCTCGATGCCGCATCCGGCGCTGGTGAAAAGAACCGTGAATTTAAACTGGTGCGAGAAAAAGTGAAGAACGAGTGTACGGATGCGGGTGAATCGCGGGTATTGTCGGGACACGGGTTATTGAGCACCGTCCTACATACATCGTTGGAAGTTTTATGAGGATATGCGTGACACTTTGGTATGAGTCTCGCGTGACCCTATATTCCTTTCTCTCTGCCATATACACCGTAAAAAAATGCGTGCCGAACCACGCAGAGTGAAAAACTCGCGAGGTATTTTGCTTGCTAAATTCGAACCCCTTATTCCCCACCCTAAAAACGGTGCCGGCTCGAATAAAAAAGTATCCGTCGATAAAGAAATTGGGATTTGATGTTTGAAAGATTTTTTTCTTTTAATTTTTCGGGAGTCTCACTTTAAGAGGTAGCTGAAGATAAAAGAAAGATGAAGACCATTTTCTTAGGATAATATTTTTCATAACGCCAGTTCAAATTCCTTGAATTTTATCACAAAGTTTTCGAAAAAAGTTACAATGATTTCGTAAAATAAGTGACAAGTTCGTTTTTTACTCACGAGACTTCAGTTCTCTGTTTTTGTAGTACATTATTTTTTTGTCATCGGTCACTGCTCATAGACCTAAAAAATTTGATTCTCGTTATTGAGTTTCGCCCTTTTCTCCACAGTGACTTGTCCCAAACTTCGCAAATTGTTTTTTTTCCCGAGAGATAAAACATTGTCAAAAAAAAAAATTATTTGCAAAAAAATTGCAGCAGTGTTCCATGTACTCGATGCGACTCGGTGGTCTCCCGGCGCTCAAGGATTCCAAAAGTTTCACAAAACATCAGAAACTGGGCCGTTTACCGTCCGCCGATAAATCACCGGTCTACTCCGGGTCTGCGACGTCGGAGTGCTAAAAGTGACTTCTTTCAGTCCTCGCAAGGGCGATTCTCGTCGTCGCGATAACCGGAGAGTCACGAGTCGGGCGTCTCCGCCGGTTCGTTCGGTGGAGCCGCGGTAAATTTCCAAATTAAAGAAGTTATTCCATTTGGGCAGCCAAAGGGGTGTGAACGCTTTCGCGTTCGTATTATCTCGAACCTCGCGACAAAAGATAGCGAGTGAAGCGAGAGGAAACAGAAAGACGGTCGGAGTACAGAAGAGGGACACGGCGATGGCGGCTGGCCGAGTTAAAGGGGTGAGAGGGGCGAAGCGGGGGTGCGGGAAGATCCAGAGGAATGAGAGGACGCGTTTAGACGTTCGTTCCGCTGGTAACAAAGATAACTCTATGCAATAAAAATGATTCAAAGTTTCCCGCGGCGGATGGTGGTTCCGATGGCGGAGTCGGTTGACAATGGCGCGTCTTTGTCTCCATCCCCCTCGGTCGACCCCCCGCCCGTGTCCCCCTTGCTCCCAGTCGCGGTGCTCGGCGACACCTATCTTCCGGTTTAAAGTCCGCACTCGCCTCGGCTCTCGCTCCAGAGCCGGAGGAACCGCCACGCTAACTTTTATTATTTACGACTGATATTTCAGTTGCGCCCGGGAACCCACCACTTCCCTCCCGCCCTTTTACCTACGTCCCTGCGCCGTATTAACGCCCTTGCCGGAAGTCGTATTATCAAATCCGGAGGAACGGTAGGGAGGTATCATCGCTTGTCGACGACTAAATTCGTAAAGCCACTCCACGTTTCTCTGACATTGGTGGGCGGTACCCTAGCTCACGTGACCTACCGGAAGTGACCGCAGAATGGAATTTCATTGACACGGTGAACGGTCGGACCCGAAACGGCAATTTTTCATTTCGAGGTTTACAAATTATTGTTCTTAATGTCCACGGCAAAATGTTTCTAAAAAATCTTGTCCATTTAAAAATATTCGTCAACCCTTGACTTTTTTTCCAGTTTACCTCCGATATCGACATTTATCGATATTGTCGAAAAATGCCGCAATCTCCATTATCGACGTTTTTTGAATACCATCGATTCGAACCTGGAATGGTTTAAATCGTCGATACTTAAATCGAGAACTCATTCTCGTCCTTCCTCTACATCCCTTCTAGAAACGCTCTCCATAGGAATTCCTCCCGAGAAACCACGATACTTCCCATCGCAACGCAAGAACCAAAGACAAAGACTCAAACCGATTTGCCTCAGCCACCGCGAAGAAATCGTCCCTCGAGTACGCTCGAGAGCGGAAGACGAGTCGGCGGATCGTCCAACAGCCTAACACGGAACCTGTGTTGGTTCACTCAAAGCCCGTTGTACTCTCCAGTAACTGATACAACGATTTTCACCCATACGAATATCGTTCGTCTAAGCGTACCAGCGTTCCATACGATAGCCGGGGCAAGGGTCTGAATTTGCATTTTATTCGCGGTGCGGTCCACTGTGGGCGAATTCGCGCGGCTGTAGCAGCGAGTCCGTTCTCTTCGGTGGACCAGAGCGGCCAAAGCGCGCGGACATTTACTTTAATTAAATTACTCCGGAGCGTCGAACAACCCATTTCCTATAAATTATCCCTTTACCGCTCTTTTGGATAAGGGAGGGGGAGAGGGGGGGGGGCGAGAGAGGAAGAGAGGGTGGGTGGAAGAGCGCCGAGGCATTAATGTACTCGCTGATCCCGCGCTCCCGTTCCCATTGAAATGAAATAAAAGCACCGGCGCGAACGAAACTCTCTGCCCGTCCTCTGCATAATACTGGACGCCGATTCTCTCCGTCTCTCACCGTCCCCGTGTCCTCGTCACGCTGCCTCTCGCACCATCCGCGTCCCCCTCCCCCTTCCCTTTCATTTACCGCGTAATCATTTTCCAAGTGCGGCTTCCTCGCCTGCACTTACAGGCACCTATGTGTATTACCACCAGTCGAGCTCCCCACCTCGCCGTCCCAGGCGCGTTCCCAACGTATATTTTATCAATGTGTACGAGAGAGTCACTCCCATGCGAAGTTTCCACAGAGAGCCAAGTCAATTTCACGTACACACGTGGATCCCATTGGAATTCAAGTGTCCTCGACGAATATCGGGCCTGAAGAATTGTTCTTCCGGGATTTTAATTCGACGAGAGGGGTTAAAACGACTCGTTGTTATGTATTTGGGACGCTTTCATGCTGCTTGTAAGTTGCTTTCTTTTTCAACTTTTTTTTCACTTGGTCTGGATCGATGAGATAGGGATTCGCGAATTGTTTTGTTTGATCCTTTGACGATATCGTGCCAAATAGTGGAAGGCCAATGATAAATATATATAAATATACATATATATATATTGGGTACTTTTTCGAAAGTGAATATGTATTGGGGATTTCTATTTTATTTTTGTTTTTTTTTATTATTGATAGAAATTGAGGTTTTAGTGTGGATGAGTTCGAGAAGAGTTTTGCCGAATAGTTCTTGAGATATAAGATTTAGATTACTGTTATTTAATTGAGTTTAAGATGATTCTTATCATAACCTCACCGCAATCTCGTCTCGAAGCACTCTAATAAACTTTCGGGCTTTCAGTAACGTCGGTGAAGGAAATAAACACTCTTCAGCTTGCTATTCAACGACTGAAATAGGTTTGTATTCTACTTTAGTTCTCGAATATCGATAAACAAATATCAATCCCTCAGTTGAGACGCGAAACGGCCCGAGCGACAGAAAAAGAAAACAAATACGGTGAGTTCGAAGAAAAACCCTCGCTCGAGCATAACAACACGACCGGTCCGTGGCCAATGACTATACTGCCGAGAATTACACACGATATTCCAGCGCATGCGCTCACCGACCTTTACTCGGCAGTCCGTCGCCGTCCGGCTTCGAGCCACGAGGTTACGCACGGAATAATATGGCGCGGAACGTTACACTCGACGATTGCGTTGTGTCTCTGGTCGTACGATGTCAGACCCATCGAAATAAATTCAGTAAAAACCGCCATGGCCGCAATATTGCCGCAGTTTGTTAACATCAAAGTTATTAATTGTTCTGTACTTACTTGGTAAGAGATTTCCTCGCCGTGTTTACTGCACGTTGCCGCGATGTTCAGCGTCAGTATACAGCAGTCCTCCGCATTCCAAACGTACAGCACGTCGTCCCGAACTTCGAGAATATTCCGAGTTTCCTTGGCACTTTTCGGCAAGCCATTTTTCAGTTCCTTGAACAATCGATGTTCGTTCAAATGCAGAGGATCGGTGCACGATGTCATTTCAACTCGTAATGAACACAAACACACACACAAAAACGTACACACGTAGACACTACGAAGCCGTTGCGTACACGGTGCACTCGCCGAGAGACGCCAGCAGCTGACTCGCAGGCGTGCCAACTTCGTAACGCCATTTTGCTCGGGCGCGCGTCCATGCTTTCTCACGGTGCGTACATTCAAACACGATGACTGCTCAGTGCACCGATTCAGAGATGATACATTTTGGGAATATCGTCAGTTTTGTTGGCACTTTTTTGTCATCTTTTCAGCTCCGTAGCAGTCGGCGTACGTTCACATGCAGAGGAACAGCGAACGAAATCATTTCGACGTTTACAAAACGTGCTCACAGGTGAGACGCTGCGAGTACGTTTCGATGAACGACACTCGGCGCGCGGCTCAACAGCTGATCGCAGAGTTGCCAACTTCGTAACGCCTTCGCGAATAACCGCAATTCGTGCCATCCTACGGTGAGTAAATTCAAACATACTGACACATTATCGCGCGTATTCATCGATGATACTCAATAATGATAAATATATTATAAATATATATTTCACAACATAATTGAGCAGGAGATTAAATAAACTCGAATAGGTTGAGATTTTAAAACGCGGTAAAATTTTCTGAAAACAATCATTGTAAAATGAAACGGATAAATAATCGGGTCTGTTAAATAAGTTAAAAATATTTTACATATAGTTCAATTTTTAACAAAAATAGTAATAATTACTTATACTGTGAAAGACGCTAATACGGGCTAGTAAAGGCTTACGAAAAAGTCTCATAAATGCTCACGACGAATTTCAAGAAATTCATAATCTATCAGTTTCAAAAGAACTGATCGAAAAGAGATTGCTAGAGCAAAAATTCGGATAGCGTAGAATTCGCAACCGAGGCCCCGGAGGGATTCGAACCCTCGATCTCCTGTTTACTAGACAGGCGCTTTAACCAACTAAGCCACGGCGCCAACTTCGGGAGGTATAATAATGTGTTTGGATAAAAATGTAGCTCATTGGAAGAATGCTAACAACTCTAGTCCAGCGATTCACATACGATCGAGACAAACATAAAATCGGAGTATGATGCAGCTCCAAACTGTTTCTCTGTTTAACCAGCCGAAAAACTGCTGATTTGCAGAGTGCAAACATCTCGATGTAACATCCCTGATTTTAAAGATATATTCAATGAACGATTCAGTCATTCGTAGGTTTCTATAAAGCAATCGTTGGAAAGAATCAACAAATAATTTCTTTTTATTGATCTTAAAAATGTAAAATGCTACGAACTGTTTTCTTAATGAGTTCTACAATTAGCGTTCTATTTATATGATCTAAAAAGAAAATTATTCAAATGATCTCGTGATTAGGCCCTTCGTATGACAGTTCCGACGTCTAATAAATTAAATGCGATTAAGATCGTTGGAAATATAAAAGAAATTCGCCCCCGGGTGGGCTCGAACCACCAACCTTTCGGTTAACAGCCGAACGCGCTATCCAATTGCGCCACGGAGGCTTTTATATCATACGTGCAGCTCCAATTCTTTATAAATGTGCATGAAAATACAACCCCTAAAATGCACCCTTAAAAAAATTTCGTTGTAGCTCCACGCTTGCAAATTCGAAATTGAACTTTGTACGCTACTTTACACTGATCAATGAAATCAGCCAGATAATAGCATAGAAACATTCTATAAATATATATAGAATCAATAATAAACAATCGATGATTGAAAAAAAATAATTAAATTTTAGAGCACGCTTGGAATGCAAATAAATTGAGGTCATTGCATTAATAAAAAGTGTTATAGGGGTGGTAACGTTCTTGAAAAAAATAATCCTTTTCTAAAGTACATCGCGTCAAAACCCGGCTGCCTCTAATACGGTGAGATCCGAACACGAGAGTTTAGGAATGTTGACATTAACGGCGCGTTTAAGTTGTGTCTTTAATTACAAGTAAGAGACAGTTAGGTTTGGATTTATGGGAAACTGTTTTCCGAGGAACCCCTTTTGTCCCTAATGTAAATGCCGGTAAGTATCTTCCTCTCATCCCTCTACACACGATGTCGCTAGGTATCTAAAGTATACTGTCGGTGGTTCTCGACTCCCTTTTCCCGAAGATGCATACAACTTTCGCCTCTTGAGAATAACACAAATAAGACGCCCCAAGTACGCGATTCGGTCTGTGTCACGTGACCTACCAATCAATGTGTTTCTTGCCATTTTTTTTTATGCAATGTACGAACTTTATTTGTATTCGGAGGACGCACCAATTATTGTTTTTCTCTTAATTCGAATTTTTTTTTGCAACCATGCTTTTTTCAGAGTTGTCACAAGACGGACATAGATATCTATATAAATACCATAGCTTAGCCTTCAGGTGTTAATTTGTTTTTTTTTTTTGTTACTGAGGCAAAGCTGATATCGAGTGCATAATGGATGAAGACGAGTTTCCAATTTCTGAGGCTTATGTTTGCACAATTTAACGACACACTATCTACCTATAACGCCTATAGCGTCGTTGCGAAGTCACGCCCCCCCCCCTCCCCCCTACCCGTCGTTTCTTATTGAGCCAAAATTTAAGCCTATAAATCTCGTCGATGTTGCCGAGATGTTGAATCTTGCTGCCTCTCGTAAGTTTACACTGCCTGTATCTCGACCCCTTAACCAGAAACCTCTTCCGTCCATCTCACACCCTTTCTTCATCCTTCCTTCTGCCCTCCACTCAATGTAGTTGGAAGCTCACCTATACTCGCATGATGTCAGCACAGAGATCGTTCATAGACGGACCTAACGGGTGAGAACTTTTCGATCGAATTATCGCACCGGATGAAGTGATAACAAGATTATTATTCTTCCAACAACATGTTTTTCCCACCTAAAAAAATTGAGAGCGCGTTGTAGAGATATGATTTTTTTTTTAAATCTGCCTTTTGATATTTTGCGCAATCAGCAGATATAAGAATACTCAGATAGTGCAAGGATAGGATCACGAAACCAATAAATTCCATTTCGGTCCAGTTCGGTGGGGGATGCAACCTTCTGTATTTATGATTTGTTTGATTAATCTAGCGGTTCCATAAATCCACGAAAATACATTGGAAGCTTCATGAATCGAGGGATTACCTAATTGCCATATTGGGAATTTCGTCTCGTTACATCCCTACACACTGGTGGATTCGATAATGTTTGGGACGGTAAGCGACATCGACTCTTGTACGTACGGTAAGGCCAAATAATCAATTTCAATAGAACATGGCCACCCGTTAGAGTATTCGTCTCGGAGCTCATAGGTCATTGCGGGCCGTTGAAAGGGAGTAAGTTATAGGAGCATTGGGAATTGCCAGTTTATTATTATGGAGATAGCGTATAGAGGGATAACCCGAGGATGAAAGAGACGGAGAAAGGATGTGGGTGTAAGATCAGAGGTTGCTGTTAATTCTCGCAACACTCAGCTCCCAGGAGGAAACAAGGAGGCTGTAGTGAAACGCCTTAAGACTCGCTATCCTTCCACCTGCGTTCGCCTCTGCCTCGAGCCTCACTTTCTCAGTGGCTCGAATGCCAGCATCCCTCCACGACAAACAGCCACCTCGAATCGCTGCGCTGTTAATTAGTATACACTCTGTCGTCTTATCAGTTGAATTAATAACCGTGTCGCTTTGGCCATTTCATTTCTGTTTGTTCAGAACGATAAGAAACAGCTGGCGAGACAATTCGTACGCGAACGCAGACCGAAGGACTGATAAGAATTAAGAACGACGGTATTGAAAGTGGAACGGCCCCAAAGCGGAGCTGAATCAATAATCGCTAAGATGCTTTGTGTCGGACAGAGCTGAGAATTTTTATGACGCGATATTTTTAAATATGTGATATACTTATTAATACGAAAAAGCAATAATAACGATAAGAAAAAGATCCCAAGGATATTTGTACGAAATTAGACAGAAGTTTTGATACGTTTTGGTACCTGTATTCGTTCAAAATCTCCGCAACTTAAAAATTGATGAGAAGTCAAACGAAGCTAAAATTATGAAAATCTCGAGGGGTTTTTGAGAAATTTGGTGCCAGAATCTATTTGGAATTTGCAGCGTGCCTGATTTTTATTGTAATTGGCAGATGTAGTTTTCAGCAACGCAGTTAGACAGAGATGAGATTTGGCTTTGAAGTATGGAGAATGTCGGATACTGGATGGAACGGTATGTCGTCTATTCGTCTTCCTTGGTAGCCCAAGCGGGAGAATCCTTTCCTGGCGCAACCTCCCTTTGCCACCTCCAACTTTTCCCTCGGGCGCCGATCCAATGTTCTGGCTTTCCCATATCCTCTTTCTACGCTACCGTTTATAAATTGACTCTGAACAACCACGAAGTTCCTGATAAATAGGATGTGTGGAGGCAACCCGGGAAAAGCGACGATGTACCGATTGCCAAAAGCTCATCCGTCTCTGTTCGGTACGGCGCTGGTCAACTTGTTTCCTCACAACCAGTTTTCGGTTTCACGCAACACTCGTCACGGAATCACCGTCATGAAATCTGACCCATTCAATTCTTAGGAAAATAACAAGTTTTCAGACTATTTATCGGGAAGTACTCAGGTAAAAGTGCGCTTTAACCGGAGCGGAAGCGATGGTTTTCCAAGCATTAACAAGAGAGTATAAGAACATGCCGATGGTTAAATCGCACCTGAGTATGAATAAGTGAGAGTGTTCTTGGTCGATACGAAGAGTTTTCTCATGCGCCAGCGCGATGAGCTTTTCGAGGACTGACGGAAGGCACAGCTCGACGAGCTTGCATGGAAGAGCGGACGGAGGTCGAAGGGGCTAACTATGCCGATAAATCAGCAGCCTTAATGAAAATGTGGTTCTATCCTGCTGCTGCGCTTCGAACGAACCAGCGTTTCCCTCCGTCTTTCCTGGATTCCCCTGTTTTTCACTGTGCGTTATGCTGTACCTTATCCGAGTCCGACCTCTCCACCTCCGTCGCCACTTCTTCAACGACGACGGTCCGTCTGTCGTTTGAACGAAATGAAAAGAACGTGCGGAGCGGTGGAAAATAGCCTCATAAAAATATCAAGATAGGAGGTACATGGGTTTGGGTAACGAAGGGGGCCAGCCCTGTCGACGTAATTGTGTTAAGAAATAACATCACGTAATTGTATTCAAATGGCGGAAATCGTTGATGCGTCTCGTGATTCTCCGAACGCGAACGAAGATTCCATTACCATTTTCAATACGGAATATCGTCTTGGTTCGTACAAAATTTACTTCGACTTTCGTTCGATTTTATATATCGGTTAGTCAACGGCAGATGTGAAATCTCATGTGTATGGATTTAAAAATCGTAGTTCTATTGTAATCCTGTGATCATCATGTTCGGTTAATAATCGCCCCTCCGACAAAGCCTATTCATGAAGATTTCCTTCCTTTTTGTTTCACCCTCGTTCAGCTAATTTATCTAAATATTGTATCTATTCACGAAAAGGTTGCGTGGAATAAAAATATAACACGCTGCATTTGGGGAGAGCGTGGCGGAGTACGACGCTATTATAGCACTTCATCATATGCTTTTGAAAGTTACGGGTTTTATTTTTATTTTCTTTTTTCTCAGCGCGAAGAAATAAAAAACATTGTTTAATCGAGCCCGTGCCTAGCTGTGTCACCGCAGAACGACCGCGCTGGCTAATTAGGGTAAAAGAGCCGCAACCGACGGCATAACCAGCAGAGCCACGTGTCTCAGATGCTCGGTACAGATAAAAGCGCTTTTGTTACAACCAGTTCAGGCGCAATCGTTGGTCTTCCGTTTCGAGCTTTAAAAAAGAGAACGGACAGTCAGATACCGGTGGGTTTAACTCGGTCTGATATTTTTTTGCCTATATGCCCTTCGGGTCTTGCCGGATTTGGTCCCACAGCCAAGTCTTACCGTATACAAGCTGCGCGCTACCCTTTGCCGCAGTGATTGACCAGGACGAGAACACACCGCTCGGCTTATCTGTAAAAACTTAATATCAATAAATTGTTTTCCCAAAATAATAATAATAATAATAATAATAATTGGAATAATTGAAAACCACTTTGCAGCTTGGCAGAATGCTCTTGAAATACCGGAATGCATTTAAAAAATCGGGGATGAAACGCTGGCGACAAATGATGGTAATTCGATGAAAAAAAAATAATAATAACAGTTGAGAACCAGCGTGCATTCTCAAGGGCCGCGATCCATGGCACTTTGAAAATTAGTTTGAAAAACGGCGTGCGATGGACGTCCAGTTGGGAGCACTCGGGCGGTTGTGATTCTTCCGAGCGGAAGATAAATAACGAGAGGGATATATATATATATATATAGCACGTATGCATGAGAGGGTGGGTATGCTTCGTGGTGGCGGTGGCGTTGGTAGCCAAAACGTGCCGAGCGAGCACAGTCCTTTTGCGAGGACGAAGAGCCGGTGTGCTTCACTGCGTCAGAAGAGAGTGCGTGAGAGACGGAGAGGGGAAAAAGAGAGAGATAAAGAGAGTGGCAAAAAAAAACGCAAGCTCGGACCTGGGGAACACATTTTAACGTCAACAATTAAAAATATTATACATATATTACCGAGTCGGACCTATGCGACCCCATCGTGCTCTCTACCCGGGGCTCATCTTTCTCCGCAGACGAGAGCGCCCACACAGTTGTATACAGTACAGTCCTACGTACGTTACTGACTTTGCATGCATATATACTCGTGCGGGCGAGCGTTGCAATACACGATAACGATACCGAGAGCTACACGAGAGTGTGCGACTTCCCTGGGCACACCGATACATACCAGTTTAACGAACCCTCATTCCTCCACCGTTTCCATCCCTCTGCGGACCTTACACGTTCGCCGGACATCCTCTGCGGTCGGTTGTACAGCGTTCTCGCTATTTCTAAATGTCACACGTACTTTAATCTTCGCGCCGCACACGCCCCTATCTGCGTTCTCCGATTTTTAGCACTGCACACTACCGGCTCGTAAGGATATTTTATTACCCCGGTCGGTGGTAATTATTCGAGCGTGTTATTAGCGTGAAGGTTAATTCTTCACGAGTCTCGGTTGCGTCAATGCAGCACTTACGCCTCCCGGAAGTGCAGCGACGAATCGAGATGCAGAGGGGTGGTTTTTCCTCGAGCGATCTTCAACAAGATTCCGCACGAATCTGCGGACGCAGATAGTACACATCCGACTATACGGATATAAATCATATGTGAACGTATGTGTGTTATAAATGGAAGAAATATTAATGATACTGTTTTTGAGCTCAATGCGGTGTGCTTTTGTCCATTTAATTTCAAGAGTATTCGACTGTCCTGGCCCCGGCTGATGTGTTATTTGTTATGAAACGGATTCAGAAAATTTTCGGTGAAACTGACCGATTTATTAGCCGTGAGGTTCGTATGAGACACAATGACTAACGACCGTCGAGCCTCGATCGAATGATATTGGCATGCCCCGTACGTCGCGGCCCTACGGTGTCTTATATAAATGAATACGCAGGCACACACGCTGGTCCCAGGGGTTGTATCTTCCGTAGAGGATGCGAAACGCATTAATAGAGACGCGGATATAAGGTGGGTTGTCGCGGACGGAAACAAATGGAACGGAGCGACGATTGATTGATTCGTGTTTCACCGAAAACGGACCCCCTGAGGCAACTAAACGGCATCAACGCTCCGTATCCGCCAATCCGTCTTGCCCTTGCGTATGTTTTCCTTCGAAAAATAACATTGTCTGCGCGTGCATCGCTATTGAATTGCGTTACATTTCGGAAGTTCATAATTAATCGTTCTCTTTTATTTGTTTATTATCAAATGTTTTTGTAGAATGTCCGATTGGTTGAAAAATCACAATATCGGTCTATTGATTGACTGTTGGCTATTAATTGATAGCTCACAATGAATTCGTTGCGGAAAAGTTCCCAATTGCCATTTCTTGATGTTCTCACCGATCGGATCGAGCAAAACTTTGTTCGTGACTTTGGGACATAATTTGATCCACCGTATGGCATTTTATTTCTCGTGAAATAATATTTTTTTGTGAAAATGTTACATATTTGAGTAATCATTACAGTCCATCGATCAAACACGTATAAGCAGAGCCCACTCCTGTGTAGAAATTCATTCCGTACCAGACGCGCTTGCACGTGATCATCGTCGGTAATGTAGACGGGCCGGTAAGAGACCTGAGGGTTTCGTCGTACCGCGTACGCTGCCCCTTACTTCCACTAGCAGCTTTCGACCTGCACTGCTCACTCCGTAAGGGTAGCGAGATCTCTCCTTATCGACTGAACGACACGGGGATGAGAAAACGGCTTCTGAGCTCGCCGATAGAAAGGGGTAGCGGCGGAAGTCACGGGGAGCACAGCCGTCCAAATTTCGGAGCCCCCATCAAAAGTCGAAAAAAAAAAGTATTCAAAAAGCAAACCAATTTCAGCTCCAAAATAAAAAGTCAGATATTCTGATTTTCATTTGCGTGTTTTAAACAATGCATGTTCTTAACTCAAAAGCTGAAAACGTACATTGATTAAAAACCATATCTTCTATTTATATACAGAGAAAAGACGCGTCGTCGATTTCGCTCGCTCGTAAAAATACAACATAATTGAAAACTTTTTTATTATTAAGCTATTGATATGGCTAAGTTAAAATCAGTTACCTGTGCAAAAATGAACAAAAGAAAATCGTTTTATGTATTAGGTATGTTCGATATGTTATATATACCATATATTTTTTCGATGTATAATAAATGTATCAATTTTCGTGCGGGAAGTGAAGAAAAAACAAGTCAAGGAGATGCTGGCTTCGAGAGGCGCGAGGGGTTACGGAGACGGCCCAGACGGCGGTATCGGTCGTCAGGAACCCTCAATACCCTCGATACAAAATTCTTTTCACTCTCGTTGAATGAGCCTATAGGAAATACCGCGGGTATACATATAGAATGGTATAAGAGCGCGCGGTACGTACATGTGAAAGCGACGAGTGCCCTCGCCGTTCAACTCCGTCAGATTCAGAATGTGCTGGATGGGGTAGCGGTGTGTGCACAGGCGCTTTCTAAATGTACGGAATATAGCGGACTTTCGGAGGAAGGCGCTTATAAGCCCGAGCTTCCCGTAATGAAACATAAATTATTCAATCGAAATCAGCCGACGTGGACCGACTCCGCCGGCTCGCCGGTTCCACATTGCCGCCTGAACAGATGAGTGTTTTTGGCCAAGCATACCGAGCGGGTAACCCATCGCCCCTGATGACTATCGTCGAGTTTGTTGGGATGTTTAAGGAATACAGGACAATGCTTTTACGTTAAACATACCTCCGAACGCTTTAATGGGCCCGAAAAAAAACTCCAGAATTAACTGCGCGCAAGCCACTGAAGAGCTATTTAATTATTCTGTTGAAGTAATTTTTTTTATATTATACTTATTCAAAATATTGCATTGATAGTTCTAGTCGATTTTTTTGAGATACTCAAAAACCGCATATTTGTGACCGGTGCAAAGTGCATTTCCGTACCGAAGTTAGCGAATCGATGATCTTCGAGACTGAAGTTGTTGCATAACCGAACGCGAGCCTACCTAGCGTGACCAATTATTTTCGATAGTAACCATTTTTACCCTCGATTCATCACGCGACCCACTCTTCCCTATCCCAAAATCCCGCAGTGGTAAGTCGCCCTGGCGCGCGCTGAAGTAATCGAAGTCCCTTTGCACTTTCACGAACTGTTGCGAGCCTGTGTCTGCGTTACGGCAATGTCGATAGCGAGAGGGGTTGGAGTTAAAAATCGAGAATCGTCGGGGCGGTGTATATACGGGAGATCCGCTGGAGGAGGGGGAGTTGAAATTCGAGAAAACTCGAAAATCGAGGGTTGCATTATTAAAGCTCTTTCCCCTACTTCCCTCTATCTTCTCGTTCTCATCCAAGCTCATTCTCCCGTCGAAGCACTGTGTCACCTCGAGTGTCTATGGCGCGAATAGGGGACACTTCCATATTTTATAATACGACGAGGCGAATTGGAAGCGCCGGGGAAAAACGGAGAAAAAAATGTATGTACCATCGAGAGATATTCGACATTTTAGACGGTGTAGGTGGAGGTTTCGGCGGGGATGGTGGAAATTGATAGGGAACCGATGTATGTGTCTAGGCACCGATACGCGTAAGTACCTTCGTCGAGTGAGACGTAAAGAGACGAAGGGAGCCCGGCCACACCGGAGTTCGAGCCCCGTTTTTTAATTTGATGCCAGTCAATAATTTAACGTGCTCTTCTTTGATTTACCGCCGTCGCTGTATATTCCCCTTTGGGGCTTCTCTTTTCAGAGAAGGGTCGGAGGGGGGAAGGTTATTTCCTCCCTTATTGCCAAAAGTCTTCTCACCCTCGCGCTCTTTGTTGTTCGAGTGAAACATCGAAGTCGATCGCATGGCGCATCAGCATCGCATCGACCTAAAGTTTACGATCGTCGACGAGCCCGACACGATAAACTCGTCTCAATTTCACGAAACTTTAACCAAGGTCGCTATACCTCGGCATTACGGAATCGAGGGTTAAATATGAATAGCTTATGGGTGCGCTTATACCGGAAAAGAGGAATTCAACGAACTGTCAGACTGCTATCCTGAGAGTTCCGTTCGGGCTGTTCACCGTATCGTACCGCGGCGGAAACGGTCGGAGGAACGAGTTGGGCGGAAAAAAAACTCATTGGACGAGATCCCAGAATGTTTGGTGACGCTGACGTATATGTGACTGGGTAGCAAAACCGGCGGGCTACAAAAATAAATTTTTTAAACCCAGTTGAAGCTCCTCTGAACGACAGACGTACGTCAGTGTACGGCATACAGTACAAAAAAATATATGTAAGAATAAGATGTGGAACGCTGACGCACAGGAGTGTGGGATACATACCGGATTGAATAACGTTGTAATATCGAATTCCGCATACTCGAAACTCAAAGCGCCGAGGAAAAAAAATAAGAGAAAATAAGAAACGAAGGGAAAACTTATCCCTCACTTGTATTATTGGAATGCCGTGCCAAAAGACACGAGTCTCCGGCTCACTGTCACCGGAATGTAAATCGGTCGAAGGAGACACTTGCTCGGACGAGACGTAAAGTGGAAAAATAAGGCGAACGAGGGAAAGAATCGTCGGTATATTCGTGACGGGTCGGGTGATATACATGATCATTTGTTTTATTCATTGGAATATTTGGATCGAATAGTTTGGCATTCCGCGAACCGTGACAATCATCGATGCCGTATTTTCGACCGTTATTCTCGCTGTCCTTCTGATCTTCAATATGCCCGACGTCAAATTATCTTCAAGGACGCCTTTCTTGCGTTCCGAATCTTATGAAGGTAGGAACAACACGGCAATGGTTCAAAAAATTTTAAAACCCATATTTCGAAAATCCCCATTTAAACTTGAATTTTCAATATTGTACTAAAAAAAAATTATTGATATGGATTCAGTTCAAATTTCAGAATTTGTGCCCTGTTCGATCAACCAGCGTTGATAGGTGCCTCATATCGCGGACCATCAATCGTACCAGCTTGTACCTTTTTTTCGCGCGCCTTTTCATTTTCGCCCTCCACCCTTTTTTCGCCCACATTCTCCGTTTCCGTTTTCTATTCTCCATCTTTCTGAATTCTTCTTAAACCATATTTTCCGGCTCATTTTCCTTCGTTTCATCCCTTTCCCTCAAGGTTGCCAGTCCCTTCTGGCAAACTTGCTTCTTAGCTATACATACCGAGCAACAACTCCTGGAACCTGCAAGCTCACGGCGGTATATGTAGAGTCCAGCGGCAATGGTGGTGGAACAACGAGTTACAGCAAAAGCCAAAGCCACTGTAGTACTCCGCCACGGACCCTCGTTTCGTACTTTATGCTCTCGGTCTATCGTTCGATCACCCCGGACCGAGCGACAGCTGGTTGTTAAAGGCGCGTGCACACACCGGCACGCTACTTAATTGGCCCCTGCTGGCCCCGGTCCGTTCAATAAGACACATAAGCACATAAAGGAGGGGATAAAGTCACGCATACACTATTGTGTAAAATGTTGATTCTGTTCGATATCTTCATTCGATCATTCACCTGCGAGATAGAGCCGTATTAAAGAACGTGGTAATTTTTTGTCGTTGAAGCTAGATCGTTGTGGCAAAGAACAGGAAAATAATGTCAGAATTTTAATACATTTTTTGCCATCACAGGAAAAGGTATTGTCATTAAAACGATTTTTGAATAAATTTTGGTAGATTATGAGGGTCCTAAAATTCGAATCCTTCGGGCGGCTCGGATATTTTTTTAGAGCATTAAGAAACATTTCTGAAAATATGTTATTCAATATTGCGATAAGACTTGGATCGTTGGTTATACAAAACTGAAGTTCTTTGATTAGTAATAACCTGCATGATTTCATCGGGTGATAAAAATTCGGCGCATATAAACATGTGTACAATATTTATGTAAAAGAAAATCGGCGCTACCAGAGATCCGAACTTATTCGGGCATGTCATAATGCGTAATCCGATGCCCGGCACATGAATCTCTCAGCCAACGCAATCCTGTCACTCCATCTCTGATAATTAAATGGTTTAATGGATTAAGCGTAATTAATTACTGTAATGGCAATAATGAGGAACTTCGTCGCGTGGGCGTCAACGGGTATGCGAAGAAGAAAAAACCAACGCGAAACGTATTAAAATTTTTTTTCAAATTCGAAAAATTTCCTAGCAATATTCGATAACGTTTGTTTCTTTATTATAGAGATTTCGTATTGAGAAAACGAGATTACAAGGTGTCACCATCTGAGATCACACTGCGTGACTCCTCACCTTTTTATCCCTATAACTTTAGATTTGATTAATAACGACTTACCTGTATTCCTCGGGAACGCAAGAGCAGCGAGGAAAGAAAGAATTTCTCACCGACACGTTAATCGCATAGTCTCGAGTCACGCACATTGAGTACGCGCGTTCTATAAGTGATATAGAGTTTGTAGCTTACTATCACCGTACCGCAGGGCGCGAGAAGTCGGAGAGCTTTTTTCTTCCCCTTTCTACGGCGTATCACAGATTGATAATTTGCTTGTATCTTTGATTGCACGATGCTTGTACGCTCGTCGTGGCATTGATAATAGCTGATTGATCGCGCGTCCCGATGAGAATATTAGTCGTATAAAATGTATCCCCGGTCTCGGGCGAAAGTGAATTTAAATCTTTTAACCTCGCTTAAAATTTTTTTTTTTTCAATTAATAGAAGGCATCAAAGGCGGAACAAATAAAGTACGATGCGTGTCGATGGCCCTGGCGAATTCATATTCCGTGCGAAAATGCCGAACGACGGGGCCACCAGAAATTTTGCACGGTATAAAAATAAAATAAAATCAGTTGTAAAGCAATTATTAATTCACGGAACATGCAATGCAAACGGGCTAACGATAACTTTCGGCTGTGCCGGTCCCTGCTGGCACGCAAATAAGCCATATTATACTTTTTCGTGCCAATTGTACACCCGCAACGTTTATATCTGGTATAAATCAACCCTCTCCGAGAGACCAACTTTGTGGGTGTATGACCGAAGGGCGAATATGCCAGTGTATCGTCGGTTGGGCCTCTGGAGGACTTTAATAAATCATCGAACCCATATATTTCTATCCGAAATCCCGAATCCTTTATGACAAATAAATTTTTGGTACTTCAATTAGTTTTTTTGCATTCAAAATAATCGTTTCCATCGAATACTCATTACGACATTAAAAAAGATTTAAAAAACTAAAAGCCACAATTTTAAAGCACTTTCTCAAATGAAAAAGTTACTCCCATGGACTACTAATTACAAATATTTTTCAGCAATATACCAGAAGTAAAAAATCTAACATATACATTTTAATTGCCAGTGTGTAAAAATCACATGTGTTCCTGACAATGACACAGCAAAGCTAATGAATGCAACCACCGGATGGTTTTACACGACAATGGAAATATCGACCGTCGACAGAGTCTTGAGAAAACTTTTTCTCGGAGTACTAAAAGCCACGATTCAAAAGCAGATTAAATATTTATTCCGAATCACCGTGTATATATTGGACGGTGGTGAGCCACTCCGGCTTAATACTGTCCATATTACGGTGTTAGCCGTATAATGGCAGTTCCCCCGAGAAACTTCGTTTCGAAAGTTGGCAAAGTCGCGAGAATGTAGGAAATCTTTTGGTCGCGGCCCTTCGCAACGCGTCGAAGCCAAGGAGGCCTGATCAAGAGGTACGGTAACCCCTACGGGCCACTCCCGTGCCGGAGTCAGCCCTCGGAATGATCCGGGGCATCGAAAACTGAGAACTCCAAAGACGGCGAAAGAGCGGGAGCCGATTTTCCTTGGATTTCGCAATCCGATTGTGCCGCCCCGCGCAGTATTATTTGTTCAACATCGACAAGGGGTGAAATCTGTTTCTTTGCACAGGCGAAGAATATCAATTGTTAGAAATACAAAGGGTGAGAGTCCGCACGACGTTGCGGGAGGAGAGGAGAGTTAGTCTTCCGACGTTGCGTCTGAGGGTAAGAAAAGGAAAGTATGGAAGAGCCGAGGAAAGGGGGAGCGCTGCAGTGACTGCGACGTCGGCGATGGTGGTGGCGGAGAGGCACACCCCTGTACAAACGAAATTCTTAAGAGAATTTAACCGTTTGAATAGCTCGCAAATCCATTGCAAATGTTTACACGGGATTTTCGCGATATCTCCTCTTTATCTATGCTGTATCCTTCTTTCCTCCATTCCCGACCTCTCGCCACTTGTGATACAGTTCTCGCAGACAGAACAAACTGACTTTCATAACTCCAGACTTCTTTCGAGAAAATAAATCCGCCGACGCTCCATAAATCTTTCATACTTCGACAAGGCTTCCAATAGGGAATAACTTTGTGGAATTGAGATGTATTGTAGAGCAGATGAGAACGTCAAAAATTGTCGAACAGTCGAAAATCATTCTTGGGGAGAAGGCTCCAACATTTTTCACCGAGCGGATGCATATAGAGTGAAAAAATGGACGAGTCACTTCTTCGTCGGTAATACACTGACTACTGCATTCGCATTCTCGATGATACTGCGACATTGCCGAGGAAGTTGTAATTTGAAAAGCTAAAGTAGGACTAAAGCTTTCGATTCTCAATGAGAAATATCGAGGGAAATACATTGTGAAAGTCACAAATGAATGATGGTAAAGCAAGCAAGACAACCGATAGCGAATCGATGAATAACAACTTAAACTTTTAAGGCCGAGTCGCGAATTCACAGCGTCGAACCAGTGTCAACCAAGATGCGATCCGTGATGCAGCTTCACCGATCATGGTTACGATTTACGCGTGTCAATGTCTCGCAATAAACAATTCGTCACCGTGAAACGTCTCGGAAGGGTGGATGAAACTGTCACTTCGACAACTCGCGAAATTAGGTGGAAACCGGATGGTAAGACGAGAGACGAGCCAAACAGCAAAGGATCGGGGAACAGAGATGGAGTAAGTGAGATCGAGAGACACAGACCACAACGATCAGTAGTCCGCCCGTAGCAGTTCGTCTCCGGTTTACAGACGTATGTAAAGCACCCACCGAGAAACAACCTTAGCTCTGCGACCGCTCGGAGGCCTGCCCTACCCCGTCCTTTTGCTAGATGCTTGCCTAGTTGCGTATACCTTGTACAACCTACAACCGCGCCTTCGCCGTCCCTTAGCTCGATCTCTCTCAAGACAAACAGTGGCGGTGTCTTAACAAGTGGACCAAGCTGTGCCCAAGACAAAGGGTAATTGAGGGTAGGGATTAATACCCCTATACACCAGAAATTCAGCCTGCCTGCCCAGCATCTCTTCTACCTAGTTTCTCCTACCGGTGCTGCGACTCCATCCGCTTCTGTCGACTGAACAACCCTCTCTGTTTCTTCCCTCGTAAGGAAACGGGACCTCTCTACAACCACATTCCCTTTCTTGAGATCCTGTACAGATCGTTCTGCGAATGCTATGCAAGGCAAACGAGGTTTCCTCTGTCTCACGGATCTCTTTATGCCCCCTAGCTTGATGACCCGGTGCTTCGCTGCCTGCATCTCAGTCATCGATGCCAGTGCTGCTTCGATAGTCCTCCTCCGACTATGGACGTTCCCACACGTTCACCTGTGAAGCCTTTTTATTTTAAATAAAAGCGGCGAAAATAGCCGGGTTAAATCTACATTCAGTCCTAGTCACCTTTTTCACAGCTTTTTTAAAAATGGCTTTCGATCATATGTAGGCTTTACTCTATAAGGACTCATCAGATATAATAATCATCGTAGTATCTTCATTGCACGTTTGTACTTTCTTATTGGTACTCTAAGGAAATTCTTGATCTTTGTTAATCCGCCGATATGTTCGTCGCTTTGCGTTGTAGAGAAACGCAGCAGAGTTGAGAGACTGGACTCTCGGGAAAACGCGCTGTGGTCAACCTACTAATTAAGCAATCAAATACGGGCGACCGAGAGGACGATCAAGAATGCTACCGCAATAGTATACCAGCGGAGGCGGAGAAAACGAGCAGCTTGTCCATCCTGTGCAATTCTCACGGGTCTTCCGCGGGATCGATTGATTAACTTTCCCGTAACTTCGATTACGGTAGAGTCGCAGGGACGGACTTCGCGTCCCGCGAAGGAAGCACGCGAATGTATAGTACACCAGATTGTATACAACCCTCCAACTCCCAGGGCTAGGGGTGGAAGGACTATCTCGGTTTTGGCTGTTCGCAATGTCCCAGCAGGCCTAGTAGGTATCGTTCTTCTCAACGAACGAGAGGACGACAGGGAAAGCAAACTGAGAACACTGTAAAGGGAAGATGGACTCGAAGAAATACCAAAGTTTCTGGAACCCGTACCGAAATCTCGGGAGGTCGCTTCTCAAGATGTTGGTTTGCACGGTAGTGGAGCGGTGAAAGGGGGAGAGATGGAAGGTCGGTGGAAGTACGAAGGTGAGGACCATGAGGGTCGCTCGGACCCTTTCCACGAGGGATTTCGTTGGATGACAGTTTCAAGCAGACGTTAAGTTCCTCCCTTGAATCTCGCGATCGAAGGTTCGATGACGCTTCGGAATGAACCTTCGCCTTACGACGGCACGATGGATGTTTCCACACCTAAACGGTATTCCACTTTGGAGTCTACTTCGCAAACGGCCTGCGTCAAAAAAGTACCGAAATTCTTAATGCTTGCACCTTGATAATGAGAGAAAGTGTACCTGGTAGTTGTTTTTTTTTTAAATGGGCTTTCTGCAACTAGTGACAAATTTTATCGGGGATTCGATCAACATCGCCTTCTTCTAAAACAGTAAGTTCGCAGATTGGTGAAATTTCAAATCTCACGTGTGAAGACTTGAGGTTGAGCAAGAACTGATAGGATGATACAGCGAGAGAATGGATCGTGGCGATGGAAAGTTTTGCTCGCTGATCAGCGGATAGCGTGATGGCATCGTCTTTCGATAAGCTCGAAGATAGATAGGTGCCGCCATTATATCCTGTCCGTTTGGAACGGTGTGCGGATGTGTACTGCGGGAGGGCAACAATATATAAGTGTTCACTCCCTCGCCCTGATCCGCTCTCTCGTTTGCCGCGTGACGCTGGAAGAAAACACGTTAATCTTACCCGCCGTTCGTTCCGATTCTCCTCCCTCTATCCGTTATCCTGAGAAATTTGGTATCGGACACAACCTGCTGATACAGAGCGACCGAATAACTCGCCCACGATTCAAAGCCGGCGCTGTTTCGTGCACGATACATAGCGAGCTTCCTTTGATTGCCGTTCACCGACTGGAATTTCACTGACAAGGTGAAACATTACTGTATTAAGTTTTATTGCATTGAGAAGAAAAAAAATTATGAAAAAAATTGTTGGGTTCACCAAAAGTTGGGGATCTCAAACGTCGTTGCTTTCGCGGTCTCAGTCAAAGGCAAGGCGTTTCGAGAAGTCGGAGTGAGGTATCAGAAGGCTGAGGGTTGAGGAGAGACGCCGTTTACCTCCGGCTGATAATTGCGTGTTACTCGAAGAAATTCTTCGCCCGCGAAAGTATCGCAATATCCACGTCACGATACAGTTATTATCGACATGAACTTGGTCCGCCTATTATAACAACGAAGAGAATCCACCACGTTTGTATGGCCCTGCTATGGTATTTTGGTGATCTGCATATTAACTCGTAAAAGGTGCTCAGTATGTACGTACTGCATACAGTCTTTATCCTATACTCAGTACACAGTATCGCGTTCTGAAAACTTCGGATTGAGACGTACAGGCACGAAATAGTGGAAAAGTCTCGGACAGACGGTGAACTCGTTTCAATGGTATGTCGGCCACTGCAGAGCTGTCGAATGGAGTAAACGTTTAAAGAATTTAAAGTTCCGCAGTACGAAAAAAAATACTGTTGGTTCGATAATTTGGGGTACATATATATGTGTTTATATACAGATAAATGTTAATTCTATTAATGGTAGAAGGATCTTCATCCTGGCAGAGATGGGCTCGAGGAGGTGAACGAGGTCGAAATTTTCATTGCTTAATCTGTCGCATGTCTGCCTGTTGTCAATTTTTTTAATTCTACTTTACTCGCGTGAAATTGAAGAAAATGGACCGAGACGTATGGTATGCGCTGTACTGCTCCTGTGCAACGTTGCCGTTGGACAATGTGCCTCGGGATCGAACAATCTTCCGAATACGAGAGACTAATAATCATAACCCATTAGCGTCGACCTAAGTGTACCGTTTATCGAGGACGAACGGAGACGGAAGAAGTGAAGCGGGACGGACTGTTGAGAGAGGGATCGAGGCATTGAGAAATTCGAGTATTGTAGCCTCGATGTCGGCTAGGGCTGCTCTATGACTAACGGGAGAGTCTCCAGCCGTCGAACGTCACACTAGCAAAGCTACATATTCACATTGTTAAATGAAAATAAATACAATAATTTTTTTCCAGCACGAATTTAAAAAATGTATACATAGTTACATTTGGGATAAAATTCCTGTTGCCTAGAATATAGAAATTATTGTCAAAATAAGTTGAATTTTGTAATTTATAACTTATTTTATAATTTGAAGTTTTCGTCCGTGCGCTGGCGCCGTCCCGTGGCGAATTGGTAAAGCTCTTCTCGACGATCTACGACATAGGGGATGAAACTTCGGTGCAAGTCGAGGGAGTTCAAGGCGGCGGGGTGGAATTGGTCGTAGTGGTGGCAGTGGGGTGTCTCCGCTCTGCCCGAGGGTGAGACGAGGGACGAAGAATGAAATGGGTATCGGGGGTGGGCCACCACCATCACTCCCTCAAACGATCGCGGGGTACGGTGAATGAGAGGCGAGATGGTGGGTAGGAGAGGATATAGGCAACGAGTAGTACGCCAGCACACTTTGCGATACCACGTAGAATGACTAATACGTTGAAACAATAGGCTGTCGTCAACCGGCGACGCTCGATGCCGAGCATGGTGCGGGCTAGAGAGAATATAGTATATTTCGGAGGGTCGGAGGGTAGTTTCAGGCGACGGGTTCGAGAGTGAGAAAGAGGAAGGGAAACACCAATGTACCTCTCGAGCGTTTCTATATCCGTTTTACCTTCGGCGGGTTTCTGCCTCTTACTCCTCTTGTACTCTTCGGTATCCGTAGATACGCTTTACACGTACGTATATATACATATATAATACCAAATGAATGCACTATGAAAGCCACGGTCCGCGCTTTTATCGTACTCAGATTATACCGTTTTATGTTTTGAATGCCCCTTTTTTTCTGCCTCCTACACTCGTTCAGTCGTTCAGTCAGTAGCACGAATCACTAAAAACTCACTCATGCTTTGCCGGGAGGATATGATAGGCTGTGTGGGTGTGCGTCGGGAAAGCGGGCGAGTGGCATCGATTCCAGACAACGATCGAGTGGGCTCCTTTTCCCTATATAATCCCAGCAGCCGCGAATTGCGGCGTCAAGTATCCTTATGAGATTTGTGGGTAACGCAGCGTGAATCAATGATACACGGACCGGACCATTTATCCCTCTTTCTTCCCATCTATAGTCTTTCATAGTTCACTTGTAATCGGACAGGGTCAGTGATAGCATTTGGTCACATTAGCATTGCAGATGGAGTAATATTATTCGAACTCTTTGGCGAGACAGGTATGGCATTCTAAAAGTGATAGCTCAGTCAATGATCTCCCTGCGGGAACTTTGCCAGCTTTCATACCATTAAATTTGAATAAAACTGCGATGCACTTTGAAGCCCTCATTTAGCTGAAATAGCCGGGCGAATTTTTCTGAAAATGCGTGTGTCTTTCAGGTGAAGCACCGAGCAATAGCCGACGCCGGTTCAAGTAGCAGGAGTAACATCTGAAGAGGAAAATAAAAGAAACGTAAAAAAAATCGGGTTCTGTAAGGGCAGTGGCTTTGGCGCTAGTCGGAGGAGAGACAGGCTGCTCGCAGTGGTTTCGGAGGAGGGTTCGGGGATGGTCGAAGGTGGAGGATGGCATATAGGAGTTGGTAGGACCACGCAACAGCAGCCATGCGAGTATAAAAGAGCGAGGAGAAGGTGCGGAATACGAATATGAGAATTAAAGCGAAGGAATTAAAGCGTATAACGGTGGGGACTCTCGCTGATCTCCGAGCTGCTCCCGTAGCCTTGTCTGTGGACCGTTCATCCATCCGTACTCTGGCTCGAAAACCGTCAGGATAGAGAAAGACGGCAAAAAACCAAAGATAGAGAGACAGTTCTCTTTCTCATTTGCTTTTTCGTTTCTTCCTTTACATTGTCTCTCGCTTTATCTCCCGTTGACCACAGTAGCACCCCTGGATATCGAGGATCGGATCGGCTTTCCTGCACTCATCCCTTTCCCACTCATTTTCCTCTTTCTCCCTTGATCCCTCGGGCAATCCCTTTCTCCGCCGTTCCACCTTCGTCACTACAACTACGCGGTATGCTGTACCAGCACTTCGAGCGGTTATCCTTTATGCTTTTTATCCTTTTCTCTTTCCATCTTTTTCTCACTCCATATTCTCCGGCAGCATGGCGGTAATCGCAGCGGCAGCGGCACACCGGATCCCGCTCCATCCCCTACCTGGGATGTTCGCGTTCCGGCTTCTCGTATCTCATTAAGCCGGCCAGTTCGATAATTTCTTTCTCCGAAAGCCAGCGAGAAGCAGACATTTTTGTAATGCCGGGGCCATGTACGCAGGTACATACGGTTTACGTATATTCGGCTTTGCTGCCTCAATCTCTAGTCCATATGTGCTTCGATATAAGCTCCTTTTCCAGAAAACCGGCAACCGTACTATTAATAATTCCATACGATTTTTATTCTTTTATTTATTTTTTGCCAATTTATTCAATTTTTTTGTCAGTTACCTCCTATATTTTTAACTATCGTATCGGTAACTTCACGAAAACGTATCAATTTTTTTGGGTACAAATCGATTAACTAATTGATGCAGTTCTCGGGAAGAATTATTTTTCGTTCGGTTTTGGTAGCAGTTTCTTCAATCGCTACGACTCGATTTTTTTCACATCATTGTCACATTTTTATCGTGCTCTGGGGAAATCGTCACAACGGTCATTATTTAATTAAGCGTTCACAGCTTTTTGGGCCAATACTTCCTTGCTCAGATTCGTTGTCACGCAATCATGGTCTGACATACAGTGAGGATCAGATGTTTTTACGTCTCCAACGTTTGCGGAAACGGCGCGAGGGTTGATTTTAGCTGCGTCACGCGGGAGAAGCCGGGGAGGGGCGGGATGGCAATTGCATTGCGATAACGCTAGATAGAACAGATAGGATGGAACAGTAGAAGGGGTAGAGCGAAGTTACTACACGTAACACGCGATCATTATACTCTCTACCGGGCGCAAAATACAGTTATAGGGACACATAACGACATAACCGAATACAGATGCGTACAATACTGTGCCACATGGCACGATGTGCCGTTTCGCAATAGGTTTCTCTCGCGACGAGACGCACGTCACAGAGTCAGCACTACCAGTTGGCTCATCCCCGGTGTGTACCGACTGTATCTCTATATCAATCACTTCGCATCGCGAGTAAACCCGCGGGTCCGTTTCTCGTCCACCTCTTCATTCTCATCCTCCTGCGCCTCTCTTCCTGCAGCCCTCGGTGATGCTTCGCCACGCTGCCCTTCGGACCTCGCGCAATCCGCGGATACTCCGGCCGCAAACGTACGCTCAGTCGCCCGACTACGAGAAGAGCTAACGCGAGAGAGCGAGTGAACGTCCGTTGAATCTCGCTCCACTAATCTGGAAGCGTTCGCGCGGATACGTGTAGGATAGAATCCTGTGTGTCTATGCTCTCCAGAATATAGGAATCTATCGACCGCCGAGAAACAGAGGGGCGCATCTTGCGCTATTGAGCACGCAAAGCAACGCGGGTTGCGCCTCTCGGTTCCTTCGCCGTTGACGCATTTCGCGCGTATGGGTGCGCGTATGGATGCGCCGGTGTAAGTTCGGAGCTCGAACGATGGTGCTGGACCGACGGAACAGCGAGAACCGAGCATCGGTGGAACTCGTGCGCCAGCAAGTCGCATGCCCGCGTTAGCGAGTGCGCCCGATGTTCGGATTGATAATTTATGTCTGTTAATTATGAGCTGGCGGTCTCAGCGCCCGCTGCCGTTATACGCAACGCTTCTCTCCCTCGCACTTCGCGTTGCACGTCATCCGCGATTTGGTCTCCGCTTCTGACGACTCGTAACCGCAGTGGCTCAGTCATTCGAGCGCCTTCACTTTGGATTTTAAGGTATCGCAGTGCATTTATTGCACCGTCATTTGTCAACATGCCGGGATTAAAAATTCTTCCAGCTTCCGATATCGTTCGCCGATCCGGATGTTGGAAGTCGAAACACTCGGGCTGACTGCGTGAATCTGGATGTTTCGGAAGAATTCGAC
Source organism: Listrodromus nycthemerus (assembly GCA_963978505.1). Lineage (NCBI taxonomy): Eukaryota > Metazoa > Arthropoda > Insecta > Hymenoptera > Ichneumonidae > Listrodromus > Listrodromus nycthemerus. Next base: position 20,542,543 of record OZ021681.1, read on the forward strand.
GAATGAAACGGTAGCGCGAAGTTTACGCATCCGACAATAAATAAAACGATGCCCGAGGATGGCGCAAACGAGACAATGGAGTGAAGATCGTAATGACGCCTCGGTGGTATATTCTAATCGCGGAGGGTAACCGTAGACAGGCACAGTCACAAAGTCTATACTGTTCTACTATACTACATACTTCGCCTATAGAAAGACACACCGGCTGGCGGAGAGTGACGCTTACGTAACACAGGTTTTTGCACGTTCGGCGAGAGTTTTCTAGAGGTTCGACGCCGGAAACGCTCGTCGTTTAGTTCGCGGGGTCGAGCAAACGCGTTCCCGCTATCCGAGCCCCGTGTTCAGCCGAGCCTTCGTGTTTGCGTACTCTTTAAACACAACAAAACAAAAAAATGTGCACCCGCCGGTACGAAGAAAAAAATAATACTCAGTGGAGAAATAATGGCGCACGGATTCGCCTTTTTCTTTCTCGCCAGTGTGAGCTTTCCGTGTATGCGTGCGGGCGCTCATTTTTTTCCTTTATCGCGCGTTGCAGAGCGAACGAGCCGAGGCAAAGTGAGACGAGGAGCGGACAGAAAACGCTTTGGCAGCTCTCAATTTCTTTCTCGCTCTGAACGCAAGGCGAAAAAAAAGGAAAAACCTTTTTTTTTTGCTTTATCGCGCGAAGCCACATCGTTTTCTCTCATATCATTAAAATAGAGATATTGACAAAAGAAGAGATATACACGCCCGCGACCCCGTGGCGATGACGGCGAGCCCCGTCGGTGCCGGGAAGCACTCGTCCCTATAACGCTTAGCGTTTTCGCGGCGACCCCGCGGGCGTCTCACAGATCAATGGGAATATTGAACAATTGTCTCTTGGCTACGGGTGAAACGTGCGGCCAAGACAATCAGCTCTCTGCGAACAATGCGTAGCTTAATGACGTGGCGGTACCGTTTTCGACGCGCTCCCCTGCTATCCCACCCTCAAAAACCCTCGGCAACTGATGCTGAATGCTCGGCGCAACCCGTTCGCGTCTCATCATTCTCGACTCGCGATAGAAAGAATGAAATTATTATTGAAACTATCAGGATAAAATTGAGAATGTAAAACGAATATTCAAAGTTTCTACAGCAACATTATGCATTTGTTATATCGAAAAAAAAGGACCGGGCAGTTGGAGAAATGCTGACAGCGACAAGGCAATCCACGATTACGATAACTCACGAATTTTTTGCGACTGAATGCGAGTGGAATTTTTCAAGGGTTGCCAGTCTCGCTCATTGCTGGGGAGAAACATTGTAGCTGTGTCCCAGTTTCGCTATCCTTTTCTTCACTTTTCTTATAGCCTTGCCAACGGCATCGAGCATCGGTAACGACTTCGGCGGTGTGGTGATGGCATTGTAGACGGCGGTGGTGTTGTAGAGATCAATAATTTATGTAAATGTGCATGCGGCAGGCGTGCTACCTACGTGTGGCGGTGAGTTACAGCTTGGAGAGAGGATGAAGGGTGGTAAGGAAGGGTCCGATCGTGAGTCGAAGAGGTTGACGTCGCGTTCGTTGATTTCGTAAGCCGTGCGTGAGTGCGTGAACGCGCGCATGCGTATGTGCCCGGTGTACTTTAATGAGGCACTTAATATTTATTAACCCACATCGAAGGTTGCCTAGTGCTTTTCAAAAAATTCATTTAACCAGAACGGAGTTTGGAATATTATATTTAACTTCGGAAGCCTCGATTGTCCGAGAAAAATGACTAGAAGTGAGCAAACAGAAGTGATTGTTTCGCGAAAGGAACGACAGAAAGAGGTAGTGGACAGTAGCTTTGTTACGTTCGAGTGTAAAATGTGATTTATCGACCCTTATTCTCTCCGGTTAGTTTCGCTCCACCCATCGTATACATCTATTCTCGCATGGCGATGGCGTCATCGCTACTCGCCCCTACCCTTTGATCCCCCCAATAATCAATATATTCTAACATAACTCTAATGGCAAACTCCCTCGCATTTGAATAGCAACCCCGAAGGCTACGCAGCACCCCGTTCGCATTGGCGACGAGGACGACTCTTCGGCTTCCCGGACACAGAAGCCAGGGAGAGTATTGCTCCGACACAATACCAATCATCCGAAATATTCAAGCATCCCTCTCTGTCGTGTTTCACCATTATACTGCTCCATCGGCATCTCTTGTTCTAGCCGCGGTCGAGAGGTCGACCCGAGAGTGGTATTAAAACTTCTGGGAGCAACGTACATTTTGGAGGAGACCCGCGGGCGTCCTTCGAGTGTACCTCTTCGACGCTGTCTCTCTATAACCCGCATAATACATTTCGTCGTATACATTATTTTACCGATGACACATAACTCGAGACCAGACGGAGTAAAGACATCATTTATTTATATGTACTTTTCGGATGAGAAGCATTAGGCGAGAAAGTGTGATAGCTTTCGTCATAGAGAGATACGTCACTTTCCGTTTTGAAATTTCATTTTTCGACCGACAGTGACGGTACAGTTAAGATAAAATTCTCACTATAATCCCATTGTAATGATCCAAACTCTGTTGCTATACTGGGAGTAGTATTATTAGCAGTATCGAGTAAAACTTGAGTGTATCTTTGAAGCAAAAGTTTCTTAAAATCACACGTGGCTGTACGTGCGTTATAAGCGGATGTTGTCCTACAAAGGGCGTTCGGAGAACTTCGCTATACGACTTTCCAGTCTAGTCACGTACAATTTATTTAAACTTTGCTTTTACCGAGATCCACCGACACTGTTAACCGTACACACTCCCTTGGCGCTATCTTTTTCAAGCACTCACTTCCCTCATGATCCGTTTTCTCACCTGTCTTTCATTCTTCTTTTTCGTCTCGCCTCAGTGCCCAATTCGCAGAATCTTATACTCACTTTCTGCTAGTGTTATCTGGAGCAAGAGTATGGGAATATGTCGAGACGACTCGAAATATCTGAGACGAGCTCATTATTCAGGGTTTCGGAAAGGATGGAATCGGAGAAATAGATACGAGGTGAATTTATCCACGTAGACTAACATATTAAATTCGATGCAACTATGGATACGTTTCATTGAGCCATTATGATCCTGTAGGGGAGATTTTACAGTTATCCGCGGCATTAAGTTATTTTAGATTCAACGTTCTATTCCAAGATCGACCTCATGCCTCGGCATAAGGTAAGACTCGGAACCGAAAATTCGCGTCTTCGACACGACAAGGCAGAGAGTTCGAGTCTGGGGAATAAATGGCGAAAGCAAAAATCCCGATAGTCGTCGAAGAAGTATCTGCGTTACGGATCCGATAAACTAGTTTAAGCACAGCATAAAAGCAGGATCCTTCGAACGCGTGTGGTTTCGATTTACAAGAAAGAACCCAGGATGACGAATCGGAGGGCACTTTTCAAGGGGGTTGCTTCTGTTCGTGTCTCTTCCATCTTTCGCGGCTTTCCATCGCGGCCTCTCGTTCGCTCTGTCTCTGCATCTCTTTATGCCTTGTTATATATACATCGACGGGAAAAGCGACGAGCGATTCCCACGAAGAATACCGCGAGCCAATCTTTCGGAAACCAGCCCCAAATCCAAAGGAGCGTGATATTTATAGGGCGGGTTTAAAGTATAAAGTCCCCCGAATAAGGGGAGGCTCTCGGCGAACCACCCGTCCCGTTCGTACGGTCTGTCCGCTCGCCCACGGGACTTGTGTTCCTATTTTTCTGAGAGACAATCGTAGCCGCCCCTCGTATTCCACCTCCTCACTCCCCCTCGAAACGTTCGTGGACGAGACCGAATCGTAAACCGGGATAAACATCGCGTATCGGGTATCGCGAGAGACGAGAGAAATCGAATCGTTTCCTCCAACCCTTGAGAGAACGTAAGTCTTCTTTTTGCTCTGCAGCCGTGATGCTCCCTTAGCGCGGGTCGAGACAGAATCCGCATGACTGGATCTTCGAAAGCAAAAATAACGACGTGCATGAAATAAACGTTTAAAGCTCAGGCTTGATGTTACGACTGCTTTGGGGTTGTTCGAATCATCAGGCAGTTCGTCACTTTTCTTTATCTTCGATGCGCCACTCTCTCTTCAATGATCGCCCCGCCAAATTATTGTTTTCGTCATTTTATTAATGAAATTTTTGAAGTGTTTACGTTAAAGAAAAGGAACATTTGTATCGAAACGACGAAGATTTTGAACGAGAATTAGCATCCGTTGCGTGCGCAAGGCGTGGTTCGTCAGAGATCGAAGATGAAATGCTAAATAGCCAAAGGGTTGAACCGCAGTGTAGTCGTTATTGCCGTCTCCTTCGTCCCATCGGATCAACCAAACACCCTCTTTTACGGAAAGACTCACCCCTCTCAGTATCGTTTTGTCTGTATTCTCCGCACCATGTACCCTGTAACATGTCACTGTCATACCAAATCAGTGCAGACAAGATTGAGAATTCTTATGTCCCAAATGAATCACAAGTAGATGACTTAAATTATTTAAACATATAGGCAATGATAGGGCACATATATATGTGCTCTTACTTGGCATCTCATTAATTAGGGTTCAGATATTAAATGTCCATAATATTTTCTGTCATGATCGCTGAAAAACAGTATTCCTAATGATACCGGACGAACCGTCCAATCGTAAATTTTATGAACCTCCTAATACGCAGTTCGATCATCAAGAAATCATGACAAAAGCGATCAACCACGGTAAATGCTGGAAAGGACTATGGACGTTATACTTTGATTCGCTGTCTCGTATTCGCGAACGTTTTGGGCAATGAGAAACAAGAATTCTGATTTGGGATCTCGAACCGCAATCGAGCGTGGGTGTCGGCCATGATATAGTGTACGAGTGAAAGACAGACAGTGGTGGTACGTCCTGTGAACGGAATACTAATCAAAGATACACAAATTCCGAGACTAATACTTCAAATCCCCTTCAGCCGGGATCCCAAAATTAAATTATTGGATTAGACGGCGGGTGGCGGTAGCGCGTATCCGCCAACCCTTCTGCACTCCATCTCGTTTGCTGTCTTGTATTCTATTTCGCAAAATGTATTGCCACACCGTCTCAATTGGAAGTTGTCGGTCGTTTGATCACCACCACTACTTTTTATTGGTTCTGGTTTGAATTGAAATTTCTCTTCTCGCATGCAAGACACGCACGTACTTTTTAATCAACTTACTTTGCCTACCACGGTTATCGATTGAATAAGTTAACCCTTTGCGTCACGGTGTCCCACCTTCGTTTGCTCCGATTAAACAACTTTTTTAAAGTGCCAAAATGGATGGCTCAAAGGTTTATGGATTGATAAAATTTATTTTTCGTTGATTCTTGACTTCGTCTCGTTGTCATTCGATTCCTCGACCGGAATATATTTTTCATCGATACTGTATTGCAGAAAATTGTAGTCCAGTTCCATCGAGGACGAAGGAGAATTCGAGGACCGGCGTTCCTGTCGAAACAAAAGATCCTTTCTCTGCGCCGCAGTCACCGGTTGTTCGGCTGGCTGGTCTCAACGGCGACGACGGTCCAGAGGGTTAACTTCGAGGGGTCCTCGCCCGCACGGGGTACGCAGCCCGAGAGCAAAAAAGGGATAGGGAGTGGTATGAGGAAGCGGAGGAGCAACGGCTATATTTTCATATCAATGATTTTATGACCGCATCCTTTCCCCGTGAGTTCGCCTCTGGCATTATCCTTCGCCCTCGTCGGGCGGTCGCTCTTTCTAGTTCTCCACTCTCGTCCCATGGAAATCTATACTTTATCGGGCGTAAAATTTTTGCTATTTATTCGCGTATAAGAATTTAAATGTTCCCAAAATACGGGGATCGAAAGAGGAGGAGGATAAAAGTGGAGAGAACAGGGCATGGACCGGGAAATAAAGCAAGCGAGCCTTCCTTCCGCCCCCCCTTTTCTTCTCGGCCGTAATCCTTACATGATTTAGGATCGAGGGAATGCTCGAGGGGGACGGACAGTGGGTTGAGGTGAATCGAGAGAACGGGAGGCGATAGAAACACGGAATGGAAATTGCTGAGGTTGGTAGTGATGGTGGAATAGTGTCGGGGGTGGGAGTCCGGTGGGACAAAGCGGCGCATAGATTAAGTTCGATTCGGTGGCATATTCTTGCTGGTAAAAAGTATAATGCCCGGGTTGAGGAAGATAGAGAGAAGAAAACGGGTCGGAGGGGGATGGACGACAGGGGTGGCCATCGCCTCCTGCCTTCGCTCGGCTTGAGTAACGGCGCCTCCGAACCTTCGTGGAAAAATATGATCGCGGTATTTTAAAATAACGACGCCATTAGTGAAACTCGTACATGATGAACGAAGTAATGCCTCATTTTTGTATAGAACCACCGAACGGTTCCAGCCATAGTCTGCAGTTCCGAGTACACTGGGCTACGCTTAAAATGGAAATTTGTTTTGGATATTAGGCTACGTACGCTAAATGCGTCGTTACATACCCGAGGGGCCCACAAAAACTGCAGACAGGTAGTGTTTAACTGGACTCTTAAAGAAGCCTTTCACTCACTGGTCCGTGGCGCCTCGCATCGTCCAATTTTTCACGAATTATCTCGATACCAATTTTCATTAGGATACGAGGATCATTCGGAGAATCACATGCGGGGCTTGAAAGAAACAATTCCTCGATAGATGGCACTAGGTTTTCTATGTCATGAGGGTGATTCATTGAACGGACGCGACAGCGGGACAGCAATAATATGCCGTGGTCACGGGACGAAGCGTCCCTTCCGTATTGGAATCGAGATGCGCTCTGTATGAACTTTCGAACCAGCAACGGGACCCTACTTCCCTCTCGTTGACTCCTCCATCGCCACTTCTCTCTCGTTGAGGCGTTGACTGGGGCACTTCATCCCCCCGGCCGCACGTCCCACGTCCTCCCCTCGGCAAGCTATAAAGTTCGAGTTTACAGCGCGAAATGGACTGGAAAACAGAGCGCAAAAAAAGCAGTGCTGCTTCTGCTGCTGCGGAAAGAGCAACGTGCTGCGATGGTTGCCAGTAGGGCAGGGGCGAAAGCGTGGACCAGAACGTTCGCAACGATAGTGAATGCAGGAGAAACTGGAAGAGTACGATGGAACGCGAGGCAAAGCCAGAGAAGCAATAAACAGAGAAGGAATATCTCATGCACATCGCGTAACGTTCCGGGAGGATGAACTTTAATTGGAATATGGATCCGTTCCGCAGTTTGCCGGATAGCAATGATAAATTATTGCACGTTCCATTTGACCGGTAAAAATAGAAAACATCGCGAAGCTAAAAGAATGAGAAAGCAAACGGTTGACCGTATTGTTATTGGGGCGGTGTTATTCTCATTTCATTCACGTCCTCCTTCCGTTCGTATCGTTTCGAAATCGTCAACGCTTAGTTATGGGACATATTCGCCAATTGCAATGTCCAGTGTCACAGGCGATCTTGCGCGGGATTATAAATTTCCCTCAGCAGTTTCGTCTTTCGAGAGACAGGAGACGGAAAGCTAAGATCCGAATGTTATTTTGCAGCTGCGAAGCGATGAGAAGCAAGTGGTCCGATGTGCAAGGAGGTGTTTCCGCGGCTCGGATACATCCTCGAAGGATATAACCGAGAGTGGAGAACGGGTGGATAAGGGAGAGCAGGGGGTATATCCGTTCGGAGACCGAAGAGAAATGCCTTGCATTAGGTTTTGGATGGGGGGCAATGACGGAAGTTGATTCGCAGGCGATGCCAGGATCCGGCAAGGACCGTAGCTTCGGTGGACCAACACAACTTGCTACTTCTAGCTCTCAATCCCCTGTTGGCCAAGCTCGCGAGTCGTGTGATCTATGCCGGGTATATTCCTCGACTGGCTCCTCGCCTGAGAGCAAACTCCTCAAGGGATTTCAACGTGACGTATGTGGCTACCTGACGAGAGAGAACAATCTTCGAGGATATATCGTCGCTTGCCTAGCTTTCTATCCCCGTTCGTTCTCCGTAATATACGTGTATCTTGTGTATTTCTCGTTTCGTAATATCTGCGAAACGGCGAATGGATCTCCCCTCGCCACACGAACATCTGGAATCCGACGATCAAAGTGGCGCTGAGCCTTCTGCGGATACCTACAGTACTGATAATATAGGACTATGTGGTAGGATTGCCACTAACTATGGGGCAGGATCGCCACTTGCCATAAGGCACTAACTACGGGCTAGTCGTTAGTCGCTACCCTGTTGTCTGAACAGTAGACTCGAGGAATCGTTTGCGAAAACAAAATTAAATGGTCTGTGACATGGTCTACGATCCGTGGAGTTGGTAGCGGGTAAAAGTGGCGCTTTCGAGTCCTTTATTTTACAGACCATTGGTGATGGCGATAATAAAAAAAAAGGAAGGTACTGGTCCCAAAGGATGGCCGAGCGTTGCAGGCGACGGTGAAACAGGTCGTAGCGAAGACGGGAAAAAGGGACATGGAAAGAGTGATTTGGAAATTGCTGGGGTGAGAGGCGATCGGTATATCCCATCGTCGTTCGCCCAGTTGTGCCAGGCCACAGTAGCCAACCCCCTTTGGTTTGTTGTTTTCCACTATCCGTCTTCGGGTAAACGCGTGCGGTTTAGCCAATTCGCCCCCTTGACCGAGAAAAATGGGTATCGGCCTTGGGAATACGTTTACGACCGTTCCGAGCCCGGTTATTCTATTACGAAAGGATTTTTTTTAGCTTTATACTATATCGAAGTGGTTGTTTGTTTTATCTTCGACGCGGAACCCCGTAAGCTCCATGGTCAGCCAGTTTTCATAGGGTCCCGGGCCGATCGTTCGTCTCTCTTAATAAGGTCAGATCACGGCGGGAAACCCAGTATCCTCCAATGTCCGATATTAAGCCACGAATTGGCGTAAACCTCCCCGAACACTGATTTTTATTGATATCAAGTGACTAACCACCAGGATTTATTCAGTAAAAAGCACACCGCAAGCGGCAACCCCACGCATGCAATATTAATTCCGGTACTTATGGATTTGAACGCTTTACCGAAGATATATAGAAAATACCCACGATGCACCGTATTCCACGTTAGTGTGCATTATACATACGGATATTCCGTTGTCTCTTCCAAAATACCAGCACGAGTATCAATCGTTTCAGTCTCCTCTTGTCCCGATGTGGGAAAAGCGAGTGCGAGGAACAAGAGGAGCGACGCAAAACCTCCCTCTCTCTAAAAAAAAAAAAAAACACAGTATACGTTTCTTCCTCGCTTTTCTGCTCGGCACCAAGGGCGTCGCGCGAGAAAACCGCCCGCCACCGCCACCACACCCGATATCAGACCATTTGCATATTCTTTATGAAAATTCTATAGTTTATGGGGACATTCGTATGTATTATCGTATTAGCATATTCCAGAATACAGCAATCTCAATATTGGATAGGACGCTGGTTATACCGCTTGTTTACTACCCCCTTGCTGGTTTGGCCAGAGTATTGCTCGTGAAGCATCTCCCCCCCCCCCTCCATGTCTCTTCTCCGCGCCATTCCTATACTTGCTACAACAATTTCTAATACCCCTATGGGGGAAAGCGCACGTGTCACTCCCCATTTCGCATGTTTCTCGTACGAGACGAACGTAAACGCCTCGTTTAGACCCTCTTCTCTCGACTTTCTATAACAGCATACGGAAAAAAATGTCAAATAAGACGATTCGTTGCAGACAGGCTCAAGACATCGTCGCCATCGTCACTGACTCCATATATGTTCTACATGGAGTCGGTGACATCGGAAACGATGGCGATTCCTCGATAATATTTTTATTTGTTAATTTTTCTATCGTTTTGATTATACGAACAAAAGTAGAAATTGTTAATGATACAGGATATGAAGGAACAGGATTGCAACATTGTAAAATGACCAAACGTGTTTGTCACTTATTCAACAAAAATATTTTTATGAATCTCCGTATACAGATTGTACGAATTTTTTTTCACCTTCGTCCGACCGGTACTCGACCAGTACTACTAGTTTGTTCGAGCTACAGAAAAGTACAGTTGTTGTGTCTCCCTTTGTCACATTTTCTTCAATCCTTCAACTCGGTCGGAGTGTACATTGGAAGCGATAAAAAAAGCCCGATAAATTAACTAAAATATATTTTTTCTTCAGTTTGACGTGCACGAAAAGAAAATTATTCCATGGAAATGATAAAAAAAAAAAATCAAATACGAAAAAAAAGTTTCAGAGTCGCCAGCGAGAGAGCGGTCGCTACAATGAAGCTTCGAAGAAGTGTAACAATGTCGGAGCACGTATGAGTTGGCTGCGTTCTCTGTAGTCCGTACCCACGGTAATTGCATTCGAAGGGTAGGCCAGAGAAAGAGGACGAGGAAGTAGAATAAAAAAAACGACTTGCCTCAGAGACCGAGGAACGGAAAAGAGCGCGTACGAGGACGCGAGACCCGTCGGTTGCGATGCGGGGCAAAAGGGTTATCCGCACTCCTCCGCGCCGGCACGTCCAGTGCTTCATTTAGATGAGAAACGTTCCTCTCAACCCTTCGATAGTGAAACGCGTATTATATATATTTGCGGAGGCGAGCGGCCGCCCGTCAGTTGCCAGGCAACCCTGTCCTGAATGTGATGTGTGTGTGCGTGTGTGCGTGCGCACGGAGCTTACTAATATAGCCTGTATCCTTCTTTTGTGCCCATCGGGCTCATCGCAGCTCTCGTTATACACACTTAAAATACTTGAAGGCGGGTTTTTCCTCATTCCTCCTTCGTTTCGTTTTTTTTCAATAATAATCCCACACGGACTATGCAGTCGTATTCCGCCCGAGAAATAATGGATGTAAAGGCTCTTCGGAAGAGTTTCCGAAAGTCTCCTTGCCGACCAAAGCGTTCGATTATTTTGCCAATGACGTGAGTTGCGCCTTGGCAAACGAGACAAAAGGCCGAGGAAGTGATAAGGCAATCATTGACGAGCCGCCGTCTTGCTCATCCCCTGTCCTAACTTGCTGGGTTTTCACGAGGATCGATGCGCCAATTCCCATGGATCCCGGTCCACCGGGGTTTCCTCCGGGTCTCTACTCTTCGGCAGGGGAAGCCGGCTAATCAGACTAGTGCCGGCGCGCTGCTTCTAATTTGCTGGAAGGCATTTAATCTCGATAACTCGCTAACGACCTGACCGACACACTACACGTTCCCGATAAGCGAGCGACGAAACACTGCACAAGAAACATTCTCCGATACCCTGACGATACTTGCCAGCTCCTCCAAGTGTCCGACCCGCTGCGGTAACATTGAGTCCCTTCCTTCCATCCTGTATCGTGCTCCAAAACCTCCGTCGGGCAGACCGGGATATCGGGTCTGTGTCTCCGTTTACATAAAAGCCAGCCGATACCTCCGACTGTGAGACCAAGTTTTCGGAACACGAGTCAGATTGTCCCGATCTATACGTTACTGGACTTGGTCTGACTAAGTTGTAATGTGTCACTGGAATTATACAAGGACGTTACAACGATGTTTCGGTATTTGATATTTATTTTTGTCTTACTTTTGAGTCACCCGATTATCCTTTTAATCTCGATTGGTGAAATGCCCATCGATCCGAAGACGGGAAGAGGCGAAAGTACGGGACCATTACCGAAGCGAGGTTGCAGCTTGGGAACCTGTGACGTTAGTCCGAAGGTGATGGATATCTTTATCTTGTATTACGTTACTATAATCATACAAGGAAGTTTCAATGTTCCGTAGTTATTTCTGGTCAACTTTTGCGTCACCCGATAAGTTTTTCAATCACAATTGATGAAATCCCGTTCAAGCCGAAGAGCGGATGAGGCGAGGGTGTGGGGCGATTACCGAAGCGGAGTAGCAGTTTGGGAAGAGACGACATTAGCCCGAAGGTGTATGATATAGAAGCACGTTCCTGTGCTTGTTGCCAGTTGAACTGTATCTCGGTAGCGTTACTTATCCCTTAAACAGAGTACCGTTCCGCAGTCGATGGTCTTCGGATACGGGAGTGCGACCGTGTACTTCATACTATACATTTCGTATATAGTTTCGCGAACTATCGCATTGCCGCGCGGAACGCTATGCCAACCAATTCAATTTAAACTTTGGTAGCTCGCTTACTCGGTATTCGCACTAGCATACACATCCACCCCTCATTCCGTTCCTCCTGTATACACACATCCAGTGACACACACTCTCGACAGTAGGTATCGGTAGGTATTACCTTAACTTGCTGCTGCTGTTTGGTTAGTGCATTATACACAAAGCGCACGCACCCCGCGCACTAAATCGTCCGAAATTAACGCGAGTTATTAGTTGACGGCCATAATTAGAAGGCAATTGCACGGAAAAGCGACCGAGGGACTTAGGGATCGGTTTTCGCGCACGTTCAGGCGTTGGCAACCCTCGCCGAACGAACGAACGGGTTACGATTCCGCTTCGCGCACAGTCACAGAGCCGGTTACACGAGAGGGTAGCGACACTCGATCTTCCCGATTCTATGCTACGGCCTAGTGAACAGGCTACGGGCACATCGAGCGAAATACAGGAATTCATTTTGCCAAAATCTGATACAACCGCCGTACTCTTCTCATACGGAAAATGGAACTTTCGGAGAGCTCAGACAAATTTCCAAAGCGACGTGATCGGAACTTTCGGACACGTATAGATGTTTTGCGATCGGGACTCCAGGCAAACGACTCGAGCGAAGGACTGCGTTTGGAGACATTTTTTCATCGCTCCGACAAGTGGCGACCGCAAAATATCCGCGGAGTGTTGAAATGCGTCAAAGTTTCAGGAACAAACGGGGGCGACCAGCTCGGTGGGATGTTACGGAACGGTCGAGTCTCGGATTCCTTTGGATCCTCGGGTTCTAAGGGTGCCGTAGTGGTGAAAGCGGAGGTGATGGGCAACCCCCGAGCGAAGTGGAACAGGGGGCGAGAGTGAACGAGCAGAAGTAGGCGAGAGCAGATTCGCGAACCCCTTGCATGGCCAACGGCAGCTGCAGAAGAGAGAAGGATAGCCGGAGGGGAAAGCCGCCGTTTCTTCGGCGTAAATCTTGAGTTACCGGTTTAGGTTGTGGCGCGGCTCGTGTCTGGTGATGCCGGTCGGGGGGTGAAGATGGCGCGATACGGGGGCAGGTGTCGCGGTAAACTCAGTTAATTAGACAAGAGGCAACCATCATCACCGCATACCCCGTGCGAGGCTTGTTAATATCGCGTGATTACCATTATACATGGCGATACACTCCTCCGAGCGTCTAGCGCAGCATTCGCCTCACTCGCTCCTTTCACCCTATTATATAAGACGACACCTTATTATACGCAAACTAACCATCAGCAGCGCCTTTCCACCCCGCGACAGGATATCGTCGCGTTGGAAACTTGCCCGAGGACAAGACGCTAAATCATCACTGACTGTCGCGAGAGTAGACTTGAGTTCACGCCTTGATCAGCTTTCCAGAAAAACCGACGTGATCCTTCATGAAACGAGTCCGGAAGTGATATGTCTGAATTCGATGTTTCGGTAAATTTCAGTTGGGAGATGTGACCGAGAGGATTCTCATCGTCCACGATAATCGTCTCGAGTATCGCGCCTCTACCACGACGCAAAACCGCTGTGTCAGAGAATAAAGAGAGCTGTCAGTGCGCTACCTAGACTCCGTACCAGACGAACCTTGAATTATGCGTTCAGACCATGAGCATTTAATGACGAGTTTGAGCCGTCGTGCCTCGGTTTCCTGTCGACCCTCCGGCTCTTGTGTATTAACGAAACCCACCCACTTCCTCCGTGCCTTTCTCACCGCGGCGTGCTTCCTTATGAAGGTATATATCGTGCTTCGTTGGGATACCAGCCGTTTTCTTTCACGATTTATGTTATAATCACCTGAAACAGCCTGAGAGAGGGACAGAAAATAGACTGAAAACAAAATAGAAGAGAGTGAAAATCCGGGCATTCTCATTTGTTGACTCGTGGCGCACACCTTAGCGTTCGCTCTGCCTAACACACTATACATTCAAACGGCATTAGGGTTTAATGCGACGTGTATCACGGAAGGTTTTCAATGCCGCGTACGTCTGGTATGCAATATCCAAGCCCTCATTCGGTGGTACTTTGTAAGTTGCGGAAAACGTAGCGCGAGTCATCGTCGCCCGTGGCTCCGAATGGCAGTGACGACGAACGAGAAGCAACGACCCGCTATGGAACGCCACCGCAGTTTCCGCGCATGCAATTGCACCCACACCGAACACACCGGGCAGAGTCGTTTCCAGCGGCAGAGTGTCTAAATGCTAAATGTTTTCGCATTCAGCATTATTCCTTTTTGCTCGGGCGTACCACATCGCAGAAACAGAAGCGGAACCAGTGCAGAAGGCACGTCAGTGTCACGTAAGAGGGTTGCTGCTGGAGGCTGAAGGACACAAGGGTGTAAGAGGGCTGAGGATGTGCTCGCGGTAGGAAAGAGAGTCGAGCCTGTTGCGGAAGCTCGCCGTTGCTCTCTTCTGCCAGTGGCTTTGGCTACCCACCAACGTGACCGTTTCACCTCCTTCCACTATACAGTTTATTATGCAATATAGTATACGCACACTTACAGCGCGCTTACACTCGCCTCGTATGTATGATCCGTAGAGCCTCTTCTCCACTCTTCCGCATGTTATACTCATCCAATGTGCGTACAATGTATGCGTTTATAATACATATTAACCGAGGTAGGGTATGGTGACATTATAACGCGGGTAGCACAGAGACAGTCGAGTGTATAAATGTATAAATGCGGGCTGGATGCTCGCGGGGCTTGGAACTCCTTCTGGCTGCTTCAGCAGTACAAACGCGTGTCCGGGCACGCTGTTATAAACATGAAACAACATTATGAAAGGCTGCTGTGACGCCGTGGCGCGAGAACAAGCGGCAGAAGCAAGGGGGCACGGACGACGACGGTGACGACGAAGACTGTACAATAACGAGGAGGATGCCGAGGACGCGAGACTCTAATTTAAACAAATATCACAAGTTGTTCGCACCGGCACTCTATCTCGCTTTCTTCTTTTTTTTTCTCTCTCGCAATGTCTCCCGGTATGTTTCCCAGCGTCTCCGGGTCCTTCCGCCCTCGGAACTTCGAGGAGTCACAGACACAGGCGCGCCCGACTGCTTCGGGTACTCTGCAGCGTGGAGATTCGTCGCAGACGAATCTTCTTCGGGCCACCGAGGTGCTGGACCGATGCTACACTATTATCGTTGTGTGTGTGTGTGTGCGTGTAAGGTAAGTAGAGTTGCTATTAAAAGCGCCGGTCCACCTACGGAGTGTGAGTAAAGCGTGTATATATCACACACGATGGCACGGAACTGGAAGGATATAACCAACTGCCAAGGGACTGCTTCTTAGGGAGAATACCTGCGGCTCTCGTCCCAGAATGCACGCGAAAGGATTAGTATATAACGTTGAAACGTGCACGAGAATCTCTTAATCTCATTCGCAGCGATTATGCGCCAGTCTCGTCGTTTCTCATTTTCTCGGTGGAATTATTATAAATTCCAAATTCGCTGAGCCGGTGATGGTACGATTAGTTAATTTTGCTTTACGACGATGGCGTTCCATCAGAAATCATGGTGACACATCGCGACGTCGGGTGTGACAAATTGTCGATGAAGTTCTCAGAATTCCTCAGTTCGGAAGGTTCGTTTGGAGGTGATGGTTTTCCTTTTCAATTATCGACAGACCCTTGATGAACAAATGATGAACACATATGTACGTTACTTGTCATATGTAAACGACGGCGATCCGAATGACACGCAGTAAACGTTTGGTTCTCGCGAATAATGCGATTATTATCCCTGGGGTATCGCAGGATAGTCGCCGGTATAATATATTTCTCTGCAGTGGCAGTCGTCGGTCGTTAGTCGCATCATCGTCCCGCACGTAGATACACCGTACAGACGATGTGCGCAAAGCTAGTGAGATACGTTGAAAATCTCATTGGCTTGACTTTGCTGAGCTCCCCGGGCGAATGAGTGAGCCGGTGAGTATACCCATACCCTGCGTATGTACGTTAGCAGTTCAGTACGAAGTACAGTACTCGGTCCTCGGTACGTAGAAGCGAGTTACCGGTAGCCTGGAGTGCCGGTCTCCACGTCCTCTTCGTATATGTAAAAGCTACGAGTGACTGCGAGAGAAAGAGAGGAAAGAGGGAGAGAACATTTAGACCTTTTCCCCGACTCATCAGCTTTGTGCTTTGCCCCGGAATCCCAACCACCACCTCTCCCACACAGCCTTCTCCCACCCCCGTTCCGTTTCTCTCCGCCCCTCTCACGACGTCCCATAATATAACGCAGCTTTGCCGACCTCAAAAACACGAATTTTCACTTCAACTTTCCGTTAACTGCACCTCTCGCTCGACAACACCGGTAGACTAGCTTCCTGCTGCCAGCTCACCTAAGTACAAAGTTAATTTTTTAATTATCTCGCGTATCACCGGGGAGAGAGCCAGCTCCGTTCTTGTCTGCGACGTCGTCCCTACACTCGCCAATTGAGAACTTCACTCCGGACAGGGGCAAGATTCTTTCTTCCTCCAAGCGCCACGTTGGTGTCGCGCATACGAACTACCTGGAACCGCCTAATTAGAGTATGTGGGTCTACCGCAAGAAAGAGGAGAGGCGAACCCGTGTGTACGAGCTCGTAACCTCCTCAATCGCTTAAGTTCACTGGATTTGTCTTGGAAAAGTGTTCCGGGGCTTTCCCTAGGGGGTCGCGAGGATCTTCGGACTCCTCGATGGCCATGGGGAGGAGCAAAAAATACTTCAATATTTGAGATAGGAAAATTTGTACATCGTCAGATTTGCTCTTCGTGTCGTTGACAAACGGTGCACAACTCGGATATCGGATGACCTGATTATAAGTTGTAACCCATCATTGTGGCAGAAAAGAATGGAAACGAGTGAGTTTTGGGAGAACGATAGGTTTTAATTAAAAGAAGAGGGCAAAAGATGGCGGGTGGTAGATTACCAGAGAAGCAACGACTGAGTGAAAGATAGAGATGAGATAAGAACGTGAAAGAAGAACCGAGAGGGAGAAGGAATCCTTGGGATTTTCAGAGGTAAAGCCGTTTCGTCAGTCGCGTCACGGTTATGCCGCAATGAGAACGTACGGCCGGCCATATTTTAATTCTTCAGAGACAAGACCGTCTCTCTCGTCGACCCCGGGGCGCTGCAAGGTTGGGGAACGTGGCTTGCGAATAAGCTCGTTCTTGTGCCGTTTCTTCGTCGCTTCCTCCGCGTGTGCCGACTGCCAGAAGCCATAGCGTAGCCCACCACTGGTATCCACTTCGGTTCAGGTTGCTCCGCAAAGCCCATCGCGTTGACGTTACCAGCCGCGCATAATATTTAATAATTATTATCATTAAAGTTGTAATAAAGTTCAGAATACTTTATTAATTTATAGGTCGGCGCCGCATGGCGGTTCCGAGTGAGGGAGACAGAATCGGCTTGCAGGGAGAAAACAAACGAACTACGCGACCTCCGTTAAGGGTTTAAGCGCAGTGAATCACATGAAAATGACCGGATTTCAATTTTCAATTTGACTGACCATAAATGTAGGTTTCACGTTTGGACTCAAGTTTCAACTAAATTTCTGCTGAATTAAGTTGACGCCTAAGTTTGAATCTTAGTTTGGAACTAAGTTCTGAAGATAATGAAGATAAATCCTGATCGCAACACAACCAAATATATTCAATTTGAGCTAATCACGGTAATTGAAGTTAGAGAGAAAATAGCAAAACGTTGCAAAAAAAAGGTCCGAAAGCCCGTTGTTACTTTTTTCCATTCATACCGCCGCGTAGGTGAATCCGCATCTCTTCACCGGGTCTTGGGAAGATAATAAAATTTTTTCGCGAAGTGAAGAACTCGTCGCTTCCTAGCATCTTTTCATGATTTATATCGTACGGCAACTTACTCGGTGGTCTCTTTGTATATCGCGATGCCGGTTTTTGCGAGGAACGCGCTGCCAACCCCTTCGCGAACGAGACAGGTATAAGTACTGGTGTAAAATTCAGAGCTCGCGCTCGGCTGGCCTTGCGTGGCTCTCTGCTGGTGGCATGCAAACGAGAAAAACGTAGGTACGAGGAGGACGACGAGTGGCTGTAGTGCCGCGATGAAGAGATTCGAAATAAAAGCACAAGTGAAATCCTACTGCTAACCACCTTTTCTTTCCATCCCTCGAAGATATTATCGCCCTTTGTGCCCTCTGTACTTTTTTCCAAACATAATTCAGACGCACAGAATGATGAGCACAGGATGAGCACGGAAGCAGAAGAAGAAACCGAGCCACTTGTGTGGTTCTCATCTTTCGGCGCACTTGGAGTGTACTATCGCGCGTGGATAAAGAAATCGGGGGATGTACGCGAGCAGTTCAGGACTGGCAAGTTCAAAGCGCAGGACTCGACTGTCGGGTTACGTCGAATACATGTAAAGTCGGCGCATTGAGACAAAAGCGAAAATGTGTATACAGCTGGATTCTATCTCGCGAGCATTCACGCGCACGAGTGGTTCCGAAAAACCTCTTAGGTATTTTGTAACACAAAACGCAAAATTCACTTCGCTCATGCGAATCTCCCTCGCTAAGTTTTGTGGAAGGACAGCGCACGGCTTCTGGAGAATATCTTCCGCAATGCGCACCTCTTTCAAACGAACTTTCTGAGGTAACTTTTTGTAGTCGGGATTTTCTTAAATGTCCGTCGGGTGACTTTGCGTTAAGAAGCGATTTAATTTTGTAATTGCCGACTTAATGAGAAGTAACATGGTTAACAATTCATGTATTGTATGTGCACAAGTTTTGCTCCTTACTTTAGTGAAGAATTTCTTCCCGAAAAAGCCCCAGTGCTACGCTTTCGCCCTGCTTAATGGGGACGACGGCGACGGCGATGTGAGATATATGTATATATATTGAGGCCGGTGGCTATAAGTAAATCGTATTATCCCTAGTGGTCGGCGAGGCTGCTGTCTGGTCTGGTCCAGCCAGACCCTGGACCATCTCCATGGTCCAAGAGGAATTAAAATAAATACATATCTTAATTAAGCTCGGAAATACCGGGTGCGTATAACGGGTGAGTACGGAAAAACCGATGTACGTAAACCACCCAGCAGGTGAACCATAAGTTTGTCAGAAAAGTAAAAAAAAAGATCGGGGTATATTATTATTGATATTTAATAGTCGATACTATGATAAATAATGCTTACGAATTTACGCAAAGCTGTAAACATGACCGGTTATGCTGTAGAATTTTTATGGATAAAGAAAACATAATAAATTGAAGTCGCCTTAAATCTTACAGGACAACTATTATATATTGAAATTTTTTTATTGTTTTCCACTATTCCTAGAAACCAAGGGGTCCGTCCGGAAACTATTCAAGAAACTATTTCCCAATTATACCAATCAATTACTATTTTATCGGGCTGGATGAGTTGTGCCCAACAGTGACGTGCAGAACCGTCCACCATCACCGTGTTAGAAAATAACTCGTGTTTCGACTACAAATATGTCACTTGCGGTTTGAAAATCTCATTTTCCAGCTGGACAATAATTCATCCAAGAAATACATGATTTTTGGTTTTGAATTGTCGTTTTTCGACCGGATGCGATGTCATACCGGAAATACTTTGCTTTGATCGACAGGTTGTCGTAGTGTCGAGGAACTGAGCATTGGTATTTCTCATCGCCTCGCAAAATTTAACGATTAAACAAGCGCATCCTACGAACTGTATTACAACTCAAAGGGGACTCCAACGTAGAAGAGTCCGTGTATGTCACCATCAGCAACGGCAGGGCATAGGCGAAAGCAGAGCAGTGCAAAGAGCACGAGAGTTATATTAGACAGGAGAGCGCGGAGAGAGCTCCGGTAGCAACTGTCGTCTTTCACTCGGTGCTGAAATCCCGCACGCCCACCAAGAATCTTGCTAATTAGATATATAAGGAAGCTAATTGTAATAAGGTGGAGTCGGGTGAACGCGAATGGCGAACCCTCTCGCAAACCCCTAGGTTCCGTGACTCCAGACTTCTTCACCTCTGAGTCCGCTCCGTTACCAACCACCGATGTTTTCCGACGAGGTAGTTCATCCGGTTGGCCATTTTACGCTAGGATGAACTGGAAATCTGTATGTTCACAAATGACGGAGTGAGCATTAGGAATTCACAAGAGGCAATTTGAAAGTAAAAAAGATCCTACTTTTTAACCGTTCATGAGAAATCTTGAACTGTGATGTGAGACGGCCAATTGCAATCTCACAGGCTGCGCAGCACCGAAACGTAAGAGTTGTGAACATTGGATGAAACATTGCTTTTCCTACTGAAAATAAATATTCTACAAGTGATTGTATAGAAATTGTTGGTAAACTTCAATTCAAGATTTCAATCGGTGAAGCAATTTCACTGATAAGGTTTTAGCATAATTAAAAAAACAGCGTGTACAATTGAGCGAACTAATTTGGAGCCATCCCGGGATCACCGAAAGCTTTTCAAGCTGGCTGATGGCGCGGCCGGATGTTGACAGTTTTCGTGGTGTGCTAAGCTGTTGAAGCAAAACGGGAATGGGTACACTGGTTATAACGACGAGGTGGATAATTCAACCCTTCGCAGAGCCGCCTCGTTTGAGACCACCCGCCGACGTTCTTCTGGCACATAGGTACGAGTTATACGCATCGAACAACCCTCTCGAAGGCGTAGGAAACATCAACCTCTGCGTATATCTTACCCTTACCAGAAACTCCGTTGACGTGTCGCAGTCTTGTCGTCCCTCACCCTCTATTTCTATCTCCCTCTGTCTTCTTACCCAAAATCTCCGACGCCATCGTTTAAGGCTGGTTTATTTAGAGGCCGCAGCGTTGATCCGTTGATGAAATACTTCTGCTCCATCTCGGTATGCTTTCTTGATGCCACTCGTAAGTTGCCCTTCGTCCTCACCGAGACCCAAGAGTTTTCCTCAACTATGCTCGACACTCGAATTCTCTACCCCCTAGTTCTCCTTGCCATATTCTACCCCCTATAAACAACGTACGCAACAAGCGTGGTTATCCACATTCACCATTCCAAAATAGCCTGCAGTGTTTCCGCGATTTTGCCAATCCACCACCCGTCTTCACAGCCACTCCAATTCTTACTGAGGTACCCGAACATCTTTTCTCAAAAGTTCAATGATTTTCTTACCCGTCACTCGTTTGATTTTTAAAGGATTTTTGCTAGCAACAACGTGCACAGTCCACGTCTTTCAAATACAAGTCATATTCCGTTTATCACTCGCCGCTTATAATTATTTTTATAGGCGTTGTCTGATCTCTGAAAAACTTCGTGATGAACGGACGTTGTCTAGGAATATCCTTTTTCTAGTCATTCCGATTTCCCTGTACTCGCTATTCAATTGAAGCTTTCATCTACAGTTGTCATAGACTTTTCGTTCGCCCCTATATTGTCTCAGAGCATAACCGCATGTAGGAATGTATCCTTCACACCACTAGGGATCTGTGAAACAACCTTAGAGAAGGGTTGTTCTGGCACCGGTTCGATCCCTCCTGGCTTCCGTGGAAGTTTATCAGCATAGGGGGCAACAAACGGCGATGGCAAGAGGGCCGTGTAGTCGCCTGTATAATAATATTAGACAGCGGAAGAGTGCAACGGGAAATCTGGATTGGACCCCTGGCCGCGAGGTAAGTAGGCTCGCGGGTTGGCCCAGATAACAAAAAATATGAGCCAACTTTTCGCCATAACCGGGATCCGCTCGAGAGGCGAGAGACGAGAAGTTAACCGGGATGGGGCGGGGAGCGATATCCCCGCGAACCCGTAAGCCCGCGTGACATTAGCATAGTAATGAATATTATTACATTTCGGGTATACCCCGGTTTAATTCCATCTTCCACAGTCGTAAAGATAATAAGTGCGAGTGGCGGATGCTTTCGCGCGAGCGTTCTCATTCTTGCTGGCTCACTGGTACCGACTATACTCTCCGCATACTTTGGCGAACTCGAGAGAGCGAGGGATGTTCTACCCTGTGCCTTTCCGTACCGGCGTATACGCAGCGGTGATCCCTGTTGTGTGCGCGGACAAGGGGAGGTTTTGCTGCCACTGGTTACGCGAGAAACGACGTACGGTATAACTCCCGTGGAGACGGAGCAACGAACACCTCGGAGCATCTCCGGCAATACGTACTCTCGCGCAGTATTTCGCACGGGCCGGGAGCATCAGCGGCACCGAGAAGGGACGAGCGTGCTCTCTGTACTTGCTGACTTGAAGAGATTCGCCCACCCTCCGCTTTTCCTCCTCGCCACCGCTGTTTCAAGGAGTAAATATAAACTTGGGCGAAAGTGACAAAGATAATTCTAATAAAAGCGACGACGCCGACGATGACAACGACGCCGGAGAGCACTCACGGCGTTCTCCCGCTTAATTTGTGACATATTTCGGCATTGCATTACCTCAACCCTCCTCTCGCGACCCATACTCCCTCCAACCACGCCTTGCTCTTTCGCACTCTTAGTCACTGCCTTTTCCACCCCCTCCGACTTCTTAGTTTATGACTTGCTCGACCCCTTCATCCTCTTTATTCGTTCCCGCCCGCTTCTTCACACTTCGCTGGTTCGGCGACTTTGACGTTTACGAGTCGCCGTGAGTACGGTCATGTTGGAACGGTTCATTGCCAGACCGACGATAAGATTAGTTGAGGATCGGTTCAATACCAAAATAATTATTTATCGGTAAACCTTTCGGATGGAATTCTCCCGGCACGGACGGTGGTGACGGCTGTCGAAAAATGTCATATTCTTGTCCACGCTGCAACAGCGACCCAAAGGATAGTAACTCGCTAAAGATGTATTTCGTTTCCCTAACAAGCAGAAAGACCGACCTTAAGAAGTGTTTGAGTGCATGATCTTGATTATTCACCTCATCCGGTCGGTCTAACTTCTCGGGTTGCAATTAACTTGTCAACGTACTTTACTGCCATCGGGCGGTTATTGCCAGTGTCGGACAGCCCTAAAAAAAAAGAGTTACGGCCGAATAGCACGTGGGACACATATACGCTCGAGCTTACTCGACTCCATGGCAATATTTTCATGGAGCTGATGGCACTACTGCGGCGTCGGCGGTGAATGCCGACGGACGTACATGCAGTATGTATATTTCCATTCTGGCGTTACGAGGTGCGTGGCCATGATTTTATATGCAAAGAGTAGTTTAGAGCTAATTGTTAATAATAGGATTGGTAAGGTGGGAATTCAACGGGTTGCGGCGGCAGCCCTCCATCCCCTTACGCTGAATGCTGGCTATCCGGCAGCCAGCCTCAACCTCCGACCCTCAAAACCCCGTCGTGCGTCTCATTTGCCACGGAGTCAACTCGACGGATCTCCACTGCTGTCTGTCCGTTTCCCGGTCTGTCCACCTGTCTGTAGATTTGGTGTTCCGTCGGTTCATGCGGCCATCCATATGTACGTACGAGAACCATGCCGGTTCCTCTGTCGCACGGCACTCGCCAGAATCCTGCGTGTGTGTGCGTACCCTCATGTATGCGTACGTACCCGAATATATACACACATTTGCAGCCGAGCCGTCCACCTACATATTATCACGTACAAACGAGTAATTCTGAGTTATATACCGACCCTGGCCTCGTTAATGATAATTAAAACACCTTGTTCTATGCACGCTCCTTTTTTCCTTCCAGAAATATAGCCCGTAAAAATTCATACACAATTCTGTATTATCCTCTTCCACCCGGACCATGCACTTGCCCGTGCGATCCTGCGATTCAACATACTTGAGATTCAGTCGGCTACTTTTTTATACTCGAGCCATCTTGGTGGACTTCAACGGGACAAGTGTATAAACAATGTAACGATATCAGTTAGGTTCGACAATGGACGAAAGAACGGACGATTGATACAAAACCGATCGTCATGTATAACATTTCGGCCGATACCTTCAGAGACCACACGTGTGACATTACGTCATCGGGATAAATAAGGTTTGTCACTATTAATCCGCCGGGAAATTAAATTCTTGCGTCACTCGCTCGTTTGCTAATATATAGAACTTTCTTTGGATTTTTTAAAAAATTGCTCGGTCACGGAAGTGAATCTCTCAATAAATCGTTGGGCTCTTTGGGAATGGCGAGTACTTATCGGTACTGGCTCATCGTGTTTCGATTTCGCGGGGGTTCGAGTCCTCCCCTAACGTTGCCGAACCCAACTCGAAATATTCTCGCGAAGTCTCGCACCACGGGATTTTGGGATGCATAACGGTGAACAATAAGTCGGCGAAACAAGTAATTTCGAAAGGGAATGATGCCGAGCGTCGGGTCAGGAGTAACGCTCGGGACTCTCAAGATATTCCGGAGTATGGTTTAGTATCGTATAAGGGGGAAGCTATAGGTATCAGTGTGGAAGGGATGAACAGCAGTCGAGGCGTAAGGCATAAAACAGCCGTATCTATAATACCTCGTTGGAATAATCAAACGATTAATATGTTTATTAGTATCGGCAATGGCTCGCCTCGGAATACATTAAACAGACCCTCATCTTCACCCCGTCGGCTCACCTCACTGCTTTCCTCGTGCTCGAATCCTCGTCACGCAGCACCAACGCAAGAATTGTCTGTTTCGTGCCATCTCCCTAGATTCATCCGGGCTACGCCATCTTTTACCGAATGCAATTTCGTCTTTCGGTGCATTCGACCTCCGCGATAACTTCAGTGAATAATGTTTGGATTTGCGAACTGCAGCTCTTGGCTGCTGGAGCATTAATATTTATTTGCAAGCTTAGATCAGTTGAACAAAGATATGGAAAATCTGCCCGGAAAATGCTGGAATTAGAAACTAGTAAAATCGGGATTATAAATTCTATGTTTACCGGTCGTAAAACACAAGAGATCCGTTGACGACGTCGAATAAGGTTGACGAACGGCCAAGATTTCTGTTCACCCAACCAATGAAATCTGACGCGTATTGGGAGACTTATTTTATTGTTTTAATCTACATAATGTGTATGCCGATTAAGAGTTACCGAGGGTGTTTTGACACGAATCTCGAGGCGTAGTAACGAAGCATAAAATCAGAGATACCGGACTGTATATTCCTCTAAAGCTGGGAAATGGTAATCGGGTTTTAGGTTCTACGATGACGACCACGAGGAAGGAGAATCGTGTAGGAAAGGAAAGAGAGGGGACGGAAAGTTTGAAATTTAGATTTTCAGAAACAACGAAATTCCGGGAGGAAAAGGTAGGAAGCAGCGGAGGACCACGATTCCGCGGCATTTTACCAAGAGCCGTGCGCTCACACGATGAAGCAGGCATCGAAGCCTTCTCTGCTTGCACGGGAATAAAATCTAAAACCCCTTTATGCGGTGGGAATTGAGACTGTGAGAACATGCGCGCTCGCGCAAAACTTCGTATACATACATAAAACATTCTTCCATATAAAATCACGATCCGCGACGAGGAGAGAAAAACGAGAAACAGCAGCCGGGAAAACCCTTCCCCCGTTCTACAAACCACGGCTGTTGTGCCCACGGCGACGTGGTATTAGCCTATAAAATCTTGAGTTTTGTACGAGTTTTATCGCGGACGGTATAGACGCCAGCGTAAAAACACAAAAGCTGCAGCGCCAGCTTTTCAGGTAGTCCTTATATACTCCTACTCATCCCGGTGCGATATGAAGAAAAGTCAGTGCGCAAATTCGTGCGTGCATCTCAGAAATACATCTGTACAGGAATTAACAATAATTTACTTACTCACCGATCGGCCAGTTGGATAGTCATTAGTTCCGAATTCAGAAACAATTCCTACTCCTTATCCAGATTATATTTTTGTCAGAACAAGAGACGAAACAATGAAAAGGAATCTGTCATCGACCAAATAATTTAATTTCCCAGTCCTCGAAAAGCTTTGCCTCGCCCGATCAGGAGTCCTTATCGGGAGGTCAGTGGAAAGTCCTCTTCATCTGCTGTACGAGTTTTGGACGTGTGGTGTGTTCTCGCGAGCCTGGAACTAAATGGCAGTGGGTTGAGTCAGTGTGGGTGTGTGGAACGAGGCCAGAGAGCAAGGGGTCGAAATACATCGTACAAAATATGGCGGCCGATGGGATCCTCCATGGGACAACTTTACAGCCCGTCGGCCCCGTCTCCGAACCCCATCCGGTCGTGCTTCTGCTGCCGCCTCGTGCTATTGCTCTTGCTGCTTCTATCGTTACACGTCCTCCTTCCTGCCATCTCTGGTCCCGCGACTCATCAGCATGAATATTCATTATTCGATGATATTTCTCGGAGCCCTTCCTTCTGTCCTTTTCCCATTTTCTCTCACTCGTCCGCACTATCTACAACCCTCAGCGATCCCCTTCGCTGTACCGATTTCTCCCTCCCGAACTCTCACCCTTTCCATTCGTCGGACCGTTAATTTATATAACTTCGATCGACGACCAGGGGGAAATCTTGTGAAACGACCCTCACTATATGCGCCGATGTTCACGTCGCTCCAAGTCTACGGGACACGGAGAGTCATCTCTACCTGATGCCTTTCTTCGCTCCTTCCTTCAATATAGCCATTCAACATACGTATTCGTCCCGCTTGTTTGCATGCAATCGGGAATGTTTTATTTTCTACCCGGTCACAAACACTTCACTCGGGGGTGAACTGACTTCGAGACCGAAGAGGGTGGCTGAACTTGGCCTCCCAAGATATTTTAACCCATTTGTCTCAAAGATTCTTTCACTGAAATCAAAAGAAAATAACGAAGTTTTTGATTTTATTTAGGAATTATTTGGTTCACCGATTTCATGCAATTATTTATTAGTTTATGGTGGTACGACCACGTGGTGTAGTTTCGATCTCGCGAATATTCCTAGCGAGACTGTGGCCATGCGGAGAGGTTTGGGGCATAATGGGCACGGTAGGAAGGGTAGCTTTAATACCTCGGTCGCTTTTGAAATATGCAGGCCTAGGTTTGCCGCGTGTGCTTCTATCCTCTCTTACTCCTCTCTGAGTCGGCCGAGAAACTGCGGTACACAGTAGATATTCGGTAACACGGCATTGCGTATATTACGATTTATAATATATATACGAGGGGGAGGCGGAGATGCCCTATGAGTTGAGGCTCCAACAGAATGGGCGAAGATAGGGTTGTTGGATTAATGAAAGCCAATCCACGAAGCAAACCTCTCATTCTCCCGAGTAACGCCACCCGGTCATAAACAAACCTGGTGAGATTTGGATAACAGACAATCCCTTTACCATTCCCAATCCCGGTGGCTTCCCTCACATCGATAATGCGGGAAACACCTCAACTTCTCGGCCTAAAATTCTCGGCTCACTGTTCTTGGAGCTGATCCTATCAACGATCGTCAGACAGCAATGTACGAATAAAATTTGCTTGGAATAAAATTTACAATAAAAAATAATGTTTCGGTTATGGTGAAGAAAAGTTGATACTTCATTGTATTGTCTCATTTATTTTGATAATATAAAAGTTGACTCGAGAACTCGTCAGCATACGCAACTTTGCGTGTCGTAAAGGAGATAAAGGATGGGGGGTTTTTTTTTTTTTTTTTAAATATGTATTCGTGCCCATAAAGTTGGCGCGACTTCTCGAAGCAAGACTTTATTGTCACGTGATATAAATGATGTCAAGGACGATGCGTGTGTAACGTGGGTACATATACGCAGACCGCGCGCATGTCGGAACAGGGAGTATTCAAATCATATTTTTATTCGAGCATCCTTTCGAGCGTAAGAGTTCCGGCGGGAGGATGTGCTTCAGTTATGGAAAAACGTTGAGAGCCTGCAGTAAAGGACCGAACAAATGAGCACTCCGGAACGAGTAGCTAACGCCGCGTTATTGGAGAAGATAGTGAGACCGGAAACACTTCCGAAACTGTGTAGAATATAATATTAAATATATCAGCAGATTGTTGTGGTTCGAGCTCTATGGACTATTCAATTACGAAACCGGAAGTTTACAGTTTCAAATATTTATAGGAAATACGTCTCTTGCGGTTTGGAAATGACAATTTCCAGGGATTTTTTTAACGTAAGTGCTTAATTTCCGGTATGAAATCATTGTCGATTGACAAATAAAATTTTCAAACCGTAAGTGACATATTTACCTTCCTTCGTGTCTAAGCTCGTTCTATTTATTAGTCAATTTAAGAACACATACCCGCAATAAAAAATGTGTAACCTGTGGTCGTGATGATTTTAACAGCAGGATTTCAACACACCGGCAGGAGCCAAAATGGATGCTGCTTATTGCGGCTGCGAGCCCTTGTACACCCACATGTATAAAATATTACGACGGCATCTCTTTTGAAGAAAAATTTCTTTTTTCCACAAGGGGGACTGTGGCAGTGCACACCAGAATATTGTACCGGCTTAAGGGCGTAGAAGGTGGAGGGTGTATAGGGCCGTTGATACGGAAATACGGCAATCTTTCAGGGCAGTACGAGTGCGCGCGAACTTTGATATTAATAACAATAATAGTATACATCGGCGGCGGTGAGACGCGAGTTAGTGGAGGGTTTCGAGGGTGGGTCTCATGGTCTGGGGTTACTTGTGAATCCAGTTACAAATTACAGCTCATTTTTATGCCATTTTAATATCACCACGCGCTATTAAATATCTCTAGCCCGTCTCTCACTCTCTCACCGACCCTCTCCATACCATTCGTGGTCCCCAAAAATCTCGGCATCTAAAATCAGCACTGCCTTTTTTTTACCATGATTAAAACACATTTTTTATCCCATTAACCTTAGTTCTTTAATATATTTTCGTGAAAATCTGTCAGTCAGTGAGTTTAAAACATTTTTGAGAGCGGAAACGTTGGACCTTTGTCGGTCATTGATTAGGCAACTTAAAAAAAAATTATCGGTGTGATCATTAATGTTTAATTGAAAGGATGAAATATATTTTTTCTAGTTTTATGTTATTATCCGAACTGCTGATATTATTTTAACTTTAAATACCTCCAGAATTAACTGTTTTTCTGATGCATTTTTATTGTTGTATGTACCAAAGGCTTCATCCGGTAAACCAATTAAAGAATCATGTCCATGGTTCTCTCCGAAAAAAAATATATATAGAGAATAATCAATTGCACAATTCTGGGTTTGAAATATGACACTTTGTCTTTAAAAAAAGAAGCATAACATCCTCTATAGGAAAGCCAGAATGGTAACAATTAGTCGTAAAGTCGTACGATATTTCAAGCGGCTATACATAACATCGATGTAGATATACATTGTATAGATGTTGCAATTGGCTCGTTGCCTTTCGTCGAGATGCCGCTTATGATTTTACTGCCGGAAGCACACACTTTTATGCTCGTATTGCATTTTAAGTTATGCTAATTTCAGCGTCGACAGAAGTTCCGGACGTGACCGGGGGTGAAATCGGCCGAGACTGAGCGTCCTGGAAAGACCGAAGTGCTCTCCTCCTTCTCGAATCTTTCTTCCAACGTCGCCCTCGCGATATTGTGCATCGAACATATTCATAACATGCGTTTTACCGCGAGACGTTACAACCATTCACCGTCTTTTATTCGACGAGCGAATACTGAACGCTCGACCATAGATAACGATTTTATGCCGCACGGATTTTACGACCTACGACATAGCGACGAAACGGTGCGGAGCGTACTTTGAATTGGGCTCGTCTGGAGAATTATGCTGCTGCTTGTGGTGCGTCACAACCATAACCACATGTGTGGTTTCCTTGTAATGTCACTTCGTTTTATATCTGGCGACACGAAATACGCAACAAAAAAATGATTAATCCACCTCTGATTAAACTCGAGGCCAATACCAAAGCTGTTGTACACGAAGCACATTTGTATCCGTGGTAATCCATGACCGAGACGCTCCCGTTTCCGGTAGCGACAAGAGAGAAAGTCAAGAGGAGCGTATAGCAATTTCAGAGTCATCGCGATAGTTTGTCCTCTTCGGAGGGATGTTGGTACGGAGAAGAGGAACGATTTTCGGTTCGCTTACGAGGCGTCCGTGCGAGGGGTTGCGATGCAAGACGAAAGGAGAGCTACAAGCTACCCCCTCGTGGGGTCTCCCGCTGTCTCCCGTGCAATCGGCGAGGTAGGGAGCGGGGAAGGGGGGAGGGTTGTACGATACTTCGGACGATCTATGACCCGAGTTCGCTAAGAGACCACGAAAGGGTGGATTTACTGGTCCAGCCTGCGTTTACACCACACAAATCCAAGTGACCGGTTGATACTCACCCTCTCAGACCTAATTCTCACCCCATCTACGCTATCCCACAGCTTCTGTCTAGCCGCACAACTTATGGCATTGGAATTATTTCCGGAGTGTCACTGAGACACTCCGAGCATTAATTGCTCAACCGCTTAACATTGTTTTAACGTACATCTTTAATTCTTCTGCCACGTACAAATTACAAAATAATTCTGTGTGCTACGACTTGATCTTGAATTTTCGAAAAAAAATCAAATCTTTCACACTCCTTGCACCTGTCCCGTATGATTTTCATTTCGTTTATATAACATGATATAAAATTAGTATATAAGGGTATAACATTATATAAAATTCTTTCCAGCTATAGTGTTTTATAATATTAGGTCCGAATGAGATCCGAAAAAGGCGGTGGTAAAGTTTCGATCCAACTCCGTCTTCAAAAAAATGACACTGCGCCATAAAAAAAATCCCCTTCATCAAATGCTGGCGAGATCTTTGCCATTCTGGACGGTTTTCGTGCCAACAAAGCAGAACGGCTCGCAGCTTTTTTATATTTCAGATGTCATTCCGTATTGTCTATAGACGGGGATGGCGATCGTTATGCTGGTGGATGTTGATGACGGTGTGGGCATGAAAAAACGTTGCTCGTTAGCTCCGTGAGAAATTAATTATTTGCCCCGCCATCGCCGCCGCGGTGGCCACCCTGCTCGAGTAATGGTGAAAAATGTGTGGATTGTGCGGGATTACTGGAAGTCCTGCTGTGGAAGGAGTCTGAAGGGTATGCGTGGTACACGCCAGTACAGCCGAGCCTTACTTCACCGCGGGGTGAAGAGTCCAGGGGAAACCGGCGAAAAGAATAAGAAGAAACGTATCGGTGTGGCTCGTTACACTTAAATTGGAAGGAATGACTGAGTGTTCTCATTATTCATCGCGAGTAATATAGAAAAAGAACTACCAGCAGAACAGCGACCCCTCGGTCCACCCTGCCTGGTTGCGAAGGGTGAAATCACGCCAGTCGTACATATCTCAAGGAACAGTTGCAACTCCGGATTTCCATTATTGTAGTGTACCTACTCCGTTCACCTCAGAGTCAGCCCCTTCAGATTCGATTCCTTTCGCCCCCAGTAATATATCTCTATGTAATCTTCAAAAAGGTAACCCAATAATGCATCGCCGCGGGATTCGATTTTCTCTTCATTTTAGGAATCCAAAAGTCGCGAGGGTTCGAATTTAAAACACCCGGACAGATGACAAGATACTGTTTCGTGATATTTTTTTCTGAATAATTCTTTAACCGCTGGTACGCGAAAAACTGGGTGTGGAAGACAAGGAGTTGGAAAAGTGTTGGCGAAAGCTGATGCCGAACCTACGATGTTGTCGGAGTTCCGACTAGAATTAGGCGATGGCTCTATGCTCGACTCGCTTTCTCTTCACTAAGATCAAGTGCTCTTCCGCACCCCTTTTCTAAGCCCCTGTCTCTGCGGTCGTCGCGTCCGGTCATTTGGTCGGTCTTGTCCAAGAAGGCGGAGGATGGCTAAACCAGCCCTAGGAACCCGCAGACCGAGCAAATTCTTGCAGCCAACCACTACTTCCTTGTGCAGGAGTTCTCGACTTATGGCATTCTGCTCTTTCGCTTCTTCAACGATCCGAAGTCATCCTCGGTAATGAACAATAAAATTCCGAGCTTATCGACACGAAGACTGTCGCGTTGGAAATAAAATAAAAATAGTTCAATATGATTATTTAATTTTTAATGCACGATACGATAAATGATAATAATAATTTTTCTTCTAAAGGTAGATGGAATAAATAACCAGCTCTGTAGCTTTATTCATATTCTCCAAGATGTATTTGGTAGTCGTTGACTTTGGAGACGTATAGGACCATCTCCTGCGAGCCGAATAAAGGTCCACGTAGTAACGGCGAAAATTGGGATGTCGGTATTCTCAGGAGGGATGCGAATTCGACGTCGGAGAACGACGAGACGATGGACCCCGTACGTCTTGCGACGAAGCGTGAATCCCTCAGGTAATATCGAAACCGTCTTTCTTCTCTTTCGGCATCCCGGCAAGATTCTTCTATGCCATCCTCCTCCCTGCGGGTCTGTTTCCCGAAATTTTGGACGAAACGAGTAATAGTCTTTTGGGATGATTCTCCCATGTTTCTCCCTGCAGGGTCGCAGCCGATTTCCGTGCAGGATAATTCGCCCCGTACGATAGCAGTCTCTTAGTACCTACGTTACACGACATCAGTCGTATTCAGCGAATGTCAGATCGGTCCGGTCTCTTAGGTCTGATCGACAGAGTCACGTAAGCTTTGGCCCCATAACGAAGAGGCGTATAATATATGAAGCAAGTGAAGGTATGGGGACTAGAATTGAAGATGACTCTGGCCGACCAGTAATTCTCAAACGGGTATTACCGGCGCATGTCTGGAAGTCCTGCGGGAGAACCTGTGAGATCTGAATTAGTACACCTTAATGTGCAGCTACAAATCAGTATACAAAGGCAAGAAAACTCCACGTTTTTCAGTTCACCATCAGGAAGTATATGGAATCAAAAAAAGCCTCACGACCAAAGTGTCCCGGTCGTCGTTTCTTGGCCATTCCGGTCGTCAGGCGAGAACTCAGCATCCCTGTGCGAATTCTCGAGGACTGCAGAGTCGGACCGTTCCGGCGAGAGCTTCTGACCCAATCCACTGTCGCCCGATGAAAAAAAGGTTAAGTATTATCTTCCAGGATGAGAACGACGAGGTGGCTCTCTCCTTCGCGAAAGCTTTTTCTCGCATTTTATAATCGCGAGTTCACGCAAGCTTCGCTCTGGTTATTAATGCGCACGTCGACACGTAATGGCACAGTTGGTAGGTGCGGACTTGTGGGAGGTGCTGCTGACTGCTCGGGATGAGAAAGGGTCGGTGGAAACGCTGGGAGAGCAGTAAGGACGAAGGAGGAAGGAGCTCGGTCCCGGTAACGAACGTAAACCGAAAGATAAGTCTCCGAGGCATCGGTGCGCCAATTGCAGAAGGCGGACTTTTGATTTATTCTAATTGCTATTTCGATAATGGAGCAGAGGCTAGCTGCGCGGCACACAAAGAGCGCACGTTTAACAGCAGCAGCAGCACCACCTCTTGCATTCCCATTATCGAACTCTCCTGCACCCTGCTGCCTGCGAGCTCGCCCTATAAGCTCGCTGAACGGATATACAATCGTAATCGAGTTAAGATATAATGTCCGGTTCGTGGAGAAAAGGGTGAGTGGCTTTCGGTGCTTGCAATTATTACCTAATTTGCCATTAAATCTTTGCTGACCGCTGAATTATCGCGGTACCGGCGAGGTCTCGAAAGTCCGGCGTAGGATAGCCATTGGCTATGCGTAACAAGGTAAAAGTGTGGTCACTCGATCGATGGCCTCCGAGTTTCTCCGATCCTGCATCGCTGCACGGAGGTCAAACGTGAACGAAAATTGAAAATTAATATTTTTTTCATGTGAAAAGTCTCCATCGGCGCCGTTCAAATCTGGACATATTGTGTCCATGCGAAGTTGAAAGAAAAACACTTAATGCAATCTGTACCGTCGGATTAATTTGTTTTGCATCCAACCGACGGCAAACAGATGGATATACATTTCCATACTAAGTTATAGCTGTATTGTATGCACACCGAAAGTACCGGCGGTCGTCCGAATATTGCCCCGAGAAAACAGCGCCCGTTTGGTAAACGAACCACAAGCCAACCGAGAGGATGAAAAGCAACCCTCAGACCACGACATCGTGTGGCTGCTTGTTGATTCTGTACTGCACACTATACTTCTACGCTCGAACGTCGAACAGGTTCTGTCAGAAATGCTTTGTGTGTCTTAACACGAGACCGCCTGTACGGGAATTAAGTGTCCTCTCAAAAACCACTCTGCCCATACATAATATCCACGTAACCAACGAGTTTCACGATGGACCTTGAATATCCTGCACCCGCAATTACAAGATTCTAACTTGAGTAGAGAAAGACATCTTTTTTCTTTCTTCTGAGTAAAAAAAAAAATCAGAAAAAATTGAGAGAGGTACTCTGAAGCGTTGTTTTTTGTGATAAAGCAGAAGAAAATTCATTACTAATATTCGTATCGTTTTTATGCATGAAACGAGGCTTGGTTTGCAACAGGAAAAAAGTCTTCGGTACATGAAGGATTAATATCAGCTCTTTCATTGCCACCGTGTGGCTAGTTGATAAATCTGAAATTTAAGGGGAGTTCTGTGGCCATGTGTACCGAGCACACGGAAAAATTTCTTCACAGGGTCTACCTATCCACTACCATAGATGTAGGTACTTCAAACTTCTTTGTGGAAAGCCTCTTCGGTGTCGCCATACCCTACGGTGCTCCACAGTAGGTGCTTCTGCGGATCGCGTAAAAGAAAGCGAGGCAGACTGAGGAGACGAAGAAGTTGAAGGCGAGAACCGGCGTCACACCAAAAAAAGTATTACTGCCTTAGCAGCAGAGTGTACTGGAAAGAGGACGAGGAAGTATAGAAGCAGAAAAAGAGAAAATACCAGATGGCCCCCAAGGGTCCCAAGTTCGAATCCCATTACCGGACTCGCGCCCGTTAAATAGGTCTCGCATCGTCGACCGGAAAATATACCCACACACACAGTATACCCCTTGCACGCCCAGTCCTTCATCCTTCCCCATGTTGCTCTTTTAGACCACAAACTTGCCCCGTGCAGACCGTGCTCTTATACCACTGTCCCTGTTATACCTTTTCGCTCCTCCTTATTTGCCACACGATGGGAATCGATGTGTTCCATTAAGAGGCCGCTGAAATGGCATTACCCTCGCGAAATTGGCTCTCAACACGTGTGAACCAGCTGTAACGCATAATGCACTATCTCGTTGTAAAGATCGAACTTACCGGAGCCAGGTCGCTGTAACAGGATTTTACTGGCAGATCAACCCGTACTGATCGGACAGTTCGTAAAGTGGTTTCTACAATCTGACTCCACGCTTTAAGGCTAAGTCTGAAAGATGGAGGAGTCCGTTTCAGGATCAGATCAGTGGAAGAATTAACCTACCTAAATACCTGCAATTAATATGGGTTTACCTTGAAAAGTTTATCGAGAAAAAATATACAATGATGTTCATCGTAAATTCAAAATGCTGCAAGTTTGGACGGTAACTGGTCGCCAATCTGATTTATGTCGTAACTTCAAGAAATTTCCAACAGTACTTTATGAAATTGTGATTATTTGAGGAAATGACTATTTACATCGCAATGAAAATACTGCACTTGTCGCGATGAATCATCGGGAAAGCTGCTCGAGAGCTCGAGTTTTTCCAACTCTGGCAAAGCTACTACGATTACATTGTACATGCGACAAGAAACTTTGCAGTGAAGTGGAAGGCAAGGCGGATCGACAGCGAATTCTCCGGTGACCCCAGAGGCGGCGGTGCGCGGAAAGGAGAAACGAACGAAACAAAATAAAAGTGAAAAGACGAGACGAGAGAAGAACACCGTTGGAAACGGTGACGTTCGGAATACGCGCTCTACTTCGTATACACACCATCTAACGGGCGAAGACGCAACAGCGACATGGCTCCACATACACAATCACCACCTCCGGGTCAAACGCTCGTCGACGAGCTTTCGACGTCTACGCTCCATTTCTTTTTTATTTTTCTTTAGTTTTATTTCTCATTTTCCATTTTTTACTTCAACTTCTTCCCCCTCTACTTCGTTGTCTTCTTCTTCGGCTGCCACCGTGTTTTCGGTCCTGGATCGAGGCATCCCCTGTCTTCACCTGTTTCGTCTCGGTCCCCTCCACCGAGCGGACAACTCCGCTCCGGAACGAAAGAACGAACGAAAGGAAAATAAAATGTAAGTGGAAATTTATCGCCCCGGGCGATAGGAGGCGTTTCCGTACTTTTAAATATTTTATAAACTTTCTTCTCTTCCCGGTGCGGCACGGCCGCGCCCGCTCACGTGTTAGTGCCTCTGGTCCACACGGACCTGGTTCCCAGGAGCTCCTACGGTAAAATCGACGAAGACATCGAAGGAGACGACGTTAAAAAAGAATACATAGAAGGGAGATGGAAGAGTTATAGGAGGAGAAGGAGTAGCGGCAGGGGGGTATGGTGCTTCCAACGTTACTGTCGATTTTCTTTCCGCTTCTTTGGTAACGGAGCACAGCACAGCTCGGATATTCCCTCGTATATATCGTAATGTTATTAAAACTTCTAAATGGCTATGGATCGCTTCGCGAGTTACGCGCCGTTCTCCCGGGTATGCGCGCCCTTGCCTCCCTTTCCTCAAACGCTTTTGGCATTTTCTTTGTTTCATCTCCTTGTGGTTATACACAGCGCAGTTACGCGTGTACAGCTGTTTTATCTTTGAACAAACAGATAAAAAAATTCTCTTCAGTTGACTTTAATTTCCAATTTAAGGTTCAATGAAGCGGTAGCTTTCGAAGGATATCAATTATCGTAGATCACCGAGTAATATTTCTTGTCGTATCATTAGGCAAAGAATGTTCTGCAAAGTAATTTTGTACTAAAAGTTTATGTAAAAACTATATTTATATAGAACTATGAAAAGTTTATCTATGCCCCTCAGTTTAACATTTTTTGGTAGGAATGCATAAACTC
Organism: Listrodromus nycthemerus; assembly: GCA_963978505.1. Lineage (NCBI taxonomy): Eukaryota > Metazoa > Arthropoda > Insecta > Hymenoptera > Ichneumonidae > Listrodromus > Listrodromus nycthemerus. The sequence goes on from OZ021681.1 coordinate 20,579,317, forward strand.
TTTTGTCCGTGACGAAAAACGTTAATAATTTTTTGCATTATTGCCCAAAAAATTTCTGGCCGTCGCAATCCAACGTAATACGGAGAAAATCAACGAGAAAGGGTTAGACGCCGATTTTATATTTTTTGCCTTCAAATAGAATTTTTTAAATTTATTTATTCATTCAGATTTGACGAGTGAATGTTGAATGAGGGTAAGTAACAAGATTTTTATCGTTCAGCTAACTAATAAGAAGGGAAAAAAAGCGAGGAGCACCAGAAGCAGCGCGAAAATCACCGAACAACCTGAATTATTTATCCTATCGACGTTTCTCTACCGTAAACCGCGGAGCTCTTTAATATTCCGGCTGTGGGCGAATATTTTGGGTGTCCAGATGAGACTCCCAAGTACGCGATTGTACGCTCAAGTTACACTCACTCGTCTACCGAGAGGATATATACATATTTCCAGTACCAAGTACTTTCGTATTACCGTGGCCGCTCGCGAATTTATCACCCTCCAACCAACCACGAAAGAAATCTTCGAACCTCTCGTGAATCATTGAACGAAGTTTAAACGGAATGAATTGATAAATATTTTATCAGCCGGGAGGCTTATTGACTCTTGATGGTCTCTCCTCCGTGACTGATTTTTTCTCCGTCTCTTCATCAAGCTCGACCGAAACATATTCTACATCGACACAAAAATGAAAATTTTGGCATCGAACAATTTTAACAATTCAACGATATTTTCGATTGGTCGATTACATTGTGGATGACAGAGGGAAAGTTTCTTCTTTCGAAAATGGTGTTCAGCGTACCTCGATTATGCTAGTTCTTCAACCGTGTCATGTTTTTCGACGATACAAAAATATTTAAAAATCTCGAATGGCAAATTGACAACAACATAATTTTATTACAATTTTTTATAATGAAAATACGGACAGAAAACGTCATTATTATTTTTTATCATCTCGTACAAAAGCAAAGACAGAAAATAACAAGCCTGCGCGAATTCGTCGAGAGTGCGCAGTTTCCTAGTTCGCTCGGGGGCTAAAAATCTGAGAGATATATTGCGTTCCGGCGTTGACCCCGACAAAGAGCAAGAGGATGAATGCTGCGGACTGGTGGGATCGTGAGAGGTGACACAGCGGGTAGCGTCGGTAGTCGCGGTGGGGAGATTACTTTCCGATAAGGAATAATTAAAAATTTTCTCGTTTAAAGTAGCTAATTTCGTTTCTGCTTTGCCCGGAGGCTTCCCGAAGGTAGAGCGACCGCGAAAGAGAGAAAACTCTCGTGAGTGAAAGAGGGAGAAGAGTGAATCCGGCATCTGCAACGTCGTCGTCGTCACCGTCGTCGTGGTGGTGGAACGAGGGACCGGAAAAAATAACCGCTAAAATACTCGGAGATAAAGAAGATAAAGGCCTGGAGACTTTTCCCGGTTCGCTGTAATTTACATCGGCGTGTGATTTCGAAGTGAGTAACGCGTGGTGGGTCGGGCCGGGCAGAAGAAATATCTCGTGTCGCCGTTCAACTGCGCACTGATAACGATAATTAAAAATTACGAGTGACTCGGCGAAGCGAGAAAGAATAAGTGTTTTTGTATGAATCACAAGTTTCAGCACAGGCCATGACTATCGGCACATTAATGTATTTCCAAGTAATTAAATTTAGTTATTTTCAGTTGGATAGTTTCTCGAACAGTCACCCGACATGTATCGCCCAGTATTGTAACATAACATCGTCAATGGCTGTCGAGTTGATAAATCGCCAATTAAACCAATAAGCCAAACATCGTCGTAGGCTCAAAAGATTTTCCACACCCATCGTGAAGCCAAAGTTATGATAATAGTAATTATTCCTGATATTATTACTCATGATTTTTTGTCTCGGCTGACTTTATCGTCGATTCGTAGACGATGATTCTGATTATCTCCGTAAAAATTGCGCGACTCTCACCTCATCTTGCGAGACGATAGTCAAAGTGCGTATTACCTATCTGCCAATGCTATACTAAATAGTATAGTTTCGGTTTAACGGGTAGGTCTCGACTTCTCATCATAAATCCCTCGGGAGCACACGGGTAGTAGACTAATGTAGTGGTAATAGAGTATAAATGGGGGTCGTGATCCGAGGTCAGACCGTCTTACACCCCTAAAACTGTCGCCCATGGTCCGCGCCACCTTTCTCCTCCGCTTGGCTCACGCTCGTAGCACCACCGGCCAAGACCTTAAACTCACATCGAGAGCTAGTGGCTTGACCCTGCAACCTCCACCCCCGCCATCGATTATACCGAAATGACTTACAGAAGTTTCCTTCTCGCCTCTCCCTGCCCTTATATTCACTGCTTTCCGGGATTTATATGTGTCCGTATAACTCAAGAGTCCGACCCTAGTTCTTTCGGAATACGATCGTTTTCGGCGACGACATATAAGTTGCTCGTTCAATGAATTTGGAACTAGGACAATTGGATGATATTTTGGTGAAGTTTATATATGAATTTGGAAAATCGGAACCTTTGATCTTTCAGATGATTCAGGATGGTTAAGGTCGTGGTGAGAATGCAAGCAGATATTGCAGAGCCACATGAGATTGACCTAGCGTGACTAAAAATTACATTGAAAGTTGTACAGGAAATAAGGGTATTAATGCACCGATAATATATTTTATTCAACTACAATATATTAACTGTGGATCTATCTAGATTATTATCGCAAACGCAAATATGTTTGAAACGGGTGAAAACATTTTGAATTTTCTAAGAATAATCGTATCGCTTTGAATTAAAAAAAAAAATTTCCAACGTTTGTACATTTACCATCGACGTTCTACTGCAGATCTCATTCGAGTACCAGCAAAGCACGAGCCATCGCGCCTCACCGTCGGGTGCTGCTTTCTGGTGGCTCCGACTGGAACTCCAACTCCGACTAGTGGTGATGACAAGACTTTTGCCGTTACTTACAACTCGTCTTCCTCGCACTGTCTCATGGTTTTACGAATCCTGTTCCGTGCCTTTCCTTACACAACTTCGATTCAAATATTTTTCATGACCGATTCTAGAATGATTTGTTTTATTCCAATTTTACGAAGTTCTTCGTGAGGAGATACCTTTGCGGGTCGCGTCACTGAAGCAAGCAACACCTCGACGACACATTTATCAAAGCGTATAGAAAGTTTCGTCACGAGACGAACTTTTATGTCCCGCTGATACTGAGAAGCGTGTTATTCCTGCACCCTCGTACCGCCACTGCGAGAGCGAGGGTCGTTTCCCAAGTATAATGCACGATAGCGAGCCGCAGTGTATAATAGAGTATAGGTGGAGAAATAGGAATTGAATACGGACACGCGGGGCAAGTGCGAAGGGGTAGATGCTCCAAGACTTCCAGGGGTGATGGTGGTGTTGGGTCCGGAGGTGACGTAGAAGCTGGCCGGTGTGTCCCGTCAACCGTATCTTCGGGCGAACACCGGTCAGCACTACTCCGGTCTGCTCCACAGCAGTAACAGCGTAACCGGGTAGCGGGAGCACAGACGCTTTTCTCCCTTCCGTATAACTACAGAATGGAGAAATAGGCAAAGGGGTGACTCTCTATGCCGTTTCTCGACTTCCTCGCCAGCCCCCTCCCTTCGGCCCCCTCTTTGCTTTCTATACTGTCGTACGGATACATGAAACCATTGTCCCGTGAACTTTCGAACAACTTTGCGAGAAAGGGTGCCCCCTCTGTACTCGTGGACACGTATATACGCCAAACCGGACACCGTCCTCTTGCCACTGTACCCTATGTATGGACCATGCCTTATTGTCCGCTACTGCGGAAGACAAGTTGAAAAATCTCTTGTTCCAGATTGAGGCTGTTCGCCGAGAGTCTCTGGGACTATGATGAGCGATATGTTACTTGCGGTTGGATATGCTCGAAAGCAATGCAACCGGTAATGGAACCGTCCAGTACTGAGCACTTGCGCAACTTTTGTTTCTTCTTTAACAGTTTGGCTAGTTCCACGGCTATGAAAACCAGTCTGGTCACTGGAAGAAAGCCTCACCGACCAATGCTCGAATTTCAACTATTTCGAATTTGAAAAATGTATTTTCTGGTAAAAATGTAGTCTTGCTAAAAGTCCGCCCGGGAAATAATTGATATTGCACTGGGTTTGATACAGCACGTACAACACTGCCAATTCGGTCTCGAGGGTAAACGAGCGACATGGCATTCGTTATCTATTCGTGACCGATTAAATCTCGAGAGTCATCGTCATCGAGTTCTGTCGGGCTGGTCCCTTGGCGATTGCGAGAATAAACAAAAGGGTTGAAGTCGTCGCGGCGCAAGTAGCCCCGTTGGGTCGAAGTAGCGAGAGGGTGGTTCGGAGGGAAAGGGATCGGTATCGAAATTTATTCGATGGTTTTATTCGTAACCCGAGGAATCACCCTCCAGGGCACAGAGCCGAAGATAGGACACTCAAAGTGTACACTGAACCCCCTCGGTGAAGGGTTGAGAACCGAGACATCTACTGCGGATGGCTCTCGCGGGCGGGCGAAAATAATTCCATGGTGTTTGACGATGGCCCCTCCCACTACTCTGGCAACGCCGGAGTCCAAGCCGTTCCTTTATCTTAATGAAAGTCCATAAATAAGAAGCCTAATGCCACGGAAACGGTAGTCGAGTGGGGTGTGAAAAAAAAGATCAGGGAGGAAGGGGTCGGAGTGGAAGAAAAAACCACCCAGCGGATCGAGGATCGGAGGTTGGGGACAGCTATCGGGAATTACATGCGGCGGAACGACCTTGAATTATTAATCCTGTCTCGGCTTTCTTTCCAGATGAAACATCGGTGAGTAACGAAATAAGCGAAAAATACCTTTTAACTTTTCATTTCCATCGTCAAATTTACCCCCTTCTTGTCTCTTCGGCAGCATCTCCGAGAAAACAAACTACAGTACTGATGTTTCCGTGAGGGCTTTAAAATATCACGAATACAATGTCACATGACATACTGCATCTTGGGGTGGTGTGAAGACTTGCGATAATTATTTGAATGTCGTCAAACATATTGAAGATGCTTGAAAAAAAAAAAAAAATACATTGTGATATTTTTGTAAAGTCTGTTCCTCTTCTTGTCTAGGAAAACACCTTCGTCCCGTCAAAGAGTTTCGATTGATACAGGTTGATACATTGAGAAGATATTCCGAAAGCGATAGGATTTAAGAGCGGAGAGACAAGAGAAAATCGGCTCCATTAAGGAAACTTTTCGAAGCGACGAGTAGGAAAGAGGCTCAAATCCAGTGCGATTAACAAGGTCTATAAAAGGGTTTATCCCCGGCGGGGATGAGAACGACGGTCCCGACGACGACGATGGGAACGTGGGGGTTCGCGATGCGGGGTGCCGGAAAGAAAAGAACTTTCGAAAAAAAAGGGTTGAAAGACAGAGTATAGAATAGCGAAGTAGGTGCTACTGCTGCTGGCTGTAAAAAAAACGGGGGAGGGGGGGGGGGGGGCGAATGCCGAACACACGTATAAGTAACGGGCGAGAGAAATAAGCGGCAGTCACACTTGTACGAAAGAAACGCCGATATTTCATTGACAACGATCTGCGCTGGGTGGATAATGGCCTACCATTTTGCCGGGTGTGCAAACAGCCGAGCAGCCAAGCATTCATGGGTAGCTTGATTAAGAATCCAGTGTAAAAAATAATTATTTTTAATTTGTGAGCCTCCGACGGATAAGATTTCCCTCTCTCCATTCTTTTACGTTTTTTTTAATGTTCCAGACGAGTGAAAATTCGGTGTAGGGAAGGAGCATCAGACGGTGGAAAATCGTACCAGTAGAGTGGATGAACAGTGGATAATGTGAGGGGCTTTTTAAAATACAATGGACCATTATTTCTCTCATTGTCCATTTGTTATTTATCTCGATTGACTACGATGTACTCTGCATGCGTTTACGATAGAAATGAAGCCATTTGGCGAAAAACCTCCGTCATCGTCATCATCGTTACCGTCGTTGTCGGAGCCCTCTCTTTTTCAACCCTCAATTTTTAAACCCTTTCTACATCGCGCACAAATCTCGACGTGCTGCTAGCGAATTTCACGAGGGCTTTAACTCGAGAGGTTCGTCGATTAATGAATCGAATGTGTCAAGTTGACCGGAGAGAGCCGGGACTTCTGCTCGGAGAGGCGAGAACCCTGAAAATCAGGGGAGTCCATGCCGAAGGATGGAAAAGGCATTAAAAAAAAGGAAAAAAGAACTCGCTCATTCGTCCAAGAGAGAGACATTCCCACCTCTGTCATCCAGCATCCCTCTTTCCTGCATGTAAAGCGTAAACCACGCTCCAAAAAGTCCGTCGGGCGCGTGGCTAATATTGTGGAAGAGCACTTTCGTGGCGCGACGACGTCCACGGCGCTATGGTCCACGTCGCACCCTCTTGTATACTCTACGATACATTCGTCCTCGACTATCCGGCGTAAATTCCCATTAATTTCCTGCCTCGTTTTTTACGCCCTTTTTTTCCTCGATCTCCTCGGAGCGAACCATAAATATTTAAGCAGCCCCGTTTCTCATAGCTAAACGCGAAGCAACCGCTTTTTTTCTCCGCATTGTCTTGCAATAATAAAATCTACATCCACGCATGTCCCCCATCCCCAAGAGGAGGCACACAGGATTGTCAGAGATTCCCGTCCGCGGCGATCCGAGTGAAGCCGACTGCAGCTAGTTACAAAAAAAAGGTCGCCACCAAAGGGCATAAAAACGAAGAGAAAATAACTCGACTATATCCAGAATGTTGAATCTCGTGTGACTGGCTCTGAATATTATTTTTTACAACGGACGAGTCACTGCCTTTCTGCCTATCCGGTGTGTCCGGCTATTGAATGGGGGGAGAATCGTGTGTCTTCGAGGTGCGGATGGGACGTTAGGGATGGTGCGATGCTCCGAACGATAAAGCCGCTGCAACATACTTGAAAAATACATAGCCGGGATTCCCGGCGAGCACGAGACGCTGCGAAGTAGTAGGCAAGCTCGTTAAAGTAGCCGATGAGATGGTCCGAGGAAGGGTGAAGGAGCACCGGGATCCTCGACGCACTTGCCGTGCTCCCGCCCTTGGTCGCGCATCGCGACTGGCTGAGGACGTCAGCGTACCCTCTCTCGGCCTTCTTTATCCTATCCGTTACCATGAGTTTGTTCCACTCTCTCGCTCCGGCCTCTTCTCGACTCTCGACGTTTGCGCTATCGTCCCATTGAAACGGCAAGTGAAATATACGAAATAAATCTTGCAAGACCTCCATTCAACGGTAGACAATGAGCTTGGATCGTCCGTTGTATGGAGGTGGTCGTGGCGAAGGGGGTAGCTGTTGCTGGTGCCTCGTGTCGTATTGTGTGACGCACTGCCCTGGGCTGTACACATCAAGGAACGAGAGAAACGCAAACTCGAACGCTCCGGAGAGGCTCTCCACTGCATTTCGTCATTCTCTGTCTACGCTTGCAGTGCAGGTAGTGTGAAGACGATAGGAAACAGAGAAAGCGAGAGGGTCAGTTTCACTGAGTCACGGACTGCACCTAGTCCTTTGCCAACATCGTTCGCGACCTACGACCCTGCCGGCATTCCTCCCACCGTTGTCTCGCCGTCCTCGTCTGGGACCGAGCTTGCAGCCCTCCTCGTCGAGCTTTCCCATCGGCCACCTCTCTCGTAATAGAAGCCTCGGTGTCGCTGCGTAAATACTGGTGGTGCGTGGACGATCTTTGCGCGGGGTGAGTGGAGGTCGTGAAGAATGGCCTCTACTCAGTGAGAGACACGGCAAAGGGGGCTTCGAGGGAAAAACGCCGAACGCGGCGGAGGGTCCATTCAACCCCTTCCGCTAGCGTCGCACCGAGTCTGGTATCCCTCGAGCAACGTACCAATTCCTTCTGCGAACTACCGTACTGATGCTGTCTCTGGCGCGGTCCCCGTGACCACAGTGCAAAGTTTCTGAAGCGAGACAAGCCGCGATATAATACTTGCCTCGCCTCCTTCTCGTATTGTGTCGGGTACACCACGGTGTAGAAGACAAACACGAAAGGAAACGATTCGACACCGATTCGTGCAAGATAGTCATGGTATAAAATAGTCTCTACTTATAGCATTCTTACCACTGAATCGCGTATTGCATTGTTTCCATAACTTTCGTCGTGAAAATATTAAAGTTTCTCGAAATGTAGCTCGTTACAGTTCTGTTGTATTTTGTCATTCGGAGAAAGGCAAAAATTTATGGGAGGTTTACATTACTTTTAAATCCTCCTATTGATTCTGATCAACTTCAATACCAAAGCTCGTTGGTCACTCGGCTTCTGTGCAAAGTTTCAGCTCTGCGCGTAATTATCGAGTCTGGAAGTTTCAAGCAAGTTCGATGTGCACATTTTTCAAGAGAACGGAGCGTAAGATTAAAAAATGCGTCGAGTCGTTCAATGGATTGGACCAGGTATTTCTTATCATGTATTCGCACCTCAATGAATAACCGTGATGTCGAAGTTAGATCCACGATTATCCGCATGTCAAGCGGACAGTAACACAGTCGATTCGTACGTACAAGGCAAGCCGAGTGAGAGTGAGGAATCGGACGCATGATCAGAGGTATCAAGCGTATCAGACGAGCGAGGTCCGTGCAATTGTTCGATACGGCAGATATACGTGCCGCCATGGAGTTTCCTCCATCTCGTGGTAATATTGATTAACGCGCGTATAGTCTACCCTACGGACATGTGTATGTATAGCATACGGAACGGAGGAGGAATAGGCCCGGAGTTCGCATACGTAACGGAGCATCACGTATACATACGCAGCCTAGAAGCCTAATCCGGCCGGGCCATAAACAGATCAAGAACAGACTAAATCCGGCGCAAATTGTTACTAATTCGCATCTTAATAATGACCGCGTCAGAGGCGTCACCGTATCTCAGAACGTGGCAAATTAGCCGCGATGACAAATGACAGTCGGCGGGTGTACACGTGTGCCCACAGGAGGATCCGTGGCTCGCTCCTCTTCCTGCTCGGTCAACCCTCTTACTCAACCTCCCTCCGACCCTTCCACCTCTTCCTCGTCCTCTTCTCGCCAAAGCGCCGGCCGTTTGCAGACACGTGCAGCAACCGTGTGCGGGTGGAGCGTTAGCATCGAATCCTACGGACATACCGCAACGAGGAGAGGGTGCGAGAGACCGAGCGAGGGAACCACCGACGGCGGGGACAACGATACCGCGCCTGCCTATTCAACATGTGCAACCGTCAACGTGCCCAGATACAATCAATCAAATCAATTAATGATTCAATTGTCCAATCGCGGAACGATGCGTGATGTCGTGCCAGGCTGGATATCCCTTGAATTATGGCACGATCCTCATGATAAAGCCAGGCTTCGTGTCCAGAACTGTCCGTCGAGCGCCTCGATCTCCGAATCGGTATACACCCAGCTGTCTTGGAAATAATTGTTCCACTCGAAAGTTCGCTAATCAGTTTCACCCCAAACGTGCTCTCATTGATGTACGTGAACGTTTTATAATATCGATTGAATCCAATAATTATCAAGCAAACTAATAGATAGACGGAGCTTGTCTCATAATAAGCTATCGGGGTAGTCAATGTATAATGATAATGACAATGCATCATTGCCCGATTAATTCCGATCAGTACGCATTGGTTACCAAACGTTCTCCACACGCGATGCGTTCACTCATACCTGGACAATACCCGTGTGCATACTCTTGAATTCGGTTTTGGCCGCCGCCAACGTGATTTCGAATGTCACTCGCAGGATCCGTCATTTCGTCGGAGTATGGGATTCGACCACACGTCATTGCGGTAAGATCTCCACCTCACTCCTCACTGCTGCTACTGCTGCAGCTATGCCTACTGCCTGTCTCTGATTTTCGCGTTCTGGCGATCAAGCCGGACCATGCCTGGCAAGCCCGCTCGTCCAGATTTCGGTGAAGCTACGGTAGCTAATACACGAAAGGTTTAGCACCGGTTAGGGTTGGAGAATAGTATACGCGGTACAGTATTACAAAGCGGGAGCGATTGGGACATATATAACTGGGCGCTCCTTCATTATCCGGCTCCGACGTTTGACGAGCTGAAATGCGTGTACGATTCTCCGCTACTCGCTCTACTGCTGCAGGAGAATTTCCGGCGGCTAACCTGCACCCCCAATACGGCCCCTTTCCCTTCAACCATAACCCTTTACCCGAAGCTCCGTAACAGCAGCAGGCATATTTACATCGACCCCTATTCCCTATTCGCTGCAGTCCGTTTAGTCCCATCCTGTGTCTTGTCTTCGCGGTAGACCGCAGAGCGATAGTTACCTATCTGAGATATTTTTAAGCATCTGTCGGACCACTAGTATCCTACGTGAACACGTCAAAAGTTGTATATATTATCGGGCCAATAGAACCAATGATGCATGATGATTACCTGCGCTCTGAGAAGGATATAATAAAAACTACAAGCGATCTAAGGAAAGCTACCCCAGCTCGTGGCAGTAGTCATAGTTGGCAACCTCTGAAATAATGTTACTAAAAAAATTATACCTACGAATTCGTGACGGGCAGGACACATCAACGTTATCAGTTTTCTATTGTATTGGAAGGGTCATCAAGAAATTGGAAACGGGGGATCGTCGTGCAAGTGCGACTCAGTCATACCCATGCGTCATCTTCCGCTATATCGGAATAGCCATCAAGAATTTCGAAACACAGGGAACCTTCGGGGTAACATAGTACCTGCAATACGCAGAGACAGCGTACCCGGGATTGTGCTCCGGACTCGGAGTATTCACGGGCATAGAGATCGTCCGTACATCGGTTTAGGATGGCTGGTGGTCAGCAACGACGTCGACATCGCAAGAGTATGGGGCTGTCTGTGCGGATACGTCGTCTATACATTCTCTGCCGTATTCGAGAGGGTGGTATTGTGTGACGTCATCATTTGCATACGACGTATCGTTCGGTGTGTCGGCCGGTGCTGTTGCTGCTGCCTTCTCTGTCCCGCTACTCAGCGCTAGCTCACAGTGTACGTAAACAGAGTTGAGAGGGTAGGAGTGAGCTTTGCACGGGTAGAAACCAACGTCGGACAGCACCGTCGCGAATACGTACGATATAACCACGTTCCCATTCCCGCTCGCTACGTTCCGTCCATGTCCCGTATCTATCTAATTATTGCTGCGCGCGGGCGGACACCGCTGGTTTCTACTCTCCTCTCCTACCTCTCAACCCTCTCCTCACTTGTCCACTTGCTCTCTCGCCGTGATATACTGCATGCTAATAAGCGGCTAAAGACCGGGGACTGTGCCTCGCCAGTCATAAATCTTAACGGCCGATTCTACTTCGCTTCGTACGTACAGAAAGCGAGGTACTCCTATTCCGGGTTGCTATCCGGGATAGGGTCACATTAGACGAGAATGTTCTTATTTGCAGGAACAACGCACTCTGAAGCACTCCGAAATCCTACAAGTGACGGCACTTCGATAAGCAGTATAGTGCCCATTGATTGATTCGATGGGAACGAGCATCCATAAGAAATTCGAATACTTTACGCTCTAGGCCTATCGAATCTAGCAAAATATGTACCACAGTACCGTCCATTCTGAAGGATATCCAGTCGAAACCAACGAAGCTCACGCGTATGCAAGTGTCACACCCTGTAAGTTCCGCTGCATGTGCTCCGTATCACGATTTGATTGATACCGCGATGCGATTGATCGACGTGAATGGGAGAGGTGGGTTGAGAGGGAATACCATGGTAAAGCATTGACAGGGACGAGGGCCACAGTGATGCAGCAAGCTCTGCACGAAGAGAAACGCGGATCTACCGTGCTCATCGGGCAGACCGCTGCACGGCCCTTCCTGTTCAACCCGTGGACGGCGCACCGGTTCATCCCTCTCATGGCGAGTGCTCCGAGGAAAGGGGATGCCGGTGTACGCACTCGGTTTCGGCCGGTTGACCCCTGCGCGTGATGCAACACTGACCACACATCAATTCACTGCAAATGGACATCAATACTGGTAATTAATACATCTCGCCTATCTCGCCTTCTCTCTCCGTACCTCGCTTTCCTCTCCTTCACCGCCTCTGTTGGAACCACTACTGCTGTTGCTGCACACACCACGTACGCCATCAACCCTCCTCTTCCCATCGACCGGCACACCACAGCGCATACCGGTCATGCGGCCCTCAACAGGCCTGCGCTATTCATCCCATTTCCCTCGCACCTCGTTGGCCTTGTGTCCTCCATCCTCGTTTACCGATAGTTTCTGCTCTTCGAACGACCCTTTACTCGAATGTCCAGGTATGTGGAGGTGTGGCGCAACGTGCACTCGATTCTGTGGATGCAGCGTGCAGAGAGCATACGCCGCAAGTGGATAGGTTTTAGTCATGGATTTGCACATAAGTAATATCGCCGTGTCGGCAGATCCTATTGACGGCTCCGAACGGGAGCTGACAGATCCTTCTACGGATGAAATCCACGTATTCGCGTGGTATAGCGATTGCACATATGCAAGAGCAGCACGCGTTCTCGTATGGCAGATGCTGCAAATTGCCTTCCTTCAGTTAACTCAGAGATCGACGATCGAAAATTCCTGTGGGGTTGTTCGGTTACCTATCTCTGTAATCCTGATTTCCGACCAGATTCTCAATTTTTTTTGTGGGGTAACTCGACTCAGTGTAGTACCTGCTAGGCTGCAAATTAATTTCTAAGAACACATTTACGGAAACGCGAACTTTCGCCATGAGTGCTCCACGTTGAGACGACGATTATACCAAGGCTTCAACAGTCGTTGCCAATACAGCAGGATAGTTTTTCGACTATTTGTAATGGTACCGTTGGATCGCGGGCAAACACTGAAAACGGCATCGCCACCGAGGACTCCAGAAACCATTTAATTTCAATTCGTCGAGGAAAAAAAAAGCGTTCGCGCAATCCCAGTCCCATGCTATTTGTCTGAGTAATACGATTTAACGTGCGATGCGGAGGGCGGAGGAGGCCGGTGGTCGTGGGCTCCGCTGTTTTGCACAGGGTCGAGAAGTGAGGGGACCGCGTACGAAAATGGGGGATGGCGATGTGGTGGCAATGCAAGCACATACGAATCCCACCCCCTCCTCTTGATGGGGAAGGTGACAAATAAAAGTACATCAAGTGCAACCTTTTATGCCACAAATTGATACGCATGCCTGTAGAGCTGCCCCGTGAGACCGAGACTGGTCAACGGATGTCACGCATTATCATTCCCTCGTTATTCTGGGATTTCCCAGTTGTCCTACAAAAAAGCATTGAACGAACGGACCGAAAGAAAAATTGTGGATGTCGAGATTTTCGCAAATCGTGAACGGCGGTTCCGGAACTTCCGGATATGTACACGTTGTTCTCACCGATTGTGAGGCAATGATCGAGTATTCGGTCCGATCGCATCCTTCGGTGCAGAGGGGAAGTCGCCTGCTGCTTGCTGGCGTCGGGTATGGCTATAATCAATGATCAGGCTAATTAAGTGGGATTGATCGCATCGATGATAACGATACGTTACTCTCGGCACCAGCACCGGCGTCCCATTGCGCCCTCCACTGCAAACAGTTCAATTCTCCGCGCACCACGCCGAAGGGATCCTCACAGTGTCGCTTACATATTACAGTATAGCAAACGCGCGTGGGAGATCGTGACTTACGACCCACAGCGGTCGAGGCGTGCAGCACCGAACCCCAAGCCAAAGTTATTGGATCGGGAGTTCGACGATGACACGACCACCTGCAAGACACCCAGAGTGTTTAATAATCGATTCGCAACGCGAGATTTATATCACCAGACCTTGCTCTACCGTACAATCCCGACATACGGAATTTATCTGACTGATGATTCATTTGCATTCAGAAACAATACAATCGAAAAAGCAAAACTAAAATTTGTGGAAAAATAATCCTACCACCGAAAAGTTGTTGATTTACGAAAGGTATCGAATAATTTCGAAGATTGCGTTGAAGGCTCCGAAGCAGGCGGCGGACGTAAAGAATAAGAAACAGCTATCGTAGTTTCGTTTGTGGAAGAACACAAGAAGCAGAATCTTTCAGAGTAGCGACAAATATCTCTTCCATTCGGCCAACGGTAATAATATCCGACAATCAAAGGTAAGACAATTCTGCATGACAGAGTGAATAGACGAGCTGAACTCGATATGGTAGACAAGTGCTTCGGTGACTCTCGGTGCAGGTTGAGGAAACTGATATTTACCTACTGCGCCACCGCGGACGAGTTGATTCGCTCCAGAGCTCAAGGCACAGCGAGGAAGGACAGCTGCGATACTTTTCTGCCGTATTTTTCTGTCGTTCATGCCATATCACTGATGATTGGATTCATCAGGATCGAGCTAAAGCAGAAACGTCTATAATTTTCGCAGCTGGGAGCATTTGCATCATCAAATTGATAAAACAGATTCATGTGCACGAACTATTCGTTATATTCGTTCGCTTCATAGACAACCGTATGTACATCAACGTGTTCCTACGGCACGAAGGAGGGTTGAAGGGGATCAATTCGTTCCCGAGGGTTGCGGCTTCTGGATGACGGATCATCATTGGTTCCAGCAGCGCGAGGGGTTGCCGCTAGATGCATGTGCTTTCCGAATAGCGAGAGACACAAGTATGGTCATAGTAATGTATGTGAACAGTTAGAGTGGTATGTGCGTGCGGAGGAACCCCAGTGGACCACATCACTCGTCGATCGATGGTCAGCGTCACGAGCCACCACGTTGAACAAATGTTTCGGCCATGCCCGGCCGATATCGAACCCACCAATCATCGTGAAAACGCTCTTCGTCATTGGGATACTTGTACGGGGTTCTGCTCTAGCTCGCTAAGGTCAATCAGCAGTTAATACCATGCGCTTCCAAACACCCAACGAATCTATCTCGCACCTTGCAACGACCCGACAGCAAAGTCTCATCTGAGATGTTTCGCTTAGGTGGATCGACCAATCTAATGTGGAGATACGCCCAGAATAGACTGCGCACACTGTATATACTTGACAATGCGAATAGATAGAGCTAGGTAGGAGGTATGTAGGCAACGGCGGGCAGATAATGCCGCGATATTATGCATAGGATATTCGGGGTATATCCGCGGGCGTATTCTCCGCGTTGATTTATCGCTGTCTTCATTATTAGGAATGCAAGCGCGCGCGCGCGTTCGTGCTCTCGGTCTCGGCCCCAGTCGCGACCGTTGCTTGGGCCATTATGCGAGAGGACCGGTCCGAATCTGACCGTACGTCAGTCGCTCCAGCAACCGGCGGACTCGGCATACAATACAATGTCCACAGTGGGGAAGGAGAGACTGCACATACGGGTCGCATGCAAGAGGCCATTGAGACACTCGTATGCCCTAGGAGGACGTGGAACACGTATGAGAAACACATATGCGTATGTGTATATGGATAGATAGACAATTAGCTTGCTACAGACCAGCGTCACCTCCTCTGTGTAATTCTCTCACCAGATTATTATAGCTGGCATACAGCTTCCTAATACATGAGCGGGCTATTCCGCTGTTCCTAGGATCGTCGTCTAAACATCCGCTATTATATGGTTTTGGAGATTTTCGTGAGATTCGCTTCGTCATCCGGATATCTTTCGGCGCGGACACTTCACTTGAACCCTACTGTCGAGGATGCTCGCCCGGCGCTCAAGCTGGTATCCCCTCGACCCTGGTATTGAGTTGAAACCGAGATATTGACACGACGACATATTTCATAATTGCTCCTATACCAAGAACATTATTGAATCCCGTGTTCTATTGCATAGATTCATTGAGCTTTCGAACCGGGAAATATTCTGCTATAACATCAACCGATTGAAAAATGAGATTTGTAGGCAGGAAGTGAGGTTAGATACTCGTCGAAGTGATATAAAATGCGGCAATAAATGCTTCCGATTACGTTATATCGGGACACAAAAAAAAGCGAGTCACAAAGTCCAGAAAGAAGTGAAAGCGGCATGGCGAAGCGAGGGAAAAAAATTGAAGAGGAAAATAATCAGAGGGCAAGGGATGAATAGCGAGATAAAGGAATGGATGGGTTATGGTGGTAGCCCCGAGGCCGCAGAGCAAGGAATACGTACGGTGGACAGTGATAAAATATTCAGGGGAGCTCGGGGGTAATATTTCACGTAGGAAATCGGTCGGTTGATTTTTATAATACTGGTCAAATATAGCCTGGGGATAGGGACCGGGACGGCAAGTGCTCGCTTCTATATAACGTCTACCGCGTAGTTCGCACAAAGGGCCGCGGCATAACAAATAGATGTATAA
This sequence comes from Listrodromus nycthemerus, assembly GCA_963978505.1. Classification (NCBI taxonomy): domain Eukaryota; kingdom Metazoa; phylum Arthropoda; class Insecta; order Hymenoptera; family Ichneumonidae; genus Listrodromus; species Listrodromus nycthemerus. The sequence goes on from OZ021681.1 coordinate 20,595,591, forward strand.
AGGGTCAATAAAACCTGGCGAAAGAGAGAAAAAGGAAGGAGATATGGAGGAACGAGGAGGAACAACCTCCCCAGCCACCAAGGGAATAAATCTGAACTCTTGCTTGTGCCGCTTTTGCCATGGTCGTGGGTGTCCTGCGCAGCGGGACGCTAAAATCAAGGGTTGACGACGAGAGATCGCTGGAGCGAGGGACGCGAACAAGGGTGACCGGCTACGTCGAGCCACGCGTTATTTTTTTATTCTTTTTTTATTCGCGTTTTGGTTATCGATGCGAAGAGTTACGCCACTGCTAATCACGTGGGAGCTTTTCTTCGGAGTGTTTATCCCACTCAATGCTGAACAGAGTTTTCGCAAGTCCGTTTAGAAGACAGGTCCAAGTCATGCTTCATCTGAGTGCTAAAATTCTTCCACTCGTGTTTCTGTATGTTTCTAAAAATACTGGCGGAATTTTCGTGTTTTACGATGAACTCTGCATGGTGTAGGCTCCACCTAATCCTGGAAAGTCATTCTTACGCCATCATCGCATATCGCGGCCATAGGAGTACGTGAGAAAAGCATTTCCGCTGAGAACGAGCGAGACCGAGTACTTGCGATTCCGCTTCGCGCGACAGAAAATGGAAGAGGAAACGTGACCAAGAACGATCTTTCCGTGATCTCGTGGGAAGACAGCCAGAAAAGGGGAGCTTCAGCTTTGCCTCTCACAGGACTATTCTCACCTCTGCCGCATAGTTCCTTCGTTCGTTTTCGTAGTTTTCCCCTGAACTTTCTCACTATTCAATCCATTACCGACGGCGAGTCAAAATCTCTTGACATATATGGCCTGGACGGTCTAATCAAGAAGGAAGTTGACAGCTAAAGGAGTGTTTTTCTATTTTAGAAACCCAACTCTCATCTATCCTTACTTTTTTCCCTATTTGCCTCGTTCTCAGTCTAACTACTTTACGGATACGTCCATCTTTGGAATAATCTGTGAATACTTTCTCGCCATAACAATGAGGGAAATTAAGATGATGCAGGGAAGACATAGACAGGCAGACAGACAGCGTTACCGCACCGCAATAAAACATACTAGCCACACAGTGTTCATTTGTTTAAACTTCAACAATGAACCAAAGTTACTCCCGGCGGAGTGCGTTCGACCGCGAGTAAACTTTTCCATTTCACATTCGATTCGTCGAGCCGTTGTTCGATAATAATACACGTGGGTTTTGGCAGCGAGCAAAAGCCGAGTACGAAATGACTGGGGTAAACGGGGGTTTACCCCATCGCAACGTCCGAACCTCCCGGGGGCTCCGCGAGTCCGAAATAGAAATTCACCTGTACGTACAGGGCGGGTGGCGTCGAGAGGCCGAGAAGAGGAGAAGCCCTCGAGGGAACGAAGGCAGGTCCCGACGTACTACAGAGTTTTGTATCCACAAGCGTATACGTACGTCGAAGTTCTCGATTAGGTATGGCCGAACGGCCGAGCAGCCCGGAAGGGGGAAAATGCGAGATAGGCTACTGGCCGGGAATGCACTGTATTACAACGGGGGGGTGAAAACAACGAGACTGTGGGTTAGAGGGTATCGGGGGTATGGCAGGAACGAGAAAGAAAGAGTGGACGAGTCGAAGGACGACGACGACGACGACGACGCCGACGACTCGGATCCGTTGGTCGGGAGTCTGTAAGCGGGGTGGAAAAAAGAGAGAAGGGTGCACGTCTGCCAATTATCACGGTGATCGGGCTACGTACGCCCGTCCGTCGGACGGCTGACCGGACATACCCGGCCAGCTTTCTCGTGTTTCCGTCCTTTCTACAGGAGGAACGAGGAGAGAAGAATAAAAAAAAAAAAAACCCCCCGATTCGACGAATAAGTAAATTCGTGCTTTTAAGCATTCCCGATTTCCGATTCGAGCATCAGTCACTGAATCCATCCATACGTTATTCCACGTATGTATGGATGTATGTATTGCAAGACAGGCATCGGGAAGCATCTGCGACTTTGAACCCCGTCGGTGTGTTCACCGTGTATGTATGCTGAATATACGGCCAGATCTGGTCAGGGAGTAGACGAGGTGAGCGGTGGGCGGAAAGGAGCGTGGTGCAAATTCAATAAGCGATAATCAATGTCAGTCGGGGTCGAGCAGGCTACCCTCGTCGGTTCCGAGTAAAAATCGTTCAAACAGTCAATCAAAAGCCTTGCCTGAAAACTCTTCCAGCCACTTGGCGGCTCTCGATGTCTATGTGTAGTCTGGAGCGTCTCTTGCTCGCACGAGGACTGGTTAAACCCTTCGTTTCATCCTCTTGCTGCGCTCCTTTTTTTTTATCTACTTCGTCCTGGCCCTTTCAATTTTTGTTCACCTTCCTCACTGACGCCAGGGCAAAGCATCTCTTTCACACCGTTGCCGCTTTCCCTTCTTTTCTCGTTCTTTTTTACTTGTCTGTACACGGGGAAGCTTCCGCATATCTCCCAGAGAGTTTTCCATGAACGTGTTCCGACTCACTTTAGGTAACGTCGGAGCGTTTGACGTATAATGCCGTCAAAGAACGCGATGGAACAGGCCACGCTCTCCCCCCGGCTTCAGCGCTCCTTTCTCGGTGTAAAAAAAAGAAGATCAGTCGTAATGGGTGGGGGTCGGACGCGTTAAACGCAGAATTAGACGTACCAGGAAAATTTTCCAGCTTGGTTGACGTATGCGCACGCATTATTCGTGCCTACATGAAGCTCGACGCCATTGCACCCTCTCAAAAGTGCTCACATAAAATAACACCCTCCAGCTTTTCCTTGAGCGTCAAAGCTGCATATCTAATTTTTTTATCAACGGTTATCAGGTGTCTTGGACGAGGTGAAGGTGGTGAATATCGCCGAGTTCAATAATTAATCTATGCGCCAACCAAGTTTCTATTATGTTGAAATCTTGGCAGTTTTTTTTTAGCAACTTATAGATCAATGACGATCAATTTAATTATTTTTGACGCATGTATCTTGCATATCCAACTTTGACCCAATAGTTTTTTTTAAGTGACAAGTGCATCAACGCAAAAACAACCACTTAGAAACACACAGTCAATTGGCAATTTTCAAAGACGTGAAGAATTTTAGCGCGATACATGGAATGCCACAGCTAACTGATGGAAATTAAATCGGGCTAACGAGAACACAATGAATTTATAATAAACGAATTTCCGAGTTGATTTCTGCGTAGACGTTTACGAATCCTCACACGTATTACTGGCCCGTCGCTGCGTGTGCGACGGCGCGGACGACCCGGAGCCAAGAGAATTCATTCCTCGATAGCCTTTATGCCGAGTTCTCTCATTCCATTCTATACTGACCTCATAATGGAAACGTACACATAGTCGGGTACCGCATCTTTTACTGTGATGTTGGCGAGCGCGTCGCTACGACGGAAAGACGTTTCGCGGCATTCAATAGCGAGAAGTGCAATAAGCTCGTCAGCTTCATGAAAAACCATTGGAATTGCCGAGTGGCCTTTCTCGCGTGTCTCCTCGCGTACACATAAAACGCTTCAACTTATCGTTTCACCCTCGTTCTGCCTCACGTACTTCTAGATATGGAGACGTTTCTCCCGTACAAGCTGAGAACGGTTCCACGCGTACAGGTAGATTGGCTTTTGTACCCTTTGCAGGTCAGCGCATTTTTGCACACATACCAAATCTAAGGTATTCACGGGACACGAAAATATCCAAAGCTTTTCATTGCAGATAAGGCCAGCTTCAATTTTTCACTGGTCTTTGAGACTCAGGCAGCTTCCACCTTTGGTGAAGGAAAATGATGACGATCATTTACCCTCTGTCGGGCGGCGTCCGAAAGCGTATGGAAACTGGCTTATGGACCGAAAGTGGGGGAAAGGCGCTTGCTCGGGGGTCGGAATGGGATAAGTCGACGGAGGGTTAGACCAAAAACAACGAAACACGGGATGCCCAGCCAAACGAAGTGTTGGTTAATTGCTGACCGTCGCTGGCAGCAATGGAAAGAAGCAGAGTACACCGTAGCCTGAGGGGTTCAGCCACGAATGATTCAGAAGCGTATGGAAATAGTGGAAGGTTCGCGAATCGCCGATGCAGGAATTTTAGCCCGTCGGCGCGAGTGCGTGTGTTTGCGCGAGCACCCACATACGAGAGACCGGCGCGTTCGGGAGGTATGGAATTGTGGGCGAAGGGGTTGAAAGGATGTATGCAAGGGATATACGGAGGTATACGGAGAAGGAGGAAAGAGCGAAGCGAAGCAAGGGGGATAAAGGGGTGGCCGGTCTTTGTTGCGGTCGGACGTGGTCAGAGGCGAGCCGTGCAGAGTCATGTCATGCGGGGTGTGGAGAAGGGGATATGTTTTTGCAAATGCAGGCGCGCGCGAGCTCATCTCAAGCCGTTGCCCCCTTATGAAATTATTTTGACCCTCCGGGGGTTGCGGAGGCACCGCCGACGACTGCGGGAAATACAACGGGGTCTGCAAGAATTATTAGAAAAATTAATTATTTTCTCGGTCTCTTAATTAATTTTACAGTTGCCGTTGCCTTTCCTCTCCGTCGCTCCGCGGGCTCCCTGCAAAGAGATCGAGAAAAGGGAGAGGCGGAGCGGTGGTAGAGGCGAGGGTGTGTATGCATCCAGGGAGGCCAAGAAAATAAAAGATTTCCATGGCTGCCTCACCCGACTCCGTCGATCTGCATTCGAGCGCAGGTGGATAAAGAACTTGGGAAAAGGTTCCTTCTGTCTGAGTACCATCGATCCTCATTTCGTAATGGTATAGCAGTTCTTGTGTGCGAACGTGGAACTCAACAAAAAAAAAGCTTCAAAGTAATTTACACACGACTTCCCCATTTATTAGAATTGTGCGCGTAGCTTTCTGCACAAGAAAACTCAACGATTGATTTTTAGCTTTGTCATGGAGGAAACTGTAGGCACAATTGTAAAATGTTAAGGTCATGTGCAAATTAATTTGCACGGAAAAAAAAAGTTACGTTGTTTATTTTTTTGCTGCTCCATCGGTAATGTGTAACGATTAACAAAAACGATCGATTGTAGTCGAACGATATATTCCGCGATACAATTGATGTCGCAAGTACGGAACGCAAGGATCTAAGCGGAGATGAAGGAGGCAGAAAAAAAATGTTTCTCGTTCTCATCTATAGAGAAAGGAAGGCCCGAGCCGGCGTATCCTCTTCGGTTTTCCCTTTTTTGTCGGTCTGGCCACGTCTCAATTATAGAACGGCTTGCTTCGACCGCCACGGACGAATTCCAATTAGTCGCCGGCCGTTCTCGTGTCGCTGGAGAAGGGAAGGTGAGGGTTGGACCGGTCGGAAAAGGGGGCCGAGACTACCCCACCTCGTATGGGGTTTCCCGGATTCTGTACGAGTTCCTTTCATGGCGAGAATGCGCCGGCGAGCCAGAGTGAGCCGGAACACTCGTTCATTTGCCTTTCGTACATCAACCTTCTCTCTTTTGTTCGCGAACGGATCGGGTACAAGTCGAATGAGTCGACGGATAAAGTATATACGTGCGGGGTTTGAATCCGCGTATCAGGATTAGCAGGGCGTCAAAGCTATCCGCGCGGAGTTCACTCTTTCTCTATCAGGCTATCGCACGTCTGGTCTGCTCGTGCCTGTGTGTGTTGTACCCGTTTCTCCCATCGCGTATATATTCTACAAAACCTGTATATACGGTAAGTATCAGCGAAAATAAAGTACGAAAGAGAAACGAGGCAGGTAGGTCCCGATCCATTCGCGATTTTTGAATTCGGGTCTCATGTATAAAAATGAGACGGTTCGGAAACTGCAACACTTTGTTTAAGTTATTAGATGGATTTTATGATTATCGATCGTGGACGTGAACGTTTCATTGTATTGTAATGGAATCAATAATGATAAAAAGATGGTAGTTAAATATCAGAAACCCCTGCAAGATAACACGCCAATTTTATCCTTGCAAGGAAGTTTCCTCGTTCTTCGCGGTTGCGAATCACGCGCCTCGATAACCACAAATTAAATTCGAATATGAAATCCATAAGGGAGCATCCTTTGGCGATTACCGGGTCTTCTCTCCACCTTTGATCGTTCGGGCGTCAAAAGTCGCTTGCCTCCACCGCCCCTGCTACTAGCGTGTACGCGTACTGCGGTAAAGTTCAATCGGAAAAGCAAATCTTCGGTCGACCCTCGTACTCTCGAACTCCACTCCCACGTAGCGCAGTCTTCGCGATGCTTAACTTGGCTCTTCTCCTCGTGTTCGGTGTTCGAGGAACCTTCCGATTTGCGAGCGGCCAATAAATTTGTCAAACGACGACGAGAAGACGGCTGTGGGGGAATTTGCGATTTGATTTGAGTGCTGTCGGGGAAAACCCGCGTGCGATAGCAAATAAAGCGCCCAAGTAAAACACGAGGTAGAAACGGTGGAATTAAAAATGTCACCTGGCATTCCGGGTGATAAATTCGGCTCCGTCCGAGTCAACCGTCGCAAGGTTGTCAACTGTAAAGATGTCACGAATTACGAGTTGGTAAAGAAAAAAATCGACATTAAAAAATGACTTAAGATTCTAAGAGACTTGATCCAAAGATCAATTTTCAAAATTTTTTTCACCGTCGGTAATGAAGTATACGGTCCGGTATCTACGGTTAGTCATTAAGTCTCAGTTTTCTGTTTATTGGAAAATGTCAGTCAGCAGCGGTCTTATTAACAATTAAGATCGGTCACCGTACCTCAAAATCTTTTCGCCCGATTAAATGAAAGTTTGGACACATCCTCGATTAAAAAATTATCGACGAAATTACAACAGGTAGAGTAGCAAAAAATCCACATCCACAATGATCAGATGATTATAAAAAATTAATCTTTTTTTTTTTGGACCAAACCGTTATTCTAGCTTCGATAATGAATCCGTGGTTCAGTTTGAATCATAATTTCAGTAAACTTTAAGGATTCGGCTAGGTGCGTAGCTCGAACAGCTTTTACTCTTGAAAAAAAAATATATTACCATAGGATGGAAGAAAAATAAATGCAATCCAACGGACCTTCTTGATTCAACCGGATGCAAGTTAAGAGGCCAATTTCTTCCGTCGGCTTGAAAATTTTATTTCGCACCCCTCGGAAAACCCAGACCGCGAAACGATCGACTATCACCGAGTTCGAGGACGGCTACAGTCGCGAAGGGTTAGCACAAGTCCCTCGTCGCGCAGAGATGTATTCAATGTCCGAGGGATTTCCCGCCCCGTATCCCTTTCATCCCGCCCAATCGTTCGCGATACATCGGGACCGCGGGTGCTCTCGGCTTACTGCGGCACAAATCTTCGGCCTTCTCTCACTCACCCCCTGCGGGGCACGAGTGATTTAACGGCTTTTTTCCCCGGGAAATCGAGAACCGCCAAGCTACTGCGGACTCTTTTATATCAATCGAGTGCCTGCTGTACTCTCCGCGGGTCGCGCAGGGACTTTATACACGATTTTTCCTTTTCCCTCGGGTAAACTGTTGCAGAACCGGACCCTTTCCCAACACTCCTTAGAAAGCCCGTCTACGACGACTAATTCGTCACTTTGTGGCAGAGTAAACGTGCCTCTTTAAAAAAATATATATGTCCCAGTATTTTATGTTTTTACACTTCAGGTCATAAAACGATAAACAGATGGCACGATGCCTGAATAAAGAATCAAATCAACAAATATTTTCATCCTCAAATAAAGCAGTCACACGTACGGAGGAATTTATTTTTTGCACGTTATCCACGGTCTCGTAATTGCAGGGAGAAAATTAATTAAAAATGATATGTAATTAATTATGTCAGAAACGATGGCAGAATCGCGAGGTCCGCAGATTTCTCCTATATGAGGATCAGCATTGAGGTCTTTTCGCACGATCTTATCGAAGTCGCCGGTACGATGCTCGGAGGACGAAGCTACTAAGAATGTTAGTGTGATAATTCTTCCCTCAAGTGTACTTTCTTATCGTAAACATTACAATTTTGCGCACCGGTCGTAACGACGGCAACGAGGACGATGATGACAAAGTCGGTCTAGCAGGCGAAGTGTAAAGATCGTCACCGGTACCAGAATAATCCAGGCAAATCAGAATCTGACAGAGAAGCCATGCGAATATCGCGATAAAATTCTGTAGCCACGAAGAAGGGATCATTATGGCGTGTGACTGCGACGCGAGTATCAGATTTATACATATTAGCAAAGTTCTGCAACAGAATGAACACTCTCCTTACTCTGTCACATTTTCTCGTGCCTCTTTTCGCGGAAGTCGCCGACAATTATTTCTAGCAAAGTTAATTAATTATAATGAGCGTTCGTTAGTGCGACGTACGATATATTTATATCTGTGCGCATATGACACGAAACGTATCGCTGGTGTACGAGACGAGCAGTCAATTAACCGGACGCCATACCGAGCGCGACGCGTGAGATGGGCGCGATGATGGTGAGCTGGAGATCTCTTTCACGACAACCGGATGGAAGCGACCATATCCTCAGAATGTGCACGAGAATAGTTGGCACAATATTTTTAAAAATTCGTTTGGTGGACCGCTCAATGCTTTTGAGATGAGAAACATTTTAAAATTTGAGATATCAATCATGACAAGCATATGATAATATTCGCTACAAAATTTTTCCTCGAACCCTGATGTAGAAATTTAAAAATAGCTTAGCATTCAATGTCTCATGTGCGGATGGACAAGAATAGGTTCAAGTTTGACAAATAAATTACAAGAATAAATTTACTAAAATTCGGGACATATTTGTATATCGCTTAATATTTCCTTGACGAACACGCGGAAAAGTTTGCTCGACGCTTCCAAGTGTTCAGGTTTGTCACTGACACGGGGTCACCAAGATCATCCGCTCCAGTTCAAAATTGTGTTAAACCTTAACTAGGGATCGGGCGGAACCGCCGCAACGTATTCCCTGAGAAATCCGCGACAGGCTTTTGGAGATAGACGAATAAGCCAGGAGACGGGAACAACGAGTTTCTTGCGTTCGTGTAGCAGGGGAGAACTTTGGAATCAATCAGCAGACTGATATGCATTCGTGAAAATTAATATCACCGTCGTCGTCGTCGTCGTCGTCTGCAGAGCGACATCCACTCGCGACTCGTAATCTGGTTAGCCCTTTCATGCTACCGCCTAATACTCTTCGTCTTGACTGTAATGCCGCTCCCGGTGCTCAGCAAATGCTTCCTTCGTGTTCGTATTTTTTTTTTGTGATCCGATATTCAGCCGCCGCTGCTATGATGTGGATTTGAAAAATCTGTAATCTATTTCGCTAATTTGTAATGATAACGGTGAATTTTTTCAGGAGTTAAACCTTCCTACCGAAAAGATTCAAAAATATTACGTGTCCGATATTTTCAGTAAACGACTGTTTAAAAATTGGTAGGTGGAACCGTTGATATTCGTTGTACGATTAATGTTCTATAGAGAATGAATAGTGGTCCGGGGTTAAAATACACGAAGTGGAGAGGTCGAAAGGGACGGGAGCGAACGAACCTCTGCGTGACACCTCGACGAGCGTTATCCTTCGACCACAATTTCATTCGGTCGCGAGCGGTATGCATTCGGCGTGAATGAGGATACAGCGTATGGGGCGTTCCGTACTAAATCTGTGTGGATTTGAACCTCGAAATCTTGATTTTGAATCTCGTTTTCACATATTATTGTCCTGATTATTTCAAGTGCTCATATTTTCTTCGCTTAATTTTATAGTTTCGATATATTTTTTTCAAATTAGAGTATAGAGCTCCGTAACTGAAAAATTCCTCCATCAGACATCAATATTCATGATCCTTGAAACGAATTATCAAAGCGCACGATTCCTTCCGTTCCACTTTTTTCACGAAAATAAAGTCGAAAAAAATATGAAGTATGATTCAGTTCGATAAGTTGACGCTTGAAAATTTTTATACATAACACAGGATTCTTTGAACTTTTTGGAAATTCTTGCGAAATTATTTTTCTCATTACCTATTGGCGTTTTTGTTTATTAACGATTTTCTTTTATGTCTAGATTGATTGTTGACCCAGTAGATTCCTATAGAAAAATATGTGCGCTTGGAAAATTTCCTTGCATTTCAATGATCCAGGTCAAGTTGGCATGGAATGCCCAATACACACATCTATAGTGCGTGTAATGCTCTCGGCCCGGTGCGCACGTCGATGCGTTGGCTTATGTACGACCATCGATAAACGCCATCGCGTCCCACCAAACTCATAAACCAACATTTACATTTAATTGGCCAGTCGTGTTGCTGACTAATGGACAGCCATTCGAATTTGTCCGATTGTCGTCCAAAATGTTTCATCGGTTGGGCCGCGACTTTCGAGCGCCAGCTCGTCGGAAAATAATCATCGGCGTTCAATAATTTTTCTATGTGTCACAGCACCGCACATGCTGCAGTGGAATAAATATTGCTGAGGATTAACGATGACTTTTCATATTTCCTAGCCGATTATAAAAGGGATACACGAGTGAACGCTATGAGGAACAAAGTGTCGGTGTCTAAAACTCGTGTTCACGTCATCAGGTGTACAGGATGTGAGTTGGAGTGGCGAAAGGGGCTTTACGACAAGAGTTCTAATTGATTTTACGAATATGTTAATTGGTTGCCGGTCCCGAAGTGACGATGAAGTACCATAAAATATTGTGTGCTAGCGGGTTTTCATTAGAGTCCGTACAGGACCGCCTCCGATACTTTGAGAATTAAATTTATGAAAGGTATTGCTGCTCTTTGATGTTGATTCGTGAAAAGTTAGAAGTATTAAGTGTGAGATTGTCAACGGATTGTCGATAAGGCGGAACGATACTAGAATGCATAGAAAAAATGAGGCTTTGTCGTTTATGGTTCTACTTTCTTTATATTTCAATTAAAAATAAATACCGTAGTAAGCTTTTGAAATCTGGATCTCAATTAATTCTTCAATATAGGAAAATATATATAATAATTGAATTTAATGTTTTTAATCCGACGATTTTTGGCACACACGGTCAAAAAGTGATATTGTCAGTTTTAGACTGGATTTTAGAGCCGAGATTTTTACAATAAAAATATCTACGCTAGAATAATGCTATAATAGTTTTGACGTGCAATACAGTTAATATAAAATATTTATTTCATTATATGCAGGCATTCAAGTCCTGTTAACCTTTCACGAAATAAAAGCTACCACAATTTTTTGAAATTTATGAAAAATAATCGAATGTCTATTCGAGCAAACACGAGACATTAATAATGGTAATTGTATCGTAAGAAAACGGAGAACTTCAGCAATAAAACGACTATATTTCACATCAGGACCATACATTCTTGGCGACGAGAAAAATGATGCGAGAGCATCGTGGAGCACGCCGCATCTCCGTCAGCATCGAGAACCTCGATTTCCCACAGGCGGAACTCATTTTGACAGATTTCATACATTGAATTGATGTGTGTACGTCGGGTTTGGCGAGAGATAAGCCGGCCGGAAAGTTGAAGGGGCTTGCGGGTAACTCCTGGGTTAGCCACAGGATGGTCGGCAAAACTTTTACCACTCGATCGAACAATATATAATGCGCTGTCCGAGGGATAAAATCCTTATAAAGTAGGATCCGTCGTAGACATGTCGGGAAAAAGATTCAAGTTGAAGAGACGTAACAAAGCGAGATAGAGCAATGATAAAGGCGAAAAAAATTGAGTAGCTAGAGAAATGAAAGAGAGGCTCAATGACTGGGACACTCGTAAATGCGCAACCGCGTCGATGAAATCCAATTTCCGATTTCGAATTCCCGGCATACGAACCCTTAAGTTCATTTGCAATTGCCAATCCATCGGCAAATAATTCGATCAACGTAGAGCGATAAAACGTGGGATAATATATGTAGTGTTAAATATGTGGTTGGTGCTCGTCGCAGAGAAAGAGTGAGGCTGACCCTTCGAGACTTGCAAGGATCTTCGCTTAATTGGATAGCCAGGCGTTTTCCGAACAATTTAACTGGCCTGTCCTTCGGTAATAGCGTCATCCTGGGATCGTCCTTCTGCGGGACTCTCCTTGCTATCGCTTCGATGGTCGGAGGGTTTCTGCTTATAGTATCATCTGGTAGAAGAGAGTGGATCAATCGGGACACAATCACGTTGAAAGACAAAATTATTGGCCTTTAATAAATTATTTTTTAATCAAACTAATCGTATCTGGTCTCATCCAACATTTTTTTTGACTTGCCATTTTTTTTTCTCGTTTTCCGCGGATTGAGAACCCTCGTGAAACATTTCACGTCCCGCCAGTCAGTCAGTAACCATGAAGCAGAACACGCTGAACATCGTACGAGACCATACGGTTAATCGAACGATGTATACGTACCCTTCGACCTTGCGGAGAATGTATCGCTACAGGGCAATGCGTAGGGATGGCGAAACGACGGGGTGGTTGTTTCATTGGCAGTTAGCCTCCGGGGCTATTCGGAAACATCGTCCGATGGACCTCGTACAAATATCTCGAACTAATCGTCACGTGGGAATAGAACGAATCCCACTACCGTGTTTGCCATGGTGAGCCATTCTGTCGCCGCTGGTCAGTTTCCTCGGCGATTCGACGCAATCTTTTCCCCCGACGAATTAGCGCGACTACCGATGTATCCGAGCCTGCCCCTTGGATTGGCTGTAGCGACTGCGTCCTCGTACTCAATTGTTTCCGATTCAATACATTTCATAGCCTCTCCCTTCACATTCAATAGGAAACAAAAAAGTTTATTGATTTGTACAAAATTGGTGAGGCATTTTCAGAAAAATTTTCATGCATTCAACGGGTCTTCAGAATTTAAATCTGCATCGCTCGATATCATCAATCTCTAAATAAATGTCTTTTTTATATCATTCTGAAAGTCGTAAAAGGCAGATGCGTGGAGAAAAAAAAACACTCGTGGAAGAAAACGGAGAAACGAAAGTGTATTACACAGCATTATAGAAAACACACCACTTGAGCGAGTGGTGTTTGCCGTTGTGTGCAGTATCTCGCGATCAGGTGGTGATTTGGCCCCTCCAACCGGCTTCTATCTTCTTATTGTGAGCTGCGCTTCCTCTCTCCGAGCGTATAAATCTCCGCGGCACGCGATGATCGAAAAATATTGCGAGAATATATCAGGCCCGTTGGCACCCGTGAGCCGTTCCTTGCGTTACTCAGAGCGAATGTGTGCGAGGATACGTGTTCAATGTACACGTATACGTAGCGGCGTTCGAGCCGATCCTCGAGGTGCCTTATTCCACCGGGGTACGGACTTCGGCCGAAGTGCGGAAGAGCAGAAGCACCAGGAGCTGGAGCAGGAGCAGTAAGACTATAGACCGAGAACGGGAGAGTTATATAGGAGCGAAGCGGGTGAGAGGGTGGAGCGACGTCTATATCCCGAGACAATGATATGTGACCCAGGCAATATCAATAATTTTCGCATTTTTCTACCATATATTCGCCGAGCCAGTGCACGAGCCTCCTATCCTTCGTACACGTACATCCTACACTATTCCATCCCTAACTTTCCTCGACTACAGCTGAACTAGCATAACGGTCTGATGGACGAACGACTGATTTCGATTCAGTAAAAAAAAAAAAATTGAAAATAAAACCACAGTACGATAAAATCGACCTAGAACAACAAATAATAATACAGAAAGCTACTGCTTGAAAAATGATGGATTGAAAGAATCTTTACAAAAATATATCAATGATTCGAGTGAAATTTTCTCGCGGACTGACAGAGAGAGGAAATTGGTTTATCGATGCTACTTCCCGATTCTTACAATTCCATACAGGATTAAAACGATAGCATGCCACCGTCACAGTCTTGCCGGTGTTGTGTCGATGCCACATTAAATCGTAAGAATCGAAAGTAGAATTGTAGGCAAAAATTGTTTCGCAGCCTGCGAGCGATTGTTTCTTTTAGTCTCTACGTATAAATGTCGGTGAGCTTCTCCTGAGCTCGTTGCGTCGAAGATCTTTGCGATCTTGTTTTATATCCGCGCCGTTAACGAAGGAGAATAACAGTTCGATACCAATTAGCGGAAAATTGCTCAGAGTGCGATCCAGTGCCGAGCTCGGTACGGCAGTAAAAAGAAACTGCCTTACGTAGTAAGTAGGTATGCCTCTAGCATTAACTACCACCGCTGGCAGCATTCCCTAGCATATCCCCTCGTGCGTTGACGGTGGCCGGCAAGGGCTGCTCCGCTGGTCCAACCGTGCCGTTGGCATTGGAAAGGAGGAGGGCTGTTTCTGGCCACCGTTAATTGAACGCACCGCTCGTAACGACTGGCCCTTGCTCTAGGTTGATACCTCCAGCTCACCTACTCACTTGCTTGCACGTTCAACTTTTCCATCTTTCTCGTGCTCGACACCACGGACTCGGAATATCCTCTTCCTGTTCAGTGTTCCGCAGAGAAATACCGCTAGAAATCCATACCACTTACTTTTATCGTTACCAGTCGCGAGCCACAAGCATGGACGATCGTATCCGCTTACTTTTTCACGAGGGCTCGTCTAAGAGGAAATAAAATTGGTCGAAGGTAATGATGTAAGGAACGAAAGAGTGGAGTGTGCTCAACCTCGAGTGACGAAAATTACCAATGACTCTAACCTAATCTTTGACGGACACTTTTTTTCCGTGGGATCCACAAATTTGCAGAAATTCATATTTTCTGGAAATTTACCATCTTCTCGACAAAACCCGTGCAAAGTTAACAATTGTAAACACTATTCTGAGTGAAAATTCGTGAGGACCATTAATGGGCACCGATTCTAAATACATTACTACAATTATATTTTTATTTCCAATGCGAAATTGCTGTTGAAGTAATTGTGAGTCAAATTCGACGAGGGCGGAAATTCCAATAAAACATTTTATCGCCGGACAGCGAAAGGTCAATGTGAAGAGAACGAAAATGAGGGCACGTTGTGAGCGATAGAATTTATTTCAAAGTGTATTCTGCAAATTTTAATCCGATTGGTCGGAGAGTGATTGTGGAAGCATCTGAAAATGACCGCCGAAATCCGTCGGCCATGGCAACATCGGTCCCAGCATTTTATAGCCTATTTTCTGGCAGTCGTAGTGGTTCTCAAATGAAAACCTCCGTGACGCTAGTGGCGTGATCCTTGACCCTCGGCGATGAAGCTGTTCACCACAATGCCGTACGTGCATAGACAATTCGAATCCAGTTCGAAAGATTTTGTAATTCTAGAAACAAGTACTAAACGTAACTATTTTCTATTTCATTAATCTTTCGATCGTAATCAACGAAGAATCATCTTCTTATCATTCCAATTACGCCTCTACGTGGAAGCTATTATTCCCAGACTATACGTAAAGAGCCCAGCAACCCTTAGAAATAAATAACTTTTGAGTGGGCCGAGGAGGGAAGGGCAGGAGGGAAATTTCAAGCGTGTCTCAGTGGAAGCAACGATATCAGAGTTCTCCGGTTCGTGACCTCCGGTCCCCGGCGTATTTAAGATTCACGGCAATTATATCCAGTTTGCGATTATGCGAGAGGGTTAATTGAATTAGAATTTCACCGTGGAATTCGAGACCCTGGCCTTTTCGCCTCTTCTTCTTCACTCGGTTTTCATGCGCGAAGAACGAACCTACATAACACGATAGCCTCGTTTAATTATAAAATCAACTAAAACCATACGTGACAAAAAGTTCGGGACGGCAACGAGCCAAAGCGAGAAAAAAATAGAAACGGTCTCCGGATTGCGCAATATTCGAGGAAAACGTGTGAATCCGGAATGCTTTTTTATCCTCCAATACAGAACCACCGATATAAATGGTAATCGTTTAAAAAATCCAAAAATCTGACTACATCAATGGTAAAACATCAAAACTGTTACAACCGAGATTCAATTATTAACATTTTTCAAAGCAATGAAATTCACTTCTTTAGTCATAAATCAAGCAGTCAAGTGAACAATGCCTGTATTTCAAACCATGAAATTTCTAGATCAATGTGAATCGATACCGTTCCTCTCGGTTACCGCGTGTTTTGACGTAATTTCCTTTCTGGCAGAATGTAGCGAAGTCCAGACAGAAATAAATCGTCGAAGTTGCGAACGTGGCGCGACACAGAGGACAATAATAAGTACCGTCATACAGGATTTTCTACTCTGCTCAGTCGTCGTGTGAGTCGCGCGGGGTGGTTTAGCGAAAGACGATCAGAAAACGAGAGGAGGAAACCTCCACTCGGGTCCACTCTGGTCGTCGGAAAAGCAACGAGTCTTTCGATTCTTACTTATATCTTCGTCGTGGGCGCTCACAGGGATTGAACGCCCGGCTAAGCTGCCTCTTCCTTTCATCCGATAAATCAGGAGTCATAAATAACATCCGAGGTAGAGGGAGAGGCCAGTGCGTATAAGAAGGTCCACTTGCTCGCGGGAACGCGAAGGTGGAAATAAACAGAGCGATAGACTCCGCGCAAAGGACCCTTCGTCTTCCACTATTCCAGCCCTTGGGTATTCGCCACTACACTGTTTTCTCTCTGTTTCTTGTTTTCTCGCTCACACTCCCAATCTATTTCCTTTTTCTCCGGTGGCTTCGCTCGAAATCGCATCGATCAAACTGGTCCTTTTGGCTCTGGTTCACTCCTCGACACACCAACGATGGAATCTTCTTCATCTGCCCTTACTCGGGTGAGATCAACGAGGATTAGAACTGGCAGAGAAGATGAAGACTGCATCGTAGAATCTCCGGTTAATCAAAAATAAAAAAAAACGGAGTTAAAATTAACGTCTTTCAAACGCGGCAGGTATAGATAATACGAAGCATTAATTTGCCGCCCAGAATGTACGCAGGGCGGAAGAAATCTTGACAAAAACCGCGAGCTGATTCCGAAGCCTGCACTCGATACTGGACCGCAACTTCTTGACGGTAAAGCTAACGTTAAAATAATTATATAACCACACGGAATGATATACGGGTAAAAATTGAAAGAAAAAAAAATTATGGAGAATAAGTGAAACGGGGAGTTAGGAGGGGGAGAAAGTACCTACGGCACGGTCGTAAAGCTTTCTGTCTGTGGTCGCCGCACACTCGTGCTCGGTCCAGCCCTTAACCGCGGACAAGCCTCCCGGGCTGACGCGCCCCGAGCCTTTTCATTCATGTCTCGCGAGACTCGCGCCCAGCTCTTTTTCGCTAATGTACTCGGCAAGATGGCCTCGGGTAAATTTTATTCATTCCCAAGCGAGCCGAGCGAACGGTCAAGGGTCGTGTGTCCCACTCGCGTCACTCACACCACTGTACAGCGCGAAAAGTCTTCTGTACTCCGTATAAAAAGTTGCAGTCCCGCAAAGGCTTATTGTTTTATTCGTGTTACTTGTATGAGACTGTAAATGGACCAAAAAAAGGTATGCCTCTGAGCTAAATAGCCGATTCAAAGGATTATAATCATTCGATGTTCCCATCCAGTCTCGCCGCACGACGTGGCTACTTTCACTTGTTTTTTACTTTTCGAATTACAGTTATAGCCAAATTACATATTATAACCGCGACTGATACAGAATATGACGAAAAATAATTTTTGTAATAAATTATGTCCCACTTTTAAACCATAGATTTTTATTCTAGATCATAAATTTTTTGCTTTCAGACAATTATTGTCTGAGACTCATTACGATTCGAAGTTGCGTCTGTTCTGTTCATGCAATTATCCGAAATTAAAACCAGGTACGATTAAGTATAAGTATATTCGCTCTCAAAACCGGCGTAAGATTTCTCACTCTGTTCTTTCCACTTTCATGGTGGACCCGCTACAAGATCATCACATCACGCGATGCAAGTTTTTTCACAACCGATGGTTAATTTTTATCTCTTTCAAGTGATTACACCAGATAACTGAGACGGCGATTTATTTGCATTTGTAGTATCGAACGTGTAGCTTTTTATAAAAAAAAACCATTAAAAAGCTCTAACGCGCATGAGTCTTTTTAATTCGCTGAAGCGTTGCGAGTCTTTGAATTGACGAAGCGGAGGAACGACGTATCGGTTAATTGGCGAATCTCGAATTATTGATGGCCCTAGAAATAAATTTAATGGGCCCGATAAAGAAGCAATACAAAAAGTGTAAGCTTGTCGAACGTTGACTGGTGGCTACGCGGGTCGTTTTCAGTTGGTCGGTTACGATAAAGCGAACGGGAAGAAGACAAGAACGAAAACGACGAGGAAGATTTCTTCGAAGTCACGAGCACTGGCGGGTGACACATTGCCGAAAGGTTTTGGCGTGGAGGGCCGTACGACGAGTGAGTACACGCGGTGGAGAATCCCATAAGTGGGACTCGTGTGTCTTTCCAGTGGTTCGGCGGTCGGCGAGACTCGAGAGGATCGAAGGGTCCTCTCTCATCCGAGCGGCTCTCGTGTATCGGGGATTCTCCTTCGGTATCACGCTGTTTGAGCCCAAGCACACACGTTGATTTATACAGCTTCCAAGATTTATACGAAAGAGCTGCGGGATTGAGTTGCAACACGGCGCCGAGTTATCGCGACCGCGAGTGGGCAGAGCGAACGCAGCAAGAGAAAAGGAAACGATTGGAAACGCTCCGCTGGCGCGAGAAGTCCCCGGAACGACGACAAGGAACCTCGCAAGATGTATCGATCGGGAGAAGACTCGCGATTGGCGAATTATTGGTACCACTTTTTGGTACTCCAAGAACGATCCCAGATGCGGATACATTTTCAAGAAGCGACTATGGCTGGGAATTTTTTAAATAATATCTTATCAACAATGAACCTTATTTTTGTTTTTATTTCAACTAGGATGATAGGATTTTTTGAGCTGAGAGTTTTCTCACATCCACACGCGCTGAACGCTATTTTCTCGCAATAAAAATAAAATAGAGCGTTAAACGTTCGTTGCGGCGAAAATCGATTGGGGATTGATGCAGGAAATAATACCACGTGAGGGTTACGGCCTGTGTGAACGACCGTGTTCTACCCGCAAGTGCATTGAAGCAAATAAAATTAATAACCAGTGCTGCATAGCGATTCATGGATGCCGCAAAGTGCGCGAAGTGTCCGACACCGCAGAAGACACGCCGCGTTTGCCAGTGCTCTATAAGCACCAGTCTCTTTGCTCCACCGCAACACTCGTCAGACGCTAGGGCAGTCACTGCCGACAAAGTAGTCTATTAGTTGTAATTAGACCGCGAACCGATAGTAAATATCAATTAATACGACATGGGAGTCCGAATCATCGGCATGACTATGGGACCGAACCCAGAGCCTTGTACTGGCCCGGGGCTTCGAGTATTAAGTTGAACCCAATATACTGCTTGGAGAAAAATTGTCAGCTTCGTGCCTGAACCGTGCTCGGCATTACAGCCAGTGCTCTGTTCCGTAGATTCACGGACTTCAAATATTATCCAAAAATCAAATCACTTCCGGTTTGAAAATCTCAGTTAGTCGGTCGGTAGTGACCTTAGGCCGGAAACTCATGACTATGGGTCTAGCATAAAAAACGAATGATAATACTTAAATATGAAGATGGCAACTTAATGTCGAAAAATAACAATATATCGATGACATTTTTTTAATTTCTCGAGTACGCATGGCGTATAACCGGGTATATAATTATTATTAACCAGGTAGTCCACACAATCTTGAGGACTGAGGTTTATCGGATTGCCAAGAGAAAAAAAATACCGGCGCCATACGTATTCTTTAATGGAGCCGATAAGCTTCGATGCCCGAATATATTGTTAGCTATTAATTGTGCGCTGATAAAGCGTCTTGTGGCTGTCATCGGGCACCGTTCTTGACAAATGCGATCCAATATACTCGAGTCTTTAGTTTTTTTTTGTGTTTACATAGCGACTGTCGACGTCTTTCGTGGTCTCTTGCTGTGCAGAAAGGGACCGTTCAACCGCGCTATCGATGTCATTACTCATTAGCCACACATTAATTATCCGTCGGCAGCGATAGGATACTCACCGGACAAATCGTTCCACTGCTCTCGAGAACGGATAATGCCGATCACGGTATTCCACAATCATTCCCCGTTTCTTCCATCGAACGATACTTTGTCGGCGGGCTCGTTAAGTTAATGAATAATTGCAATACGATACAATCGACCGGCTGAACAAAGAATTAATTGACCGTCGGTGTTGCATGCGGACTCCTGGACTGCTAGATATCGAACAATAAATGTTAACGAGCGACATAGTCGTACGAGAAGTCCCGTCCGTGGTGGCAGAGCGATTAATCGACGAGCACGCAGTTTCGCACGTTGAAACAAACGATCGCGAGAGTTGCTCGTTACTTACACGGTCGGGTCTGCTTCTCTCACGAGCAATAGGCGTTTGTGACTCGGCGACGGTTACGATTTTTTTTTTTTTATTGCCCGAGAGGACAAGACGTTTGTCATCGAAGGGTCCGAAATTAAGACGCCGGTTTAAACCCATCGCTCTCCAAAGTGGATACGTTATACGAATGATACGAAAAAGGATTAGAAAAAATAACAAAAACCATGGTGTCACTCGTTAATGACGTCAGTGTCTTTCAAAGTTGATGATAGGGTGTGTAAGAAAATAACATGTAAAACCGTACTTGCTGTAGGCAATTGCAGGTGGGGAATCATTGGTGCTGGCGATATAAGGACGAAGCGACTCGCCGCGAGGGCAGGAAAGAATGCGGCGCAGGGTAAAAGCGAAAAAACGGGATCTTTATCGTCTTCGGCTCGTTCAATTCGCATAATAAACAATCCACAGTGAGAGAAACGCCGGAGAAAACCGGAACATATCTCGCTGTTTCGTTCTCGCTCCTCGCGCGCGGCACCGCGTGCGGCGCGACAAATAAACTATTATCACCGGCGACAAGTTCTCTCACGCCTGAAAGCGATACCTATAGTACGCACACAAGATGCATGCATGATATAGGTACACCTCGTAACCCGGCGTATGGTGCGGTATACCTGAGCTACGGGGAGAAAGAAGAAGAATAAGAAGAAGAAGAAGCCTCCGGCCGGGGCATACGAGAGGCGTCTGAGCGAACGCGAACGAGCGTTCATCAAACGGCGCGCGAACCCGCCCAGGAATGCCCACGGACATCGAAACATAGCAATGCTTTATGGTGGTCCTCGGCTGAACCTGATTTATAAGTGCATTACTGTATACCACGAGGAGGACTAGCGAGCGAAGAAAAGGAAAGGCAAACGTGTAAACGGTCGGGGGTGGAGTGACCGGGGAAGACAGGGCGCGATACTCGCGGCTATATGTATCCTATTGGGTCGACTACACCCCGCGAGGCAGCTCTCAACACTCTTATAGACGCGAAGAACCACCTCGCGATACACGTCGCGTTTACCCCATCTTGGAATCAAAAAGTCACATGTCCCTGGGATTAAGTATAGTTGCGGGTGAATGGAGGTAACGAGGGTCGACGGGCAAGCGGAGTCGTTGCGTCTGTAAGCTATTCCATTGAATTGTCGGATGGAAGTCGGAATTAATTGTAATTTGAAGAATTTTTTAAAATTTGGTGCAAAGTTTCGTAAATCTCTGTGACAAAATTCACGAATAGTAATTATTTATCTGGCCAGGGCGTGAAAGAGGTTTCCGTTGACGAGTGTGGAAATGCCTCACGAACTGAAGACAAGAGAAGCATTTACACGAGTCAGGATTTAACTTTTTGTACGCCTGTCAACTGCATAACTTTTATTTACAAATTCACGGAAATCGTGCTTTCCAGTTTTTGAAAGTGTGTCCGAAGAGGTACTTTTTCCCACTGTTGAAGAAACAGACCATATGGCATTTGTATGAATACGTAGTCCGGTATAGTATCTTTGTGCGCTCTCTTTCGGAAACAGAAAGCTGGATTTTACGTTTACGAGTTAGAAAAAATATATTGTTTATAAATTCTGATACAAAAAAAAAATGATAAAAATTATACGATATTTAATAATTATAATTTAGCCGATAAGTACGTATAGCCACGTACTTATCGGCAAGTGCCCAACTACATATGGATTTTTTAAATCAATTTTCAACTACTTGAAGACTGTAAATTGATATTTGAAAGAAATTGCAATTAGACTGTTACAATTCAGGGTACATTTTTGGACAAAAATTTCAATTTATTTTCCTCGTTACGAAACCTTCTTTCTTTGCTCAAATAATGAGAATTCTCTAACAAGTGATCGGTATTACCTCAATTTTCGATGCGCAGACAGCGTCACAAGTCCGCAGGCCTTTTTGATTCTGAGACACGCGAGGCGCCGCGTTCTTGCCACTAAGGATTCTTCTGTTCTGCTGTGCGCTCTCATGTGGCATAGTATTCTCGGGAAGCAGCGCGAGCACGCATACGCGCGCACTCACGCACGAGGAAAGAGATCGGCGGGCGTGAGGGTGCGATATCAGACGCATTATCGCGTATACGACGTTACTCCGGCTCTTTGACTAATGTCCTCGAACGAATGCCTACGCTTCGCCGATTTATAATGCCGGTCAACGAGATGTGGACAAACACCGGGCACCAATATATTTCAGATTATGGCTAAGCCCTGTGGAGTCCGCGGGGCTCGCGGTTGTTACAAGAGTATGCATCCCAGCCCGGCATGGCATACAGGGTATACAGTACGAAGCACCTCGCGACCCGATGCATGCAGCTCTCGATCTATACACTGAAAGGATAGGAGGACGTTGGTATTCCAGCCAGGATCGAGAACGACCGGTCGACCGAACGATCCTGCATGGTGGATCAAGAAACAACATGGATGAATGAGGCCAATACACCAGTGTATCGCAGCAATCTTTATACCTGAAATGCACGACGATAATTCGAGCAATGACCCGATGGAGTCTCCGAACAAAAAATCGCCAGTGATGATAGAACGAAAAATCCGCAAAAATCGCGGAAGCACAATAGTCTTTATTTCGGCGGTTAAATCACCCTTGACCTTCTGACGTGTTCGAAGAAACCCTCTAAGAATATATCATCTTAAGAGACCGATCGTGCGAGATGCATCGAAGAAAATACCTGGATCATTGCGACAGAAAATTTATGCTAAGCAGAGCAGTCTCTTTCGAAGTTTTTTTTTTTTAAGAATTGTTGTAATGGCCTCGCAATAAAATCAAAAGCTATGGCAACAGTTAGAGCCCTCATCTGCTATATGTCATAGGCTCACATGTTAGGAAGCTTCGCTCTTATCTTCAACTGAACTAAAAGCTCAGGCACACCTTCTCCTACCTCAAAATATCGCGCCAGGGCTGATACCCAGGGTGCACACCGACGCGGGAAGGTTGCTTGTTCTTAGGGGCCGAGGTGAAGCGTTACGGAGACGTGGACCCGCGGAGCCCTTTAAAACAACCACAGTTAGGGTGCAGCACTCACAGGATTTCTTCAAGCTCATAATTTTTTTCCTAATGATAGTACTTGAAGTATTCAGACACTAAAATCCCTATTTTCGTTGTTACTCGAAAATGTAGCTTTTTCCACTATGAATCAGAAAAGAGAAAATTGACTACATCTTGGCGATCGTCATAGCTCGACTTGATTTTGTCGACCATTCCGGAACGGCATTATCAACGATTCCCTAATTACTCTAATCGGAGGCACATTGTCCTTCTTCTGAGTAGTCGAAATGGGTCGGCAAGACACATCACTAGAACATATCATGATCGTGCTATCCTCCGAGAGAAATAAAAGGACAGGACAGCAGGAAGTAGGAGAATAGAGGACGTACGCCGCGGGGTGATGGTGTCTCGCGGACTAACGTTTCCCGTCGTCCCGTGAATTCGTAAAGTGCCAGGACGAGCGAGGATTCTCGACTGTCTTTGACGAGAGCTATACCGTCGAGGGTAGACGGGAAAAGGGGGTGGGTCGGTGACTCGTGGACGTCGGCGCGCAAGTCGGGGTCGAAGAGTATAGGTACGAGAAGGCAGTAAGGAGGTGGAAAACGCAGGGGGTGGCGTGTGTCCCAAACGACATATGCACGTCGGGACACGTAAACGATATATCAGGGGGTTAGCCGCTGGGGACGGACGACCCGAGCCATCTTTCTTCTACTTATATACGTGTGTTATATTCGTGTAGCCCGAAAACGCGATACATTCTATAGGAAAAGCGAGAGTGCGAGCGAGCCAGAGATGCGACGTCGTAGATATACACGTAACGTATCGTATATAACATAGCGTAACCCGACGATATCCACCTCCATACTTTATCCCAAAGGTAAATGTTCATGGTTTTGATCTTCCGAGGTACAAAACGCATTGTTATCAAAATATTAAATTCCCAATTATAGATATCAAATGATTCACAGATAAAAGCCAGCTAATGAAGTTATCATTGTCACTGTATGGAATAGATTTCACTGAATTTTTTTTAATTTTCGGATGGCACAGTTGAAGAAAATAGGGCAACTATAATTTATTGGACAATTACGTTTAGCCTCGTCTTATTTTTTTTTTCGCTTTCCCTTACATGTACTTGTTCGAAGTTTCTTATCAACATTTGCTTTGTTTTTGGGAGTTTTAGTCCAAACTAGACCAGATACTTGCGGCATTTGTCCCAGGTTCATTCACCGACTCGGGGCCTGTTTCTCCATTGTACACCGACTAACGTGGAGCACTTCTCCCGTTTTCCATCGCGATTCTAGTATGGATATCCTTAATATGTGTGTTACGTTTTCCCTGTTGTATGTTGTGCTGCATATAGCAACTTACATTATTACGTTCTTTTATTATATGCCGTACCCGGTGTTGTACAAATATTCGTACCGTATGTAAAACTTCTAGCCACGGTACACCAGACAATCCTGGCCACGCTCTCAGAGCCATAATAATATCTGTGCTGATAAATGAGACACATAAACGTACACGGCTCTGCCCCTTCTTCTTCTTCTTCCCTGCTGTACCTCTCCGTCTGTCCCCCGTATCCCTCCAACCGGCCTTTGCTGTACAACCACCCCTTTTTCATCCCCGTCTCCTTCCCCCTCTTCTGCTTAACCCCCAACCCATGTCCCGGCGTATTCCACTTTTGCGGCGATGCATTACGAATTTTACATTTTACAAACGGTCTCGCTATCTGCCGAGACACGCGATTCTTCGAGGGTTACGTATACTGTACGATACGTAGTTTGTACTATCCGCAGGTACGTCGAAAGGCTCGAGCTCGCGACGAGCGTGATAAAGAACCAAGTGATGGGCTTTTCACGAGGAGGAAAAAAAAAACCGAAAAAACACACGCGAAATGAGATCACGGGACGGGAAGCGAGGTGACGGAATTCATGGTTCTGTCAG
This sequence comes from Listrodromus nycthemerus, assembly GCA_963978505.1. Taxonomy (NCBI): domain Eukaryota; kingdom Metazoa; phylum Arthropoda; class Insecta; order Hymenoptera; family Ichneumonidae; genus Listrodromus; species Listrodromus nycthemerus. The sequence goes on from OZ021681.1 coordinate 20,620,809, forward strand.
GGGGAGATTCGACAAGATCAGTTCCTTCTTCCGGTAAATTAATTTGATGATCTTGGAGGTGTGAGTGCGGAAGGGGGAATTGTGGACTTCTTAAACCCGATTCATGTGTTCTCTAATTATTAACGAGTAATATTGAATAGTGACTGCCACCCCAAATTTATATCTTTGGCACTTTTTAATACGTAAACTATCGTTTTAAATCTGACGTAAATTTACGTATCATCGAGGACGTTGATCGGAAATATCGAACTCAAAGATTCATATGCAACGATTTTTATAGGACGCGGTATGAGCAAGTTATGTGAATGTATCGATTTAATTCTTTTTTATGAATTTATTGTGCGAGTATTCTTTTAGTTGGTGAATTATTGTTTTTGCGTAATTCGTAACGCCACCTTACGGGAATTTCTTTCGTGCATTCCTTCTGCTTTTTCCAACGTCAGATCACGAACGCGATATTTTTTTGCAAATCTTCAGCTATTTATCACACGGAGAGAGTGAGAAAGAGGTTCCACTCCACTCTTTTGCTTCGCCCCCTCGTGAACGAAGACCCATCCCTTCTTCGCTTCACCTTCACCTTTCTGTTTCCATATTCTCCGTTACTATTTTCGGGAGACGAGACGCTAGAGATTTCTCGCATTGAAGGCACGTACCAGTGCTATTTTTTCGCGTCAAACGTTTCTCTATTGGAGTCGTCTCTGCACAAAAACAAATGTTCTATGTAAATAGTCAATAAAAAAGTTATCGTATTAACCCGTTAAAAAAAATTGGAAATTTGATGTAGTGTTGCTGAATTTTTCCCGCAAACGTTCGTACATAAAATTCAATGTATAATTGTCATAAAAAATGTATGTATTTTTACTCAAAAATTAAAGTAAATTAAATATGGAATTTGGAATTGAAGGTAAGGACTTTTACAGCAAGATTAATGTACATAGTTAACAGTAAAGCGTTCTTAAAGTTTTCAATCCACTGTATATCAATATATCATTACTGTTATACATGAAATTCGAAACACCAGCGTCTGGATTAAAGGATTGCCAGTGTCGGTGCATTGAATTTTTCACAAATTTGTTTTACTGTGAATATTATGGAAGGAATAATTAATTTTAAATAGAGACTAGAGTTCTCTCTTTGAAATTGAGATTTTTTCTCAAATTAATTTGTGTACGTATTGCAAGCTTTGGATTGTGGATTAAGTTAATGCTGTAAATAACGGGAGAAAGACTTGGACCAATGTATCACCGGTATGTTCGGATTGCATTAATATTCGGTGCGCGTCCCTCGCTCCGGTACACCCCGCGTCCGTTCTACTGTGTATTGTGTGTGAGTGTTCCTCAGTATCGCGCTTGGGTTATTCTCATCATCGCTAGTCTCTCACTCGCGTGCTCGTCCTCGCGGGGAACTTTATGGCTCGCGAAGTTCTCGTCACAGTTTGCCACACAACGACGAAAGTCCCAGGGCGAGCCGCCGTTACACACGTAGGGTGGACAAATGCATGCGATGTCACCAAAATATTTAAATCACCGAAATCTACAATCTAGTTCCTGAGGGAATCAATGTGGAATAAAATTGTCCGGACAAGGCGGATGACTATTTCTTTAACGATTTGTCTAAAAAAAAAATAAGCGAGTGATGCATTATTTCTACTTTATTTGGAAATCGTTTCAAAGCTAATCAATACCGATTTTTTAAAAATTATTTTTACAGTCGATTGACAAGAGTCCTGGTGATATTCAAATCCCCTTTTATTTTATTCGAAATTTTTGCAATTGGATAGCTCCGAGCTCTTTTGTGGCCGGCACATATTTTAGTGCGTTTCGTGGTTGGAGAATCTGTCGATGAATATAGTGCCGCGCAATATATATTCGCGAACGAAAATACCTGGCGCGTTCGACGATGCATAGCGTGAAATTAAAAAGGCGCACGAGAGATGCGGGAGTCTTTAATCTCCCGGTCTATAAAGCGTCGGCGATGGTTCTGCAAGCGAGCGGTGCGGGTATGTTAGAAAAAGTGAGCAGTAAAACCCGGAGTTCGCTAGGGAGTAGGAAGGAAAGAAAGGTATTCGCCGAGTTCGGCAGTCGAGAATGCCACTCGGTACGTTTCGAAGCCATCGAAGCCAGAAAGAAAATCGGCTTACCGAGCGAAAATATACTGATATTTATGAGGGTCGTGACATCGGGGCTAATCTTCGGGAGATAATAATTTATCGAGCAACGCGCCTTCTCCTCCTGCCCGCTCTCAACTGCACGACGAAAGGAAAGAGTATTTTGACTGAGCTCATACCCACCAGGAGAATCCCTCTTCCTTTTCGCTGTATATTTCTTCTTATTCGTCGCTCATCTTCACCCCAGCGCACGTATCGAGCACTCGGCTTCGATATACGTATACCGAACCATATATCATTCCCCTCCAAAGATTATTGCTCTTTAAACGTCAGACCCGTCTTTTATACAGTGGCAACATATCGAAAGAGAAACGAAAAGCAAAAAATCGGAAATCGTTGAAAAAGTACACTTTTTTTTTATTCTACTCTGATATTTGAAAGACGTAACCCGTTTTTCTGACAGAAGTGGATGATTACGGGTTGAATGAATTAATGGTGTTCCATATCGTACCTCGATGCAGTAAATGGTACCTAAATCGTACCTTATATATAATAACTAATCTGTTAATTTTCTCCAGTTCAGACTCTCACGCGTGATGGACTGCGCACAATACAATGCGCACCGATCATATCAAAGAATGTTTCTCGATTTTCACGTCCCCAGAGATAACTTCTCTCGGCTCCGAAACTCAACGGATGACTACAGAAAAAAAAAGAGATTTTCCACATCGTCGCAAGTGAAGGAAAATCCCTGAGCTGGCTGTCCTATCTCATCGATATTAGCATAAAAGAGCAATTTGTAAAATCGTTGAGAGTCAACAAAGTGTACATCCGGGCCCAATAAAAGGATATCTGTGAGGAATTAAAGTGGTCGATAGTCGCTCATGACGAAACTGAATTGCGATAAATAAATACTGTAATGTGAGAAAGTAAGAGGCCATCGGTAAGCGGCGACGAAAAGGCATATTCAATAAACGGAGATGCACTGAGCGAATGAGTAGAGCTGAACGAAGAGGAAGGGTTGCGACATTGACTATGGCTAGAGGTGGATGATGGTAGGGTAAAGAGGATTGCCGATTCATCCATGAGCGATATCCCGCAGTCGCCGAGTGCGAGACGAATCCCTATGCTTATGTGCAGTGATGCGATCCACGCGCTCAGCCCATCACGTGAGAGCATTGAATGATGGACCGAAGATAAAACTCGATACTGATGCCGTTAGCGCTGCTGATGCTGACTCCTATTCGGAAGAGAAGCGGAGTAGCCGCTGAACACTTCAGCAAATCCGTATAAATCGAGGTACTGATTAATGGGTGAGAGAAAACGAACCAGGAAAATAATAAATATACTGTACCGAAAATACTTCACTTTTGATCGAAATCTGACGTCACATCCGGTCATCCGGTTCATGACTCTCGTACGCATTGATATGTTATTTATTTTTTAAGGTAAATGAATAACTAGAATTTATTGATAACAATTTTCCGAAAAAAAATATTGTAAGTAAAACGGGTTAACCCGCACTCGATATAACGATTAAGGAGAACCACTGGGGATTTCCGCGAGGCTTCCTCGGTCCTACCAGAGATGGCAGTCCAAGTACCATCGTCTTCCTCGCCGGCAAACCTTGCCTCTGGATTAATATCCGAACGTGCTGTGCTACCCGAAAGCAGTCACTCGTTCGAGGCTAGTGTAATAGCCAAAATATTCCTTTTTTCGAGGCATTCACCCGTTCGTCTCGGTTTCCCTTCGTTGCCGCATAGAAAATTTATCGACGTTCGCATTGGATCGTCTATCAATCATTCGCGGATACTGCATCCTATTCATTTCGCGTTTCAATGCAGCACTCATGGCCGTCCGCCATGAGACACCGTGAAACAAGCACACCTCTTAGTCGAACTTCAATAAATCTTTCCACGCTGCAATTGTCGCTTACATGACGCGTAACGTTGGCAAGCTTTCCCGAGCAGGCTATATTCTTCATCCCGTATACGCGACATAAAGAACTATTTGCGAGGAAATTTATGGAAATCGCTACTTTACAAGTAATTCATTTGATACTCCGAAAAGCGGAATGGTTTAAAATTTAGCAGATTTATAGGCAATAGAGAAAAAAAATTATTGATAGACCAATATTTTACCATCTCTGTGTGACTTTTGAAAAAAAAAATATATATAAAAAAGTTTTTTAAATATGGTAAGAATTCTAACCCTTTAAAAGCATGACAATAATCGAACATTCGTGTTATGGAAAGCGGCAGAAGATTTCTTCTTTTTACTGGTCACTCGAAGAGATATCGTTCCGCGAAGTGGTCCACGGTTCCTTCATGTGATAAAACGACGAGAAGTAGCGCTCGGGCCCGATATTTACGATATTTATAGGCAGTCCGAAACAATGGGGATCGATATTGTTTTCTGATTGGGAGAGCTCGGTGGAGAGCGTTGTACTTTTACAACCGGCGCATAGGTACTCTTCGAGCAACCCCTTTGACTGTCCGTGCGGACTCTTCTCGAGGTGAGCGCACAGTGCAAAAACAAAAGTGCACAACCACAAGACGAGGAGAGGCCGCTCGTCTGACTGCGGACAGTGTACGCACATCGCGAAGCTAACGTGTATGCTTTACTCATACGCAGGTACAACGTGCGTACTGTCTTGCCGTGCGCCATGGCAAAAGGACCAGCAGCATGTTTATGCCTCCGGGCACATAAATAATATTTAATATGACAGAGCGCCAAGGCGGTTCGCTTTGTGCGATATATTTGGTATAGAAATGTCACCGATCGCGTATCTTACTCGACGCTGTGCTGCGCACTAAGCTCACGCACACTAAGCGTGTATTCGATGCACTCGTGAATTCATTCGTCCGAGCGCGCACACACGATTTATATGAGAAGGACACACGAGCGCTCTCCGCGTGGCGAACGTTGCACATTATCCCAAGATGCGTTATCTAATCTTCGACAATTGCTGAATCGATCTAGAATATTTTACCCATCGTCCGGGCGAAGATGCGCACCAGCATGCATCCAAAAGGCGATTCCCCTCGCGAAATAAAAAAATATATAAATAAATAAAAATCAAACATTCCGCACCCGAGTTCGCGCATATAAGGGTCTTCGAAGAGGGGGTGAGGGCATTGTGGTGCGCGAACAAAAGCTAGGACATTATACTGTGTATAACTGCCCGTATGAATATCGCATCGATGGAATCTCGAGAATTATTCAGAACTATCGATAAAGCAACATGGGTAAATATGGACCACAGCGGTTTGAATCGAATCAATGACATATGAAGCAGGCCAATACATCATGAATCAATGGATTCATAAGTAATTCATACATGATTTCTAAAACGGTGTTCAATTTAAAAAAAATATAAACAAAGACCAATATGTGCGTATGAGCGACAAAACATTGAAATGAATTTAAAACATACAATATATTTGTAAAGTAAATTTTTATGTAATAGTGGATTTTAATTCGTCGGATGAATAGAGGAGGCAAATTCGGAATAAAATTGAATCCGCAATTAATGGGCGAGGAGATCAACTGAAATTATTTTACAGCCGGCATCGCATTAAACGAAATAAGTGAATAATATCGTAGACTAACTCGCTGCATAAAGTGCCATCGGCTACAGAGTGCCATAATAGAAACGGGCATTGTAATGCGACGGTGCTCGTTCGTAACCAGCGAACGGCTTAAAGTTTACGAAGGGCGCGAGCGATTATTCGCTGTTCGAAAAATTGTCGTGGAAGAACAAAAGGCTGTCCTATTTGAATATAAAATCGATATAGGTACACGAGCTCGCTTTTTCGCTCTCCCCCCACTTTCTCGCTCGCGTTATCCATAATCGTATTTAAATGAAGATCGCATAAAAGGTATTGGAGTTTAATAGGGGTTACGCTACCCTTGCTCCTGTCCGGTTCTCAAACTCACACAGTTTATGTAACATTCATCGATACGGACTGTTATATAGTGTTTATGATATTTATCTATACGTATTATAGCCTTGGTAACAATCGTCTTGCCCGACGGCAAAATTAATAAGACGAGCGCATCAATTCCATCAATGAATTTCTGAGCTCTGATTTTTGCTGGAAATGCAATGAATTATTTCGTGGATCGAACTTCATTTAAAAAAACGCAAAGTAGCATCGAGAAAAATACTTGTATCGATAGATGCAAAACTAGCGCCACGTAAGACTATTCGGTGAAGGAACCTGACACAGCGACTAACTGAGACTGATCTGACAAGTCTGAGCAACATACATTCAGACAGGACGTTTAATAATAGTGCATAATATTATTCATTCTGTACAATTCAGCATCCCAAAGCAAAAATACACCGAAGAATTGCGTATGTACTTCACGTACGTTACACGTTACCAGAAACATCGTACAACTCTTCTACTATCGTGGATGCTGACTCCCCTACCGCATCGGGCTCATCGCGCACAGAGTCCTCCATATGCATACAATTGATACAGATATACTATCGTCCTCCGGTATTTTCTTTAATACACGATCGTGAGAAAGTGGGAGATGAGCAATGTTACGTGTAAACCTATAGGATACTTCTTGGTCTCGGACTGATACTGCACACTCCGAGAATTGCCGCTCGGCGGTGTACGCGATAGTATGGATCGTACATATCGTCTCGTAGTAGTACAACGCGCAATGTCTTTTCCATAGTCTTCGACTCTCGTTTCGTATTTACGTGTTATTATATACCGATTGCCGGTGTGTAGCAGTGTGAGTTACGTACGAGGGTATAATCGGACGAGTAAGAGTCTCGGAGCTCGGTGCATTTCGTTGAATACTAAGGAATAATAGTGTCTTATGTGAACGCGTGTATATGTGTGTATTTCTCGGAGACCAGTACGAAGACAGAGCACGACAAGAACTCGTGGTGTCCATGCAGCGGCTTATATGGCGCCCCCGCGCAAACTAGGGCCCCCAACAAAGGCTTGTAGACATCTGTTCTTGTCATAAGCGAAGGATTTAGCGGTCCGCAAGAGTCCGAAGAGGCCCGGACAGAGTCGGCTCCTAAGAAACTCCTTCCACCTCACCCGTACACTCGGTGACATTTCGGAGTTTACGCGCTCGCGGACTTTACAGCGAAGGGCAGAGTTCTCGATGGTCAAGGACTTCAAATCTCGATCGGAAAATTGAGATACCAATTTTGAGATACTTAATCAAGAGAGGAAGTTGACCCTCAACGCCGAGAACTTAAGAATAATAGTGCTTTCTCGTATTTTTTTTTCTACAAGACTATTCATCTCTACGATCGTTTGCACAAATTTAGAGCGGCTAGCCTGAAGCTATTCTCTCATAAACAAATCGATCTTATCGATTATATTTTTACCTATTATGTTTTTACTTTATATGCTTATTAAAATATTAACATAATTCTTTTTCGCTTATATTTCGTATAAAAATTGTCTCAGTTATTTCGATTCGATATTACGGTCTGCTATGAAATTTTCGAAATAGCAGATATACCAAATTCCATTCGGCAGCGTCGATCCAGTATCTGAGTCTGTCACTGTATATGCGTACTCTTGTCACTCGAGCCGGAGGATCATATTTTAAGGCTCGTACACATTTAGCACTGCTCGCTGTTCATATACTCGTATCTCTAACTCATGAACACTCATATCAGTATGCATAACATATAGATGTATATGTGGAGGATCGGGAAGGTGCATGACGCGGTGCGCACCGGGGGCGCGAGCGGATAACCAGTTCACCGTGATTTGTGACTATTCCTGAGCGATCCTGGCTCGCGATAATAAAGTGGCAATGGGGCTTGTTAGCGCGCGAGTTCAACGAGCATATAATCGCGACGAGCAGAAGCACACCACCAACAACAGCCAGTGTATGTATAATATACCATGGTCGTGCTCTCCCATTTCTCCTATCCGGTTGTTAGCGTCAACGACGTTTGCAGGTCATAGAACAGCATCATCGACGCCCCACGTCGTTGCTCTTCACGCGAGATACACGTTTGACCAATTTTTATTTTTTATTGCACTATATTACGTGTACAGTCTACCTGATGACAGTTGATGATACCATTCCTTCAACGTGAGAACCGGCGGGTATTTTTTTTATGTATATATTTTCTGTCAGAGTTCTTTCGTAGTTTACGCTTAACATTGGTGTTTCAGACTAAATCAACAGCGGCGTGTTAGCGTTATAGGTCCTGATTTCATTACTTCTTGACAAAATGTTAGCATTTTGTTTACTTTTATTTTCCCACTGTGACGAATTGTACAAATTTTATTTTCTATAATTTTTACACCGCGAAGAATTACTCCATCACTAATTTTGAAGATTTGGTTTACCGTTACTCTGTGACGAATTTTGAAATTTTTTTTTTCCGAAACTTTCGTCATTGTAGAGGCAACGACCGTTCTGACATAACATTGCCAACGACTCTAATAATGTTTTCTCAGACGAAAAAAAGAACTCGAACAGTTAAAAAAAATTCCGTTGATTTTCGTGACGGTCTTATCTCTTTCTCGCTTTATGGGACATTAGGTTGGTCCGTGGGAACGCAAATTAAATTTGCCAGTGCGCGCAAAAGCAAGGGCAGCAAGCAAATATATAATATCTTTCGTGAGAATATCCCCAATGCTGCCAGACCACTCGCGGGATGAGTAGCAGCATCAGAGAATTATATTCACGTCGTCGTTGTCGTAGACGTCCATGGTTCTCCGAGAGGGGATAGGGTCGTCGCTCGCGCACTTCTCTTTCTCTTCTTCTCTCTCGTCGGTGATGACTCCTTTGACGAGCAAGATCCCGCGATTGCCGAGAACCAGCAGCGAAAGCGTCATCCAGCAACACAGTAGAAATAACCGTGGCAGTGGACACAACACGCTTCTTGCGTATCCGATCGGCCGAAGTCAAGGTAAAGGCGGCCACGAACTGAAACCATGAGTCACACAGAACTCGACGCTCTCATCTACTAACTCTCACTTGGTTCACTCACACGAGTTCGTAATACGATGTCGGTAGTTATCAGTAAATAATTTGCCCAGACGTACACGCACGTCTCTTTTATTTCAGCGTCCCGCGAGCAAGATACTGTACAGCTCCTGGAGTGTAATAAGTTATTCTTCGAATTTCTGTCACAATCCCCCGGTGTCTTTGTATCAGTGGAAAAATTGTTTTTTTTTTTTACGATCGTTACGACTAATGACAAACTATTTATTTGATCGGTTTTCAGTACTGTGACGTCGAGGACCAATCCGTCTTGGGTAGCGAGGTGAATGGGTTAGCCAGCCAATACGATGCGAATAGTGGGCCGTGTTGGAAAATCTGTCAAGACACTGGGATTGCTGCATGCCAGGTAGCTTGGCGAAGGGATTTATCTATAAAAGTAATCGCTCGCGAATCGAGGAGTCAGAGGCAGCGAGAATGATGTACGTTGTTTTCTCGTTTTACCCTCTCTTTCCTCTTACCACCCCGCGTATATCCGTTACACAAGAATTATATGTATCTCAGGGCGTGCATCGTAACGAATAGGGGGCATTAGTTAACGGGATATCAAAAGGATATCCTGAGCGGTGGGGCCACCGAGAAGCGGCGAGGAGGAGAGAACCCCACCCAGGTGGCCCACCGTCCCTACGTGCTGCTAGGCTCCTCACCGGTGCACCAGTCGATTCTTGCTGTTGCTGCAGTTGCTGAAGCATTTGCTGCTGTCCGACTGTCTGCCAGCCATAGAATAGTCGGTGCAACGTCAGGAACGAATACCGCACGCCGCTGGTATACGCTTGGCGAACACAATGCCTCGAACTCGAGACTCTCGAGCGCGATATCATCCTGTTATAAATTGAAACACAGCTTCGCTCTGGCATTATGATGTCTCTAATATGTCTTTTTCTTCTCATGGGTCTCGCCGCTGTGAGTAGTCTCTGGCGCACACAACCGACCGCTTGGCCTAGCAAGCTCACGTCGTGAAACTTATCCGATCACTTTTTTATGTTTATTTCCATTTAACATCATGGCAGTCAAGCCGTTTCTATACATTCTAGGGTCGCGTCGATTGTATTGCCGAGTTTCCAGTTTCAGGTTCCAACGAAACATCAGAAAATTGTTTAACAAAAAAAGATTCGTTACTTCCGGTCCGGAAAAATAATTTTTTCGATCGATGAAGACATCACATGCGGTGTGAAATTTCATTTCTTAGCTGGAAGTTCAGTCATACAGGAAATAAGTTACTTCCGGTTAAAATTTCTTTTTAACCGGATGTGACATCATGTAGAGAATACTTCACCATCGATCGAAAAATGATATTTTTTAACAGAAAGTGACGTATTTCTGGTCGAGCACAAAGTTTCCCGAATCGGAAGTGATTTATGTTCGGTTGAAAAAATTGTTTTATTTTGTGCGAACGACGACAGTGCAACAGTAATGTTGTGCACCACATTATTGTGCACAACTCAGGAAGAAGAAGATTCTTCATTGGTATACACGAGAGTAAGCGCGGGGACCCCCCGTGGTGGGATAAAGTTGGAGGCCCCACGACAGTAGCTGTGTATGCATGGGTTAGACAATGCCTTCGCATTAATACACTTCATATTAGTCCGCTATAATGCGTGTTCGCTGGCCATTGTGAATGAGCGACACTGTTTATCACCGACCCCCTTATAAGCAACCAGCAGCCCCTGCACCCCCTGGGTCGGCAGGCCGCATTTGTCTCCCATGCACGGAGGATGTGGGTCTCGAGCGGTAGGGATAACAAATCCAGTCGATTCTGCATTACATATTCTTAAAAATATAATTTTTTTTGCGAAAAAAAATATATGTATGTATACATATATCGAAGCATTCTGCAAGTACCAACAAATCTGTTTCTCTTTTTAGAAAATGTTAATCAAATTGAAGAAAGGGTGTACTTAATATGCAAAATTGACAATATTATGACAAATAGTAAGTGCAATACCTACCATTATTTTTTTTTAATGGTATTCCCTCTAGAACTTTTATCTCCATGAAAACAATATTAAATTATCAGTTTATGTATGGAACCATTCTTTGTGGGCCATTGTATAAGGTGGCCGTCATCTCGGGAAAAATGTTAGGTGAGGCAGTTGAAGACCCAGTCACCTTCAGGCACATAGGACGTTCTAATTTTTCTCGCAAGATTGTGTCTCTTATTGCGTCAAAGCGTGGCGAATCGTCGGGTACACTGCGACCGGGGCCCTCCCACGCTGATATCACGATAGTGGATCACCACCCGCTCTTGCTATGGCTATTATGCATACATACATGCTATCCTTCGAGGCGATACAAAGGCTCAACCTCCGGGGAATCAGCTATATTTATGCTTTGTTGTGAGCATAAAGCCTCGCGGTAACGACCCACCGTGAATGCCCTGGCTGTCATTGAGTATTTCATCGCGATGTGTTCAGCGAGCGATACGACCATTCCCACGTGTCGCAGTATACATCCTACGTATGTGACTGGGAGTAAAAAAAACGCGAAGTGTTAAACCTACTTTTCATACAATGATGCATCTCTCCGATCACTGCTTCGGAAGTTAACGTTTCTTTGCTAAAATCGTCACTGCAAAAATGTAATTATTTTTTGGTTCTCCTTTTCGGTTATTCTCTTATTTTTCACTACAGAACGAGCCTTATCAGCTTCTCTCTTTTTTAATTTTTTAATTTTCTTTATCATGTATACACCGGGAAAAAACGATTGAATTAATCAAGGCGTAATGACTTATTTGATTGGTGCAACAACAATGTCCGAATCGACAAATTTTGAATTAAAGCCGATAATCGTTAAAAAAAAGAATGCTTCATTTCTACTGAGAAATCAACGGTTATGAACATATCCAAAATATTTTTTTCTCACTTATAAATTCTTGATCAGCTAAACAAACACATTTTCAAACGTTTTGAAATTCTGGTTGAGGATTTTGGACGTATAACTTCTTTCCCGGTGGGTTAGACTAAAAGGTATAATATTAAAATACAAATAAATAGTAAAATATAAAGTGGACAAGAAGGTTCGAGGATGGTCGGAGGAAAAGGTAAAAGTCCAAGCAGGAAGCAAGAAGCCACCGAGAAGAAGAGAATGTCTGGTCGACCGTTGCCAGAATATTAATGTAATGCGTTCGACTCGAAACAAATTGCTATTGCCGGTCTTTGTCAGCTTGCCAATCCTCTGTGTCGTTGGGTCGTTTCACAATCCACGACGGCAAGAGCAAAGAGCCGAACAAGGAACGCGGACGAAACAGTGTGTCGTCTCGCGAATTTATAGAAACACACTCGCAGGCTTGCTTGATTCCGTTGACGAGAGCGGCGAGAGAAACAGACGCTTTGGTATGTCAAATGCGCTCGATTAATCCTGAAATTATATTTCTCGTAATGCCAACTGACCGGCCAGACACCGGCACGCACTCACCCAAATGTATAAATGTCACAACGTGTGGATACATTTTGGCTTGTCTCATCTCATCATCGCATACCGCGATTTTTCACCTTATTCCCTTTTTATCCCACATTTATCAAAATTTTTCTTGGCACTCCATACATTTTTCCAAATCCCAGGAGAACTACACATAAAATACATAAACACCGTTCTCTCTTAATTCTCGACTGACTGCAAGGTCAAAATACGGAAGTTATGCGATTCACCTCGACTTATCATACATAATGAATGAAAAATCGACCCATTGATTGAGTAATCACTATTAAATTAGTTTCCCTTTTAATCGACCCAACTAATTTTAATTCACAGAAACAATAAAAACCACAGTTCTAGTTCCTCAACCTTAGACACGTCCCACGAGATATGCGGAAGCACCAAAATCGTCGCTTTTCTACACTTCGAACGTGAGGTCTTGAAGGAAATAACAACCCTTCAACGTCCTTCCTATCGGAACCGACAGACTGCGTCGTCGAAAGAGATCCCTCAACAACATCAGCTCTAACAGCTTCGAAAGTATATTATAAGGTTTAAGATGCTGGGTCGCTATAAGACCCGTCTTGCACCTGCGCCTGGCCGCACTTCGGTATCGCGTGTCAGTAAGGGTCATGGCGGTTTTCGTTCGGCGCTACTTAACAAACTTACCGAACACCGGCCTGGTATATTAGAGTATACTGCGTGTGCCAGTGCCATCCCAAGAAGCTTCCACTGCAGCATCAACGAAAGCGTGTCCTTCTCCTACGGGTATCCTTTCCAGCGGCTCCCGTACCAGCACAAACACACCGGCACGTTGAAATTCTTAACGCTGTTAAGATATGTTAATTTTGTTTACCTATAAGCTATTAAAGGGGTTGTAACGTGCTTAGGAGCTAAACCAGTTTAGTTTTCACTGGATGTGTGGCACGTTGCTGGATATATTCTCTATGGGATATAGGGAGGAGGAAGAAGGGATGCAGCCGGGTATATGCGAATGAACTGACGAAGGGGTTGTATGCGGGGAGAATCTGAAAGGGCTTTACCGAAGGTAAGGGGTGGCCGGGAGGGGTGGTTGGATACAGTATGTAGTCCTATGCGACGAGAGGAATGGAGTGAGCGACGCAAACAGGCTGGGAGAAGCGGGAGGCTCAGACTTTGGCTCGGCTTTTCGAAGGGAATCCTTACCGCCGAACCTCCTTCAGGACATCTTATCGCTGCGTCGCCTCTGCAAACATGCGAAGAGCTCGGATGAGGCTGGTGCCTCTGTGTTGCTGCGGGTTATCGAAATCCACGGGGACTATCTTCTCTTCTTCATCTTCTCGCAGTTTCCCTTCTTCTTATAATCGTCGCCGTCATGTACATGTCTTCTCCCGGGTAAAACGCTAACCTGAAAATCGAGACGCGTGTAATACCGAGAAAATCCAAGAAAATACTCGATACGTTCGTGTATCCGATAAGATATGATGAGGGAGTGGATTTTAGTTTGACGGGATAACGAGAGACCGAGAGTCGAGCCGTACCACGTCTATTACCGATTCACGCGGAGAACAATTTAAAGTGTTTGCCATCACTAATAACCTGGCGAGCAAACGCAGCATTATTAACAGGTTTGCAAACATCTTCTGTATTAGTGATCCCGAGAATCTCCCCCTCACTTATATCCTATACTAAAACGACCGGCTGTACGAAGGGTACCGGAGGGCACATATAGTCGTTGCCTCCACCTGCACAGCGCGGTATCAAACGGCACCACTACCACGGGCATCATCGTTCTCGCACTCGGATCTCTTGTTCAGATATTTGCCATGTCTACACGACTGCAAATTATCTCCGGCGATTTGTAGATAAAGGATTTATCTGCAAATGCAGACCTATATCGATTATGGGTATCATTTTCATAGACCTCTTTGTTGGACGTAGCAATTTTTATATCTACGAGATGACTTTTATATCACCTCATCCGAAAACCATGGAATTTCACTCGAATAGAATCAGAATTACGTAGTTTCTGAGTATGTGCATACAAAATACTCCTCTATGGTTTCAGTTAAGCGATATAGCAGGGAGGAACATACGTACAGAGTTTCGCTCACGCTGTGAGAGAATCCTTGCTCGAGCCGATCGAGCGTCGTCACGACATTTTCCAGGCTGCGATCTATCCCTCGCTGGATCTTCAACCGCTGCGCTTTCGGTGTATAAATATGTAAATCGGGATTTCTCGTTGCACACGCCTGCTCACCGGCCAAACGTTTCCCCAAACGATACGAGATCGTTGGTGTACATATCACGTCCCGTACAACGTCGTGACCCTGTATTTCGCTTACCGATCGTTTTACGCTCGCGCAGCTTTCAGCCTTTCTTCATTCGGTCGCTTTATTTTCATTCGATATCTCGCCGAGACGTCGAACGTTCCGGCTTTCGGTACGGCTCGCCGATATAATCCGCTACCGGCACCACCGCTCTTGGGAACGCGAGGAGCTGACTTCTGCCCCATTGAATTATTCAAGATGCACTGTCCAGTGCGCAGTCTCGTTCTTTTCTGCAAGGCCGATTATTCACCACAGCAAATTCAAACCCGATAGTGATATCGTTCGTGTTCTATTTGCAGTGTTATCCCAGCCAAATGGTATTTTGGAACTTATTTCAGGAATGAACAACACATTTTTATAATTAATTTTTATAATTAATAATTATCCCGAAATACACAAGTCACTAATCAGCAAAACACGTTCGTCTCCCCTTCTCCTAAAGCTTATCGTACTGTGGATCGGTGAGATTGAGATAAACGGACCGGATATTTTCAAGAGGTGTTATCGATGATGGGGAATTACGCTGTGGGGAAATACGGTTTGATCTGACGTCTAGATCTTTGAATCAAGATATCTATTGTTTATCAAGAGAGGACTTGATATTGTGTGCTGACATTTGTTCGGATCAGATTGTGGATTGAAATGGATGTAACGCGAAAAATTTTAGCGACATTTCCGGATGAAGACATCATCAGAGTGACGATTCCAAATAGTTGCCACTGTCCGGTTCATCATCACTGCAAAAGCTCGCATGTAAATGTGCATATGAGAACATAGTCTGGAGTATCGCGGATTGGATTTGACAGTGAATGGAGCCAATTAGATGGCAAATTCCATGAGCAGACGACCAGGACCAGTGCTACCAAATCGCGGTGAAGCCACGTTCCACATCTTATCGCGATACGATCTGGCTCTCTCGCTCTCGAAAATTTCCAGACAACGAAAGAGGGAGCGACGCTGCGCTACCAATGAGCCGTTTTGAGCAACCGGAAAAATGAGAGCGACCATGAGATGAGAGATGAGAGAACCAGAATGGAGGTAATAGTAATGGGGACAACCGAAAGCGTGTAACATAATTTTGATAAGAGGAATTTAGACGAGTTTCACCAGAATAACACGAGAGACGAATAACCAAGTAGATTGGATCTTATGCCATTGCTGTTATGTAGGGACCAGTTCCCTTCGCGCCCGGTTGCGCGATCATTGTTTCCGCGATCTTCGTCTCCCCGCTGAGGTGCCGGACCCGATGACGCTCTATAATATGAAGCGAATTTCCGTGCACACGTATAGCATATACTTTGCAGTTTTCCGACACACACGTTCCGATAAACGAGGAGAATAATCAACGGGTCAACTGGAATGGATAGGCGAGTAATGCACAGTACTTTACACACACTGTAGCATGCGTAAAGTAATATGTGCGCATTCGCGGATATTCACAATAGACTTTGCTTCAAAGTGCCACTTATGTCAGTCTTGACTGGTACGAGTAGTACTTTTCACCCATGAAATGGAAAAATTACTATCATAATACGTAATCGACGTCGTTAGCATTCGATAGACGGGTTTTTCACCAAGATAATGTTTCGATGAATCACATAGATAACGACATGAGCATCCGTCTTAAAAGTCATTAGGACATTAGCGCTGATTCATAGATCAGCCAAATTTCCCCAGATGATATATCTTTAGAATTAGCGCGGTATGTGGCACTATACGACGGGTTTGTATACGCTTATCAACGAGGCTACCGAATTTGAGATAGTGTATAGATAAGCACTACGCTCCAATGTGGAGATCCACATCTTGATAAGTGAGGATATAAAACCCGACAATAGATGGTAAACTTCAGTAGAACACTTCCGTAGCTCCCGGATCCAAGATGTTCAAATTGCTCGCAGTGGTGGCTCTGGTCGTAGCGGTCGCATCCGGTAAAGAATTATAATTACTAAATTTGTTTTCGTCCGTCAATAAAAACTCATACTTGAACAGAACCATGGAGTCATAGCAGTTGTCATAGTCGAAGACTATTATTTTAACTAATTGTGCTAGGCGCCCGAATGAATTGAGTTTGTCGCACAATTTGGGCGACTTTGACAATCACATTGCTTATTCGCTTAGAATGTTATTCGATCACGTTCGTCTGATTATTTCCCAGCTGGCGCTCTGCCAAGACGTTTGGACGGCAAGATCATTGACGGCGAAGAGATCCCCATCGAAACTGCACCATATCAAGTCAGCTTGCAATTTGCCGGTCGTCACGTATGTGGTGGCAGCATCATCGCCCAGAACTGGGTTCTTACCGCCGCCCACTGCGTCGACCCGGCGACCGAAGGCTATGAAGTTCTTGCCGGTACAGCTCACAAGTCTCGTGCAGAGGGTGGCTCGGTTCACGAAGTTGTCCAGACGATTGTTCATCGGGAAGGCCACGTAGACAATTCGGGCATTCCATTGCATGACATCGCCTTGGTCCGCGTTGCAGAACCGTTCGAATTCGACGATACTCGCAAATCCGTCGAGCTCTTCGCCCTAAATGAGGAAACCCCGGTAGGAGCTATGTCCACCATTACCGGCTGGGGCTGGACTGGATTCAGTTCTCCAACAATTCTCAATCTTGTGAACATACCGATAATCTCCAAAAACGAGTGCGGAAGACTCTACGCGGCGTTCGGTGGACTACCTGCAGGACAGATCTGCGCTGCGTATTCTGAGGGCGGCAAAGACGCTTGCCAGGGCGATTCCGGTGGTCCCCTCGTCGTGGACGGACGTCTTGCCGGTATCGTTTCTTGGGGAATGGAATGTGCCGTTGCCGGAAAGCCCGGTGTCTATACCGAGGTTGCGTCCTACCGTGACTGGATCAAGATGAACTCTGGTGTTTGAAAACCTTCGTTACAATTAACCACGATGCTGTATACTTTGATTGAATACGTAGTATTCTGTGCGTCTTCTAAAGTTCTCAAAGTCGTTTCAATATTTTTTGGCAAAGTCGTCTTGTACATTTTGTAAAATACCTGCTACACGCTGTACCTGCATTGAATACAATATTTTATTTACAACACACAATTCATATTAATTCGTGTTATCGTACTTTTTTGGAATATCAGATAAATCGTAAGAATCTTCAGTCGTGCAACCGGGTCAATATGGTTCTCCGATCGCCAGGACAGATTTAAATGATGTTGAGAAAACTTGGTTAAGATCACTCGATCGTATTAATCACTAAACGCGGCCCAATATCTTCGTTCCTTCGACCATTTCCGAAACAAGGTTCACCGCTTCTTCTTCAGGTTAATCCACTTTTTAATAATCCTGCTTCTCGTCTTCGATAAACCGTCAGTCACCGATTTCCTTTGCATACCCAAAGTTAAGACGGTGCTGCCTGATTACCCTACAGTTCATTCGACCGGCTCGACATCTCGGGACCGTGTCCTTCAATAATCGAGCAGGTCGAGAACATCTCGGGTCTAATATTATCGTATCCTTCTGGAAAATCATGGATACCGCGAGTTTACCCCAGCAGGGAAATGATACCGATTACCCGAGCATCATCATTTCGAATTTCTACCAACGAGAATACACGGACAATGAGGTGAAACACGTCAATTTCGTCGGGTCGGGAATCGAGAATCTAGATGACGAGGACACCGGCACCGAAGGTATGCCTGGCGAGATTTTCTTATTTATACTCGTGCTCGTTACTCAGCGGGTGGTAATAATTAACGCCGTTGTATTCGACTGGCGTGTCCCGGAGTCGGGGAACCTCGAACTGATCGAGAAGGGACAGACAGCTAAGGCTGGATCTCGGGTATAAGATGGGAAGGCGATGTATAGAACCGTGGAAGACAGCAATAGAGAACCCGCGGAGCTCTGTACACCCTCAAAGTCGATCCTGTCAAACTGACAACCAGGTCGAACCGCCTCCGAAGACCGCAGGGGCTCTCAGGACTCTCCCCCGATGATCAAGCGTATAGCCCCAGATTCCGATAACTTCTCCGGATTAAACATCATTTCGAGCCTCACCAATAGACACATATACTCACGGTAACCACCGAACTGGAATACGTCCCGACGTTTTCTCGATAATCGTAACGAGCAAGAATTGAGAACCTCTCGCCCCAGAACGCGCAGCATCACGACAGCCCCAGTGCTTCGGATTCCTTGACAACAACGAGACGACGTATCGCCTGTGGCGTTATAGATTTAATAGAAAGGATATATACTATGGTTATGATGGTACAAACGTCAGTCAACGGCTATCGAAATCAAGATTCTTTGAGGCGAGACATTCGCTCCGATTGATTATTACTGTTCTCCATGGGCGAGAATGCGATGGCTTACCCGCAGCGTCAGAGAATTAATACGTCGGGTTTTTTTTTTTTTCATTCGTACCGATATTGAGGTCTTGGAAGGATATTCGGGTTGAATTATCGAAGTGACGTTTTGTCATAAAATATTAACTAGTTGGTAGAAATATATAACAGTTTTCAGAAAGATTACTACGGATGAAGATTATTAATTTTTTTTTCCATGTTTGTTTGTGGTACTATAATTGGAGGGTAATTGCTTGAATTTTCAGATAGCCGTTCAACACTTCAAAGCCATTTAGCCGCTGGATGTGTAGAAATATTTCACGGAAGTCAGGAATTCACCTCACGTCCTTTATTTTTTTCCGATTTAACTGCATTTCACGTGATAAAGCATTTTGCGCCCGTGGTCATCGGCCAAGTCTTTTTTTAGGCCACTAGTATTTTTCCATTGCATTGTAAAAAAAAAGCCGCGCTATTCCCCACTCGTACTTTTAGGCAGTTATTAGTAATTAATAATAATTGTCGCTTCATTATACTCAATTTACTATCAATCGAGTTCGAGTTCTTAGCCGATCAACTTTTATTTGAATAATAAAGAAACATTTTGAAGTTCAGTGCGATAACGTCAAGTTTCATATTCAGCTTAGCTGGATTAACATAGATCTCGGCATTCAAAGTTTTTCGTGAATTTTCCGCGGGGAGCCAAGCCACAGGGCGCATTGAAACAACGTGCAGTCCTCGCGCGTTTCTCACACGCCCGTTCCTCAAAGGATTTCTGACCGTTAAACATATATTAAACCGTGAAACCAGCGATGGAGTAAAAGGGTCGAGTAGCCGGATCATGAATATTCATACCGTCAAGTTTTCAATTTCGTACGAATACTTTCCTGCGACCCTTATAGAACTTTTATAGCTCGTAAAGAACGTCGCCGAACGGCCGGTTTCTGACCCGAGATTAGCGACAGTGCCCGGCGTGTTCACACATTCTCCACAAAACAGAGAACGGCGAGGAGAAGAAGAGAAGATATCGGAGAGCGAGCCGTCCAGTTCATGGACCGTGCGTGCACGCTTGCACAACCCGTGACGCAGCTTATTAGCTTTACCTTCATGCACTTCACTCTTCGCGTCGATAAAGAGTCGCTTCATGGACCATTTCACCTCACTGAATACTCTTTTCGTAAACGAATAAACCCCTCTTCACCGCTGACTATCCTCAACCACTATGCAAAAAATGTAATTATACAAATCACAATTATCCTTGTAACAATTGCAAAAAATGATTAAACATTAATTTCTCACACACGTGCGTGCGGAGCTGTCTGCTTCCACAGCTGGAAAGACGGCGGCGATGTGTGCATAGCACCCGAGCGTACAAAGTAAGTTCTATCTCGACGCTCCGTGATAATTTAACAGTCAATTAGGTCGCGTTTCGAGGGCTGCTGCACGAGCTACCGAACTCAAGACTACGAGCGATAATATCGACTGGTAAGCGTTATTTTGCTGAAATCGCTTGGTGCCCGCGCACGCCTCGTCGGAGCTTTGAATTCTCGATTCCACAGCATGGATCCCCATTCCCTCCCGAACCCTTTAGTAACGTGTAACCGTGCACGGAGGGGTGCCACCACGGCACCCCGTAATTGTTTGATTACTCAGCACGCTGCTGCTGAGCCACCGGTTAAACTCAAACTATGGGTAAACCAAGACCTCGCCTCTATTTCTCCTTCGCTATATCTCCCGAGCGCTAGAAATACGCCGATGATGTCTAGTCTCTCGAAGTTGACGAATCGAAGCCTCATCTTCGTCGTCGCCGTCGTCATCAAGGTGTGCAAAGTAACCAACGAACGTTGATTGATCAATTAAGCTCTGGGCCTCGAGACACCCGACACTTCCGGGACCATACCGTAACCATGGCTAATAGCAAAATGACTTATCAAAGATATCGACGTGATGCAAGATTGTCTCGCAAAAAATTTGAAAACACCGCGTTGTAACTTCGATTTCGATTTTGAAAATGCCAATTTTCGACCAGAAGTGGATTCTGGAGAAAACAAAGTTTACTTCCGGTGAAAAAATTATTAGTTCGGGCGTGCGTCTTTCCTCGGAGACTCCGATCTCAGGGGCAGATGCTCAGCCTCCGAGCTTCGACGTTCTATTTTTTTTTAGTTCTGTCCATTTCTTCACGTTGAAAAAAGGGATCAAGGTACACTAAAACAGTGTTAAACATTTTTCGTAACAGTCGAAGGATCCTAAATTTTCTCCAAAAAGTACTAAAAATGGAGCGCGTTAAGTACTGAAGAATCGGTTGGTTCAATTATATTTTTTATTTCCGGGTGTTCGCGTGGGTGTGCGTGTTTGGAGCTTAGCACAAAAAAGTCAAGTTATCAATATTATGAGCGACGAGGATAATGCGAAGCTACCGAGGACTGTAGCGATGAGATCATCGGACGTAACACCATCAGCCTACGGGCTATCTCCGATCAGAAGAAAAAGACGAGGAGAGCGCGACGATGAGTTCTCGTCCTGATATCTCGGGCAGGCGGTAATTGTTCATGAATAAATATAAGTTGGTCACAAAGGCAACGATATAGGATGGCCGGACGTGAAGTACAATACGGCAGTGTGAGTGCTTGGAGAACGCTGTTATCGGGACGCGTCGACTTCTAACCGACAGGTGTGATCGTCTTTCGCTTACTATAGTGTATTGTACGTTGAGACTTCGTCGAAACCGTTCCACTCATCTCGTGTCCGCGTAACATTGTCACGTTCTCACTTTCCAGTCTTTCGATCCGATGCGTGCATTTCGAGGGACACGCACCGGGCGTCGAAATCGACGCTCGATGCACCGGCCGAATAAAATCGGTCAAGTGAATAAAAAATGTAATAAAAGATTGTTCCGCTTCAAGGATTAGATATTATTTCTTATTCGCCCCCTCGGAGTTCGGGGTCTCGTAAGATGCTTATCTCCCTCTGTAGTAAGAATGAAGAGGGTGGAAAAAAACGGGTTCGATTGGTCGTAGTGTCGGAACGAAGGAGGACGCGTTACACTCGTGGGAGAATTTATACCGAAACGAGCTCGACAGTTTTTGTGACGAAAAGTTTATACCCGCGACACTTACTTGTTCTGTTGGCGATGACAAAACGCCAGATCGAGGTCCTCGGTTAGCGGGAGCCTTACCTGCGTGTCACACGCACTCACGCACTCATGCAAGTGACTACAAATCCGCGGACAATGATGTGATGGAGGAAGAAGCAGAGCGATACCTTTCTCGATTATTCGAAGAAAAAAAATACGTATGTCGTACTGTGCGACTGCAAGTATTCCGTCGTCTAGAATTTTTTTTTCGTTATTCACAGAACAGTCAAAATTCTGTTAGTAGTATTTTCGATTCCATGTAAAGGGAGCTGTTTTTGCAATAATAAATAATTATTTGAGTTTCAAGGTTCTTAGATGTACGAACAAGTTAGTAATATCATTGTTATTATTAATGAAAATCCCACAGAGTGTTTTGACGTTCTCTTTACGAAACGATGAACGACTTCGATACTTTTTGGGCCATTGAAACGCTTCAACTCACGAAGCGAAAGAAAATTCGCACAAACTCTCCGCACTGGCGGAAGCAGGTGCGTGGAATCAGATCCCGCGCTTCGTTTTGGGCAGGTGCCGCTCTAAGAATTCGAAGAGTTCGTTGTATAAAATCCTTCAACTCCTACATTCATGAAAATCTCGTCGATTTATTAGATAGTTTCGGTTGAATTGATTATCGTCCGAATCCACGGTCCACGCCTCAAAACAGCATTGAAAGTTAAAAAAGAAAAAGATAACGGAAACCGGTGCATGGAGAAGACGGGATTCCAGCGGAGAAAATGGAGGGCGATTGGTGTACAATGATGGGGATCGAATACCGATCGGCCATCGAAACGGGACGGTAACCACTCCGTCACTGCTCGATGTTCATCGTATCCCGTCTGGTTGGCTCCGAATCGTCGTTTTTTGTGTTTGATCCGGTCAGAGGAGCAGCTTTGGCGAAGGGCCGGTGATTGGTTGACCGGTGGATGGGATCGAGGGGCCCCAGCTGCACACGCCGGGCCCCAAGGCTTTTTACTCGCGAAGATCGTACCGGCTCGGTCCGTCCTACCGCCGCATCGGGGATATAGCCACCTTTGACGGGATTGCAATAAGAACAAGTATGAAATCAGCCTCCCTACGGACAACGGACTCTATCAGATGGTAATTATGTGTACAGCTGATATAAGGAGATGTGGCCGATACTCCTATTCACAATCTATACCGGGTGAGTTCGATAAAAAAAAACATTTCGTGAAGACAATAAGAGCAATGATTGGGTACGAGGAATTTTTGGAATTTTTGTTCTTGACTTAAGTAAAATCAATTTTAATTTGTTGATTACCAAAGAACGCGTGTAAAGCGAAGTTATTAATGGATTTACAGATTCCAAGATTTGTCTGTGATGGTGCAAAGTGTCGGAGAATCTGCTCAAGTTGTTCTAAGAATGTCGATATTTTCCAGTGCTTTCATGGAAGTGATCGAATGTCTCCTAAGAAAAAAACGATGTTGCGATGTGAAACTCTTACGTTTATAAAATATTGATATTGTGTCATGTTAAGTGGATTTTATGATCCAATGAGAGGCCGTTTGGGCAGTGGGTGAGGATCGCATACTCGGATCACCCGGTACGTAAAATACGTTCGAGACGGTACGTTAGCGACTGACACAGTGAGTGACGTACGATACGGAGGATGGAAGGGGCATCGGGCAGTCTATAATATATAATAAAAATGCATCCACACGCCTCGATGAGTTGATTGTCTGCTTGTCAGGATGCCAAAACGTCTGAACTCGTGCATTTCATATCGCGTTACGCGCTGGTACGTATACTACTACAATATACACCGGTGCGCTATATATACAACACTAGAGAGATGCCTCGGCACTTGTGTACCACGCTGGGAAGATACGTCCGCCCTCGGCGATCATCCAGCATCGTTCTCTCAGTTCTGCAATTTTTTTTTTTTTTTCATATTCTTTTTTTCTTCGCCCGCTCATCTTCCCTCATCGCTGTGCTTTCGATTTCGCGATATTCGCCATTCAATTTCGCATCGCTTGATTGTCTTGTGCCGACCGAGTTCACGTTTCTTACAGTTCGGTCTTTCTGCACATCAAGAAAGTTTTATTGCTCGTCGATGAATTCATATTGGAACACGTACGTAATAGCGATCCAATAATTTCATCCGCTATCACAACAGGCGCGCCCATTCTCCCCCTCCGTTTCTCTCCCATCTTCTGTTTTCTCTTCCTGAAATCTTGGATCCTCACTCTCAACTGTGACACGTGTCGGTACACATACATTCACTGACGAGAATCCAACCAGGGAAATTCCACGTGCGGTGAACACGGAGTCTGCTGTTTCTGATGCCGCTACTCGACGCGTTCTGTTCTGGCTATGAAACCGATGAGTGCATACCCAACTGGATTTGCATACGAGTATTCGCATCGCGTGCGCAACAACTTACCTTTCGGAGTTCGCCGAGAGTGACGGAGAAGGATGGAGGGTGCGATTCGTCGTGGTCCCTCTTGTGTATTCGCCGTCTTGGCGGAGGCGTTAGGGATTCACGGAGATAGAGAGAACGACAACGGCGCGTAAGGAGCCCGCCTGGGCAGATGTCATATTCCCATTGTCTGTGTTGTCGCAGGGAGAGGTAAGTACTCGTACTAAGTGCTATTTTATTTGTGTAAGAACAGCCACTTTGCTACCACCGAAACGGCGACTGGCGGCGCGTCTTCACCTTTCCTTGTGCTGATGACGTGCCACGTATGGCGGACTCGCTGCGATTTCCTTCCGTAAGCTTGTACACTCCGGATACACGCACGCAAATCATAGAAGAAAATCCGCAGCGTTCGCAACGTGACGCCGTCGTTGTCTAGAAAGAGTGACTTGGTGCGCGATCCTGGGGACACGAATATCCCAAGAGGGTCATCTGCTTCCGGTCCCGTCAGCACTGAGCAACCCGCTTCGTGAACTCTTAACGTGACATACTTGTTCCTCCTCCATTCTCCTTAATTCCTGACTGAAGGTTCTGTTTGTTAAATCGCCAATCGTAAGCATTACTTAATCGCAAATTTTTCACACATGACAAATTCCAATATTGCCACGTGTTACCGAGCAATGTCAATGTCACTGATTGACACATGGAATGATTGGAGCGCTGCAATTGCAACTTAAAACGAAGTTCCGCTGACAACATTTCGCGACGTCGATGTGATTCAGAATCAAAGAATAATTCGAAATTTTCAGCGATTTGGACATTCATGGCGCGAGATCACGCGTTTATGCGGGCTTGCCCTGATTTAGGCTGTTCTGAAGCCTGATTTAGGCTGTTCTACACATCAGTGAGGCTCGGAAGGCGTGTGCGTACGTCATCGCCGGTTAACAAACGCCTTCGTTATTGCGTTAGACGGCAAAGAGAAAGGTAAGCAGGTTCGCCCGTCGAGCGGGGCAGAAACAGTCGTAATAGCAGAAGCAACATGGCAGATAGACACCCACAAGAAATGGAGATATCTCCTCTCCGAATGCCGGGCGCGCGCAGTCCTTTGCTTTGATCTCTGTCAACAGGAAAACTTTAGACCTGTGCGTTTGCTTCCCGAGAAACGTCTTAGTCATGGCGTGGATGTGCAGCGTATTGACAAATTACTTGCAAATAGCTTCGTCGATCGACATTCTCTCTGTAACCGAGCCACACTGACATCGCCGTAGATGCTCAACGATACGAGTTCGATATTTTGATACCGAAACTCTACGATTGCTCGAGATTGGACAAATATCCGGTTGAACGTAGTTGCATAGATCTTAAACGAAGATCTTGGACAATAGATGTTCCCTGAGAGATGTTGCATCGGCGTCAGTGGCGAAGGCAGCGGCGTCGGAAGGGGGTAGGATGAGGAGGGAAACGAGCGAGGGAGGAAGATGGAAGAGTCGAGGTGTCTTCTCGCTTAGTCCTCCGGCCGTCCTCTGTGCGATACAGGGTTGATGTCCAAAGGTGCTTCTCGCACCCGACCAACACACCTTCCTTGGTTTCCCTCCCCCTCTTAGCCTTAGCAAATTGTACAATAACAATCCTAGTAGTGGCTGCTACCGGTTGTAGAGCTGCCGTCATAGTCGTGCACGGGGATGAGCCCGGTCGCCGCCCCCTAGCAGCAACGAAGCCCACCCCTGCGTGTTCACCGTAGTGTTGTGTACATTAGCGGATGCTCTGAAGGTAAGACAAACGGAATATTACACAAATACCCGTTCCTCGACCCTCCCACCGCGTATGTGCTCCTCGTCGCGCCGAGTCTTCGAGGTTACTCAGTGAGAACGGGCACGGGAAATCGCGGAGGAATGAGAGGAGGACGAACTATCCTATTCCCCTCTGGCCCTACGGCCATTCCGTTCTTCCGACTACCATCAGCGTAGCATCGCCAGTATAGTATCTACGTCCTCTCGACCAGCAACGAGGCAAACCATCTTCTGTCTTAGCCGTTCCGAGAGAGCAAGCGTTTCATCTTACGAGGAGGAGGTTGAGGCGCTGGATTAAGATGAGCAGGACACAAGAGAAATAGAGAGACCGAGCAGGGACCAGGAAGGGATGCATCTTCAAGGGGTTTCGCCGGAGTTTGGACAATTTCGGGACGGGCACCGTTCCGATTGCTTAGCCTAATTCGTGCCGTTTGCGCCGCGGGTACCGGGCATCAAAGTACTGTGTTACGTTCACTCTCTGCTACGCTCAGGCTCTATGAAGAGATACCGCAACAGTGGTTGGAACGGACCGGCTTGAAGTCGCAGGTCTACGTGTGGCGCGCAACGTTTGGTACCGAAACCATCCACCCGCTGGTACGGCTCTATCTCCTTGAGGTTATACCGGCAGCTTCTCACATTGACGGATATACATTCTATTTTGTCCTCTCAATCCTTGCATTGTTCCTGTGTCCTATGACTGGTACTCGGGACATTCAATTAGCGGTCTAGGTAGACTAGATCTGGACGTGTATCACTCGAGAGATTGTTAATGCTACGGCGTGTAGTAAATAAATGGTGCGAGACAGAGGTGGAGAATTTTCTTCTGAGTGGTACAGCGACTTCGTAACTAAATTAATGACCGCAAATGGATGATCAATTACTTGAACTTCAACATTTGATATGTTCAAAATTATGTCTTTTTCTATTAATCCTACATCATAATAAATCATCCATAGCAGTTACGAATGACTGAATTCAATTGAATAATTTACTGCAGTGCGGGACAGCGATACACAGTATATAAACTATCCATACCGATCTGCGTTTGAATGCGGTCAGAGAGGAAAAGACTCGTTCATCAAGGATCTGAAGGACCGATCACCGTTATGGAAAGGATCGACCCTGCGACCAGTCCACATTTAAATATTACCTTCCTCTCGTAGGTCCCTTTCAAGGCTCGCAGGTGCATCGCACAAACCGAACTCGCACGAAAAATATACCTTTGCAAGCAAACGAACGGGCTTGATCACAGGTACGTGTACGCATCTTGTCTTTCCGCCAACCGTATCCACAATACTAGCCAGCCCTCAGGGATATCCCGAATCCCTTTTCACCTTGGGCGCTACCAGCCTTCGCGTTTTCTTCCGCTCTTTCTTACTTTTATCATCTCACCCGTTCCAATTTCTTCGAAGGGAAAAACATCGTATGTGTACGTCTATAACATTCGAGCGCTCTGTTCACATAATACTCCACTTCTATGTACGCATACATGTGCAAGGGCTATAGCGCAAGGAACGGCGATGCTGCACGCGCCTATCCGGTCTCGCCAGCTTGATGTATCCCGGGCCGTCACAGGGTTACGTGGATAGTACGTATATTGTATACGTATGAGCGAAGCCACGCTGAGTTGGCGCGGGCGAGTTCATCGAGAAAGGAGAGGGGCGAAAAAAAAATACGTTAGACGTGCCAGGTTTATAACTCCACGGGGATCCTTTGAAAGAGAGACGGGCCCGATGAGCATCACGAACGAACGAAATCGGAGGCGTGGTAGATTGCTCTTCGTCTGAGCCAACTCTTTATACGCGCGTGTACGATGTTTGGCGTTGGGAAATGGTTCGTTATCGACCAGCTGCTGTATGCGTTTTCATTTCGTGGGATCGCTTCTTGACTTTTACCCAGTTTTTCTTTGGGCATTTTTTTGAGAGTTTAACGAAAGAGTTTGAGATGGATAAAATTGAGGTATTTTTATGGAGCGAGATGGATACATGATGGGGTCATACCGGAAATGCCTCACTTCCGGCCTGGCAACTTAATTTTTTGTCTGAACAGTACGTGACTTCACCTTGGGTAAAATAACTTTTCAAATTGGAAATTGAACTTCGTAAAGTTACAACGATTATTTTGAATCGCACAAAGTTAGCTCGGTGAAGTTCTCTCATGGAATAAAACTCTACAAATAAAAAATTTGTTTTTTTTTTCTGACAGCAATGCATTGATCCACACTTCCCGGTTATGAGATTTGATGTCGTGCACATATCTTCGGGGTCGTTTTGTGGAAATTACGATGGCGTAAAAATACGAGTAATTTTGCAAATTATATAAGTACCCTTATTTTTCCGATCGAATGTCCATAAGTATATCTCGTCGCGCCAATGACCCACGCCCATAGTGAGTATAATGTCGCGAGGGCGTGAATGGGGACGCCATGAAAAATATTACGACAATAAGATTAAAAAAAAAAAAAAAAACAGGCTTCCTTTCATTATTCATTCGAAGTCGTCCACATCGTGAATTGTTGATACAATTCGATGGAGCGAGGATCGTGACTGCATCAGTGCGACTGGTGCAGTTATAACGAGAACCGTCTGGCGGACCTTTCGTTTGCGAAAGTCACCATCGTTAATGATATACCAACCTCGGTCAGGGTGCCCATTGATGGTCCAGAAGGGAACGGTCAGCGTTCCACTGTCGCTACTGAATCGGAATTTCCTCGTCGATTTGTAGTTGAGTGATGAAACGCTCTCGACATAAGTGGCTCGAAGAAAACTCTGACAGTTGTTCCTTCGATGAAATGCATGTAAAAACTCCCCCTTCTTCAGCCTACTTTGCCCTATTTGCTTCATCGACTGCATAAAACGCTTTAACGTCAACAAAAAAAAAAAAATTAAATCACTAATCCGTAGTTGAAAGCTGGAGGAAGAATTGACCGAGACTGAGGGAAACAGTGAGGCCTAAAAGTGCTCCGAGAAGCGTTATGTGAGCGACAACATTCCCGTCAATGGGACTTAGCCATGACGATGATAACTGCAGAACTCGCAGCGACGACGAGTGCTCATCGTGCGACATTTTTAATTTCCAGGTGGTTGCACCTTTAGTCACTGTGCTTCCAAAGCCCTTTATTCTTGTAAGCTTGAAAATTCCATCACGCGTGATAAAGCTCTGCGGCACGGGTGTACATACATATTTCCACCGCAATATATTGAGATCCCTTATAAAATTTAGAATTGTGGAACGTGGAGAAAACTCATCGACAGAGGCGGTAAAAGTCGTCGCGGTGACTTGCGTGGATTGACGGTTCGACGGGGACTCCTCAGGGAATTCTCGTGCGATCGGGATAATGACTATAATTTTCTTGGGCGCCGGACTCGTGGATCCTCAAAATGCATCGCCCAAAATCGAGTAAACATTCGGTCTCGCGTTGACCCAGGAAAATCGTTAGCGTTTAACGATGTCGTGGATAGTTGACCAGAGATTTAAAGTGCTTCTAAACGACTGACACTTTGTCAAGTTCTTTTGACAAGTCATTTAAGACGCTAATGTTGGGGCAAAATCGTAGATGAAATTCTTGAGACACGAAAATTCCTGATTGTGAATATTTTACCGACAGCTGAAACAGCTGGTAAAAACGAATCGTACCAGCGAAGGCAGACGAGTTATTAGCAGGCTCAGTGTAGAACGGAATGATTTTAAACGCTTCGCGTTTAACCAGTTCAATCAGCTTTGTACATGTGTAAGAAACAACGATGGAATATCGTATCGAACAGCGAGGGGAAGGATGAAGGGCGCTGAAGCCCTCATAATTCGACGGAAAATGCGATCCACTCTCTTGGAGACTCAATCGAATCGGGTGAAGCAGTCGATTTTTCCAGTTCACGTGGTACCCCGAAGGCGACAAACAATGCGCGATCGCGAGGAATAAGGAGGACGGTCGAAGCGGAATCTGAGGTACAGCCGAGGCTGCGCTCTCTACGTCGACGGTATTTCACGGGGATTTGAGCCGAAGACATTTTCACCCAATAAATAGATAGGCCCGGCAGGCGTGTTATACACGGGAGATCCTTATTATGAACTCTATAACTAGCTGTTGCCGCTGCACCCTCTCCCTCTGGTTCTACCACGAGAAGCGTCCTCGTTTTCCATCGTCTATCGTACCCCGTTGCCCCGGGTAGGAACGATACTTGATGGGATTTCTAGCCGATGGTGCGGACAATCCTATTTCGGGATCCCAACCTCGAAATCACTCGCCGCGCTCGCGTCGTACCGTTTTCCTGCGAAGGATCGACGCGCGCTACTCATTGCAACAAACAAGATATTAAATTGTTGCATTCCCCATTTCATCCATATGTCGAGAAACAATAATTAAATGTGTGAGTAAATTTTCTCGAATTCACGGCAAAATTAAAATCTATACCGATCGTATTACAAAATATTTGTCACAGATGCAGAGTCATTAACCTCACCTACCGCACGTCTGTCCCGACTTTCCCGTACACCATCGAATAAAAATTATTGCGTAAATTAAAAAATTCGACTGAATGCCCGCTGATTGCGAAATGTACAAAGTACAGAAAAAAATTCTATGAAGGACGATCTTTGGTCCGCGAGATATGGAATGCTTCGCATTTCAACCGTCGAGCATTTGACCGTTTCATATTCAATTTTCACTTTATATAATATACATGCACCTTTCGTATAAATTTCTTCCGTGGGAGCCCTTCGAGTACGTTTCAATGCTTGATGGATATTCGTAGTCTGCCATCTGCCCTCCGATACTTCCTACATTCCCGGCCTCGTAAAAATCGTTATACATCCGTACTGTAAGTCTCTTGGAGCCCGGGCCATAGTCCAGGACGACCGGTGGAGTGTCACGAATTGAAGACTAAATCTCGCTCTCGTCCTTTGTAAGATATTCGTACGCTATCGGGAGCCCGGCCGGCGTCGTTCCTGTCTTGAAAACTAGACACGTGTGTGGAAATACACGAACCCATACAGCATCCCTTTCCCCTGTCTCCCGTTCGCCGTGCGGCCCTCCTCGAATCCGCAGGAAGTTAAACAAAAAGGAATCCCACCAGGGGCTCTCTGAATATTCTGAATCGATTAAATAATCGAACCCTGTCATCTAACCGTCCCTTCTCTCTGGCCTCCGCCGCTCGCTCTTCTTCTCATTGCAGCTCTGTATATCCTACGTGTAGTCTATCCTTTGCCTCGGGGCTGATGGCAGTGCCGATGCTGCTGGGTTCCTCGCGTTGCCACGAGAGAGCAAAACTCTCTCGCATTCACTCAGCTCCTTCTTTTCATATTCAAATATTCCCATTGACGCTTCAATGAATAATACTCAATGATAAATTTGTGGGCGTATTCAGGATGGACCACGGCTCGGAGACCTTGAAATCCAACCGTGCGCCAAACGTGCGAGCCGAGCATTTGAATACACACACGAGGTGATACGCACGCGCACGAAGGTACATCGTCATCGCCAGTGTGTGTAAGAATCATACATACATACCGCCGAAAACACATGTGCGTTCGGTGTATACTTATAGGAAGATCTTTCCCTTTTCTACGCGAGAATCGAGCTCTTCACCCGATACGCTGATGAAGGTACGGTGGTCGTTGAACTTTGAAATAACGTTGGCTCTCCCTTCCCTTATTTGTTTGTGAACTCGTACCTTCGCGGAACCTCAGCCTCCCGTCATCCTCGTTGAGCTGCGGGTTAAATGGTTCATGATTGTGCACTCGGACGATGAAAAGAAACTCGGGATCCTTTTCCTGTATCTGCCTCCGTCGCTGACCAGCCTCGGAGTTGCTCGATAAACGGATCGCGAGTCACATTCGGGGATATAAACTCGGGAAAAGGCGTTTATATTTACTTATTCGTCATGAACTGTCACACATCATGATATACGATACATTTTTGCACATTTCATACTTGGCTTTGAATGAAACATGAATAAGAATATGGCGTTGGGTGAAATGGTAAAATCGGAGGAGTAATGTATAATTCGTGATTTGGTAGAATCTCGGATTTTCTCATCAATATCCATTACCGTAAAAAAATTCGTTGAATATTTCGCCAAACGTCATCTCGACTCCTTGCCAGTAGTGACGTTACACTAGATAAACTTTACTTTTTGGTCTGAAAATTTCATGCTTATCTCAAAAATAAGCCATCTGCGGCCGAACAACGAGGTTGTTGAACAGGAATCAATGTTTTGCCGTCGAAAATGTCGAGATAAAAAACAAAGTCCTTTCATAGTAAAATTTAAGTAAATTATAAATAATAAAATGTTGCCAATGGTTTTCATAAACTAAACATTAAATTTTCGTCACAATTGTACACGAAATGAAATGTATCGGTTCTTGCAACCCATCTTTCAGTTCGATACAATAAATTTAAACAGATTTTTTTTTTAATATTGGCTCCATCGCTGCATCACGTTCTATCGGACTCTTTAAACGGAAATTACTGTTCCTCTATTACCTCTTAAATTTAACTTGTATTAAATTCACCCGATAAATATTTACCCCACATAAAATGCAGCATCCATACAACATGGTTAAATTTCCCGTAATAAAATTCGGATAAAACGTTACGTTCGGATTAAATTTGATCAAACTTCACAATGATTGTGTTTCAACATCTCCACTTATCGTATTTCCATTTGCCGTCTCCGTTTTCACCATCGACTGTACCGTATCGAATGACCAATATAAATAGAATTAAAATCTGTGAAATACCGAGTCGTTTCCTCGATAACCCGAACGTCGTTGAATAAGCTATAAAAATTTTATGTACATAGTTATATAACTCGTTAGTATCCACTGCAGGGGTTCTCGTTCGGTCTGTGTCACCCTGAGGCGGGACTCACAGCTATTCGACGATCAAAAGATTCTCGCCTGTTTGCTACATTCATACCTAAAAACATATTAACTTTTCGCGAGGGCTCAGTAAAAGACCTCTAATTTATTTGTACAGTGAAAATCAAATTTTTCATATATTTCAAGAGACAAAAACTCAAAAGAAAGCATCGTCGAAGCATCCTCGTCGGCGTGACGAATATCCTCATAGCTGTTTTATCTCCGAGAAAAATTGATTTAATCAGCGATTCGTCTTCCACTGCGGAGCTCGCGTAACGATCGTTGCCCGCTTCTATCGTAACACACATTCAAATGGAATACCTTTGATTTAGTAATATAGATATTTATGTATCTGTGGACAGCACGTGGAGCGAAGAAGAAGCGCTGCTTTATTGTAATGTTTCGTCGAGATGCTCGGAAGGGAATCGGCTTATCGGCACCACAAATTATTAATGTCTATAAAAGCTGGAGTGATCAGTAGAAATTCCGGACAGTAGATTTCTTCGTCTTGATTCGTCAATACTCATCATGAGGAAGCTCCTCGTTCCCTTTGGTGTTGTCGTGTACTTCGCTGTATATTTCGTCGACGCTGAGAGCTTACACGCTGCCGCCAATGATGGGGACGTCGTCGATGATTCTTTCGAAAATGATCGCCACGGCAAACGTCAGCCCGTTGAACCGAAGGTAATTAACGTGATCGATGCGATTGACGGGCGATAACATATCGATTGTCGTGCAGCTTACCGAACCGGACGATGAGCCGGACGCTCGCGTGACCACCGATCGTGGAGTTCAATCCTCCGAGGTCAAAAACAACACCGATGACAAACACGAAGAATTCAAAAACGATCTGAAAAATATAAAAAATTTTGCTCAGAATGTAAGACCGATCGCGACGAATATGAGAAGATCTTTACACGCTCACCAAACGCTGTCACTCGATTTTCAATCCGTGATAAAATATGTGAAAGAAACTCTCCTGGGCGTCATCGATTCTTCAGATAAATATATACCGTATCTGATACCTCTAACGAAAATTCTCCGCAAATTTATCATGAAACTTTTTAGTAATTAAACAACTGAATAAATCCATCGATTTCAAATTGTGTTGTACCGCTTTTATTTTCGAAAATACCATCGATTGCTTTTTCGTAAATATTGAAAATGATGATAAACAATAATAAAGAATATTTTTATAAGACAACAACACGGTATAATAAAAAGTTTGAGACAGTTAACTGTATCAATTGTATTGTATCCATACAATACAAGGAGCACGATTAATTCTGTCAAGCGTTTTATAATCGCTTTGCAGGTTTATTTTTGGCTGCTTAACATCGAGATGATGCACCTAATAAAATCTCGATCACCTTGTCTTGTGTCCTTACCAGAGCATCCAACCAAACCTCCGTCTTACTAAGTGGTAACTCTGAAAATTACTCGCCGGTGGTTGGTAAGCTATAACCGAAAATTCAATTCGTCGGTATTGTTGGAAATTTAACAGCCCCGATAGAAACTCATCGGAAGTAGGCGAGGCGAAAGTCTTCCGCAACTTCGCGACGATAGACACGAAATTGTGAAAGATGGTGGGACAAACTTTACGGGGTGTGCAGTACCCTTCTCATATCGCGATAATGCGCGGTGGAAAGTGAGAATTACCACGTTGGAGCAACAGCCTCGGTCGATAGTAACTAATTGTTATTATAAACTTACAGTATAGGTTTAATCATAATAGCTTCGGGCTAAGTGGATAGATAATTAAGGGTAAAGGTAATTACGGGCGTATACACCGCATGTTGTAGGTTGCCGGTATATGGGAGAAATGTGGGCGACCGACCGGGCACAGCTCTATGTACATCGGTGTTGCTGCTGGTTCTGATGCTGATGCTACGGTACGGCATGCACGTTGTGCTTAGTAGTCGATATCGCCCGAGGCTACAACGAACGTGTAACGTGAACTCGGCGCGATCTGCCAACGGCTGTCAATCGTGAGCTCAACCTGTCGCTTCTCTCAACCTCCGGACTAATTATCGCGGAGGATAACAGATACGACCTCGCGTGAGCATTCTATTTGCTACCGGCCGGACTTCTGTCTACAGTGTGCGTAGCATTACGCTCGGATACATGAATTGATATGATAATCATCCGAGCCCGGCATTTTTATCCATTTTTGTTTTATTTTCCGAGAAAAAATCAATTTTCTTTTACCTCAAAATAAATGAAATATTGTACCAAAGAATAATAGACTTTTGAAAAAAAAAAAATATATATATATATATGTACTCGAGATTCCGTTGATCGATTACCAGGGACAAGTGCTATGATTCGTTGGTGAAATTCACGCACATCGCGTCGA
Organism: Listrodromus nycthemerus; assembly: GCA_963978505.1. NCBI lineage: Eukaryota > Metazoa > Arthropoda > Insecta > Hymenoptera > Ichneumonidae > Listrodromus > Listrodromus nycthemerus. The sequence continues at coordinate 20,656,463 of OZ021681.1, forward strand.
ATCGTTTGGTCCGCCAATCATTAAAGTTGCACGCATTCATCTGCACAGCTATAATTGTACTTTGATTCGATATACCGCCGAGTGTTCCCAAGGCCGTAATATCATTCCGATTCTGGTGATGCCACCGCGAATGTATGCCTGAGATTGACCGCATACGGTGTACCGTCCGAATGAACTGAGGGGCTCTGCAGCCCATTCGAATTAACAATTAACGTTAGCAGGTACAACAATAGCTCGGAGGTGCCATTGCGCAGGCAATTTTGGATGGCCCAGCACGCGATGAAATCCTCCGTTGCATCCACTGTACATGCAACAATATGTTTAGCCCTGTAGTAACCAGAGAGCGTTATTCGTTACGTGCATTCGTATCGTAGCGCGAGCGTGCTCTGATATAGTCATATATTAGCACATGACGCGGCGGCGTCTCCGCTACTTACAAAAAAATTATAAGGTATACAGTTTATTCGAGAAAAGATCATTTATTTTCACGTAGAATCGGATGCAGGTGTATTGTATGGAAAACAAAAAATTGGAGTTTATGGGCGCGGTAAGTAGAGAGAATTACTCGTCAGTCAGTACCTCAAGTTCTTGTTACTTTAATACATATATAAAGTACTGAGGATATTCACTCAGAGATAATTGAAAATCTGAACTAGTCGTAATTTCTAAGAATGTGCTTCAAACTTTATTGTATCTTGTTGGTACGATTGAGCTTGTAAACATCTACAGTCTGGGCGAATGCTAAACTAATTAACAAATTTGCGAAATTTTTTACCTAATATGCGTAAATATTCTATTCTAGTATGCTGGTTATATCCAGCATCAAAAATTAAAAAAAAACAGTGTTGCTCAGATGATGCGACGAAGATCCGTTCAGCAGATCCTTTGATTTTATCCTCAAACGCCACTCGCTTCGTTCAGCTCTAGAATTAGGATTTTACGTGGTTGAGGAAGGAAAAAGCTTGGAATTGCTGCCGAAGTTCCATTGTCGCGTCACCGCCGCGACTGTTCCAGATGTCGTAACGAACTCGTCGAGGCGATGAAATGTCGTCACGCTGCACAAATCGGTGACGCGAGTCATTGTACTTCTCGAATATGAATCAAAATAGGCAGTCGCGAGGCGATGCGCGACGCCGGTGGGCGTGAGGGTGAACGATAGAGCGAATGGGAGATAAAGGTCCAACCGTGGCTGGGAAAAGGGAGAGCGAGAGAACGGGCGCGATCTCCGAGTGTCCTGATTATTTGTATTTTGTGGGCTCGAGTACTCGAGTGCGGCCGTGGCGCACCGACAATACTGTCAACCTGCCCTTCCGAGACAGATAATGACAAGTGGCGGATAAAACACAAACGAATATGCCACGAAGTGACACCTCTCAATGACACTCTCGTTCGCAACCTCAGCTGTATATCTCCGTGCTATACTGCAATCCGTCCCGACACCCACTGAGCACCTGTAGGGAAACAGCGGTTCCATATAACCGAGAATAACTGCACTTCTGCAATAATGGCGAGCGATGAACCTCTTGTTTTTAATGAGAAATAACGGCCTCGTTATTATCATCATATCGTGATTATTATTGTGTACCGCATGAATGTACAGACCGGTTCCATCATAGCTGTCTTTCTGGCTGTACGTACATTCCGACACTCTTTTTTTATTTCAAGCGCAATTTAATTATATGTGAATCGCTGATGTGAAAATATCTATCTCGTATGTAATTAAAAGCGAGAGCGAGTTTTTCTAACGTAAACGTACTTCATGGTTCCTCCTGTTTGGACGCGATTTACATGGGGACCTTACCGAGTCCACGGTTCAATTAATTCGATTCAAGACAATGCGAAGTGTGTCGTTTTCGAAGACATTCCGTCAAACCATTCACAAATCTTTTAATCGGTCCTAAGACCGAAACACATCGAGGGTTAGATTCTTGACTAGAGATGTTCGCTTTTGCCTCAACCCGACGGGGAATCCTTATTTATGGCAAAAAATAAAAATAAAAATAAACGAACATCGAGCGGAAGGCTTTCACGGAGAACTGGAAGCGTACAGGCCGTTTGTTGCGGAAGGCTAAATCAAGGCGAATGAGCAAGAGAGAGAAAGTCAGAGCTCGGTATCGTGAGAATGGCAAATGGATAAGAGGTTCGAAGAGAGGAATGCAGAAGAAGAGGAAGCTGAAGAACGAAGGGAGTCTTCGCCTCGTGGCTTTCTCCGTTGCCACGAACAAACAGGAGAGTGAGAGAGCGAGGGAGATCAGAAGCAAGAAAGCCTCCGAGTACTTTTGCGATAGAATGAGAAAGCAGAAGCGAAGAGCCAGCTTGTTTCGCAAACAGTTAGGAAACGGCTAACGCCGAGGATAAAGTGGTATCGGAACGAGACGATCGTCGAACAGATGCCGGGCCATAAAACAACCGCTTCCTCCCTCTTTTCTGCGAACTCACCCCACCCTGTACCACAATACAAGCCACCCCACGTGTATCGTTCTAGCTATTCGAAGAGCCACCCCCGAGAGAAGAAGTGAACAGCGGCAAGAGCCAACTAGCGTTTCTCCTAATGGGCCAAGACAAACTGCACCCCGTTTGGTGTTTAGTGTGTTGCGCGTTTCGCAGTCTCTGGCTTGAGGGGGTGGTCTGCGATTCTCTACCAGCGTCGAAACGTTACTTGACTCCTCGAAGAATTCTTCCCGATACCCTTCTTATACTCAATTGGCGTCTACCCTATAAAGGTCGTTTCCTTACCGAGTTTATTGTCGCCCTTTTTCTTACAACTACCGACTATGTACAATCCACCGTCGATCTACGACTTTAAATATTTTTTGTTTCTAGATACTTTTTCTTGGTGGATGGATCGTGCAAAAAAAATGGAACGAGCACCAGAATCACTAAAATTTCATCAATAAAAAATAGGAGTGAATCGATTGAAGATTGCTTGCAAAAATATACGTAAGTGATGCAGAGTCCGACAGTACATGCAATTTATTTATTTATTTTTAAGTTCGATGTGAAACATTTAAGAGTTCGATAAAGTTTGTACTGAAGGGGTAATGTGGTTTCTCATTTGACTCGAACGAATAAACTTCGTCCGGAAACCATGACTATATTCCAATATGGACATCCCCGAACGAACGTGTCCAAATACGGATAGGAAATATAGGAAACACCTACCATAACGTCTACCTACGGACTGAATATATGAATAACATTCCAGATGCTAACAACCGTTGGAGGAACGTAGGGGGTATTGAATATATCCGCGAAGGGCCCACACGCCCTCGCGTCCGTTCTCCTTGATTACGAGAATCTGTAACTTCGTTAACGAGTCCAAATTTTCGAGGGTTCCGCTCTACTCGAGGACTCCACTCCGCCTAAGGATCCGTCAACCAGTAGCATAGCCAGCATGAGACTCAGCCGTGGAGAAACGAATCGATTTGGTACCTCCACTGACGCAGAGCAACGTCCGCTCGTGTAAGTATTTCTCGATGTCAGAAAATTCGAATACATCGAATACGAATGATTTGCGTACTATGATCAAAGTTTTACGGGAATTTACCGTCGGTCATATATGAAATAAACATGGTAAAAATATATACAATTCATGAAATTCCATTTTTTTATACAGTGAAATTAATTTCTGTTGGGGTCAAATTTCAAAGCTTAAGATCGTCTTAATTTCGAACTTGATTTCCTCCTTAAGTTTGATCATAATAAGTAGAGTCTGACCTCAAATCCGATGGTAGCTTGAGTTCGATCTCAAGAGACATCATAAGTTTAAAGTAACCCCTTGAAATAAAACCCGTCGAGGGGTTAGAATAACTTTCATTGCCAAAATCAATCATAGCTGTAGCCATCAAACTTTGCCCGTTACAAATATCTCCCCAGATATCGAACATTGCCCATCAATTGTCGAACTCTCCCCAGACATTTTCTTCAATATGGCCCTCATAACAAAAAAACCTAGAATCCATGAAATTTCAACCCTGCGAATTCCTCGCAGGCCGTGAAGTAACCGATGAATATTGTAAATACCGCACCATACAAGTGGGCCGGAACTAATCGCTACTTTTGGGAATGTGTTGGAAATACTACAATACCGAACGGTGAATGCCATTCTGCAAGGGTGTCAGGGTCGTTTTGAGTGGTTCATAGTTCACTCGTCCGAGAAACTTCCGATGTTGGCTCCGTCAATGTTCCCGCTTCATTCCTGCTATGTTGGCCTTTATAAATTTCCCCCAATAGAAGTGGCGGTCTCGACCAGGGCGGAACAAAAACTCGGGAGCGATACAGATGACCCAAGCTATTTTACATCGCAAGTACGTGAATCGATATACAGGTGTAGATAAAAGAGTGCGAATGCACGTAAAAAAAAATTGCGCGACAGAAATGTCACCCACTCAAGTTTATTTCCCAATCGAAATTTGGCTTTGACCTCGTCGCCGAGGAATTTACATAATATTTGTCTGAAATTTTGAGACATCCTGTATAATCAAACTTACAAAAGGAGAATATTTTCCCGCGGGAAAACCAGCAGGTGAATGATACACTGCGAGAACCTTCGTGTTCGTGAGACTCCCAAGTAAAACTCGCGGGTGTAACAGTCATAACGTAAGAATCGCTCATATTTTCCGACGGTACGTCGTTATTTATCAACTCAGAGCGTGTGGTGTTCGAAGCCGACCAGTGTTTTCTCGGTCATCACGTTCTCCCGGAAACGTCGCTCTCTGAATTTCGGATCCGATCCGCCTCCCACGCAACATCGACCATCAGGGTGATCACGCCGAACTAGATACAGTTATCCAAGATTTCTCACAATTCGCAAAAATGTCTCTAACTTTTAGGGATGTACCTTTATATCGCCAACATACTGAGCGATAAAAAAAATTGCAACAATAATAAAAACTGCACCTATGAATTATAATGTGCGACAGGTGAATAAGTTTCGTTAAAACCGGACGAGAAAAAGAAACAAGAGGTAGTAGAGGAAACCCTGTAGGAAGCGAACGATAATCCTCCGGATGTACGAGACTTGGCAGCCTCGTATGTTCAGTGCTTCTGGCGGGCGTGCGCGAGGGCTATATCTGTAGGATAGCAGGTACCGCTGTACGATACACGAGGGGGTTGCGGCTGGTCGTAGCTATTCTTTTGGTAACTCAGGACTCCGGGGCTCCCCCGCGAGCATATGCATACATACACGAGTATGGTACATCTAGGTTATAGGTACAGCGACTGGTAAGGGGCGCCGAAGAGAGCAAGAGAGGGAGGGAAAGAAAGAGAAGGAGCGAGACCCATACACGAGGGGAGTGGGAGACGGTACAGCAATAAATAAACGTACGGCGTGCGCTGGGAGTCGTCGGCGATAATACGTGATCCCTTTGCGTTGAATACTTAATGCTAAGTACTCGGTTGTATCTGCATACACCCCCTTCGTCCTCCACCCGTTTCACTCTATAACGCCGAGCTATCTCCCGCTGGTTCCTTCGTATGTGAAGGTACATACAGGATGATTCATAAAGTCGAATCTCGCTACCACTGCGAGGAGTTAAAAATTTTCCTGAAAATGAAAATTTAATCGAATGCAATAAAAGTAAATTTTCTTTCCGACACCCTTATCTATATGATCCGCTTTTGGTACTGGTAAACTATTTTTGCTCATACAGCTGAAATTCGCATTTCAATGATGAATAATAAGGAAGCAACGTGCAAATTACATGAGTCGTTCACTTTCGCTCAGACATTGATGCAATTTCATTAAAAACCGGAGATTTTTTTGAGGCGAAGGTTCGACCAATATTGTGTGAATCGTCCTGTACACGGTCGGCGTACAGATACCGAGATGGAAGAAAGAGAGATCGTAACAAGTTTGTATACTCGCGCCTATCCATGAGTGTGTTCGCGGGCGCGTTTAAATTCGTGCTTTCCCTCGTACCTGTGTGGCGTCAGGACGTGCGGGATACATTTATACGGTGCCGGGGCTGCATCGCGAAAGCTCGCACGTGTGCGAACGATATCGTGGCATACGTAATACGGAAACGGAAAGCAGACAGTGGCGGGTGCGGGCTATGGAAGGGATGAAAGATAGGAGAGTGGAGGAGCCACTATTGAGTCGCGGCACAATAAAATAACACGAAATACTTGGCGTACAGTAGTGAGGATTCGAGGAGAAGCAGGAAGTGCGACTGCGAAGAGAGGAAAGGGGACGAAGAGCCTGCACCCCCTTGAGCTGCCACGTTAGTGAAGGCGAATTCGCCGTTTTCCACCCTCACCAAGGGGGAAACCGGTGCCGCTCTTTCACCCAGCACCGCGTTGTTCGCCGTACTGCGGAGGGGGTATGTATGCATTATGCACGAAGATAATGCTCTCAGATACTTTGTCTATATGGCGAATAACGCGCAAACTCCTGTGCGACTCTCTCTCTTTCGTAAGTGTACGCCTCTGCCCGCGTGCTCGGTGTATTATCGAGTTGGCAACGGTTAGACCGAGAACGAGAGCGAACGATCGCATTCCTTTATCAGTTTTCCCTCTCCCCTGATTCCAGAAACGAAGCATCAGACTGCAGATGTCGTTCGAGTTGCGATCATCAGCGAAGTTGCGGCGAAGGATATTTTTATTGCCACAATCTCTGTTTATGTTTATTTGCTGTTTCGCTTAATCACCACGAATATTCGATTTTTTAGGCGGTTTTGCCTGAAGGTTTCGCGTGTCAGTAACAATGCGTTAAATTTTTTTTTTTTTTGTATTTATTGGTTTTGTTGTTACCTGGGCGATGTAATTAAAGGACCCTCAGTCCTTGTTCCCAATAATGGCATATCTTTGAAACTTCGTTGATCGAATATATAGAAATGACGATTCTGTACAGTGGGTGAATCTATGCATCGGTTGTGGCAGACACGATAACTGAGACGACTAGACGAAGTATCTTAGTTCCCTATAGCCCAGCAGAGTCGATAGAAGTACCGAGAGTAATGCATCCATGGGCACGGCGCGCAAAGATACATACATATACTATGACGTATAGCGTATACTACATTGGTTGTGTAACACAAGAAGCAAGAAGCAATGCTGTAGCGAGCGCGGATATCAGGCCTGAGAGCCAACCTAAATTCTGAATAAAACCGGGGCTGCATAAGAGATCAGGGCGTGATGAAAAACAAACAGCGGTTTAGGTTTCTGTTTGATCTTCGGCCGGGCATTCACAGAACTCCGACGACTCTCGCCAAGCTAGCGGGGCTCTCTTACGCTCGCATACCGCTGTATTATCTATTGACTGCGTATCACATACTCGTGGTGTGTGTGTGCGGCAATATATACGGACAGTGAGCTTGCAACGGTGTCGAGAGAGCGACGCCGAAGCTGCCGAGCGCGCACACAGGGGCAGACACTGATGTCGCGACGTCGGGAGCTGACCGTGGCCTCGTATGTACGAAACAGGCGCCGTCGTCGAGTCCTTTCAGATCGCAGTGATGGTAGCGGCGCGATGCGATAGGTACTGGTTGTTTCTTCTCTCAGCTCCCCCCCGTACAGGCGCATCTATACCGCCGCTGCTTCTGCCGGCTGCCATTTGGGAATAGCTTTTATGCACCAGGCATCTTTCATCTTCAGCGCTTGATGATGCACTCGAAGTGCGGAAAAAGAAGTGTCCCGGAAGCAGCAGCAGCCGTGCGACCGGGCGTATTTGAGTCCCCTCGAAGTCTTCGGGGGTGGCGAGAGGGTCGCTGTACCCGCTGCAAGGCAACCCGTCATGTACCCCGGCAACCCTCTCGGCGCCTCGCGCAATACAAAGAGGAACGGGTGAGAGAAATAGCTGCTGTGTTCAAAAGACTGGCGACGATGGGAAGACAGCGACGAGACGTAGAGGTGAGGGTCGTTGCTCGTCTGGCTCTCGTAAAGTCGATGATATTCCGATCGGTATTGATTATTCTTACGTATTTATAGCTTTTTTTGGATCCACGAAACCAATAGTGTCGACATTCCTGGCTTTTAGGTCGCTTCCGGTTGCATAATCTCCGTTTCCCACCGGGAGTTACATCATATCCAGAATACATAACTTCGTGTCGAAAAATCGCAATCCTTGATATCTGGTGCGGAGTCGTAGTCGTGTCAATGGTTCAATCTCACCCGGGTAGCTAAAAAAATGCCCGATCATTGAGCTTGGGCTGTCTCTTTCGCCTTTCTTCAGCAACGAGCCCTCGAAGCATCGAGAGGGCACATCTTGTACGAGACAGCGGTAGATCCAATTTTGATCAACACACAGTAAATCGTATTGAATGCGATAACCCCAGTCGAAGGGGATGACGAAGGAAAGCACATCGACAAGTAAGGTAGACGGACTGAAGGAAAGAAGCGAGCTGTTGGGTGATGGTAGTTCGGCGGTCTTCTTTCGACGTTGAACTGATTTTCCACTTGTGGGATATTCAATAAGCAACAGTGAAAGGATGCCCGAGGAGGTGGAGGAGGCTTCAAGAGGTATAAGGTATAAGAGCGATGGGGGTTGTTGTTGGGTGGGATGGAAAGCAGAAACGAACATCCACTGCTATGCCACCGATACACAGCGCGTATACACATCGTACGCGTGTGAGACGATGCGAACGAGTCGCGGTGGCTGAAGCGAAGGCGAAAAAGATAGGTTGAATCGGGTTTGCAAAAAGATCGTGCGGTATATATCTGCTTCGAGCATCGGAGAGCAACCAAGCCAGATATCCGAGGGGGAAGACAGCGGGAGTTCGAGAAAGCTCGGCAAAGAGCAGGTACCCATTCGATGTTTCATGTACGCGTGTGTACGCGTGTCTCGTATCTATAACAACCACCCATCTATCCATCCATTCCCTATCGACTCCTCGTGTTTCTGGTAGTTGCCGTCTTGATTCGGCTACGTCGAACGTTTGAGAGCACCCACAAGCCACTCGAAAGCTCGACGACGCGATTGTCTTGTCCAAAATGCGCGTTCTCCTTGCCTCTTGATACGAAAGGAACCGATGGCACGTGACTTATTTGGAAAAATTGCGGCGGTGACTGGCGAATGTTTTTTTTTTTTTTCCGGCAAGATGAGATCTTTCGTCGTCTCCAACTTGATGCGGAAGGAGATGGGAATTGGTCAAGATTTTTTAAACGTCTCCTATAGGCTGTGAGCTCACGCATGGAGATTAACACACGCGGCAACGTGAAGTTCTCCATCGTCAATACTTATCCGTCAAATTAAACGACTTTGTACAGCTACCAACGAGGAGGAAGAGAACATCGAAACAGCTTTTCACGTACTCCGTATAGAGAGCGAACGTAAAGGTAGACTCGCACTCTTGAGGGCTTCGAGAGGATCGATGCTCCGCTGGGGATATAGACGTATATACAGTGTACTCTACCCTCGCGAAAAGGAAACTCCTCTATCTCGTCTCTGTGCGGCGGGCGTCGCGCACGACCGCACAGTGGCAAAGTTAATTGAATGGCACGAAGTCGAATCCCAATTTGCCGTTCTCGACGTCGTCTCGTTCGAATGAGAGGGGAAACGACAACGTATCAGCACAGTATGGATACTTTCCCGTAGAGATGATACCTACTTCTGCAAACAATTATTCGCCGGATCATTAAATGCGCGGATAATTGAATGCGACAAATTCCGAAAAAATGTATAGATAAAAAAAATGCGAGCTTTTAATTTGCCCGTTGCTCTTTCATTTTTTTACTTCAATCACCGATGCGATTCTTCATGACAGAGTTCGTTAACCTATTCTTTCTTGCTGGCAGAGTTAGCTATGTGATGTCCTTTAAAAAAAAAATTGGAGAGCAATGTTTTAATTGTATTTTAACTTCGCCTTCTGGGGTTAAACCCCAGAATTGATATTATCGACACTATCCGATGAGACGCGCAAGGGTGCAGATCGGAGATATACATCCATCTCGTTTCATGACTACCGGCGCTCGTTGGAACGCGACGTGAGATCGTCACCGATAGAGGGTCGGAAAAGTGATTCCGTCGTATGGAGACGTCTTGGTGGTGTAGGCTGGTTCGGTGGATCGCTACTTTCAACTTTGGAGCGGAACACACATTGCGCAGGCAGAAGCGAAATGTGAAACGGCGCGTCACGTTTGACATCCCCATGTATCATCCGTCGCTTTCCATTACGATGAAGGTCGCTAATATCGTCGAGAATAGGAGTGAGGCGAAAGCTCGAGTGATGAGAAAGTGAACGAGTGAGACGGACGTAAAAGAGGCGCTGGAACGGGAAACGAAAGATCGGGCCTACATCGCTCATAATATTACTGTTGGAGGCGAGCTTTGGATGATACGAGAGGGAACAGCCCAAGCCACATACAGCTATCTCGGAAGTCGATTCATAAATGTATTCAAAACGCGACGCGTCGTCTTGAGTCTGTCGCACCGAGTGGCGCGCAGTCAAAGTATTATTATTGAGGGGATGCGCGAGGGAACGGGCTTGGAATATGGGTGGCTAGGGCAGGGGATGCACGGAAAGTGTATGCGAAGCGAACTTGACGGCGGTACAGCAGCAAGGAACTCACCCTTGCGCGGCAACACGGTTCCTCCTCGCGTCCGGATTTCAGCGAGGGAATTCGATCGTTTATCAAATAGACGTGTGATATTCCGCACGCTGGCAGATACTACGCCAAACTCCTCTGATATTTTGCCGGAGCACGCATAAGACCCCGCAGCGTAGTGCTCTGGAAGACCAATGTGTACGGTTCTTCGGTCATTACAGAAATTGCCAATCTCGGAATTCCGATGTAAATGTAACACTGCAAAATATGAACGGATTTATTATTTTCTCCCTGTTTCGAAGAAGGATAAGGAAACAAGACTGGTTTCGTCACCTCGCCACTTTTAGCCCACGAAAAATCTCTTCTCGATCTACGGTAGACAAACTCATATTATAATTGTATATTATGTTTGATGAAGAAACCATTATTTAGATAAACTTTCATAAATACAATAAATTCGATCAATTCAAAATATATTTAAGATATGAAGAGAAAAGAAAGAAGATATGAAACTATTTTTCTAAGATTGTACAGACGCAATTTTTCACAATATGTATTTTTCTCATTGCCGTAACGATATGCTAAGAAAATGAGATTTATTTTCTTAGCAAACAAATAAAAACACAGAACAAGTACGATTGTGAAAGCCCCTGAGGTTTTGTGCTTACCGGTAGGCATCGGCGGCAGCATTTGTTTTTTTTTCTCTCCCATTTCGGAACAGTGCCGCTCGTACAATGAGTCCTTCCACTGCTGGATCTCAGTCGCTCTCCTTACCCCGCGAATCTCCGACTGCGTTTCACAAACGGACGTTTGATCGTTAGTTAAGAAGTGAATAATATTAATTAAAATGTTCTTTTGCGGCGACGGAGACTCGTCGCTCCCTTTCTTCATGCCTTCTCGTGCGTTCTCGACGGTGCACCCTTCTTCCGTGGTGCTTTTCTGGTGGTAACCTTCTCGGTGTCCCGCTTAACTCACCCCACTCGTCTTCTCTGTGCACTCGACGCCTCTCTCGCCCTCGTAGTCACGGATATTTATTCGTTTCGTTCCCGTATATTTATTTATACCCAGGCTCCAGAGGTCCTCAGACCGTGCCGGGGCGCTGTGCCTCCCCCCCCCCCCCCCCCCACCTCCTCCCACCGCCACCGCACGCCTTCTTTGCGCCCCGACCGTTCCTTTAAATAACACAGCCGCCGCCGAGGCCGACTCCTGCAAACCCTTTTCCAGTATGTCTGAGGCTCACGCCGTAAGGAAAAAAAGAAAAATTAATGGACGCATTCGAATGAATTTTATTAATTGAATCGCGCGACTGGTGCCGCGTCGGAACCGCCGACAGTGAATGTGACGAACCTCAAACGAAGCTTCCTCTCTCTCTCGTTTTAGGGATGACTTGTTGCAACCGACGAACTCTTTATTTCTGCGCGATCTTCCCCTCTTTGCTTTTTTTTTTTACGCTTGAACTCTTGGGAGCAATATAGCGCGTCGCGCCCAACAGTCAATTGCCTTTAATCCAAGATCGTTTACCCGACAGATCATAAATCCTACCACAATAAAAATTCCGCTGTCCGGCAAATTTAGTTTCGAGAGGATATTACGCTACTTAAAAAACTTTCCACCGGGAAATTCTCCACCGGGAATGGGGTACTTCCGGGGCGACGTCTCTTTCGGTCAAGTAGAGATATCTGCAAGCCCGAAATCATCCATTTCTGGTGAATATTTAAAAATATACATCGTCGGTTCTTAAATTCCACAGTCCATGGCAAAAATACGAAGCATCTGAACAGCCTACTAGTGGACTATTGTCTCGGGGACTCCATTGTAAAATTATTGCTGCAACGAATTTAAATCGATCATAGTTAACTATGTTCGGATACGACCGGGTCATGAGGAGCGCATTTCCTCGACGATTGACAGACGGCACAAATAACTACATAAAAATAGATGAACGGAGTCTTGGATAACAGGTGAATCCATTTAAAAGGCACACGAGGCCGAGAACAAGGACAATGCGGAGAAAACAATAAAACTGATAACTGCAACGGCATGCACGCTTGTCGTCGATGTCGTTGGATAACGAATAACCATCCCGGTCGTTCGCGAAAGGGGTAATCCAATACACGCTAGAAAACGGTAGATCCAAACCCGATCAAAATGACGTTCGTATCTCCGACCCGTTGTTCCGTGTTATAGAGGAGCTTCAGTGTAGCGCATAGTTTACGGCTGACATTCCTGCACGTGAATATTACAAGCAACGATTGATAGAATCGCGAAATCGCTTAGCGGTACGGACGAAATCGATAGAATACTGCGCACACATCACCAGCAGGCACCGAGCCACGTTTTGCAGTTCCTTAATCATTCTTAAACCGAAGTTGATCTTGCACGACATCTCGATATCGATTGACAAGTGCGCTTACAACTTTTATAACTTTCCTGATACAAAACCGTCTCTAAGACTTGAGTCCACGATTTTTAATCGTGAGTAGTCGAGAATATTATATGGTTCATCCGGCCCAACTGGATTATTATACGCTATGACGATTAAGATAAAATTTGATAAAATATATGAGAGCTGAGCAAATTTAAATCAGAAAAAAAATATTTAAGGAAAAAGTATGAATTAATGTCTAATAAGATTCCACAATGAATCGTCAAGTTAATTATCCTTGAAACTACAAATTTCAATTATTTTTTTTTCTTCTCACGCACCCACTACCCACTTCCCACTCGCAGTCTCACCAATTCTCAACAAATTGTAATTTCCAGAAACAAATTGAATATAAACGCGCGCCCGGCGTAATTCAAATGCCTGCTGCAGCTTGCCAACGAACATAATGATGAGGACGCCGGAGGATAGCAGGGCGCCGAACAGAGTGAGCCGTGGTATTCGGTAAGGGAAAAGCACGGGGTGCTGACTGGAGCGGTAAGTAAGAAGGACGCGTATAGAGGAGCTGCTCGGGGTGAGCGCAAAACAGCAATCTTTCGAAGCAATTTCTCTCACACAAATGTAAGCATACGTTCGTCACTCGAGCGTTTTCAATTCGTTATACAATGGAGTAAATGAGTTTCCCCCGTGATAATAATATCGTGAACGAACCGCGAATTTTCGAACAATGCGAAAGCTTCTCCATTTTCAGCACAGACATTGGTGCGAGGACTGACAACAACACTGCATCGTAAAAATAAAATTGATCCGGCATTTTCGAATTAACCCGTTAAATATCCAACTTGGTGATCGAAGGTCGAGAGATCTATAGAAAGCTTTTTCCTACCCGCGACATGTGCTATGTACAATGTGATGGGGGATGGCGAGTCGTTAAAACCGTCGATTCCGGTAACCTTAAAATCTCGCATCTACCCGAAGCGACATAATTTCCGTAAAATTATTGTTGGAACGCAGCCGCCGAACAATAACTGCAAGTAAGTAGCGTCTGCCGCCGTATGCAATCTGGTTCGTAGGCTGCATTGTTTCGGGTTAAATCAAAAGCAGTAAAATTCGCCATTTCACATACGAGTGCAGAGAATAACGTATACGAGACTTTAGGAACGTACGGAATATAGGAACGGGGCATGGGTAGATACGGTGAAGTAGGTGTGACTTCCGATATTACGATGTATGCACGGATGCTCTGCACATACTTTGCTCCACGACCCTATGTATTCTCTCGCCGAACCGAATTAATTGACTCCGAGAGAGTAACGTACGCTCGGTGTATTGCTAGCTTTGATTTGGTGCTGTTGGAAACAAGACCGTCCTACGATCCTCTGTGGAACAATGGATGTTCAATTGTACAAGATTTAGTGCCACCACCGAATCCGAATTCGCTATTGCTACCGGTTCCTATCTCGAAGCATCCTCGAAAAACCCACACTGAGAGAAGGATCTGATAGAAATGACTATAAATCTGGTAAAATTGCATACGTTCAGCTGGCGAATATGAAAACGTTCGGTATTGTAAATGTTATCCGAAAAATTGAACGTAGATCGTGTTCAACCGGTTTGCTGCGGTCTACCATTCGCAATGTATGCGTTTGCGAAATATTGGTCCTTGCACATGCATAATTAAGATAGTTTCACCTTCATGACCCGCTCACTCTAAAAGGCCAATGCCGGATTTTATATTACAGGTCCGCGTGCCTTACGGGATGGTAGAAATTATGGTATTCCCGTTGATCCAGGAGCGCACATACCCTTCCCACTTTGCCATCACGTTCGCGCGTTACCACGTCCAAGCCCTTGGTATCCCTCGGTGTACGTACACGAGTTAGCCGTACTGATATAGGAGAGCGGCGTGCACCCACGGCTTCTCCCCTTCACCGTTGCACCCGTAATTCCAAGTTTAAGCCAGGAGCCGAGGCTGCCGACGTCGAGGCCCTGTCGACGGGGCGCGTAACTAGAGAGAGAAATAATTAAGCTCAAAGGCTCGCGGGCACGCGCGCTCACACGCGGTTTTTAATGTTTAATTATTAATAACTGACGCTGGCTCGTTTAGCCGTTTAAGTTTTCGCTGACGACCAATTTGTCAGACGTTTAATACAGCGTGCCTTCACGCCGGGTTGATAGGCTTTCACGTCGCGCATTCCTTCTCGCTCTCACCTCGTTATGGGTATCAAGCAATTTAATTTTTCCGTTAGAGAAACCCATTACGAATTGGCGAACGTCATTATAATGCGTATATATGACGTTAATCACTGGTTCCGTAAAACACCGGGTTGGTGTAAGACGACTACGCGTAATGCGGGCACGGTGTGTTTATTGTGTTGCCCATCGAGATCATCAGTCGCTGTCACCGGATAATAACTGTCACCGAAGCAGTAGCCTTCAGAAAAATATTAGCAACCATGACATCCATTTCAACTTACCTTAAAATCACATCTTCACGGGAGTAACAAAAAAGAAATAAAAGAAAAATGTTATTGGGGACAGTGTGTTGGGATTTTCGGTATTCACCAGTGGCGGATGAAAATTTGGCCGGCCCGTTGTTCCGGCCACTTGTCAAATCGGTATTTTCAATAGCCAACAACCAACAGTCCTCGGAATCCGAATTTCAGTAGTGGTCAGAAGAATTTGAATATATCTCCGGTGGGAAATAAACGACGTCCGTAGTTTCCGCTGGTATCTCCGACGAGGAAGCACGCTATGATGCAAAGGAGGCGACGAGGAGAGTGAGAAGAGCAGCGTCTTAGGAATGCGACCGATTTCGTGGCAGACGTCGCCGGGAGAGAAAACAGAAATTCGATTGAGAAGGACGTGCTGTCGGCGGGGTGGCTAGTCGGAACGCTGATCCCTCTCATCCAGCCAATCCTACCCAAGATATACGTGGGAATGCCGGGCATTCGAAGCTGCCCGAATCCTGTGATCCCGATTAAACGTTCATCCCCAGATCGAATCAGAGACTTCTCGGCTTCGGTCAACAACTTTGACCGGATGGTACACACCGGCCTCAGCCAAAATATTTAATGCGCCATTCTGATTTTATCGCAATACCCGTTCCGTCAAATAACTTTGACGTTCGCTCATTTTCCATCGTGGCTAATGACATTCCTATTAATTTATTCCCTCCAAGTTTGCAGTATTACGAAAGTTGACGTATAGATAGGGTTGGAAGAGTAAGGATGACGGTAGGTGGCGGGTTTTCGCATCTTCAATCAGAGCGGCACACCCCGTCATAAACTCGATCTAATTAACTTCGGAGGGAATATGGCGTAAGATTCTCCTGAGGATTCCTTCTCTTCCGTCTTTCCCGATGTTGCCGGCACCACCTTTCCCGCTACCATGGAGAATATCTTATCGACTGATTGCGGATCGGAAGAGGACGGATGAATAGACGGGCCAAGTGCCACAAGAGTGATGGACGCTTAAGAGGTTGTACCAATTAGAAACTAAAGTAAAAACTGATTTATCGCATGAAACATCCATGCATTAAATATCCGCATCCGTGCACATCCTTCATGCGTTAAGAAATCCGAAGCACTATACCGTATGCTATGGATAGTAGGCAGAAATGGCTCTATGAAAACCATATCCCATAGGTCTGGGTGAATCAAGGGTAAGGGAGCGGCAGTCGTCTCTTGAGTTTATTTGGAAGCAACGATTGTGCAGTGATGCCGAATGCAAATTCTCAAGCTCGAGCAACTGAAGACGCTACGATGCAGTGAGCCCTGATGTATAGTAATACTTGCCTGCCTATACCGACTTAGCATTGCTCGCGCCCCTATATCTGACGATCCATCCGCTTCCTCGCAAGGAGCGAGCGACGTTTAGACGTTGCAATAACAACCGGCGGGTGAAATCGAATTTCCATTTCTACTGGCGAAACGGTGGAATCCTCTCTATAGTCGATGTCATTTTGGTCCAGATATAAATGCTCGTTTCTCGACGAACCATCATAGGTATAAAGGAAAACATGATCCATAATCATCCTTAAATCATGATTACACATCACTACCAATAGCAGAAAAACATTTCGTACCGTTTCTCTCCGTTTGAACAATTCGGATTGTGAAACGATCGTTGAGCAAAGCCGCCTGTCTAAAAAAGATGCGATCTTGATCCACTCTGTAACGGGCAGCCCGCGAACAGCAAAGGATTTACCCGAGAAAAGGAAGGCGGTGCGCAGTAATTACGGAACCTTTACTGTCATCCTCATCACCAATCTTACGGTTCCCCACACTCCTCCTTGTCTTTCACTTCGGGGACTCTTGAATCTCAGAACGGTCCCGTTCTTGCTCCACTGGCTCGTACTTCTCCTCTTCGGATTGATCTTTGTCTTGTGAGATAAATCTAAGCACGCAGGGTACTGACTGTACGAATCACACCGAAGAAAACGCTCTAGAGCGTCTCAGGGTATGTCTTTCGGTCTCTTAGACGTCCATTATCGTCCTCGGAAAATAATCGCGGTACGAGAAAACCGAGTCTCCACGGTACGTGAACATTGTCGCGTGGTGACCCATCCGATCGAACGGGAATACATGAGAATATGGTTTGAATACGCGAGACAGGTCCTTTCCTTTACATCGGGACATCTGTAATACGTGCGTTCGAGAGTAGGGAGAGTAGGATAAGACACGCCCGTGAGTCCCGCCAAGGAGTGGGCGCCCGAAGGGTGAACAGTACTAGGGTAGGGTATCTCATTCAATACGGGCGTATTGTTCGCGTCTTATCATAATATCTCATAATTAATATCGCCGCATTGTGGTATGGATGGTTGAGGATGGAAGAGAAGGATGAGAAGGTAAGGAAGCGTGGCGCGAGTCGCGCACGGATAGCAAAGGCAGCAGGTTCCCGTACTCGTAGTCGTCGTCTTCGCCTACTCAGTGGCACGGTGAAAACAGCGCCTTGTCTTCCGCAGAAGTCGAAGATGGCTCATCTCTAGTCCCTCATTACTTCGAATAGAATCAGGAGAGTGAGTCAGCCGCCGGGGATCCGCTTCGTCAACTTCGCTGTTCGGACTTTCAAAGATTGGAGTGATTTGCGCATGATTATTTGGTTGCCTTTGCGATTTCCCGATACCGATAGAATCTTACGTGAAGATAAATTATTTGATAAGAAGTGAAATTGAATAATTATTTTTGTGATATCGTCGTGGCATTGTACAAGTCAATCGGATGCATGCTTTCCATACGTTTCTGTGGTTGCTAGACTTCAATGTCTTCGGTTCTGTCTGTGCTCTTCATCCGAACATAATTACGTCCGCTATCAAGATCAGCATTTAAGTAGGAGGAGGACGTTTACATTGCAAGATCGTGTTTCTATGGCGGTGACTATAGCAGACTGTATTGTACTATGTATATAGTGATGGAGTGTCTGATCCATTGACTTACAGTATATATATTATTCGAATTCATGTAACCAGTCTATCCACACTGTTGTATCAGTGTGGTGTCTTGGTGCTGCTACCGAGTCACAGAAGAGCAGTAGGAATGCTACAAGTGCAGTAATAGCAGCAGTTGCTATTGAGCTCGTGTCTCATAGAAGGCCTTAGCTCAATCTTGTCTTGGTCGCGGATCGTCTCATCTGTCTGTTTATCGTCCATTCCGTCAGTGTCGGGCAGTATTCTCCTTCTCTCCGTTCCGCTTCTGCAAGGACCTTCCGGCTTCTGCTTCGCGTTCATGAGGAGCACTGTAATTCCCGGTGTGCAGCTTCAAACCTCCTTCGCAACATATTCTTGGCTGTTGGTCTTCGCTGATTTAACGTACAAGGATCTGACTATCTCGTATTGTATATCTGAGTAATCTCTTCCTTCACTGGTTCTAGGGAAGAACCGATTCTATGGCTCCTATGATACATCCTTGAAGACGAGATGAACGCACGGACCCAGGAACCCGGTAATGAGACGCTATCACTTTGATTGCACACAATTCCGCTAAGAAGCTGTTCTACCTACACATCAGAGTGGATACCTGACGAAATGCTAGGAAGAACGTGAATACTTTTATCTTCACGGATGGATACTGCCACAAATCAATTACATTGAATAGAGTGAGATTTTGAAACAGGATATGACGCAGACAAATTTTTTAATTCGTCTGTGCCAAGCACTTGCGCAACAGCCTTATCCTACAGCATCCATGATGGAGTCAGTGATGTGCGATTTCTTCAGTTACGGCAGATTTTCACCTGGGGTATGAGATGAAAGAATCTTGAGCCACAACCGCTTGGCCAAGGCGAGGACTCAAGCCGCATGGCCAAGGTGCCCGCAAAAGTAAAGTTATGTATTTCCGTGGAGCTTTCGGCGGAGGTGGAGGGGGCGGGGTATGGGAAGGCAATGGAACTTGAAACAAGAGGAGGAACGGGGAGAGGGTAGAGATAAGGTGAATCAAACCGTAAATAACTGCAGAACGGCGGAAGGGAAGGTGGAGAGGCAAAGGGGTTGAATCGCGAAGGGTGAGCGGGGGTGGCCGAGGGGGGCGACGCCTCACCAGCTGCAAAACTCGGCGAGTTTTATAGTTGAATCGCATGACTCCGAATCGCCATACATTCCGCAGCGCACCGTATAGCTTTCTCCCTTTCGACGAACGAATGTATCCTCCGCCTCCTCTTTTCACCTCGTTCGGTCATTCCTTTTTTCACCTTCTTCTTCTTTCCACTTCTCCGAACCCTCGTTCAGCCCCATCTATTTTTATATCGCCATTCCTTTCTGTCAGCTAGAGTAGCGGCAGCACCGAGGGTTGAATACCTTTGCACATCTTGTCCCTCTATCGCTTCTTCGCTTTCGCTGCTTCTCGCAAACTGCCACCGGGGCTATACGAGAAACGATTAATTCCGTATTCCTGGATATTCTGTTCGGCAAAAAGAGAAAGATGGAATCAGTTGAGCTCCGACCTAGCGCGCCTGCTGCTCTCCGACACGCCAGGGTCATACTTCATGTTCCTCCGTCTCGCCTTGTGTTTACGAGCGGCGTGTTTCGGTCTAGAAAAAGAGGCATCCCTTATTTGTATAGGAGACCTAAAATTATAAGGGTCGCGAGGGCTTCCCCGCCCATTACTCTTCAACATCGTCGCGGTTTCTTCGTCTTACCCAGAGACAGTCGGTCTGTCTCGCTTTCTTCGGAAAGACGATCAGACGGAGCGAAGTGATCCGATGATTTACGAGCTGCGGTGAGTGACCAGTTCGGACGATTTACTGGATCGAGTAAAAATGGCCGGAATATGGCCCATTCATATATCCACGTAAATCGTCAACCGGCTGACGTGGAAATCGGACTAGGCCATGTTCTCCAATTTTACCCTACGAAATTCGATTACTTTCTTTTCCTCACGTGTCACGCAGTTCTTAGTCACGTAGCCGAAAGAATCGATTTCATTGCCTGGAGCCTGTAATGAACAGTATGCATATCTATGTTTGTCTGCTTATACGTAAGAACCGTACCGGAATTGATTCGATCCGTGACCCGATACAAACTTGGGTGGAGCGGTAGGGAAGGGAAAAGAAACGTCGCGATTCGGAATTGCGATACGGCTCGGGGCTGGACGACCGGTACAGAGTACAAGGAACGTGCTCGAGAGGGGGGTGGGGGAGGGGGATAGGGCACAGGGTGCCTGCTGGTTTCGGAAGTGCACGAAGGAGGGTGGAATCCAGGCCGAAGTCGGTAATGCCGAAAGTTTTAACGAGTTTGAGTGATCGCGGTCGATGTAGCCACAACAATAATAATAATAATAATAAGGCACACGATGATGATAATAATAATGCGGTGGCGGCGGTGGCGGTACCAACTTATCGCGTTGCTTGGAATAAAGCTGCTACTACCCTCTGTTCGCGACTTCCCCTTGCGTCTCGGTCTGCAACTCGCTGTGGTCCCTCTTCTGCGTGGTTCAACCCGTGCTCGTCATGCAGAGCTCACCTCTTGGGCCGCCCTACGCCAACCGCAACCCTCTCCCGTCGCGACTCCGAAAGGAGAATAAGAAATGGTTATGAACGCGGCCAGGCAACCGCCTACGGTGAATTTATGTACGAAAGCCAATAACGATAATGCGACGAGTGCACCGCGACAACAACTTTCGTTTTTTTTCGTCGTACCCCCGTCGTCGCACCGCCCCTCGGGGGCACGAATGCATGATGAGAGATCGCGAAGTTTCTCAGCCTACACGTCTTGTACTTCCGCGCGGTACTCGTCGACTTCGTTGTCCTCCGTCTTCTTCAAGACTCTCCGCTGTTTTATCTCGTTTCTCGCATCGAGAATCTCCGAGATATATTCTCGAGATCCAATTAGAGCATGTCATCTCGTTGCGGCATTATTACGTCGATAATGAGGGTAGACGAACGAACTCTTGTTTTCACGGTAGATCCGAAGAACCCTGTTGGTTGGACAATAATTTGAATTTTTAAGGACGCTCGGAGAAAAATTGGAAGTGGCGTTGATATCGTGCGAGCGGAACGTTTGACGGAGAAACGTAAGGAGAAATATAGAAAGAGAACAGAAGCCAATACATCACTCGGTCGTCGGGCGTTCGCCCGGCCACCGGAGCCGCCAAAACAGCAATTACCTTGGCGGAGAATCAAATAAAATAAAATTGCATTATCTGGCATGCCATAGCGCGATCAATCATACGACCTTTACCGAGGCAGAGGTGGGCGAGAAGGCTTTTTAGTACTCTCGTGCCCGGCTGCCCAGCAGCTCGTCCCGCCACTTCTTTCCTGCGTTCGATGGTACATGCGGAATAGGCGAGAGCGTGTCGAGACGATTTCACCGGGTAGTTCGTAACGTGCAGCAAATGTAGCACCAGTGCGAAAACCCCCGTTCGCCTGTCAGTGAAGAACCAGTGGCGAGGAGAAAAAGAAATCCATACGGACGGATTTGACCATCGATCATATCGGCTGACGCGCGGAAATGGCGCACCAACGGATCCGGAGATCGTTCGATTAATTATCTGGACTACGCTGCAAAACGTCATCGTTAAAATAAATTGGTAGATATCGCAAACGATCTACAGTCTCGAGCCGATTTGTTTTCACTTCCGCGGTACAGTGGAAGAAGCTGCGATTGGAGACAAAATCGTTCGTTCGGTTCTGGTCCCAATACATGCTTCACATTGGCTCAAACCTTTTTCTGTCTTCGTGCTGTCTCGTAGAGCAAGGGGGATGAAACTTGTCAGAGAAACGTATGCGCTAACATTGCATGATTGATTGGTTACTGTTTTATAGCACTACGGGTATTATCAATTTTTAGGGACCTTCCGAACCGCAAAATTATGCATATGCGTAATAGCGATTATACGTCGAGTTCAGTAACTGCATACCGTTTCGAAAGAGATTTTTCTGATTTTTGCCATCATTTTTTTTAGCATCTCTCGCTTCTTAAGGGAGGGGGCTTTGTTTTCGTAAATCATTTTTCGAGAATTTCATTACAATAAAACCGTTGAACAGAATACTTTCCCGTGCAAATGGAGCAATAGAGCTGCAATTAAGCAGCAGGAATGTCGGGAATCCGGCACGGTTTCTCGACCTGTAACCATTCCCGTTACAGGTGTTCAGACTGGTACAGTGCTTAATTATCTTATTCGTGGAAAAAGTTTTTGCCTGGATGAACGTGGAAACTATCGGAGTGTCTCTGCCCCGCGGTAGCTCGCGATTTCAGGGCTGACTCGGCGCTCTCGACGCTTCGGTCTTTTTACCGTGGCACTCGACATCCTTGCGAAAGAGCCAGGGAATTATCGGTTGAGCGAGGTGGAAGGTAGAAAATTGGAGGGTGTAAAGGAAGGCAGTGGCAAACGCTTAAAACTTCCGTGAGACACAGGGCGGTGAAGAGGGGGGAAAAGAAAATGGACCGATGTTTCTCGTCGCCCTCTACGTAAATGAATAATTAGAGCCTCGTCGGCTTCCGCTCTCTCAATGTTCCTTCTCTCCGTTTCTGACAAGTAGTTCTTTCCCTGTGCTTCGCCCTTCACTCAGGCTGATTTTTTCCCCACCCAGTCCGGTGAATGGCAGTGATTGTCAGTTAATGACGACTCTTCACGTTCATCGCGTACCCTTCGGAATCCACGCTCGAATTTGCACCGAAGACCCAGATGTAGTGGCAGACGACGAAAACGAATTTGCCGACCAATGTCACTCGTGGACCAGCCGTAGAGAAATTTGTTTTTAATGGAATATCGATTGCGATCGTCAATGTGTAAAGTGCCAATTAAGGAGACAAGTAACATAGAGCAACTTCAACTTCATACGTATTGTCAAGTTTCGTTATGTCACTTTGATCAGCGCTAATTAACAGACCCGATTGGATGTCTTGACCCAAGTGACGTGTAGTAAAAACTGCGCGTGAAGTAATGACAGTTAAATAACGATTGATGGCACGAATGCACGTGTGCACATGATAAATTTCATACTTCCGTTGCAGGTAGTAAATAGCTCGGCGATCAATCGATATCGGTATTAAACATTGGTCAGCGACATGAAGAATTTCGTCAGCTCCCAACTTCGTGCACTCACGGACGAAACGACACTTCGATCGCGTGAAAGGGGAAAAAAAATTATTGATTATAATATCGCATGATCGGTACAATCACGTCACATTGTGGCCGTCGATGCGCTCCGCATGCAATCCTCAACCCTGTGTGTGTTCTCCACCAGCTTACACTATAACTACCAGGAATATCGTAGCCCGACGGGGAAAAAGGAGAACAAGAGCACGAAAAGGGAAAGATATAGAAACAGTTTCAGCACTCTCTTCCTGCCCCTCTGCCGACTTAGCGCGCCGATAGCATCACCGTGCGCTCGAGGCGAATCGATTTCTTTCATTTATATTTCCTCCCCTTACACCCGTTTCACCGGCGCTCGCAAAACTCTAGACGATAATTACGGTCAACCGATCCATCGCTCATGGCACGTCGCTAAAAACACCGCATTGCGATATTCAGAGCCTCGCTGGCTCGTAGAACTCCGGTTCTCCGGCGTTTTCCGCCTCACCCTCCACCCACCTTACAGTGGAGCTCCCCCTCGCAGCAATCAGTGAACGCCTTTTATATCGAGCCAGCGACGAGCAGTAGAGGACGTACACGAGCGAATGGAACGGTGCTTAGGGCCGATGCCCAGGATATTTTACGTGCACTTTTGCAACCAGGGAAGAAAGAAAGCCAGCTCTTGCAGGGTGGAAAGTGGAACGAGAGGTGTGAGAGCTGTCGTAGTCGTTGTCGCAATGCTCGTTCGAGAGACCGGGGTCAAATGTAACGGAACTTATATTTCATATTTTGTGTTAAGTAGGCCAGTGTCAGAGTGCATTTTCAAAATGCATTCCATTCATTCTGATCATTTAAATCTAGCAGAGTTCTCCGTGGATCAAGTAGACGAATTAGTTGCAATAAAAAAAAATTCCCGTCATGTCGAACAAAAATTTTTTGAATTGGTCGACCGGTATTCACGGCACTGCGTGATTCGGAAGATCTTTGTGTCTCTCCTGCTCGCTTCCGATAGTCTTTACGTACCTCGCTCGTCGCTAACGGGCATTTTTCCTCGTCTGCGAACAGCGATGCGTGAAGAGCTGTGTCTGTACGGCGGCGCGGTCTGAAAGGCAGTGGGAGAAAGAGGACGGAGGAAAAAGTAAGATAAGGATGAAACGATATGGAAGGGTTGCGCGGAGAGGAATATGGTTACGGGGTGAGGCAGAAGATGGAATACTCGCGGGGCTGTAACAAGAAGCGTACAATGGGTGTTCGGCAGCCTTTGTGTCGATTGTTCCGAAAAGAACGGAACTTAAACACGCTGGTGGGTTTGCATGTGCGTGTAATCGATTCTAAAATCGCGCTTCGTGAACGATCTTGGTCAATGAGAAAATGGTAAGCAAATCCATTTGCAGCTTGTTTTACTCCCGACTGCCCGCCAGAGAAAAAATATGGGAGTTTGGCGAAACGAATAAATAATTTATTTCCGGTTGCGTAGTTATCGTTAACGTGTCTTAGGTTAGAGCCTTGGAATCAGCAGCACATTCATTTCTGGTTTCGGATCCTTAAGAAAAAACGCATTGCTTAGCTGATCATCCGTTCGGTCGTCGAGTATTCTATCGAAGATTCGCCCAAAATTTCCTCTCGGGGACCGAGGATCACACCAATGAAGTCAACCAAATATAACAACGTCAAAGGAAAATATAAATTCGCAATGGCAAACCAACGTTTCCAAACACGATTTCCGGGAGTCCCGTTAAAAAATCGACGTAAAACTAGGATAACATTCTATTTCGAAATTAGGGAGCTGAACGAAGCGACGGGATACACGGGCTGCAGCATTTAGTCGAGCACCGAAATATGAAAAGAATATTTTCTTTGTCCTCTGGTGCAGAGAGTTCCGTCGACTATTGGATAATGCACACAGAATCGCGAGCATGTTGGATGGCTCCTGGCTGGAATTCAGGTGAATATCAAATACGTTGCTAAAGACAGAGGAACAGAGGCGGTCGACGAAGTCGTCGTTAACCACGACCACTCGGGGAATAGAGCACAACAATACGAATCCTGGATTGCGTTCAGGAGGGCCTTCGAGGACCATGAAACATCCAACCAGCCGACAGCCTATTTATTCGGATAACGACGCTCGGGTTGACGTAAAATCGGCTCTCCTCCCTTTTTTTTAATCGCTGGCTCGTTCTTGCAGCGACTCTATTTCCCTATCTCTCTTTCATCAGACTGTTTTTCTCGGTTTCCCTTACTCTCTCTCGACGCGAATGGCAGAAGCAGCATTGGTTTTACCCCACCCCAGCCCCCTTCATCCATCCTTCCTACCCCCTGCGCCCCCCATTGTTCAACCATAAAAATGTCAGTCGAGGAATCTATAGATAGGCGCACAAAGAAGACAATGAAAGACGTATGGAAATAGCCAGATAGACAGCCATAGGACCAGCTTTCCACTCCTCCTGATTCCAACTATTACTAC
The DNA here is from genome assembly GCA_963978505.1 of Listrodromus nycthemerus. Lineage (NCBI taxonomy): Eukaryota > Metazoa > Arthropoda > Insecta > Hymenoptera > Ichneumonidae > Listrodromus > Listrodromus nycthemerus. The sequence continues at coordinate 20,682,303 of OZ021681.1, forward strand.
CACTTTGGCTCATTCCAGCCATACGCCTCCGCCATTGTAGTCGCCACTACTCGAAACCACTTGTGCACATTTAAACGCGGTAATGACGCATTGTTGAGAATTATCAGCTTCTATGACGAGATACTCCGTTCTGTTTTGCTGCTAATTATCAGAAAACAAGTGAGGGATACACGGTATATTTTCGTGAGGCAATCCGTACCAACACAGTTTTGACGGTTGCAACCGCTTTTCTGGGCTTATATCATCAGACGCCATGAAAGAAAGTGAGTCTCGCTTGGATTGGACAATAACATAATTTTATGACAGACACTGGAATTTATGTATCTTTGATTGCTTGGGAAAATTTTAGTCGGTTAACCGTGCTGAATATCCGAACTGTTCCTCTTCTAGTCACGGCAGAATTACATCCGGAAATCTGCGAAGTAACCTTAAATCAAGGATTTGGGAAGACGACATGAAGACTTTTCCATCAACGAAATACTTAGGGTAAGTCGGTCGAAAACTTGAAGCCGTGACATTTGGAGGTGGAAGATAATGAAGAAGTTTTTGTCACTTCCACTAGAATAAATCTTTACTTCTCAAGCCGGTATAAGTATCGGAGGTCTCGCAAGTGGAACGAAGCTAGTCAACGAGCGTCTTAGTCGTTTGATTTCACTTTAATTTAACTTCATTGAGAGTTTGTCAATAGCAATATCTTTAATTGCCTGTCGACGGACTGGCTGCGAATCTCTTTCCGGCGCTGGTACCAATGTTACAGGAAAGCAGGACCTCTTTCTGTCCCAGCGCTGATATTCATTTAAATTCTCGACTGTCACCGTCCGCGGATTCAACGGTGACGCGAGAAATCGATTAGTCAGGAATCGTTCTTGACGTTTTTAATTGCCTTTCTTCCAGTTCTTCCGTACACTCTTCACGAAAAGAGCTGCAACTGTAGTTGCATTTTATTGTGCTAATTTTCTTGTTTCGTAAACCATTCAATTAATCAATCGCCGACCGTCTCGATCTCGGTTTTCGGACGAAAGCAAAGGTACCAAGGCCAGCATAAAAGGGGTGCAAAGAGAGAAGCAGAGAAAGGGGTTCGCCGCTGTGATCGGTCAGGTTCCACTTCTTTATCTTAATTATGTATCTCCGAAAAGTTAATTAGTTTTTCCTTTGCTCTGTTAATGCCAAGCACAACAAAAGCTTTGAACTTTTTATTCCTGCAGCATAAGGAATGGAGAGCAAACGGACCAATATTATTCTCAGACCCTTCTGTTTTTTCCTCTTATTAATTTCTGCTTTCAGGAAGATGGTAATTACGCGTACAAGGAACATCAAGCAGTCCAGCATATTCCCACCTTCCGATTCTTGGCGGGAAAATCCCTACCTTCGCACATGCCTCAGCGACTTTAGAAGCGCAGAAACAGATCGTTCGTTCTTCTGTATTCCTTGACCGAGGCTAACGATGAAGGGGTCGATGGTTCCACCGCTGGCCACAGCGAGGTGTCAGAGCTATCTTGACTCGCCCCCCACCCCTATTTTATTCTTCACACTATACTACATAAATCCTTCGACGGTTTTAAAGTAATGAAAAATTAATACCTATGGATACGGAGGTATAATGAGAGTGCTGGCTGACATTCCCGCGAAGCTCGTCCTCGAACACATAGAGACCGATTTCTATCGGTAGTCTACAGGACGACTCAGGAGTTAGTTTCGAAGCCACTCAAATTAGTTGTACCAAGTTTCCGGGAGAAGAATTAACGGAACAATCGAGAAAAAAGTTGTCTCAAATTGCAATTAACACCTTATTTTAAGGTTACAAAAAAAATTGATGAACAAAACCAACAAATTAATTATCCTCATAAAACTCTCCATTGTAAGCTTTTGCAGAAAAATATCTGTATCTATATATATATTGAGATTATTGGAAACAATTTTAATTTTTTTTTCTAAAATGTACCAATGAAACATTGTAAACGAAGATTTTTTTGGGGCACGAGCGCGTCGAATGAAAAAGTTATTCTGACCAAGCCTGTATCAGCTACAGTGTATGTTTTAAGTAGAGTCTATGCGCTTTTCTTCGTTCCGGTGTGCGTCTCTCCTTTGCACGTGCAAGCCAGTCCGGCGAGGGCGTACAGCAACCCAATGCGAAACGCCGAGCCGCCTCGCACGTAGGTGTACAAGAGATGCGAAGCTGTGTACCCATACGATGGTGAGGCGGCAGCAGGTTGACGGCGAAACGACCGACCGAGCACCGAGCTTCGCGAGGGCCTTTTCGCGACAGCGACAAAGGGCGTTTTTAGAATATTGATATCGAAACTCCTACCGACGAGAGAGCCGCGAGAGTACGCGAGAGCTTTGAACGAGCGATGAGAGACGGAAAAACCGAGGACTTCTACCCTATCCACCCCGTCTCCACGAACCCGACAAGCTTTAGCGGCCTATATATATTTACCTCACACGCGTACACGCCGCTTTTTATTTTTCGTCGACCCCTTTTCCGGTCTTTTCTTTTTTAGTCTTCCGTGCGCATCAACCTCCACCCTCTCGCTACTCCGCCTCTTCGACATTCGTCGCTTTATGTGTATATGTGCCCGGCATTTTCCTTCGCCGATAACGCGAGACCGTGGAGGCAACCGGAGTTCGAAAAGGCATCGACGCCAGTCAACTCGACACGAGAGCCGCGACGTATGAAACTGAACAAACCGACCACAGATCGTTATATCCTATCGTGAATTACGAAGCGTTTTCTATACCCACAGCCATTCCATCACATATATATATATATATGCATATAGTTTTTTTAACTCGGATCATTGTTGGTATTATTCTTGTTGTTATTATCGCTGCTATCGCCGGGGCTTTTCGTGGGGTATACATTTTTTTCCGTATTTATTTTTTTATTATTATTGTTATTTTTTTTAAAGAATGTATATCGTCGAGTCGGTCTTTGATGAAAGGACGAAGGGATGAGGACGCGGAGGCGAACGGTGGGACCTTTTGAACAATGGTCGGGGCGCATGGATTGGTATTTCTCGATGGATGCGGAAAAATCTCGAATGGATATCGCCACGAGTGCTTTTGCCATCAAGCTTTCAGGTTGAACGAGAGGTGAGGGCTCTTTTGCCGCGACTTCACTTACTGATGGAGAATGCACTTGCAGGAAAGACAATCGATGCGTGCTGGCGACGAGCAACTATGAGATGAGTATACGCGACGTCGACGGCGGAAAGGGGAGAGTTTCGTATAATTCCGCACTATCTATACAACATAAATCACTCTATCACTCGAGGAAAAAAAAATCTATATTTTTTCAATATGCCTAAATGGACCGGCATCGGGAATAACCATTGGGGCCGCCGTCAAACGTTCCTTTACGTTGTTCCGCTCCATTTTTATTATTTTTTTGTTTGCATGGATATCTGAAAATGCGAATGAGGGTAACATCGTCGATGGGGGAGGAGGAATACGTAGGCGGGTTGAGAATAAAAGATGTTAGTGGTGATGGAGAACCCCATGCTGACGGAGAGTGTGGGATAAACGGGACGACGAAAATCGAACACGAGGAGCATCAGAACCCCTCGCGAACAACACAGAGCCGTGCAATTTCGTAAATGGGCAGTGCCAATGTCTACATCGGTGTGGCGAAAGTGAGTCGGGGGTGACCTGTTTCGAAATTGTAAGCCTAAAACATTATCCCTTGAAAAATCCATTGGCGCATTCGTAACGTGCGACTTACTCATCATAACGTCAAATTTGTTGTTGGCTTACAGTAGTTATTAAAACAGTGCTATACGATCGTAGAAAATTTAGACAACATTTATGAGATCTTGATTAGCCATGGAAAAATTACAGAATTTTGATGATTTATTTAAAATTTAATAAATCTTCATCAATTCTGAAAAAATGATAAGATTTCGATTAATTATGGCAGAAATTATGGATTCGTGGCCTGGACTGTCCCGATATAGCGCATCAAGACCAATTGAAGGGTGATCATAAATTTTCCAATAATTTTGCCTCAAGGGGATTCTTTTTTCCGCCACGCTGAAAAGGAAAATACCGAAGGCACTTCGTCTCCGCGACAGTGAAGTGAACCCGCGAGGGTGCGGAGGCCGGGCGGAGAGTGGATGAGGAAAAAAAAATCAAGGGCAATGACAAATTCACGTCGTGCGGATAATTGGAATAAATAAAGGAATAATAGAGGGAGCTGGAAAGAACGGGACGGAGATATTTGAGAGGAAGGGGAAGGGCGGTAGTCAGTACAACCCCTTGACATCTGTAATTAAATGAAAACAAAAAGAAAGTAATCGTACGCTCTCGACGGGTGAGCCAAGGCAGCAAAATGAGAGAATCAGATACGGAGAGGCGGAGAGACAATGGTTGCTTCTACTCTTCTTGTCTCTCCTCTATCCCGCCCGAACAACGAGAATGAAATGTCACTGGCCGGATGCGGACGAGCTATTCGTTCGGATCGTACCGTTTTTTTATATGCTTTTTTATTTATTTTTATTCCCTTCTTCATCCTTCTTCGCTTCCTTCTTTTTTCCCTTCGTTTGCCTTCTCGTCTGAACGAGAAACGCCTTTATGTATCCTGCGGGAGATGCTCTGTCCGAGCCTCCGCGCGACTCTGCAGCGTTGCAATAATTGGGACAAGAAGGACCAAGGAAAGAAACCAATTATTGTAGCATCGAATTGAGTAGACAAACCGTTTATTCTTTATTTCCCTGTTTTCAGAGTTCCGCAGACGACATTACATAATTCTCGGTTATGTAGCAAGGGCATGTTGTTTGGACAAATACTCTTATAGCTATCAATTTTTCACTTCAATTTCCAACTCACATACTTTTTTCACATAATATAATAATAATAATTCTATGTATTCAAAATTTTATTCGTCGACAGAAGTGACGTATTTGTAGTATAAACTTCCGATAAAAAATTAAGATGTTTAAAACATCAATGACTTTTCCCGTACGGCATTCTTTCGGTTAAAAGCTGTCGCAACGAAATTTTTAAAATTTTTCTGCGTTACATCGCTTCCGTTTTTTCGTAGGTGGCCAATGACTGTTGGAGTGCCAACTACTCTTCTACTTTCAGCACGTATTGCTTCGAGATCTGTATCTTCAGTAGTGAAAGCCAATGTTTGCAATCCCTCGCTCTTTCCGTCTCTCAAAGTCTCTCGCTCCACCGAACATTAAGGATGCGCGGCTAGCCGGCATCGAAAAGCACTAGCAAAGACATCACAAAGCGATCTGCGAGAGGCATCGAGTGACGCGAGCAATATGCCATCAAATCCCCGTAACCATCAATATCTTTCGTCCCCGTGGTTGAAACAGAATATCCCCAACAAGCACCGCCACTGCCCGTCCCTCGATGGTATCCCCGTTCCAAAGCCATCGCGTCACGTCTCACACCCTCATTTCCTCTTCTACTGTCGGTCCTGTTCACTATCACTCTTCTTCTCCTACCTCGGCAACCTCAGAACACACTGAAATGTTTTACATTGCAAAATCAATGCCGGCATATCGGTTTCCCTCTCTCACTTTCTATCTCGTTTATATCGGTGCTGCGATTCTGCGGTACACTTTACAAGGTGATTCAGAAAAAAGATTAAATTACAAATTCCTCGAACTGAATAGCAAAAATAATGATAGATTGTAAAAAATGAAAGTAGACAAGGAATTTGAAGTACATCGAGAATTATTATGCAATATTATGACCGTAATATTTTGCATGCATAAAATTCGTGTCAACGAACGGTGCGTGAAATTTATTCTGAATCGCCCTGTACAGTAGAAGTTTGTCTGCTTTCTTCGACCGATCCTCATCCACAGTCGGGTACACGCCAGGCGTAAGGACTCTCTTCCACTAAATCACACAATTATTGAAAACGCTTTTTGATATCCGAGCCTCTGGAGTTGAAGCGATGAAAAAGAAATCGAATAAAGCAGTGGCGGAGTGGAGTGGTACACCGCCGCGGCGCATTAATTATTTTGCAATTCCCGTTCCGTCTGTTTTTTTCCTCCGCTGAACGACACCAACGACGATACGATACACCGTAGTGTTCCGGCGGCAGAGAAAATGATCATCCTCCGATCGACTTCCAGCGTTACGTCACATGCTTTTTACATCTCACAACGAATGCCGACGAGACTCTCGTCACTGTAAAATTTCACACGATATAAATAAAAAGCTCGATACAAAGAGAAAAGGAAAAAATAAATAAAATAAAAAACGAAACACGGATAACGGAAGGTGTGAAATGGATCAACGCGCAGCAGAGTAACAGAAGCAGGAATCAAGGCGAATCGTCATACTTTATGCAAGGTTCAATCTCGCGGATGCTTTCGCCGTATTTTTTTTTTTTTTTCCAGATAGCCAGGAAAGCGAGGGTGTCGAGACTCTATGGTGACGAGAGAGCCAATAAAAACTCACTTCGCGGATTGGGTAATAAAGCTCCAATCAAAGGCTTAATTATTCGATTACCCCCCTTTCTGGCGGAGGTGGAGTACTTTCGCGGTAACTCTCGAACGGGAAGGGTGGTTAAGGGTGGGTTGGCTGTAGAGTTGTATCCATGGTCGGCGCTTTGGTCCGATGGAACGAGCGGAAGCGGGACCCCCGTCGGAATAGGCTTTACCAGTGCCTACTTTTCCTCTCGGTGCGCTTTCGGGATTAAAGAATCGAAGATAATTAGAAATAAATAGGACCGAGCGGGCGGCGAGGATTCTTCTCGTCTCGAAGCGAAGGTTCGCCGAAATGACCTCATTGTTTTAATTAAAAAGGAGAACGGAGGATGAGGTGAAATCCCGCAGGAAAGACTCTGCCGATGGAAGTCTCCTCTTTCTTCTTTCATCCTCTCGTTCTTATTCCGCTACCTATCTCCTCCGGCTCTTTCTCCGCCTACGTCCCTTGTCCCTTCGTCTTCTTTCTCTGATAGGATTGAGAGGCACTTGGAGCGTAAACTGGAAACAACAACAGAAACGGACCGGGCGAAGAGTCACGCCTCGATTGAGATAAAGTCGACGACGTTCTCCGCACTCCACCTCCTCCTGGTCGGTTCTACGTTTAGTACTTTGGTGCGACGTTTATTTTAGCCTCGCCCCATTTTACATCTTCCTCGCCTGCGCGCACCGAGACGAAGAGACTATATAATGTTTATGTATATATATATATATATATATCATTGTCAAATCCTTATTCGGAAAAGTAAGAGGTCTGAGGAGGTCGTCCCGAGCTCTCCGCTCAACGAACTTCACTCTCTATTATCTTGCTGCTAATTTCTCTTGCTGAAACTTCTTTCTCTAACGCGATTCCCCCGCTACAATTAATCACCGAATATGCCAATGAACTAGTATCGGCATATTCGTAGAATCGGCTGGGTATCCAGCGTAACATTGGAATCTTTAAATTTTGAACATAAAAATCGAATATCTGCGAAAAAAGACGTCGATGAATTTTGGGTTCATTGGAAAGTCGTACACATAGACAAGCTGTTAATCGCTAATGAGTCATGTCAATAATTCTGGCCCCTTCAACAATACAAAACAATACTCTGCTCCGTTGCAAAATCAAGAATAAGATTTTAAAAAATAATTGTTTTTACCGAAACAGCTTCTTGTACGAAAATGACAAAACCACTTAAAAATCATTGATAATGCACGGTACAAGAAGCCTTGGAGTGTTCAATATGTTGTACACTTTTATCAAATTTTTGTCCCGAGTGTCCTGTATATCAGTTTCTCAACACGAGGCAGTCTCAAGAGACACGCTCACGTGTTCCGTTATCGCATGTGTATTCCATATAACACACCGCGCTTAAAAATTCGATGGTATATCGTCGTGACTGAAGCCGGAGAGAAGACGGATCGCTCCGGGAACTTTCCAGCTTTATTAAAACGGCGTTCACCGGTGGTACCTCCGCGTGCGATCGGGAAAACGGCAGAACGGCGGTTGCGGAGTGCGGGACGGTGCTACAGCCAGGGCGATAATACGTTCGACGATTTTTATGCTCGCTTTCGGGGACATATTGGTGTGGCATACTTTAATGCGACATTAAATTTCCGTCCGCCGCGGCGTTCCGGGGAGTGAGTTGCATTTATATTGAAATACATATTTCATAGCCGTGACGATAGCATTCTGTAGGGCAAGCTATGCACCGTTTCCCCTAACGATTTATCGCGATAAATTCAAGCTTTCTCATACATAATATAACCATATACTCTGGCAAATAATTCACTCTTTACTCTAATTATCGCGAGCTCGCCGTGCCATCCAACCGGGCACATTTTATTATCGAACATGTAAGCGATGTTATAAAACGCGAGGGACATATCAACGTCGAGTGGTACGGTGTAATATGTTTGAGATATATGAAACTTGTGAAATACAAACTGTTCGTCGACCGACACTGACAGCAACGCGCAGACTTTATTTGATATTTCCTTCAATAAGATGGAAATGCAAATAACTGTTGTCGAGAGCGAGATTGCGAAAATCGCGCGAAGAGAGGCGGAAGAGGAGAAAGTGCCCTTGGAACGAAGTTCGTTTGCGGAAAGAGCGAGAAAATGGGAGGCGGAAGACTGTATCGGAAGACAGATATTAAAGACGTGGTAAAAATTTCAATGCCTGTACGCATGTTGCTTTTAAGCTATTTATAGTACCGGAGTGGAAGTTTATATGCAAGAACTGGCACATCAATTTGTAGATTTTACGTAAAACTAACGCAAGAATACCACAGGGTAAGCGAATAAAATTAAAAAATGTGTATCCTGGAATTAAATCGACATGGAGAAACGTGCACCATACTTTTTCAAGCTGACACCATTTTTTTTATCCCAACAATTTTATTTTACCGACTGCAACAGCTAGCATAAATTAAAAAACGTTGATTCCCAACGGGCGATGGAATCTTTGCGGACCTACATTCTGATTCCTCTCGCGGTGTAATTCAGCGTCCGAGAAAATATTTTGTAGAATCTACATTTTAATTCTAATTTACGGCCGGCGAGATCCGCCCACCCCTCGTCGGCCGCGCGGAGCGAGATAGGAGAATTGTATTCGGGATAAACGAAGAAACGAGAAATCGAGGAAGCGAGATGCTGAACGGTGGCGAGTCTCTACTCTCCATTTGCTTTCGTATTTTCGCGTCACGGCGACAACCCTCGACCCTTCGTTCTACAGTAGCAGTCGTATACTCAGCGCGATTCCCATTCGCGAGCTTCCCCGCCATTACCTCTCGGTGCTCGGGCGGCTCTGACTTTTCCTCAACCTCATCTTTCCTCTCGCTCTTTCACTCCCGCGGATTCCGCAATTAATTATTTTGATGCATTCGGTTCGAGATTTCGCCCCAACGACCGCGCACCAGAAAGCCCACTGGCTACGGTATATAGATATGTATGTCGTGAGCACGATAAATAACGAGCCGAACGAGAAGAGAAAAATTACAGCTGAGCTCGTTGAACCGATATCGAGATACTGCTCTCGTTCTATCTTGGGTTACGGCATTTTTTCTCGACACCTCTGTTCCAATCCGTGAAATTACTGTTTTTTTTAATAACCAAACAACATTCTACCTTAAACATTTTTCATTCTCTATCGAGAAGAATATTTTAATAGTGCAATTAACAAAGTTTTCCCTATAGGAAATTTTTTTTTTAATGAACTAACATATGAAAAACGCAAGTAGCTTGCACCCGGTAAAAAATTGAAGTTGTGAAGCTTTTGGTCTTTTTTGCTCTGTACAAAATAGAAAGTTAGGTATAAATTGTCCTGAAGAACTTCACGGATAATCCTTTGTTTGAATATCCAAAACATTGACAATTACAAAAGACGAATATACAAAATAACTACTGCATTATGATTTCATATTTTAAAAAATCACTTTTAGTACAAAGTATCTTCCCTTAAATGTTTGATTTTTTGACAGTCGAATTCGATGTGTCGGTATTAATTATTGGAATTTCTGTAATTTTTGCTGATTACGAGCAAAATACCAAAAATACCTTCACATCTGTAGACGAAACATTGCTCCTAGAAGACGTACTAAAAAAATCGGATATACGAGTACTACGTGGACGAACTCGTGATAGCGATGATACATCGTTAATTTACCGCAACTTTTATGTTTTTTTATGTTGTCGGTCGAGTTTCGACGATGACGCGAGAAGACCGTAATTCGAAAACACATAACCCTACGTCCTCGTCTCGCGTTGCTGATAGACTTTATACGACAATTTCTAGAGTGTATATATGGGCGGTCGGCGCGTGCCACGATAGACAATCGGGCGTATAAATATCTCGAGTGGTCGTGATGGGCCAGGTCAATTGGATGAGGTGACCGATCGCCTGCCCAGGCATTGACACTTGCAGCGAGAGCTCCGTCGCCGTTGCTGGCCTCTTTTTAAACGATTGACCAGAGCACTTCTTTCATTTCGATACAAAATTCCATAGCAGCTCATTCATATTTCTTCTCGTAAAATCTATATACAGCGGCGATCCCGAAATATTCCGTTGCGAAGTCGATCCTACTGCCGCGTTCTATTTTCGGTTCGCCAAAGTGGCGCTGCAATAATGACCCAGGATTTTATTGCGAAAGCGTTCATTGGCACTCTTGGGGACTACATTGAATGATCGAGAGAACTTGTCGGGAAGTAACAGCCAATGAAAGCAGAATTACAAACGGCGTATCTCAGACATTCGTTATAGAAAGAAATGGTCTGATCCAGGGCTCCAAAATTTGTCTCAGGAATAGATTAAACCTTAAAACGATTAAACCGATAATAGTAATGATTAATCATAGTGACGACTATTATTACTGATAATTAAGAATTAATAAGAATTATTGTTTATTGATAATCATTAACAATAATCGGTTACAAAGTGACGATGATTGTTGCGAATAAAGTCACTGAAATGTAAGAAAATATAAGTTCGTTGTTGGGCACAAGTCCCTTTATTTAATATATTGCTTACGGTCTTATTGTAAACATGCGACAGGCGGCGTAGCGCACCGGTGTGTACTGTCATAGTCAGAGAGAGTTACAGCTCATCATCCTTCATGGCGGGAAAGAGAGCGACATTACAGAACGGTAGATATACAGATGCGGATAGATAGACGGTAGTGAGTAATGTTGGATGCTTTGTAGAAAGTTTGAAAACTCGACGAGTGGATTAATATCGCCGAGTTCTCGTTACTCGTTGTTGATTTTGTCTGCGCGTCCTCCCCACGGCGTACCCCTGGCTCTTCGCGGAGGTGCCCCCCCAATCCCCGGCGACCCCCAAACCCCCGCCCACGCGCATCCCTCTACTAATATATAGTATAGAAGCGGCCCGGTCACAGGAAGCTTTCTGCAGAAACGCTTCAACCCTTTCACTTTACTATCTCTACAGACGTGCGAGGTATAGAGCAGGGTTGATGGCGAGGAGGCAGCCCAACTCTCAATTCCCATCGTCGTCGCGGCCGCGGCCGTACACGCCACCCCCTCAGCTTGCCAGAAGCAGCTCGAATGTCTCTAATGAACCGGCTTGTGTGCTTATATCTGCGGCTTCGTAACCGCTTTATACGAGCACACTCGCGAAGCTGAGGAAGCGCATATACGCAGGTTCAGGTAAATAACGCGGTTTGAATAAAAACAGCGAGACCCACGGGGCTCTTCGCTCATTCTCACGGCTATATTGTAATGCTATAGATATAAGAGGCTGTGTATACGTGTACGTATATAAATATATATATATATACAGTATAGGATCTCATAACTCGCAATGAATTTTTACTCGTCACGTACCAATTATTCCGGACTTCTCAATGAGCAATTTCCACAGGTTGATACGCACCAGCCGTACTTATAAAAAATATCAATGATAACTCCGTGCTCGATAAAAAAAAATTTCTCTGAAATAAAAAATATTTGAAAATTCATAGTACGCGTTGTTACTTGTGATAACGAATTTAACAAATATCGAGGATTTTACTGCGACATTCAACTTTCCATTATTTTAGTTTAATCATCGTAGCTACATTGTTACGACATGTTGATCATTAATGTTATTGCAAATATAGCCGTATCAATATCGTTTGATTTGTAATGAAGTGTGAAACAAATTTTTCAATAACCATTCTCGATTCGATTAGCGTGCCTCGTTCGGTTTTCCGCTAAGAATACGAAACGGTGAGATGAAATAACGAGTGAAAGAGGAAGCCTCCGACTACAGATAAAAATTTATATCGCTGGCATGGTTTGGGGGGGTTCTTCGAGGCGGCGGAGCCGAGGGAGGGGAGGTATATTCGCTCTGGTCGGGATAGTGAATTCAAACGGGCGTGTAATTGGCAGTATCGTTAAAAAGAGTCAAGACCGTTCGGGCGGAAGAAGGGTATCGCGGTGTGCGCGGGGCGAGGACGAGGTAAAAGAGGAAGTAAGACGGGAAGTGGAGTGAGCAGTTTGTCTGTGGTAACATCGCCAGTGGTACGAGAGAGCGCGATACGACAAAGGATGAGGATAGTCGCGTTATAGGCATCGCTATAGGATTTTCGCAACGAGAGAAAGGGAAAGGTTAGAGGGGCGAGGGAAGGGATGGAGAACGAGTGGTTCATAATTTTTTATCCCAAAACCGCTTTTTCTCTTTCTCCCTCCGCGTCTCTCTCGAAGGGCGATATTGTTAATATGCAAAGGAGCATCGGAAAATGGGGTGGCGAAAAAGAAATAAGGATATAAACCGCGAGTCTGCGCACGCTTCCGCTGTAATCGGGCGGAGAGCGGTGGTAGTAGACAGGAGAAAAGAAGTAACAGAGGGATCGATGCCTGCTTGTGTATCGCTGGTTTCGCGGATGGTAGGAAGGTGCGGAGGACGAAATTGCGCGACCGCCGTCGACGCCGAGGCCGGAGATTATCTGGGCGCCCGGACATAACGTAGGCGGGAGGGAGTGGTAAGTAGTTTTTTTTGTTAGTGACGATATTTCAACATGCTCGAACGATCGGTGAAGTATTTATTTTTCTCAAAAGCCTCGTTCACTCTTCGTGTTTCCTTCTCGGCGTCGCATGTGCGTGAATCGCGGATGATTCGGGGGTTGCTTTGAAAGATTATTACCGCTGGTAGCTTTCGCCGGAGCGCTTTTAAGTTCAGCCGTCCTTCGGTCCCTGTTCGAGCTGGAATGACGGAGATGGACCAACGCGAGACTGAAGAGACGCGGTGCGGGAACGCCGGTGAAAACTCCGGAAAATCCTGGCTCGTTCAAAAAATTGCAAGCAGGCTCGTTTAATCAAGGACGAACGAGAAGGGAAAATGTTCCCGGGGCGCCGCGAAACGCAGCGAGTTAGCCCCCGAGAACCCGCGCAGAGTTCAACGAATTGTTTTGATAAGTCGCCGAGACAATACGTCGTTAAGGCGCCAGGGGGGTTTTCGTTGTCAGGGTGTGCTGCTTGCGTCGCGGTGGCGAGCTCGTAGTCTACTCGTTCCACGGTGAGCGAGGACATGGACGAGTGAGGCGAGGCGAGCAAGCAGGCCAGAGGAACGCGGTGGGGAACGAAGAAGTCGACGACGAAGACGCGGGGACTCTCTCGAAGTTTAGATTAAACCCGCCACGGATAAATATTCGTAATGGAGCGCCAGGGTGCCATAAATTAGCATGCTGCCCTCTCCTCGCGAACCTCATCCTCACCCTACATCGTCGGACGGTTCTTTCCTGATATGCGCGCGCGTGAGAGTCGACAACGATGTCGTTTTGGTAGGCGCGTTTATGCGGGACTCGCGTTTAGCATCTCACAACGACGATATTACTTCTGCTGGATTGTGGATTACTCGCTAGGATTCTCAAATAGTATAAACGAAACTTTAGCTATGATGGTGAGTACCAGAGTTCCCGAAAAATCTGCAGCACCATCACATTTGCCAAAATTGTAGTGCTCGTTTTACGGCCAGTCGTCAAACCCGAAGATAGAAACGCAGAATTCACCCTCTACGCACGGGAACCGAACTAGACATTAATTTTCCCGATCTAGGTATCAATTTTTTTTTTCAAACTGAGATCCACTTCCGGATTGAATATTAAATTTTTCGTGGATATATTGATATTCTGCCAATGCAATTGCGTCGGAATAATCGCACTCGGACAGGTGATTCTATCCAGTCGAGGGTTATAGATCGTACTCGTACACTCTCCCGTTCCAACAGCGAAAGCAGTAGAGATTAAGTCAACCGCGAGTGAATAACTGCGACGATAATAGAAATTCGAGTTCCCGCGACGAAAGTTTCGGCAGGGAAAACGCTCGGATGGGGCTTTCGCGTGGGATAGAACAGAAGTGGCTCATCGGCAACGCCAGAGTAGCGACACTGAGGTTGCCACATTGGTCCGGAACGATAGGCGGAAGGAGGAGGAGAAAATAAACCGCTATTAATCCACATCGGAATTGAGTATTATTAGGGGCTGTAACCAGGATTTGCGGAGGGTCGGGTTAAAATCTCTTTCGGTAATTTCTCAGGAATATCTGGGAATCGGTGCGTCGGTAATACGTACGTAATCGTATACTTGGTAACCGTAACACTGTACATGTGAACGTTCGTGTGGAAGACGCTAGAACTGGCGCACGAAACGACGCTCCGGCGAGAAACCAACACCCCCTCCTATCTGGAAGATTAGTCGTCCAGATCCGGATTTAGTTTGTTTTATTGGCTTGCCCGACCCGATCCTACTTGAACGGCTCTTAATTGGTGTGTTGTGCAATCTGCGGTCTTCTCGATATCGCGAAAGACTCCGGATAATACCAAGACTACGTGTATTTATCTCGGAAGAACGCCAGGAGGCAGTGAAAAATGGTGCTCTTCGTATATTTTGAGTTCCGGAAGCCGTTCGAACGCCGTGGAATAGGAATTCCCCCTTCGATCCCGATACGTCTTATTATGCCTGTCGCGGGCCGCACATTTATAGTTGCGCGCGAAAGAGTAGAAGGAAAAAGAGCCCGATAGCACAGCAGTGCCGCGGCCTCGTGGGGCTGCCTGACTGCGGGATTGAAGTGGATTAATTGGTTGAACACTCACGGGGATCTACCGAACCTGCTGTGTTCCCCGCCGCACCCTCGCCGCGTCCTCCTCCTCCCTCATTCAATTACTTGTGATCTTTGCCGCCAACCCTTCTCGCTGTATTCGCCCTGTATACCTTTATATATATTTTGGGCACAGAAAAAAAATTGCTCCCATCGAGGGAAAATGTGAGACGCGGAAAGTCTCTGGAGGAATCTGACTGAAATGCTCGATGGAACGAGCTTCCTGCTAGCCCGGACGGCCCACTGGGGGTGGACGGATAGCTACTCGATCGGACACTTCGATCGTTCCGTCATCCTTGTCGTCCTGTCGGCTCGCTCTAATCTGCGTACATACTGTCGACGGGCTGGGAAGTTCAGCCTTGCAGGGAGACGATTATCCATTGCGTCTCGTCAATTACCAACCCTCCCCGGGGCGACGAGAGAATCGAGAGCGAGTTAGCTCGCAACGTCCCGTGTGAAGCCGTTCTCGCACGCTTACAGGACGGCCCTTGCTGACGGCGTGCACCGCGCCCTAGCGCGAAGCCGAATTCGGCTGACAAACCCTCTCATCCGCCGAATCTGGAAGCTCTCTCGGCTGATCGGGCGACGACGGGCTCTCACGAGTTATTTAATTACCACGATCTATCACGCCCTGTCGGCCCCTCGGTCTATAATGCATGATCGATCGCGACGGTCCGACAGTGCTTCAACAACCCCTTCTCCGGGTGACCACAGGAGTTTTGTAATTTTTTATATTTCGGAAATGCACTACCATCGGATTGAGTGGTTTATGATCGTTAGAGTAGAAAAAAACATACATGTCTCAATCGCAAACTTTTTTAGTACCTGCTGGCGGAAAGGCAACAATCGGGGGTTGTGCGTTCATAGCAATCAGGTGACTTTACGGATTTTTATGGTATGCAATTTATTTTATGGCAAAAAAAAAATTTTTTTGGCTTGTGATCTTCAATATTTTCCCAGAATTTTCTAAGATTAGTTGCTGATTCATCTAAATGAAAACTTTGAGAAATTTTTTTTTTTTATTGTTTCAAAACTTTGAGAAAAAAAATTATTGTCATAACGCACGATGTATCGTTATGTATGATTGTGAATTACTATAACATTTTGTTCGGACATGGTCAGTGTTTAAATGAAATGTATTAATCATTTTTTATTCCCATTCTATCAGCATGCCACGATAAAATCGGGGGTTAAATATCAGCGAAGGGGTCGTGGTATATTGTATAGATTTTCTTGGTAATTTTCCATCTCGGGTGGGTAAGATGGCGATCGACAGGGGGCTAATTCGTATTCCCCTTGATGTCTTGTGGAGTTAACGGTTTTAAGAGATAAAAGACGATAGATCCGCGGGTTGCGTTCACCGTAGCGAGGCCGATGGAGTCTCAGCGAACGTCAGTGCTGCGGGGGTGGTGGTGTGGTATATAGGTAAGGTGAACTGCCAAGGGGGATGAGAAGCGAAGAGTTTTGCCGCAGCATCACGAAACCGACAAGAGCGAAAGAGGAGACGAAGCAAGAAATTGATATAGCATACGAAAATGAATTGCCCCATGCCCCCCCTCCGTTGCCGAAGAATATTCCGCACGGCAATCTGCTTGCGCCTCGCTTTTTATGCTCATTTTCAATTTTGCCCTTTTCCTACGCTCCTACGAGTACCGTGGCCTGCGACGGGGACGACTACCCCGGCGACAAGCTCACTGAACCTCCCCCAGGTTCTCCATAAAACCTGTATTACCATATTGTATCCTCGCTCGCTACGCGTCCTTCTTACCTCCTCCTCCACCCACCACCGCGTTCCTCCCCCGACTGCAACGTCTACCCTCTAATCTGTTTCGTCCTGCCACCGATGACAAGATGAATACAAACGGACGCATTATAGATATCTACGTGGAAAAAAAGAAATTGTTGGATTAACCAAGCTGCGATGCGATATATTCAAAGGTGTTTTTTAGTAGGTACAACACAAATTTTGAATCGCTTGGGGCCGACAAATTCGAGATTGGACATAAGTTTGTTTCGATCTTGAATGCGATATTTTTTTTGCTATAGTTAAAAAAATATTGCAACATCGAAGTACGACGTTAAATTAAATCATTAAATGTTAACTAAATAAAGGATTTCATAGTATCGGAAGCCTTAAGTACAAACGGTTCGATACAAAATTAAATGCCAAGAATTTTGTAAGGAATCGCTGTTTGAAAAATTAAATACAACGGAATTAAATGGGGAGACTACGTCGTTCTGGAAAATCGGGAATCTCGAAACTTTTGCCTAAGCTCCGCGATCGCCTTCGCAAGAGATAAGGGTTGATTCGACTCCCCTTTCCAGGCAGCGCCCTCGTAACAATGCTCGCCAGCTCTGCGTTGCTCCTGGCATTTGTTTGCTGCTTATTTGTCGCGTGGGAGAATGGAAAGAGCAAGGGGAACGCCACGTCGGGGGATCCTCGATACCGGGAAATAACATTCAGATTCCCACTCGGTTTCTCCGCTACTTCGGCTCTTCGCCTCCCGGCATTTCTCTGATCCGCATCGTCGTCTCGACCCTTGCGAAGTTCCTCGAGTTTGACGATCGATGTGTTGCCTTCCATTTGTTCAATCTATTTGTATTTCTTAAGTGGCCACGTCTTCTACTCTACAGCACGACAAATTCACTTTGAGTCACTCTGAAACTTCACGAGGATCCTTCCTTTAACGTTGTGGCTCGTTTTCTATTAACTATGTCGTATCAAAAATATATTTCGAAAGGGAGAATCACATTGGTCATAAATATGCATATTTAAAAATTATTTAGTGTCATACTACCATATAAAAAATCAATGTCTAAAAACAATATAAATTATGTAAAAACTTAAATTTAGAGAAACTGTTGCAGCCACAAAAAAATTCACCAATACTCGAACAATACTCACATGAAAGTCCAAGTGTTGACAGTTTTTTGAAATTAAATTTGGTAAGAATTAATTCGAATACCTTTACCTTTTTCATGAGCCAGATTACAAAAATAATTCCTATTGTCAGTGTGATTTCCCGAAAACATTATATTGCGCTTTTCTATTTTTCTCCATTGAACAAGAAACTAGATACAAAGGATAAAGTTAAAATAATTTCCTTCGCCGGTGAAATGTCTAGTAGAGGGTAGAAAGCAGACCTAGCCAATGATAGGATTTCTACCTCGTGCGGTGTTACCGCAGACGGTGTTTCGGTCTCGATCCCTGTCTCACCAACATCCGGCTCGGGAAGCTTCGCCTCCCATTGCCCATTTATTATTTCACCTCCAACACTATCTAATTAATAAGCTTCCACAAGTTAAAAAAAATACACTAAATAATTTTACCCGAAACGACACAAGCTGCCGCCAGACCACGTGCCCGATACTTATTCTGGATCACCCTGTACATATTTGACACTCCCGACTCCATCATTCCTTCCTCCGAGCCCTCAAAGAAGTATATTGTCCGTGGGTTTTCGAAACTTCCTCAAAGCCAACGAGGAACCAGAGGATTCACCGTTTTCTATAGTATATGTTATATTAGTTAGCTCTGAATTCTCGTCGCGGCCGGCTCAGGGCCAACGACGACGACGACGACGACGACGACGACGACGACGAGAGGATGAACCTGACGAGGACGACGAGGACGTTGCGGCCGGGCTTGCGGTCGTCCTTTGTTTTTCCGGATAACAATGGCCTCTCGATTTCGCCGCAGGGTGATTACGGGTAACGCGGGCGGCCTCGACTCTGCGGTTTTCCTTCCTCGAACGAGTCACCCAGCCGGGTTTGATATTAACAAGGGTGCCGCACTGTTCGGCTGGATGCCGGGTCGCGAGTAAAGCGTCAGAAAAGATGGAGTGTGTTCATAGTGTGGATTCGGCTCGATCGAATAAGTCGTCGTGTCACACGCCCATCAAGATCTTTACGTCTCTCCCTGCTCGATACCTCGATCGATACGTCGATGGACGTCTTGGAAAAAAGTGTCCGCGACGATTCGTTCGACCCCCTCGATGTACCGTTTCCTTTTGCGATTCTCCCTCGACAGTTTAGTCCCTGGTCAGGACGAGCAGGGAGAAAAGACAAAGGAATTAATGGAAGCCACAGGAAGCTCTGGAGATCGTTTACGAACCCCAAGAACCCCCCCAGAGCAGGGCACTTCCGTTTTCACAGCTATCGGCGGCTTCTGTACAGCGGAAGAGAGAAGAGAAGCGGAGTCGAGTAGACGGTATCAGTAGAGGGCGATTGTGAGAGCCGTCAAACGCCATCGGTTATAATATATTCAAATGAGAGGCTGATTATTCATTAAAAAGTTCGCTGAAAGAAAGACGTGACGGTATCTGGCACTTAGCGCACCAGATTTTCATTAATAAAAAGGGAATAAAATCATGGGATCGAATTGTATTGTTCGAAAGAGAACGCAGATATTGTCGAGGCAACGATAAAACTCTTATGAAGTAATGGAAAATTAATTTTCTCGCGGTAAATGTAATGTCGAAACATTAAAGCGTTCAATCTGTATCTGGCAAAACTTGTTTGATGAACTCGAACCGTAATCCGGAATCTCAGTATCGCATCAACTTCAATGAACAAAGAGTGACTAATAATAAATTTAAAAAAACGACGAATAAAAATTTCACCGATTTATAATTGACTGAATATATCAACCCCCGGATTGCGACCGATAGGCACATTAATGAGCAAGCAGAATTGCGAGCTGTTCTCCTAATCTCGACGATTGAGAATAAAATTTCACCGCACGTATTTCTTCACCCAATTTATTGTTTAATTCAACGCTGACAGCAGCATCGAAACTGTCATTTTATTTTTCGTTATTAAGGGTGACTTGCTCAACCTTCTATTAACCACCCTATTCATGCGCATATCCCGTGTGCAAAGTATTATGAATACGTGTGATTAGAAAAAAAAATGGAAACAAAATATTTAAAAAATATAACATCGTCGCTAGTCGCCGCGTGGTTTGCGTAGCGGTATAAAGAGTTGGTCAGACGAAGAAGCGAGCGAGAGGGGCGGCGAGTTTGCAGAGGCGCGGGGTCAGCAGCTACCTCGCAAACAGTTCGTATGCGAGTGGCGGCGAACAAACGTTTCTGGAATACCTGGCAGCTACGGAGCTGGAAAAAAATACTGGGAAACCCCATCCTTGGAGGACGATGAGGCGAGCCCAGTGCTGGTTGGCAGTGCTTGCGTGGGGGGGTTGGGGGAGGCGTAACGTACCCCTAGCAGTACAGAATTCGTCCAACTCACGGTGCTCGTTGCGATCACAGCTCTACGTACGTACGTACGATATGTTGAAATACGTAGGGAGCTACGAATGGGTTGGAGGATGAGGAGAGTGTACATACGTATGCGAGAAAGCAAGCGCGAGGGTTGAATTTTAATTATTTTCCCTTTGGTAGGTATAATATTTCAATGCTCGGTGAGCATGAGCAGCAAACCTGGGCCAGCTAGTGCTCGCCTCACTCGCCGCCATCTCTGTCAAGTAATATTATTATAATTATACGCTTTATATTATATATATATACATATACATATATTAAATTCCCGTATATGGCACACATAGGTGCGTGTCGGAGCTCACGGTCATTTCTTGCCCGGCGCTCGGACATTTCACTCTCTCATACAGTCAGACCATCCTCTCGCGAATGTACGTACGTATCTTTCTGCGCTACATTCGTCTCTTTTCTCCTCGTCACCGTTCGCTGGTCTCCTCCAAATCTACGCATTTTCTGCGTATCTCCCGAACATTTGTATATACGCTAAACACGTCAGTCCGAGCGTAAGAGCATCGTTGCATTCCGTAATTAAAATTTCGTGATTATCGCCTGGTGCAAACTAGCACGCTAAAGTCGGTATCACGAAAGTCTGGCACGGTGTGGTCAGTAGTAGGAGCGAACTCCACTGGATATAGAAAAAAAACGGTCACTCTGATCAAAATATAAGCGCTTCGACCGAAAAAGTTTCTATAACTTTCATCACTTCAAATCTTGAAATATGTCACTTTCGGCCCGAAAATGTAATGCTACGATCAGAAATTACCTTATTTCGATAGTAGGCCACTTCCGGTAAAAAAAAAAAAACAAATATTTCCAAATGGGAATTGACATTTCCCTTTATCACACCAGTCGCGGTCAAAAATCGAGATTCTCAGATCAAAAGTGACGTTTCGACAAAAAATCCCGACTGCAATCTTATCGTTATCAGTGTTGGACGCTATCTTCATCGTTCCATCATGACTCCGAGAGGTTCCGAACCTGTATAAATGTCGCACCCTTGTTACTTTTGACCCCGGTCTTCCCTATACATGTGATTTCTCGAAATGGATTCTCCGACACTCGACGCTGGATGCTCGTACGGCAAATCGACGCTCCGGGACTGTTTGTTCATTTCGTTCGTTGATGCGGTTCATGGTGCAAGCACCTTCGCGAGAAACTTGTTCCATAGCCTCGATCCCATCCTCTTCCCGGTTCCTCTCGTCCGTCGTCATCGTCGCGAACGTTCACTCGTACGTCGTCGGGAATAAAGCCCGGGGAATATGTATACGTGAATGTATGAACGTATACTGTGCAATATATATATATATATATTTATATACTTATATATATATATATATATATATATATATATATATACCAGGCATACCTATGTATGCCATCGCCGGAAATTCAGAATTGCAAATTCTTTAATTCCCGGGACGCGCCAAGCGGCACGAGGTACCCTCCCCCTCGGTACAGGTTTCCTCACAGCCCAGGAAAATACCTTCGTCTGACCTATACAAACATCGCGAGAGAGCAAGAAAACGAACGGACCGAAGGGAGGAGGAGCGAGGAGGAGGATGTGTATTCAAAAATTTACATAGGTACATTCTGATTAAAGTGTCCTAGAAAGCAAATCTAATACAGCAGGCGGCCACGACGTCGACGACGACGCGGCTGATGCAGGGTGAACGCGGATAGACCCCCCAACCCCCTCTCCCAACCATCCCGTATAGCCCGTACGTCTCGCGACGAAGGGCATTTCCGAGATTGGACTGAAATGGAATAGATTTTACAAATCTTTGGAATAGTACTTTTTGCGCTTACTTCACCCTATTAGTGAGCTTAAAATTCACGGAAGGATTTTTTTTTTTCACGAAGAGTATTATGCTGGAATATGATGCCTTTATGCATGCACCCGAACATTGAGATTGAAACGGATGGCACGTAAAATAATTTAACATTTTTTCATTTTCATTTTTCTTATATCTTTGATAAAATAAAGCTTTGTATCTCTTTAAGATTTGTAAACGTTGATGAATCTTCTGATGAACGATTGAAATATTTCGTTTCACAACCTTCTCTGCAGAATGGGGATATCTAACTTCGCGCAAATGCAGAGTTAACGAATCATGTATCGGTTTCGCAATGTCCAGAGAGAACCATTTCAGAAACGAATTCGATTTACTTAAATTAAAACAACATTTCTCCTATCCTTATTATTTCTGTTTGAGAAAAGCAAATTGTAGCTTCGTGGCATGAACATCATTCAGAAAACGAGAAATTTTTAGTGAACGTGTGGAGTGCGAGATTACCAAAGATGAATAGACACATAAAGACAATGGGTTAAAGAACCGGATCCATCTCGCCACTGGCGAAAGGGTTAAGAGATTTATCTATTAATTGTTAGAGTCTGAAATCCTATTCAAGGTCCATAAAAACCTTCTGTGTAATTGCGATTGTGCAAACGTATCGGCTGTCTTTTGATAATAAAAGGAGTTTTCCCAAATACGATAAAAACGGATAATTAGAGCTACTTTGGATGGTTTCAAGCCGGGAATCCAAACTTTCTCGCACGGTATCTCGTCATCGTTCGCTCCAAGGATAATAGGATTTAGCATTACGCCTACTGATTGGATTTTCGATTAATCAAGGCCCGGAGAACCGTACAGATGAGCGACTGGAACGAAGAATAAAGGAAAATAGCGAGCCAGAGCGAGCTCGTAGATGAAAGAATAACGATGCTGGGAACGAAACGAAATTCAAATATTCTCTCGTCTCATTCTCCGCCGCTTTCTGCGTTTCTTTGTCCATGTGACCATGTGCGCTGTGCGTGTGTGCATCCGAACGAAGAGAAGGGAGACACGGGGGTGCGCACAGGCACGCGGCTGTAATTGCAAAATTGCATTAGCTTTGTGTTCTTCCGCCGTTCGGCCAGACGTAAGAGATTATACCTATGCGATGCACTGTGTTCGTCGTGCTTAAAAGATTTATTATGTGTTTTTAACTCGACGCGTTACAAGAATTTTATTAGCCAAATGCTCAGTGACGACTTATACGACGCAAATAAGAATCTTCTTACAGCCTTAAATCGTTTCGGCTTCCTCTCATCACCGAAATTAACCGATTCAATGGGAAACTATGGAGATCGGTATTTCACGAGGAAAATATTTTCCTCGTTAAACACTGAATCCGTACAACCGAGATTTTCTCTAAAAAAAAAATAAATAAATGCAAGATCTCGCATAAACGTCATTTCTCCGTACATCGTACAAGAGGATTAAAAATGAAAATAATTCATCACCAAAACACAGTTACGATTCGTTTCAGTTCCATTTTTTTTACCAAATTTTTTAACAACATCCAAATTGAAATTTTTATCATTTCGCCTTGACTCCGGCCGTCTGAGGTATAATTCATAATAACACCCTAAGACCAAGAAACGAAAGGATCTCACCGATAATCGGGGCTTTTCGGAGATAAACTCCGGCAAAGGGCTAACGAACGCAGGAGCTCGTTCGTTTCGCCATCCAATGACGATGCGAAAGAAAAAGAAAAACAGGAGTAAAGTTGCATGCCACGGGGCGGGTTGCGGGTAGTGAGGGTTGGATGAATCTCGGGCAGCTCTAGCTCACTCGTAGTAACGGGCTCGTTCATTATGATTTAATACTAACACGGTGGTAATGTCGTCAGAGAGAGACTCCTGCGCGTATAAATAATTCGCGTGTCCGGACGCAAACCCCGAGAACTGTGGATGGGTGTAGAGGTCGGACGTAGGGAAAAGAGTCGGTGGGTGGCTGGTAGGACGGAGGCGGAGCGAGAGGGCGGGTGGGCATCGAAGGGTGAGGGGTGGTTTTTAATGCGGCATCTCTGGGGGCGACAAGGATTACCAAGGCTAAAAAGGAAGTTTTTAATAATTTTTCATTTTCTCTATATTTATTATCGCACGCTTCCTAACCGGGGGAGGTCGCCGAGAGACAATGGAGGGTCGCCGGAGGCTGCTGCTGCTTTTCTGGTGGTGATGCCGGTTGCGGTGGTGGACGCTCCGCCGCACGGGCTAACCCGACGGAGAAAGACCGTAGGAGGTACTGGCGGGTCGGAGGGGGGAGGAAGGAGGGGAGGGGCTAAATTCGCGATTGTCAGTTGTCGTTGTAAAATTTTAATTCATTCTCTCCTTCTACCACTACGAACACGGTGGAACCCGTGCCCTTCCGATCTTGGTACAAAGAACTGAATGCTACTCACCCCGCTTACAACAACGTAGCATCCAGCAGCAGTACACTATAACGGTACACCGGTACTCGCCCTCACTCGTAATCCGCAAAGAATAATAACATCCCAGGGATATAATTCCGCGTGTGCTGACCAAAGGACCCGGCGGAACTGGCCCTCAGCACCTACCCGTACTCTTTTATATTATGTCGCGGATTCGTTTGTTAGAAATATATAGAAGCGGCCCCGTCTCGTTTTATCCGGCTATCTCGTTAAGTCACTGGCATAATTATATTTGTCCGGTGTTTCCGTTCTTTCGTTAATCCGTCATTAGATTTGGTACTGTTTGTCCTTTTCGAATAAGCATAGAAGTAAGGAAGGATGTCGAATGACAGAAAAAACTCGAGAGAATGTTCATAAATATTTTTGAAGATCTTCTCTCCATTACGATTGATATTGTTTTGTGCCCTGATTGGCCAGTTTCCTCGCGACTAATATAATCATGAATTTCATATGGTTACAAATGAATTTCAAAACTGCATTCCCGTTTTTTTATTTTTCGATGGTCGCAATTCGAAAAAATATTTGACTGATCTGCAATTTTTTAAAGTATCGACTCTAATAAACTATAGTTACAGACTCCATGACAAATGCGAAGATTTTTTAAACGACGTGTGAGACAAAATGTAAAAAGTATGCAAGTACGGATAGGAGGATTACGGATAGGATTATTAATAATTTTTTCGACATCTATATCTCTTCAATGATCAATAATATGTTTAAAATTTTTGTATTACAGATTGTTCAAATTATTAAATGAACCTGTAATTTTTTTTACTGTGGATGGCATTTGCGCTTTTTAATACCGGTCTCTGAAGAAAATTGACTTTTACATTATAACTATGCGCCCAAGCGGTTTTTTTAAATCTTGCTAATGCATGTATGGATTGTATGGAGTAGAAATCAATATGTACTTATATGAATCTCATTGAAGGAAATAAAAATTGTTTTTGTCATCTGTAATGGTTTTTACGTGCCGTAATACGATACCGGATGATCCGACACGCTCGAACTGATCACTCGCACGTGCTCCTTGTGTCACGAATCTGAATTTATTCGACGCACGGTCGCCTATTCTACGAGAACCCTCGGCAAGCTGGTACGTCGCGGACGCAGAAAATTTCATACTATGTATATACATTATACCCGATAAAGCCCAGTGCGGACGTATTAATCAGGGACGCTTTGGTACGGGCTTTATGAGTCTTGAAATATCGCTCGCGCAACCTCGCCGAAGTGAGACATGGCGAGGGGGAGCGAGATAGTGAACCTCCAAGACATCAATGTCAATAATAATTCATTGATTACTTAATTCACAGTTTCCATGACGACCGTCTCGGTTCTACCGTCGTTCGCTTTTCCAATGTGAATTGCTTCACCCCCTTCCCTCTCCCCCCGCTCCTTCATGGCTACTCGGTTTTTCTCGCTTCGACGAGGCTCCAAGGAGAGTAGGCATATCCTTTAAGCTTCGTTCACAATCGTTTATTCGATCGCTTATAATTTTTTTAAATTAAAAAAAAAAGGTTTGAAAAAAAAATTTTGTCGAAAAAATTTAAGAATGCTTTTTTTTCACAGAAACGGTTTTTTTTAAAAACATTTTTTCGTATATTTCGGGTTATGAAATCGATTGGGAGATCGGTTGAACAAAACGGCGTTGGTTTAAAGTCCATATTTTAATTTCTAGTTTTGGAAAACCATTGTATATGCTAACATTTCGAAATTTTGATTTGTTAGCATATAGAATGGTTTTCGAAAATCAAAAATTTGCGATATCGACTTAAAGCCACCGCCATTGTTTCCACGTGGCATATTTGTCAATCAATTTCAATAACGGAAAAATTCCAAAAAAATGTCTTAAAGAGAACGTTTTTGTGACATTTTTTTTTTTTTTTAATTCCACTATCTCTGATTTTAAAAAAGTCTGAATACAAAAATCCGTGGGTAATATTTGAAACATTTTCGTTGTGGTAGTCGCATTAGAGTTGCTTACAAGGTTCGCGAGCGTGCAAGCAGTAGCAGGCAAGGAGGAGAAACACGAAATGAATATTCAGAAGTTATTAGTCTGTAGTGAAATGTGACGGGAGGGGAAAGGCTCACCCTTGACGGCACCAGTGAGGAGGAAGAGGAAGAGAAGCTTGATTGAGAGACCACCCCGTTGCGCACCTCCCCGCGCTATAGATTTTGCGATACATCCGGGCGTTGACGGGTAGCGCGACTGAAACCAGAGGGAGTATGAGGGTGAACGAGAGCGAACGGTCGTCGTCGTCGTCTGGTGCCGGAAGGGTGAAAGTCTCAATGCCGCTCGCGGGCTTGAACGAGAGGCGTCGCAGGGGGCGCGAAGAAGCTTTATGCATAAGCTAAGAAGCGCCATTGACGGTTCCGGCAAAACACCGTCTTTCTCTCTCTTTCTCTCACCAACTCAAGCCCCTTCCTCTCTGGAGTACAACATACGCCTTTCATAAACAAAACCTCTCTGATGCATCTCACCTGGTACATTCCATGCTCAACGGCACGTACCACGACCCAGCCACCACTGCGCAAGTCGTCGGCTATGAATGATGTGACGAGCGAAAGAATCTGTCGACGGAAACGATCTTATTCGTGATGTAACAAAGCGCCGTGCCCTATCTTGGTGCATAAATACTCACTTCTCGAAAATACCTCACTTTCAGTCCAGAAAAATCATTTACGACAGTTGACATCATATCAGAGATACCTCCGGTGAGAAAAAAAGATTTTCAAACCGAAATAGTCATGTATGTATTGTATATGAGTTTCATATAAACTTAATATATAAAACGCATAACGGACCTTTTTTCTTTTTTAAGAAATTCATCATAAAACATAAACGGCTTAGAAATATAATTTTTACCCAATGCTCTTCAGCAAGCGATTTGAGAAAGGTGCCATTGGTCTTCTTTTCAGAAGAATACAGTGAAAAAAGTAAGCTATCGTTTCGTTCAGTCCTGCGGCCTATTTCCTGCCAGAGATCTCTATCCCTAGAGAGAGTGCGAGATGGGGAGAAAAAGAGAAAGGCAAAAAGAGACAGGAAATGGGAATGTGGAGATCGTGTCGCGTAGCCTCCGAGACGATATTCAAATGGCACCAATTCCTGGAGAATTGGCCCTATATGCGAGTGAGACACAGCATCGGCAGTATAACAGGTACAGTATGGCTTGTACAAGCGTCGCTGCCGAGGATAGCAAGGGACAGAAGAGAGAGTGCGTTTACTCCCCGGCAGGGAGCTAACCGTATTGGCAGATAGCTATGGCATCGTTTTACAACCCCTTATCTGGATAAGTTACGGGCATCCCAGGCGAACCGGTTCGGTTGAGAAGTCTCCACCCTTGAGAAGTTATATCGTCAGCCCACGGGGTGTCATCGATTTCCATGGAAATCTCAACGAAGATATATTCTGTTGTGTTGTACGGCTATTCGACCGTTCGCATCGCTAATCCAATCTCGCGAAGGACTTTACGGACTATCGTGCATATATCAAACGCAGCGATACAAATACGACGATTCTTGCGAGAGCACACTATGAGAAATGGATAGGTTTTAGGCAAACACTCGAGAATCCGGAGATCGTATGACAAAAAAATAGAGCAAGAGTCATCGTGAATGTCGAGGTTCGGCGACGAAATACACTTTCGCTCGAAAGTGAAGAAGCAAGGAATGTCGAAACCTACGTTTTCCGACTGTCCTACATAAATTCGCAACCTTTTTTTAAACTTCTCCAGTTATCGTCATGTTCCCAATAATTGTTATCAATATTCGAGTGGAGTGATATAAAGAGTGGTAAAAAAATATAAGTTCTTGTCGTGAATTTAGCGGATTTTGATTTTCGTAAAACAATTGTCGCGAGAATTTTTTATCTTCGTGCGGTAGTTTTTCTACATCGACATTTTTTTTGCACCATCATGGAACAAATCGGTCGCCCTTGGGCACACGCCGAGAGTTGTTTTCCATCCCCTGGTAGAAAGATTGCTGAGTCGAGTGGATCAAGAAAGCTGGTATGAAAAATAGCATCGTGACGGGTTAATTTTCACGGCTCAGGTGCACCCGAGTGACGATGGCTTGAGCACACATCAAAGCCTGCTGACCCCAGGAAAAGCGATACATCACACGCTCGTCTTTATTAAACTCAAATTTTTTCGGGAGCCTCCCAGACGAGCGTCTCGCTCTCGTTCGTTCAAAAATCGATCGTGAATAAAATGTCTTGTTTACGTCTTTCGGCAAATCCAGGGAGATCGTCCTACGAATCGCGCAGCTTCGTGAGAGTAGGTGGGGTAACGCTGGCCCTTCGGGCGAAAAAAATACTCACGCAAATGAGCCAAAACGAAAAGAACCAGAAAAAAAAAAGAAACCAGTGGAGAACATTACACTGAATTACAATCTGCATACCGGTAGAAGTCTTCGAGACCGGAGGTCTCCGCCCCTAAATATTTAATTCCAAAGATTTTTATTTTTCGCCAGGGGTTGATTGTCATTCGAAGAGATCCAGAAAAAAAACGAGCGAACGAGCGGATGGCACGTCAGTGCTGGTGTGAGTCGGTACAGTCGTAAGGGTAGTCAGTGATGGGTGGGGCAGCGCGGCGGGAGGGGGAGGGCGAAGAGCGAGATTCGCAGGACGAATGAAATCAATTATTCATCCAAATTGGCCGGGAAAAAAGTCCTAATTATCCGGGGCAAATACAAGCTTAATACGCAGAAGTGTACCCCTCCGCTCCGAGACTGACTCTCGCTCGGTTGGTACAGTCGCAAGATTCTCTCTTCCGCCCTCTCGCCGTTCTCTCCTCTCTCGCGACCTTGCCCAGCCATTCCCTCACCGTGAATAACCATTTGTATTTCCAATTAGCTTTGCTAATAAGAAGACGGAGGCATTGCCGTAGTTTAAAAAAAAACGATGAAAGAAATAAAGAAAGAAAGAATAAGCGGCGCTAGTGAAGAAATGAGAGGAAGGAGGAATAGAAATTGAAAAAAAAAGACGAGTAGCAGAAAAGAAATGTATAACGTCATCCAGCCACTGGGGAAATAAAGAAAAGCGCCGCCCGGTATGACAATACCGACGACCGGTGCTCGGGTTATACCGGGTGGACTACAATTAAAAATCCTCGTTCACCCTCGCTTAACCATCGTAACCTCCCCCCCCCCCCTCCCCCCGCTGCCCATTCCATGGATGCTTCCTTATGTTATATTAACGAGCAAGTCGCGAAGGGCACTGAAACATCTTCCCAAACATCACCGCGACAATAGACCTTTTTTTTCAACGATTTCATCCCGCCCCATCGCAAATCTCACCCCGTCTTCTCGTCGGCGAACGACCAGGGCGATTCTTTTTCAGTACCGTGATCTGCGGAGCGCTGTATCTATCTCATTAGTCTCAAGTCGGGTTTTGTCGTTTGTCATTCCATACCGATCTTTTACGAGAGCTATCAGAATTGTTTTGTTCATTCGCGAGCCGAGTCAGTTGCCGGTAACCGAATCGCGGTCGCTGCGGCATTTTGTTTTCTGGCAACACTCGTTGAAATATTTCGTTCAAACAATTGTTCATTTTTTTCAATAGCGGTCAGGAATCATGCAGAATATTCCCCGCAATATTAATGCGTTTAAAAATCTACAATTTCATTTTTCACTTCGATGAAAAGCAACGCATTATCATGGGACAAAAAATGGTGGTAAAAATATTAATAAAGCCTCGAAAGGTATTAAAAAGTTTCGGCAGTTTACGTCGATACGTTGACCGATATCAGAATACTTCCATGCTGTGACAATTTAAAACGACTCGTAAGAAATTGTAAAAGAATAAATAAATTATCTAGGTGTGGAGAAAATTAGTGAATTTGAAAAATTCAAGAAAATCATGGCATTTATATTTTCGTACAGATGGCTAAGTATGTTATATATGGGGTACGTATTAACCGAACGACACGACAGCTCGACGCAAGTGAGAATAAAAGGCGTCCTTGGCAGTTGATAGTTTAAGTTATATATAAGAACGAACAACTCGTCGATTCTTGGTATCGGTAGCCGATACTACGAATGCCGGAATGTTTGCAAACTACGCTTACAAGCAACTTCTGTATCCTTTCGGCAACTCCGTCAGGCTTAACATTGGTCGCCACGGTTGTGCGACCTTTCAAAGTCATTCGATACGAAATTCTCGAGAAGCGGCTCTCGTGGATTGTTATTCGAATGGCCGGTCGAACTTGGGACGGAATGTGCGCTTCGTAGTTAATCGTAGCACTCGTGATCGTCAGTCCAAGGGATCTTTCGGACCCGGTCGTTTCTACAAAGTTGCCAGGAGCTTGATTTTCTGTTCACTGTTCCGATCGTTCTTCCGTGGACGAACGTCGGAGACGATCAAAGTTTCCGGGGTAATATGCGAGTTAAGACTGTGCCGAGGCAGCATCTTGCGCATAAATACGGTGGTGTCATTGACGGAGTGCTCGATAGTTCGAGGATATCAAAGAGCGAGCCCTGCTTGCGTTTCAGCGACGCTTTCGACACAATGCACGGTATGCTATCGAACAAACAGGTACGTTGAGCCTTTGATTCTTACTTTTTTTTTATTTAACACTTTATATCGAGCTAAAAGTGACCGAACAATTTTATGTTTTATATCAATTCTGGTTCTAAACATATTTGTATTAGTTTATTTTATTTTTATTAATATAATATCGCGAAGGAATTACTCTCGTAACACTGAACTTGGTCAGCTTCGAGGAGTACGACTATCATCAGGTTCAAGTATTGGGAACAAAATTCTTGTGTCGGCTTCAAATGTTAGTGGTTTATGGTTTAGCAAAATTTCGGAAGGATTTACCGGTCAGATTTAATGATATATATACAGTGAGAACAAAGAAAACTGTACTATATATCGATGGACTTCTAGACTGTAAAAAACATTTTTCAGAGACACTCTTAACATGGACGACATATATATATATTTTAAGGAACATTTTAATTATATTAAATTAAAGTTTGTTATAAATCGCCCACATTAATGCCTACACGTGAAAAATGATATTTTTGCGGCTGAACTAAAAAACAAAAAATTATACAAATATTATAATTTTTTTGATCACCGATCCATTGTCAAATGTACTATTTAAACTCATAATTAAAAAAAATGATTTTTACGTAATATGAAATACCTCCAGCGGTAAAAAAAAAACCGGTTGTTCAATGACTTATAAATAAAAGAAAAATTATTCCTTTTTATACAGGATTCTGGTCCGGGGATCGACGAAGCTCTCGACCTGGCAATGCCGACTCGTTCGCGATGCCAGCACGAATATTACCGATCTTGCTTCAGTCGGGAGGAGGATTTCACTCACGCTTCCAGCGAAGATCAGCTCGAGGCAATTGATCTATCGTTGAAGGATCGACCGAAAAGTCCGGAAACCCTTGTGCCGCTGGTCGATTCAAAAAACACATTCCTCTACAAGATGCTCACCGATCCTTCGTTCTTGGAGAGTCTACGAAAGGACAAACTACCGACAAATCACGCTTGTCCCTTTTGCAAGCAAAATTTCACGACCGAGGAAGATCTGACGAATCATCTGAACGTGCGCAAAGACGAGATGAATCAGGTCGCATGCTGTGCATGCGGCAAAACCTTTGCCCAAAAACGCTATCTCCGTTATCATCAGCGCTGTCACTCGGAGAGAAACAAATTCACGTGCGACATATGCACGAAAAATTATTCGCGTCTTGATAATCTAACGAGGCACAATATCTTTCACACCAACCCCGATAAATTTCCCTGTCCGTCATGCGAGAGGACTTTCGCACGCAAAGATCTACTAAAAAAACACCTTAAGTGCCACGAGAATAGACACCGTTATCACTGCGGAATTTGCGATAAGTACTTCAAAGGTCCGCTCTCATTAGAGAATCATAAAAACCTTTTTCACTCGAACGCTTAAATCTGTAGTCCGATTTTTCACGATAAGAAGTACAAAACTTTGATGGCAATCCGAGACAAATTCGGATCAACGCGAGGCCGGTTTCTCGTAATCAGTTTTTCACGATTCTTGCGTTTCTAGAAGGGTCTTTATTTTTCACTGATCGGATAATAGTCGGATGGAGTTTCGATGTTATGTTTGTATTTATTTTTTTTTGAGGGCTTTACGATCAAATTAACATTAATCAAGGTAAAAATTTAAATATGAAGAACAAAAAAATGCCTTGAACGAGAAGGTACATTCGTCGGTTTCTTTGCGTCAAACGTCGTTGTTTTTGCTTTATTTTTTTTCCACTTGTTCATAGAGAGACTGACGGACTCGTTGGTTTTGCTCGCTCATTCTCATAATTTAATGCAATTAAGTCGAGCGTTAAAAAATCGTTCTTAATTCGCTGTCGGTGCCTTTGTTTCCGTATCGTGCGGAGTTGATTTTGCGCTGGTGGTCGCGTGCTCGTTGCATTTTAGAGGGAAGGTAGGAGGGTTAGGAGTGCAATACACACAATTCGGTTCGTAAGAAATCCATGTGCGCCAGCTCGGCACAACTGCGTTCGTTTGACCCGCTGCACTTTCCCGTTTGCTCTCTCTTCCACCCGTTCATTTATTTCTAATTACTTTTCCGGCAACCGGCTCTTTCTCAATCCGTTCAAGAGTTGGAACGAAAATGTATTTTTCGTATATTTATTTCCGAAAGAGGAGATGTATAGTTTCGTCGAGCAAACTCGAGTGTATACGACTCTCTAGAGCATCTACTGTCGCATAAAGAACAGAATAAAATGTATAAAAAGGTTATACATCGATAATAATAAATGTTATTAGGCATACAATACAGTGTTAAAAATATTTATGCTTTATATTATTCTTTTGTGAGTCTAAGGTTTATTTTGAGCCTTTTACTAGAATTTGCTGATCCTTTAAAGAACAGCAGAATAATATCTTCAGTAGATATTTATTTATTATTCAAACAAATGTGTTCATAAAATTATTTTTAAATTAATATGAAATACGTCACTTCAGGATTGAAAATCTTAATGAAGTATTCTTTCGTTAGACCACTTTCTACTCCACGCCATCAAAAATTTGTCGACTCAAACAAACATTTCCGATGTATGTCACCGCGACTTGGTGAATCGAACAATTTTTTCCTTATCACTTCCTTCACTCCCTGCACTATAATTATATTTGTTTTATACCTTCGATTTTTTTAACAGCTCCCACAGAATTCACAAAGCATTCACGATTGTGTTCATTCGTAAAAGAAATGCCGCATAGTTTTGATATTTCGGTCTTCGAAAGCTTCCCATCCGCTGCCTTACCTAAACGTATCCCTCTCTTTGAACCACTTACTCCTCCGTGGCATATCCTCCCCAGTCGCTTATACTCGGGGCCGCGTACTTGACCAAAAATGTAACAAAGTTTCCGTGAACGTTCTGGCACAGACGGAAGAGGAGGCGTAGAGATTCTGCGGTCCCTTTGGCGAGCTTCGAACCTGGGGACATCCTCCTCGCGACATTACCTTCTTTTTCTCTCGTCCATCTAGCCACATTCTACTAGCCAGACTTGCCAGCTCCACTAACGTCCTAAAGGGGATTATGCAACAAATGCGGACCACTCGAACGCTCGGAAAACCACGAAGCATCTCGCATGCTTCGCGCTTTCAGAATTTCATGTTTTACCTATCGTCAACAGGGATGAGCGAACATTGAGTGAAAATGTAAATGCAAATTTTGTGTCCATTAGGAAGTGTAATCAAATTGAGATTTCAATCAAATTTTTCTTCGATGTCTAGTAATTCCTAGACAGTTAAGACACTTCGTCCGGTCAGTAGGCTGTAATGTTAAAGATTTCCAGTTCGCTATATGAAACGTCTTTTCGAGGGTAAAGCTTCATGGATTGGAAATAAATCTGAAACAAAAAATTCAATGTAATCTTGTGTAATCCCATATTCAGCTGCTCCACACTCGACTTGTTTTTTCCCCGTGGTTGCGTTTTAGCGAAAAGATGTGTTGAGCAAACATTTTTTTGACAGAACCACTCGCCCAACTCATGCAACTTTAATTGATGTATTTATACACTGGGTGCGATACTTGCCAGGATCCAGTGCAGTGCACACGACATAGCGCGCATGCATGCACGGTACTTGCGACTCAACTCTCACGGGTGCTCGAGCGAGCTTTCTCTGATTCTTCATTTTCTATTTCTTTCCTTTATTTTTTTTTAATTCTCATTTTATTTTTTAAACCGCCTCGTCCTTCGTCCCTTGTGAAACGCACAACCGAACGAAGTGGCGAGGTGAAGCGTAGAAGTAGTACGAGCACAGTGAAGCATGTACGGTATGAGAGGCAAACGACGGACTCTCAAAACCGGTAAACCGTCGTTTTTTTTTCAACCTACCGCTAAGCATCTCGCGTGTTTGTTTGAACGCGTACAATACCATTAGGAGCGCTTTTCATCCCCTCTGAACTACCGGTAGGCTGTGTAATACCGTAGCCTTCATCGTCGTCGCTATCGTCACTTCGACATACGAAACCCCTTTTTTTCTTCCCCCATAGTAGTGCCAGAAGTATTCCTATACAAGCGAAAAAAAAAACTTTTGCGCATAGGTACGTGGGCATAGTTGGTATAGAACCGAAGGTGAACACGCTGCATTCATTTTTTCCTGTGTTTTTCCCCCGCGCACTCTTATGCTCATTCGGTGAGCACCCGTTTTTCCTCAGTTTTCATTACGGCAGTTTCGGTATGGCACATATAGAGTCGTTCTCGCTTCGCTACCGTATGAATTCACCCATACTTGTCTCAACTGCACGGCAGTACAACCCCTCATCTCGGTGAATCGAGGCATAACGTTTATTTTTATACTTACGTTTACGTCGACAGCGTTTTTTGTTTTAAAAAAATGAAGGAAAACGAGAAGAACGTTTGTGCCGGAGTACCCGAGGACACTCTGAACGGTGGATTTGGCGAAGCGGTTTGTCGAGGCTCATTTTCGAATGCGATATGGCAATTAAGTTTTAGCAGGTACCGGTCCATTTGTTATAAAAAAAAAAGAGCAGATGTACAAGCACACTGCAGCGCGTCATTGAGCACCGACGGAAATATTAATAGAGTGAAACGCGTGAATTAATTATACCAATTACCCATCGTAAAAGTGTTCCGATCGCGAAGCCCGGCGGAGCCGACGGGATAAACGCGGAGGAGACTTTTTGCGTTAAACGCGGCGAGAGTGTCTCGCGTGCGAACCGTGTCCAACAGCAGCACTTCGATGGTCGTTCTGACGAAAGGGGGAAAGAGGGACAGTTATGATATCCTCTGAGTTTTGCACGCTTACGTTAATATTGCATCGATGGCGTGATACAGCGAACACCCTTCAGTCGGAACACTTCGAGTTCGTCCCCATGGTTAAAGCCTTTCCCTGTCGTCTCTGTATCGTTGTCGACGATACATAAACCATGCTCCTCCAGCGCACGCTGAACGTCACGGTAAGTTAACGAGCCCCGCACCCCGCGGCCATATAGGCTTCCAATGTACCTCCTCTCTTCCTGTCCTCGATTAAACATATTTAACCTTTGACGTGCAGTTCTTTCGTGTTCATTTTTTTCTCTAAACATGGCTCTGGCTTTCTTTAAAGTAAAAATAAATTTAAAAAAATTAAGCAATATTTAGTGCCGATATAATGATAACATTAATTGTTATCGACATCGTATGAGATCATTTAACGATTTTTTTTGTTAGAGCTTTTCTATGCTAATTGTTTATTTACTTATTTATTTCTTTATTATCGGGCAGAACCTTTTTTCAGGATGGTATTTACGTACATAATGATGGCTTTGGGAAAATTTTGCACTCTTTCAATGGACATTTCGTTATCAATAAAAATAACATTATGTTGGGAAGGAATAGTTTGATTATAGGAAAAACAAAAAAAAAATTATTCCCAACATGAATAAGAACGAACGGGTAGGAATCGGCCAAACCGAATATTTTCCTTTTTTTCTCTTTCCACACACAACTTCGGCATGAAATATTTCCACAAATAGAAATTTTACCAAAGCAGTACAATAATGACTTCAAAGCTATTGATTCTGGAATTTGCGAAATCGATAGCTAATAAACTGAATTTTTCAAGAACATTCCGATAATCACTGACGTAAAAATTTGTATAAAAAAATCGATAGAAACGATTTCACCTTACACGAGCGTCGAATTAATTGGTAGGAAAGAAAACGCAAAGTTGATCATGCTTCGACAGTGCCTCGATATCGACGCTTCGCCATAAACTTTGAACTTTCTTTGATGCCCTTTTTTCATTGATTTGTTTCTGAATGCAAGAACTCTGTAGATCCATCAAACGGTCGCTCGGGTTGCGAACGAAGCAAGCTCGTGTTTTATAAGTTATAAGGCAGGAACCGCCAAAGCCGGGTCGACTCCCGTGAGGCTTTTTTCATATTGGCTGGCGGAGCTGCTAGTCGCGCAGACGTCGCTTCAATATTTTCAAATTAGCGTGCCAATGATTTTTTTGCTTACCACCACCGCTGAAACAAAGGGCGTTTTTCGCCTCGGTCATATTTTCATCAATACCCCAGGACCGAAGCCAGGCAGCAAGCTCGGTTAGAGAACACTTCCCGTTCCACTTTCCCCTTCAATTCCCTCGCTCTTTTTCTCCATCCCGTATAAAAGTTAATATTAGGATCCGTGTTTCTTCACACAGAAAATATTCCCGGATATCTCGCTCGCTCGAACGATGCTTCGCTGATGGTTATACCCTTTATCGCCTTGTCGATCGCTTCGCTCGCCGAATCTCTCTTGCTCATCGCTCGTTCTCGTTCAAAGTTCAAAGGCATACGCTATTCCAGTGAGAATGCGTAATTATTGGCTTGTATGAGCTTTTATAAAGGATATTTACATTAGGTATATACCGAAATCGGCGATGCACGTTGATGTGGCCAACGAAGTGTGGATAGTTACGTACGTCGGTCGTATCGACAGGCATTTAATATTGCTGATCGTCGAGGGGGAACACTTGGAGAAATATTGAAGGGCAAATCGTAATCTGTTACGAGGGATGACGAAGTAAAAATTGCATGAAGTAAAATTTTCGTGAAATTCTTAAGAAGATATTAAAAGGCCACATGCAGTTTTTGTGACTCAGTATTTTTTTTCCATCTTTTCGATTCGAGACTCAATCGCTCAAGTGATCAAGACCGTGATCGGATAGTTGTTTCGTTTTACGGGCGGGGAGGGGGAGTGGAATAGTGCGTCGTGTCAAATCGACTACGATATACTTATATCTCGCTCTAGCGGAATTAGCGCGGCGAATGAAATTGATTCGATCATCCTCGAGTCTCTCGAAACCGGCACGCACAGCGTGCCGTATCGTATTAGTCTATAAATAGTAGTTGCCCGATGATGGAAGGCCTTAAACGAGATGATATGGCCTCTGATCGACCCAATCAATGCATCCACTAAATCATCGTCTAAACTGACGGCTGCAATACACAGGTTTAATAGTGTACGCGAGCTTTACTGCCGCCTGCGACTGCTACTGATGCTGTCGTGGGCGACCGGAAGCTTCCACTCATCCAGCGATTGCCGATGCATGGCGTCTTTATGAGGCCACCAGGCATCAGTACCAATAAAACACTGGCATATAGCACATAATACGACGCTCGCATTAGAACCGTGTAATAATAACTGTGTCAGCTACACACGAATTCTCTATACACGACTCGTTTAATTTCTATCGATTTAACACGCTGTCGTCTTGCGTTGGCCGTATCTAAGACCATTTTACAGTGCCGCACGAGCAAGATGTTTTCTTAGCATACCGACCATTCCGGCTGATGCATCAACGTTTCCTCAATCAACGAGAAGACAAGTACTTTATTTTATTTTTTTAAATATTATTTTATACTGAAATAAGAGCTCGATTAAGTTCTTGTATTGGCTGATACGACATTTTTTTTATCACTTCCCACAGTCACTGTTGAAAGTCCATTGGCTCATCTTCGTCGATTCAAGATTTCGAGGGAACTCTATTAGAGTCTAAAAATCGAGATTCAGCCATTGACGGAACCGAGTTCAACGATCGAGTCTCCCCCGGTGGATCGAAAACTCCGTCTTTTACCTTACGATATCCTTGTTGCGATAGCATCGTTTCTGAAACGAACCAGCGGCGAATTAGCAGAGCTGTTCGACGAGATAAGGGCAGATCGAGAGTGGAAATCTGAAATAAAGCCACCGCACATTGAACGTACCGAATGACGGGTGGAGGGGATGGGCTCGCGAAGGGAAGGACAGTGTGGGTGTGACGGAGATGCGGAGAGCCGAGAATCTCTGGTGTCCGGCAATCGGCTATCGACTTTTCCATTAGCCGCGAAAGTTGTGGTCACGGAATAACAGCGAAATTGGCTTGCGGAACGGGGGCAACGGAGAGAGATGGTCGGCTCTATAGAGAACCGGAGATGCCGAGAGAAGAGACGATCGGTAGGGACGAGAAAATCGCCGGCAGCGAGTGAGCGAATCGCGGGGGCGCATCAGAAAGAGAGTGACGATAGAATGGTCGGTGAGGGGGTGGCAGGGGGGGAGGCCCGGCATTAATTCTCATAACATTTTACGAGGCGGTATCCGACCTGTGTCAAGTTCTTCCGACACCCTGGAGCACGGTTTAGGACTCATAACTCCCAATCACCCTAAGACATGCAGTCGCTCGCGAGAGGAGTAGCAATTCGCAGAGTCCGTTCGTTCGCTTGGCCACTTCTACCACTTCGGCCGCTCTTCCGATAGTGTCCGAGAAGCTGTATTGGTAATTCTCGGTGTGCTGTGAACCTGTGTGGAGAAACAACCCCCATCCTGTAAAACATACCTAGGTGAGATATCTTGTGGGATCGTGGAACCAAGAGGATTAAATACGGTACGGAAGTCAACGAGCAGAGAAATTGAATCAATCAATCGACAGCTCCAAGTTTAAGTATTCATCAATTTTTAAGTCTCCAAAATGTAGACATTTTTTTCATTAGTAGTCGTTTTGCGTATCGAGTTACCTTCGAATGATAGCACCGAACTGATATTTTTTCAAAGCTGCCAACAAAATTCCCATAGACTCAAACTTATGTCAATTAATTTCATATCTTGCAGCACTTCGTAACAGTGTTATCTTAGTATTGCGTTAAAGAAGACGATGTTTCAAATCCATTAATGTATTGATGTGGTTGAATTGGATAGGAAGCTTTCACGAAAAAGGAACAAAGCGATTATGCGAAACCCCGATCAATATCTCCCACGGTTCGCCTTTCACCTAGTTAAGCAGACGGTCATCCACATCGGCCTCTATAGATACCTCGTATCAGGAGCGAGCGAAAGAGCACCGCATCCTACCTTCCTTCTTCCTTAGCTTCTTTTTATCATGCTGAAGAATTCATTAACTTTGCGGTGCGGACGATGGGTGCCCGAGCTCGCCGAGGTATTAATACGGGGTGGGAATTACCGGCTTTTCATGCACCCTCGCGCGTCTCCCGCACCTCCGATGAGAGACCAAAGTGATGCGCTCGTTGTCTCGCTCATCTTTTCATCTTCGTTTCTCTCCCTCGTTTCTCCGATATCCGCGGCTTCTTTGCTATTACGAACTTTCCGCCGACGCCAAGACCCCGGTTTGCGATCGATAATCTTCCAATATTTACCGGAATAATAGCACTGGCGCTTTTTCCCATTACCTCTTTTCCTTCTCTCGTTTTTTTTTTTTTTCTATCACGTCCTCTTGCCCTTTCGAGTAATTCACTGGATTGGCTGCTGAGCAACTGTGGGAAGGCGGCCATCAATGAGCAACGGTGACCTGGAAGATGCCTACGGGTACCGAATGATACAGATCGGATAGGAAAGGAAAGACGAAGGGGACCGCCTCGTCGTACTCGCGCTAGCGGGCGAAGTGCATTTGGCCATCAAATAACATCGGCAGGGCCTATAACCGGCTTAAGTCCCGACATAAAGTCAGCTTCGCTACCTTGTGTGCTCTGTATCTCAGTCTTTGAAGGGGTGGTGGGCACTCCCGGCACACCACTACCAACCATTGCAAACCACTAACTCGTGATCAGGCTGCCTAACCAGCGTTGAACTGCCGTAGTATCAGGAGTTGCGGCTTTTCGGGGCGCTTAAGGTCGTGCGATATCAGTTGATTGGGTCTCGCAAGTGTCGTGGTTGGGCCGAAAAGCACTATCCGTTTCACCTACCTCATCGGGACGCGAGAATAACGCACATCCCTTACTCACTGCAACTCCGAAGGCCGTGGATACCTATCTATATATGCGACATTACATGTTTTGGCTTCGCAGTAGTCGGAAGGCTCAACAGTCGCTATTCGTGAAACGAGCGTTTTAGTGCAATTCTGGACTGAAACTGGGATAACAGAGAAAATGAAGAAAAATCTGAACATCGCTGGAAGAAGTTTACACCACCTGCTCCTAAATCCATATCGCCAATTTCTTGGGTTCGCTCACCCGTCCATATTTCTAATTAAACTTTCCGCCTCATTGTGGCAGTCGATACAGGAATACATGCTTTCTCACGTGACACTTACACACGCACCGGATGGCATGG
The DNA here is from genome assembly GCA_963978505.1 of Listrodromus nycthemerus. NCBI lineage: Eukaryota > Metazoa > Arthropoda > Insecta > Hymenoptera > Ichneumonidae > Listrodromus > Listrodromus nycthemerus. The sequence continues at coordinate 20,723,405 of OZ021681.1, forward strand.
CCGGGTGATACTTTCCCGGGATTAGAGAAGATACACGCAACGGTGGATTTTCCGGGGTGAGTTCCACCGACCTTGTGACGGTCGAGGGGATGAGCACAGAACGAGGGAAGCCATATAGCTACAACAACCACGTGCTACTCCTTGGAGGGGACCACCAATAACTTGCCAATATCGGCATTACTGGCGTACTGAGCGCAATATAAACGTTTATGACCCAATGTGCGTCCATTCAACCCCCTTTTGTGACCACGCGAAGCTACTCTTCCCCAGTTCCCTGTACCGATATCGCCTCTATAACAGGGGTTCTCCGCGTCCGATATACCTTTCCTTGGTGTTCTTCGATACAAATAACCTTGCCGTCTGGAACCAGTGGCCATTTACGTACGCCTCGATGTTCATTTTTACTTTCCAATTATCTCGAACATAAAATTAGAGGTCTGCGGACAGTAAACGAAAGAATACGTAACGACAAATTCATGATTTACGGCTGAAGATTTTTTTTTAAATATTCTCAGTATCACAGTATATAAAAGTAGGCCAGAGTTACAATTTTTCGGGAAGAAGACCTTTGAAGATAAGGTGATTTAGTCAATTGTAGAATTTCTTCAGCCCTCAGGAGTCAACTCGACTTTCCGAATGAGCAGGAAAAGGTCGGTATTGAGAATCCTTGTATTTGTTGCTGCTAAAAGCTACTCTGTGTGTCCGAAGACATCTATAAGACATGAAATGAAAGAAGGGTGCGGATCGGTAAGCAATGTGTGGCGCTCAGCGTGGACAGCAAGGCCAAACGACCCCTTCTTGCCCAACGGGGTCAATGTGGTGACGTTGGTTGGTAGTGGATTCATCGGCGGGGTATTCGTGTTCTGTGCGGTACGTCCTCGCGTCGGGGACACTTAATGTTTCCCTATCTATAGTAGACAGGACTGGACGACCCGGGATATTGTTATATACGATATTGTCGAGGCTAGGATAGGACATCACGAATGTCTGGTCCGCTGGGTGAACGAAGATCGGGAGAAACGAGGGGTGGAAGGAAGAGTACAGCCGGAGATATCGTCGACCACCAATTACCGCCGACCAAGAGTTATTGAAAAGATCCCTACGGACGGCTGGAGACGAGAAGACCCGCTAGCAGAAGAATATCGCATTTCGCACGGCTAATGAACACTGATTACCGTTCGGCGCCTGGACCACCGATGATTTGTGTAAAAATCCGCGTCCCCTGCGGAGTCTTTATTCCGCGGGACTCTCGTTGCCGACGTCAACGGGTAATCTATCTTGAGGTCCCAACACCCAACACAAGAAAATAGACAGAGTACACTTTATTGATCTGACACTCACTTTTCAGTTCTCTATTGTCGTTTTGGCAATCGTAAGTAACCTTCACCTGTTTTTTTTTTTCAATGGTATAAACCTACAAATCTCATACGAGACGCCGTTAATTGTTATGCTGTTTACGATCTCCTTTTATTGATTTCGCTTCGTACTTCGATTCCCGCTCGGGTAAAAATTTTCAAGCGGTTCGAGTCTTGAAAGGATCTCCACCCCACGATGTAACAAAAATATCTACTTTGGTCAACGATTTCCCCAATTTTCGTTCCGCCCTGATTTCGAGCACACCTTTGATACCGCGTCAAAAAAGAGTTTTTGAATAAAGTCATCACAAGTCCCTTGTATGTAACACAGAATGAAAATAGCGGCGCGGAGTGTCTGATTCGAAGGCCCTATACGCTGAAGCAGCTGAGAAAGGGATGAACGTAGACGAGATGGAGGACTGCGGAGAGAGCTTTGGACGAGACTCCCTTCCTTGCCCTTGCCCTCTTCCCGACCGGTAAACGACATGATTCGCTAACACCTCTAACTCCTGATATAACGGAGTATTAGTTTTGATGCCGACGCGCGTCTGCCCATCCCCAACGTTTCGCGAAGCTGCTCCAAGGAGCCGCCAGTGTAACGCACACAGCTCGTACCTTTCTCGTAGCATCCGATATATAGTAGGTATAGGAAGCGAGAATGAACGTTGGAGAAAGGTGGATCCAGAGAAGCAGCGAAGAAGGGGAGTGGGCTTGCTGAGACGAGAATCCCTCTTTACCAATTTTCCTCCTCAAAGCTTCATCGTCTTTGATCAGCTCTCGCGACGCCCCTATAATGTCCCTAAACTCGCCGTGCCTTGGCCCCCTTCTAACCTCCTCTCGTGGCAAAACCCCCGTCGCTCTTTCGTCATTCCATGCTCTTCGTCATCACCTGGTACCGATTTTCCCCACCTCCACCCGTCACAACGACAACCCTCATCGCTCGGCGGGAGTTATCGGAGCAGTGTCTCGATCAACTTCCAATCGAATATTTCACGGGAATTAGTTTATTAATCTAGATAAATATTCACTTTAATCAATCAAAATATCGTATTTAAAACGAATAAATATTTATTCATGGGTGAGCATCAATTAATTTTTCTTGGTGTGCATAATCTAATAACGCGAGTCAACGTTGTCTTCATGAGTTGATCAGTTCCTATTGATCAAAGTCTCTCTGTCGCTCTTTCTGAATCGCTTGGATGAATTGATGTATCACTTGACGTGGCAATTAATCTAGATCCCGAAGAAACTGCTCTCCACCCTTTGACACCTGCATTTCTCGACGAAAGATCGCTGGGGAGAGATTGCGGTATTCGAAGAATCGTATTTCGACGAGACTTCGAAGCAGACGGCGGAGGTGGCAGACGGGGCACAAGGGAGAAGAATCAAGAGGCAAGAGGATAGCGAGGAAAAAGATATTACGTTTATCCATTTGTTTGCCGAAAGTCTCATAAATAAGGATCCTTTGAGCGGACGCCCGCGATACACCACCGCGCTCGCCTTATCCTGTTTCAGCATCTTTTTCTCGGATAGAGGGACGGTTTCTCCCGAGGGGGTTCGCTCGCTGAAGGATCGATTCACAAATGTATACGCTCCTTCGTTTCTGCCAACAGTATTACCAATTAACGAGATACAGGAGATGGAAAGACGGAAGGAAAGAAGGGGCGGGTAAGATTCTTTCATCGGTCCCGCATACCGAGAGCAATTTGTATTCTGGGCCATGACATATTTATAAATGTGATAATCTCAAAACGGCAGGCCATCAATGTCGATAAGATTCTACAAGAGCAATTATAAAAATCCGATCAGCCTCAGGATGCAAAAAAAAAAAACATAAATTTCCTCGATCGACGGTAAATATTTTTCTGAATTTTTTTAGTTTATGTTGCACGAGAAATCATCTTCGTATCTTGAAGTATCGTACAGTCTCCAACGAACACGTTGACTATGCAGTTCCGAGAAGATTGAGAAATCTATTGCATTTTTTTTTCTCTACAGAAACGAGCTGATTGATGCATCAAAAATTTAACGAGCCTTAAGAAATGATAATGAAATCGTAAATTCCATCCGGTGAACCCGCATCCTGTCGCGAAAATACTACGACGTCGAACACACACGTGTGACTAGATTCGCTTTTATATACATCGAGAAGTCGGTACGTTCGGGACTAACGACATATTATAGTACCCGCGTACGTGAACTATTAGTGCGTGGGTCGGGGTGGAACAGTGATGCGAGCACACCGACCCATAATCTCAAGTCGGGATCAGTCTGGACGCGCGGTGCTTCGTCTCGTCGACGTCGCTCCCGCTGTTGATGCACTTATACTGGCATTTATAACTCATCATTATTATTTGAGATGATTAGAAACACGCGCAACTTGGTCCTCCTCCTATTCTTCTTCCTTCGTCTTTCTTCCTCTTTATCATCTTCATCATCGTCTTCTTCTTTAAGTAATTTGAGCGTGCAAGAATAATCGACAGCGTTATTCGGTCTCTGAAGTCTCTTCGCTCCGATTCCCCCTGTAACGTACCGACTGTGCGAATCTGCAGCTGCCACACTCCCCGCCCTCCTTAACGATGAGATACGAACATTATCGCTTATCGACCGTGCCGACCAGAAGCGCTGATGATAGACTTTTTTCGCTTCCTCACGGATGAAGTTTTTTTCTTTGAGAACACCTTTTTTTCATATTTCATTACCAGTTCGTAGAACAGACTAAATGATTCAGGCTAAATAATTAGGACAAAGTAATCTGTTAACGTCTTTATCCAGAAGTTCACGTCGACCATGTGGACCGGAAGCGTAAAAAAGTAAATTTTTTTTACCACTGTTCTTGTATTCTCTGATCATTGCAATAGTGTTAGAGTTAAAACAAAAGGAAAGGATTGCGATAGTGGTCTCAACGCAGCTTCGACGGTAATTCGATTCCGCAAAAATCGGAGAGCGAACAAAACAAACGACGGATTCCACGGGAGCCGGCGGAGCGCTCCCTTTGCAACATTAATTCGTCGAAAGAAGAGAATATCCCGCGAATCACGGATACAATATACAACGCTACTACCAGCTAGAAGCCCATCTCCCGGGCAGGGCCATTAAAGAGGTGCCATAAAAGAAAGAGCGGCCAGCACAGTAGAGATCGCAGTGGCCGAGTGAGAAGCAAGACGGATATATATGGCGGTACGTATACCGAGGTTGGTGGGCGAATTTGTCAGTATTAAATAAATAACCCATAAAGGCAGGACATCAATCCCCATAGAAGCATTAACGCCCGATACGAGACGGGGCTCGGCTGTTATTTTTCATACCGGCAACAACGCCTTACGAGTGAGGCCTCGGCAACGACGGGAAAGTAGAACGAGGAACAGCCAGCGGGACGAGAGGGAGGAAAAAACAACGAAGAAACCTGCGTGCTTTCATGTGCCTTCTCTGCTCCAAAAGAGACTTATCTCTTCGAGCTTTTTATGACCGAGAAGTTGCGTTATAGGCACGGGTGCCGCAGATCAAAAATGATGTCTCCATTATAACGTAAACACTTAACGACCCTCGGCTACCGGTCTCACCTTCTTCTCCTTATGAACCACCGTGTTTGAGACGTCTTCCGTCCAGCGTAACTGCGTTAGACCGGGACGAAGAAAAATGCAACGGGTTTTTAGGTGGCAGATTCTTATCTGCAATCGGCAGTCTGAAATTAGGGAAAAAGGGGCTAAAAATTTAGGTCTGAAGTGACGGGAATTCGGGCAAAATCAGCCCACAACGCGTCAGGAATCTATTAAGATTGCTATGACATATCATTACTGAACTGCTTTTACAGTCGGAAACGAGTCGGAGCAGAGTTTTGCATCGGGTACATTCGCTGGAGTAAGGGACCACCGGTCACGAAGGAGCGGAGAGCAAAGAGCGGCGAGCGCTTTTGCTTTTCGCAGCGCGAAAGATGAGCGGCGAACGGAGCGGTGGGGCCGCGCGCGCGCGTGCGATGGGGCGATACGAGAAGCGGCAAAGACGAAAAGGAAAATCGCCTAGAAGATGGGGGAGGAAGGAAAAGAGAAGCGCGCGCGACCGCGAGCCCGGTCGTCGTCTGTCGATACAAGGAGTCGATTGTGGGGCTGAAAGGGACCGCCGCGGCCTCGACACGCACCGCACAGCAAACGCACCGCACCGCAGCACAGTGGCTGTTTGTGCCCGATAGATCCTGATGCCGAGATACCGAACATCGCCTCCCCATCTCGAACGGCGGCTGGGCTATTAGCTACAGCTTTGATTGGCTCCGTTTAATGGTCCAGGCGACACGCATATAAATTGCTACTTTCAGCTTTGAAGATATTTCGAGTGAGAGCGAAATAGCGAAAGACGTGAGAACACAAACGAGAACGGGTCTAGTGTGCGCTTTGGAATTATGCATTTGCGGGATGCACGAAGCAAGTATCGTCAGAATCGGGACCACACTTTATGATTTCCCGGTCAGTAGCCTGGACCGTGTCTGAAACTGCAGCTCAACGGAAACGGGGAACATTTATTCCGGCAATATTTCGGCATGTCTTGAGAACAATGTAGAGTCCGAAGGACTGCAATGCTTTTGCCGAAACGGTAAGGTTTACCTGGACCCACCATTTTGAGATACTTATCACCAGAAAAATAAATGACACGAGCCTGAATCGCGGTTCGAGCGGAGAGTCTCGAGTAACCTCACGCAGTTTCCGTTGCTACTTCCCGTCATGTTATTTGCCACATGATAGCCGGTTAGGACAAATCGCGTTGGGATTTAAAAATTATGTCGATACTCCCCCGTGAATCGACGCGAAAATTTCGATGCCTGTGCTAGGTCTTCGTCCAACGATCAGTAACGGTGGACGCGGTTGAAGAACTTTCAAAATTTTCGCAAACTCGTGAAATTTCTCGTCGCCGCTCGTACACCCTCGTTCGTCAGGGATCAGTGACTTTTCCGGAGGGCCAGACAAGTGCCCGGGCAGCTGATGTACCATGGGGAACGCAAAGTTTAAGCTATTGCGATTCGCGACTCAAGTTTGACGACTTTATCTGGATTGGTGTTCAAGCTCGAGGTAGAAGCAAAGGGTTACCAGTCGAAGTTGAACGAAGTCGTCAATCCTCGTATCGTTGAATCCTTTTCTCGTCCCTCAAGTTATCAGCGCCGCGAATCAAGAGCCCGGAAACGAAAGTTCCGAATCTGCAAAGATTTCTTCCCCCATAAAGTGGCTTTTATTCTCGGTTTGACGTTATTGGGAGAAATTAAAAAACAAAAAAAAATGTCCGAATCAATGGATATTTGTCTAAGAACAACGAGATCCTCTGTCGTCAAACCAGTCCGTGCACCATCGGCTCGCAGACCAAGCTCAGCGGTTCCTCGCTTGTCCGAGATTAAGGCAAACCCTAGCGACCATCGCGATGACGATCTTGGTGACAGCTTCGATAATTCCTACGTCGCCTCATCGGCTCAAACGATGCCCGTCTATCTGCGACTCAAGCCCTGTTCGACCAAGTCGAAGAGAACCAAAAGAATCAAGGACGAAGCTTACGTCGTGTTGAATCCGTCGACACTTCTGACAAAGTTTCCGTCGCTGGAGGGTAGCACGAACTGCTCGAAAACTTCTAAAACTCCGGAAGCCACCAGCCGGAGATTTACATTCACCAGGATATTCGCTCCGGAGACGTCGCATTCGGAATTCTTCGATCAAGCGGTGAAACAGCGTATAGTAGAATATCTCGCCGGGCAAAGTTATTCGATGATGACTTACGGCACAACGAGTTCCGGCAAAACTCATACGCTTCACGGGAACAGCGAATCGCCGGGAATCATTCCGCTGAGTATAGAATTCGTTTTTTCCTCCGTGGATTGCACTCTATCGCCTTGGTACAAACCGATCAATCTGAGCGAGGTGCAGAGTTTGGACGAGGCTGGACGTCGTCGGGAAACCGAAGTACGAGAAAACTTGCTGGGTTCGAGGTCGATCGACCGATCTCTGTGCGCAATGACGTACGGGTCGGTCGCGAACTCAATGAAGGAGGAAAGAGAACCGGGAAAGATTGGCGGAGCTATGTACTCGGTGTGGCTGTCTTTCGCCGAGATATACAATGACAGCGTCTACGATCTTCTTGCCGACGACGATATTCAGGAAAAACTCTCGCCACTCAGACTCGTTAAGGACAAGCAAGGTCGGACATTTGTTCAAGGCTTGCGTATGATTTGCGCAACAACCGGTCTAGAAGCGTATCAGATTTTGATCGCCGGTCAGGCAAAGCTCACCGTGGGATCGACGAGCCTGAATCCTCGCAGTTCGCGATCGCACTCAATCTTCACTATGAAGTTACTGAAGTACATCAAAGAACGCGCTCCCGAAGAGGTCGAAGTGAGCACGATGACGTTCTGCGATCTGGCCGGTACTGGAAGATCAAAGAAATCGGCAGGATCGGGAAACGAGCTGAAGGAAGCTAAGAACATCAACAATAGTCTTCTCGTGTTAGGCAGGTGTCTAAAAGGCGTCGCTGAATACCAAATGTCCAAACAGAATGTTGAAGTTGGAGGTCCTTTCAGAGAATCAAAGCTGACTAGACTTTTTCAGCGAGCTCTTTCGGGAAGGGAAAATCTCACGCTTGTCGTCAACCTCGACACTTCACCTGATCTCTACGTCGAGACACAGGCTGTTCTGAACTTTTCAATTATCGCTAAGAAAATCATCGTTGATGTTAGAAGAGATGCCAAAAGATTGTACGGCACTGAGCCGATAGTTCCCAGCCCGAAAGACACCCGACCTACTGCAGAGGAGAACACGGACACGAGCAGTCCCGCTCAAGTTCCAGCAGAACGCGAAGACGCGACCAAAAGTGAGCTGGACGAGCTCAAAGAGGGTTATGCGTCTCTGAAGAAGGAGCATAAAATTCTTCGGGAAACAGCGTTAAATCGCGAGAACGAGATACGTCAAGAGATGTCCGATCTGTACGCTGGGATAATCAAAGATCTAGAATCGAACTGGCGAAAACGAACTGAAGACGCCGAGATTGGGCAAGAAGATTACCTGAAGTGGTCGGTAAAACAGGTTGAAATGTTTTACAAGGAACGTATCGACAGTCTGACGAACAGAAAACGACGAAGAATTTCCGGCGGTGATCAGAGAGACGACGACACGTCACTCGTTGAAGATCTCGAGGCTGAAAATTCTCAAATCACCAGCAAAGTTATTGCCCTGCGGGAAACTGTCAAAGATTTGAGAGAAGAGCTGGCGACATTGAGTACCGATAAAAATAAATGTGTCTTTGAACTCGGACTTGCCAAGGATGAAATACGACAAGTTCGGGAATTGATCGACGGAGAGAGGGGCGAGAGAGAGGACGGAGAGAGAAAAGGCAACAGTCTGCTAGTAGACAAATTGAAGAGTTTGATTGGTGATAAAAATGAAACGATCAAGCGTTTAAGATCACGTTTAGAGGCTGCGAAGAATGATCGTACAAAAATCAATAGAAACACATTAAAAATTGATGAAATAGATGGGGAAGTGACCGACTGCGCAGATAATGCGATTTTGTATTCCTTCAGTACTGAAGAACTGAAGGAAGAACTTCGCAAAAGGAGCGAACGGGTTTCCGACATAAAACTATCGACGCGAATCGAGGTGTTCGAAGAATCTGAGGTCGGACTTAAGAAAGAGCTTGATACGACATTTTCTACGTCGACTTTTGACAAGAAAAGCAATGAACTGGTTGTACCGAGGAAATATTCTATAGTCGAAGCTGAAAATTCTATACTAGACGAAGAGACGAACAATTCCATGGTCTCATCGCGCTATCCATCGATGGAAGCTCAAACTGAAGAAGCAACCAAGAATCTGCGTTCTAGCTTTTTCAGGACGGTGGGGAAAGTCTTTCAATTCGGTGACCAGAGCGGAATCAGCGGGGATGATTCGGGGATAGCTGTGGAAAACAGAATGTCGTCCAGCACTGAGAACAGTGTGAAGCAAGAAACTGACGAAAAGGGTAGTCAGACGAGCTTCGAAAATGAAAACAGCAGTAACAGAAATAATCAACTGATACAGGAGAGAGTGGAGCAACTGAAACTTGACTACTCAAAGCTGAAAGCCGAACACCTCCACGAAACAGTTCGAGTTACTGAACTCTCGCAAGAACTCGAGTGTATCCAATACGCTCTGGGGGAACTAAAGGAAATGACACAGAAAAATGAGGAAAAAATCGTACAGTATCAGGAGGAATTAGCCTTGCGTGAAAAAGATTTCTCGACTCTTGAACAGGCAAAGAATGAAATGGAAGCGAAACTGATCGACGTATCGAACCAGTTGGAAATTAGGTCAATTGAGTATGAAAAAAAAATTGTTAAGCTCAGTGGAAAATTGAAAATTTGTGAGGAGAGCGAAGACCGAACGTCTAAAAGCCTCGACGAGTATTTGGAAAAATCTTGTTCCCTGGAGAGACAATTGTCCGTGGCGCACGTTCAACTGGACAAAAATTCGATAAAATGCTTCACCGAGCACATACCGAAGATCGAAAGGTTGGAGAAAGAGTTATTTGCAAAAACGTTGCGAGTCGACGAGCTCGATGGGAAGGTGTCCGATGTCGAGAGAGATTTAGCGAGGGTTGATGAACTGACCGAGAAGGTGTCGGATTTTCAGATCAATTTCGACAAGTATCAGAAGGAAAACGCCGAGCTGAAACGTCAGTTGGACGAACGATTGGAGACGCAATCTACGCTCGAGTGGAAGCTCCAGAAATTGATGAGCAAAGTACACGAGCGAGAGAATGAAATCTCGTTGCTGAGAACGGATTTGGGTAACGTAGTCAAGATGAACATGGAGAACAACGAGCGCGCAAGAGAATTGAGCAGAGAAATAGGGGAGGCACTCGGTAGACTAACCAGTGTGAAAGGAGAGATGACGCGATCGGAGGACGAGCGAAGAAAACTCGACAGAACGTCTGGACACGAGATTGGGAATCTTATTGCCAGACTGGTGGATTTCGAGAAGAACGCCGCACTGCTCGCTCGTATAAAAGACAACGAAGACGCAAGAATGGACGAATTGGACCGAGTCAAGTTACTCCTACACGAAAAAGAACGAGAAATGTGTCTATTCAAGAAAAATCGTGACAAAACGATAAGAAGGTAAAATTCAGTTTCTATTATTATTTTGATTTAAACAATTCTGGAATAAAACATGTAATTTTCTATCTCTACGTGAATTTCAAAGATGATAGTAATCTGTTTTCCCTTAGCAACCAAAACTTTATAATTATATTTTTTCGCATTTAACGATTTTTCAAAATTCTATTTCCTAGCAGATCGTTGAGGCTTTAGCACTTCGGGACCTTGCTTCGGATCATCGAATTTACAAACCACAAATTGACACTTTCGGAGATTTACTAAAAATTAATCATTTTCTATTTGAGAATAACATTTTCAGACTGAGGGTAATGTATATCCGATATGACGTCACCTCCGGTCGATGGATGAGATTTTATTTTACTTTTGTTTCCTTGGCGAGGTAGAAACACACGTTTAATTTTATGGATTCAAAAATGAGTTATGATTGATCGAATTTAATATATTTTAATTATATGTTCCTTCAAAGATACGAGACATTGATTAGGAAGCTTCAGGCGGATGTTGAGACGCGATGCAATCGAGAATCCTCGAAGCTCCGAATGTTATATCCGAAAAGAGCCGTCTCAAAGGAATCGTTGAGGAGTATGGCTGGATCGGTTCGATGGAAAAGTACGCTGCATCAAAGTATCGGGAAGATAATGAGTTCTCAAGAAAGCGTCGGCGATCGAACTAACAATCGATGGAAGACTTCGACACGCTGTAGTTGCGCCCACGTCTATCCTGCATGCTCGAGAATTATGAAACACTCGAGTTCTCGGGCACTCGTCACGTCATCGACGTCATTGGAAGGCTCGAGATCGAGTGGAACTAAAAATTGTCTCGTGCAAGATGACGACGACGATCTTGGCGACCATGAAATAATTGAGGTAATTACACTATCAATTCAATACCAATTAAAAAATTGCAGAAGATTTAGAGAGTGTGAGCGTTCAAAATATTTTGAATTAATCAGAATCTAATATAGAAATTAATAAATTTAAGTAACGAGGCCAAATGTTGACTGAAGTTGTAGGTAAAAAAATTATCAGTAATTTCACAATCGAGCGGAATGATCTGTTCGCATTGAACGGTTTTTGTTGCGATCGGAAGCCTCGAAAAAGTCTATCAGCGTCGATCTACAATAAAAAGTCATTCCTGATAGTCATAAATTTTCAGACAAAGAGAAGCACAGAGTTAAACATGGACATGGTCGATTGTCGAAGTTACGGCCGAAGAGAAGCACTTTCCCAGGCAACCGGGACATTCAGCATCCCTTCAACCAGCGATGACTCATTTACGGATCTCCGTCGGATTCCAGAATTGATGGAAATCAGACGAACGAACGGAAGAACCCACTTTTGTTTGCGAAAGGGAGACTCCGTTATCGGAAGCGACGCCAAACCGAGAATGTAATTTATCGGTTGACTTTAGTTTCGTTACACAATCATAGTTATCGTGATCACGTTTCGTAGAAATGAATGTGTCGTTGCTGCAGCTTACTGTTGATACACTTTATTTTTCGTTAATTTCATTCGTACAATTCTATATTTCCCCCTCCGGAGTCTCTTGAGGCTTTAACCGCGATGCAATTATCGATAATAATACCTCGTCCACCAAATACATGTATCATGCCAAATTATATTCTGTGTATCGAGGGGAGCTACTGCAAACGTTATTTAATTTACTGACGGCAACTGAATTCCGTCAAGCCGTACGATTATCGATAAACATGCACGAGAATAAAAAAAACGATCGTTATATTTGTTATGAAATCTTTTATTAATAAAATCTATTAATTAATAAAATCTATTATCATCCACCAATCATCGTTGTAACGACGTTCCAAAAAAAATTAACGTGTTGTTACACTATCCAGCCAATAAATAAACACAAAAGCGTTGGTTGATTTTTACCAACAGATAACGACTATAAATTTTATATCTCGATATATTTATATTTTCGTTCATGTTGTCACTACAGAACATCCTGCATCTGACCATCATGGACGTTCATTTCACGTCCACCAAATTAATATTTCACCATCCAAAATGATGTTTCCTGAATCGAGGGCGAAACCGAAAATATGATTTGGCGCGATGGTGAGAGACCCATCAAATACGGATTCTGATAAGCCGACAGATTATCGGTTGCCAATAATGTTATTGCTCATGGCGATGCCACGTGATACAAGATCGCAGTGGCAAACGGGGCTTCAACGTTCGTTATAATAATCCGATAGTATAGTGGTCTCTTCTGCTGTCTGTATTTCCTTTCCTCCCGGCAATGTACCCTCAAAAGCCTCGGATCCAGCGAGCGTGACTATATCGGTATATATGTCCTGGCTCAAAGGGGCGGACCATCGGATTTTATTGGCAATATGCTATAATTCCTGACATTAGATGCCGCTGACGCTTTCGGACTCATTACCTCCCTACGGTCCCTACGTGATCTTCTTTTGGCCAAACTACTTTCCGGAGAGAACCCTGCGCCTTTTAGTCAACCCCGCATGCCCCCGTCTCTTTCCAACCAATCCCTTTATAGGAAATTATGGATATTGAGGACTATCGGCTTGATAACTCGCGCGGTAAGGCTCACGAGGCGAACATTACCGAAGAGTATCCCTTAAATTAAGTTGGAATACTATTTTTTTGACCGGAACAGCATTCATCAAATAATTTTTTAATTGGGTCGCATTTAGAAAGATCCTAATGAGACATGAAAGCTTGTATATATTTTTTCAATAATTCTATTATTCTGCTGCTAGAAAAATACAAAATTCGACTAACTATCGGTTGTGCTTACAATGGAAACAAGGGATAGTATTAAATAGCATCTTGGATGCCTCGCCAATTTTTATGGTTGAACGTGTTCATTGTCTTTCACGGCATCAAACCAGAAAGTTGCAGGTTCTCTCGATTGTGTGCAATGTATAATACAGAGACAGAGGTTGGGTAATACGTGCTGTCAAAATGCCAGGGCAGCCGAGGTGAGATGCGATTCGAGGGTGGGTCGCTTCTTCGGCGTTGGTTTTCTCGATGGCAGATCGCGGGAGCCATTCTCGCCTGGCTCACCGCTTCACCGCTGGTGATTTCTCCGGGCAAATGTACCGCGAACTTTCTTCTTTCAATTGGCAATAAGATTTGATCGTTACGGGAAATATCATCCAATTTCCTTTCTCTCCGTGGCATTCGCTTATTCCACTATCCTATATACCGCGTTGGCCGCTTCAGCTTCTGATGCCTTCTGCCTTCTTGGCTAGAGCATTGCTACCGTCGTTCAACCATCCCCTGCCCTACCTCCTATACCGACCCAACCCCATCGGCTTTCCCATCAAAGTCTCCGCTCGACCTCTTCGGACGACCGGCTACCACCACCAACATGGAAACTTCCATTGTCCGGCTACGAAAGCCAGAAAGATCCTTCCTACGCTCTCAACACCTTTCTCACTCCCTTTCGTTCCTCCTTTCGCCACTCTCATTTGTTTCGACAAGGTACAACCAACTTGTTCTCATTGGCGAGCATTTCACACGTCGCTCCTGAAACGTGAAACGATTATCTGCTATCCAAGATTCCGAGTGGAATCTTGGATGAAACCCTTTCGAGCTCCCTTTTACGCTCAATATTTTTTACACTGCGGGAGAAACAAGATTCCAGTTTTCCAATTAAAGTTATGATAAACAAACGTCAATGTATGGATATTGTAAGGAACCTTGATGAATAGATGTTTTGTGGACTGGCGCGATAAATTTCTGCGGAGGAGGCAAACACTCCTGATCAATGTGAAGTTTCAACGAAAGGAGACATTGTATTATAGTTCGGCAATCCCAGATCATTATTTGTTACGATTAGTCGGTTCGACCTCTCTACTTTGAAGTGAATCGAAAGCAAGCGCAAGCAAGTAAAAGTTTCACTCATTTTACAGTCTTCCATCCAGAATCTATCTTTTCAACTCTATTGCCCGCCGAAACCGATTGTATTCCATGTGTCGACCCAAAATTTTTTAATTTTCTTGTCAATAAAACCTCAATCATGAAACTTTTTTTCTGAATAAAAAAAAAGGAACCCTATTGTACCGTCAGAATCAATTCAAAGTAAGACATTAAAAATTACATTAAATCGTTTATTGGAATTATTTCTATATACCTTTCAAAAATTTCCAAATACTTTGAAATAAAGTTTTTTTAGAGGATTTACATAAATTTCGGAAAAATTTACATCCTCAAGTTTGGTGACTTTTATCGAACTTCATATTCCTCTCCCCGACATCGGCGTCGCCCGCCGCATTGATTATCCCAGGATCGAATACTTGTTTAAAATAAATTCAACGATTTTCACTCTCAAGAACGTAACGAACTAGACAGTGTAAAACAATAAGTTAGGGAGGACGAGACGCTTTCGGGATGGGCGAAACGTGCTTTCCGCATTGGCAAGCACCGCATAAATAACTGCGCAAGAATTAGTGAACGGTTGGTGCATCTCGAGGAGGATAGCCGTATGCGGCAAGAAGAGATGGAGTTGCGGGTTGTAGGATGGGGGCGAGGAAAACGGTTGGACCGCGAAACCATCGGTAGGAGCGAGGACTGGCGGTGTAGGCGAAAGCGAGCGAGCTTGCAATGCTAGCTCTCGCGAGTACCGAACAATAAGCAATAATACGTAATGCAATTCAAACGTTGAGGCTGGCAATACTCCGCGGACTCGAAGGCGGGAGGGGTGGGTGCGGGGGAGGCTATACAATCCCCGGGAAATGAAAGGCAGGCATTTCCTGCAAACGGGAAAACCGGAGACAATCGTACACAATACGAACTCGCCTCGCGTTCGTCGGGAGAACGAACGAAAGATGGGAGGAGAGGCAGAAACTGAGTCTATTGCATATTTGCCTTTACGCAATTTTCGGCGCGATATTACGCAATAGCTACATCGCCCTCGTGCATCACCCATACTGTAAATTCTGGCTGAGTAGCGCCGCGGCGTTTTCGACCTCGCCCATTTCTATTCAGCTGCTAATCACCGACCATGTAATTTATCAAGATAAAGATTTACAAGTGACTTTTTAATTATCAATGTTATTCTATGAAAAAAAAAGATGAAGTCGATAAAGAAAATAAAAATACGCATACTTCTGTTGAATAATGCATGACCTGATGAGGCAAACTTCGAATGACGCAAGTGACGTCACATGCGGTTTAAAAATTTTTGCATTCGAACGGAAGTCCCGTCATTAGGAATAAAATATCACCGGTTTATTCCCCATGATTTCCGGTCGAAGTATAAGATAATCAAACTGGAAATAAAGTTTCCCTCGTGACGTTCCAAATCGTTTTTATAAATAGTGTTTCTACGGTCAAGTTACTTTTTGGCAGAAATAAGTTTCGCCTGAATTATACGTTGTCCTTCCTGAGAAATTCGCCTTAAAAATGCAACTATTGAAACAACGATTTCGGCCGATTTTCCGCAGGCTACAGTACAAAAAATATAAAAATCGTCGCAAGCATCGCCCAACCCCAAGAATCGTTGTCGAACCCGCAAGATCTTTCCCGTTACATTTTCTGATACTGTCCTTCAGGGGCAAATTCGGTAAAAAAAAACTGCTCCAGGCTCTCACGCTCAGCCCCGTCCAAATCCCCGATGATCGGCACGCGTGTTATAAGCGGCGTTCCTCCCATTCTCTTTACTAATCGTAAAGAATAAGCGTAGCGGACAGAAAAAAAAACGATCGCGTGCTGTGGAGGGGGTTGAAAAGTCGTACGTAGAAACTGGGAGTTTCGAGTGCCGATACGCGGGGGCCGTGGACTTGTGCATGGACTGAGGCCACACGAGAAACAGAAGAGAGATGGCGATACGGACGCCGGACTGGGGGATGGTCCGGGGGTTGCGAGTGTTCCGCAGCCGCGGGCTACACAGGGGCAGCTAAAGCTACCACCGCCGATGTTGCGATGTGCTCGCCGTATCCCTCGACGCAACTTACCGCTCGCGCGATTTTGCTCGCTTTTTTTCCTTCATACGGCACGCGAGACAGTATGAGAATACGATAAGAAAATGCCCGACGCGATTTATATTTCACGTTTTTATATGCTCGACCGTTTTGCCTTGAGGTGTTGGCTAGCTTACCGCGTATCCTGATACCTTCCCCTTTTTCTGCACTCAGTCTTTCTATATCTCTTTCTCCATTCTCTCTCCACCCCTCCCCTATGTATAGAAATTTTCTACCAGCGAACCTGATATGCGAAATACCGTCACCCGAGGCAGGTCGTGTGGGGACAAATCGCGCCAGGGGGTGGAAACATGGCGGAAAGAAATGCGGCCGGCAATCTCGTTAAATCGCCTATACTCCAACAAAAGGTCAGCCTCGTCCGAGCAACGACGAACATGGAGTGCCAAGGATGGTCTTTTTATTTCACGTTTTTTTTTCTTGTATGATACTGTCGGGTATGCACGACGACGATGACACTTGATTATCCGATCCACCGATTCTTTCGCTTTGGTGGCACAAGGCTGCGCGTACCCGTTACGCACGGGTCCCGCGATGAATGTTAGAAGTGGCCAAGTTAAGGGGAATACGTGCGCAGAGTGGATGTAAAATTGTACGTGCAGTCTTGTAACAAGATGACGCGCCACCAGCAGCTAGAGTGGCTATTGAGATTCTGGATTCTCAAGCCATCGTGCCGCCCCCGGTAGTACCAGGGCCCAGGGGGTTGGGAACTCCATAGGTAGGTACTGCACGATACTACGAGATATTGGAGGCAATGAGGCAGACTACTTTTAACAAGACTACTCCACACTACCTCACTTCAACAAAGGCTTTTTCCTCGAGTCAACGTTCTCCGTTCCTCGCGTCTTCTCTAGCCACGTGTACTTGGTTTGGATCTTCGGTGTATCATGAATAGATATTATTATATTCACGTGTGTATAAAGCTGGGCATCGTGCAAGGTATGGCTATCGTTGTAAATAAATCAAGTAGCGGTGAATCGTCCTTTCTGAATCGATGCAACGAGTCAGCGCCCTCTGAAAAGTTGAATACGTTGAGTCGTCTTCTTGGAATGACCTAGATGGATTTTATATACGGAAGGCAATAAATATTAAATGTTCTTACGAAGTCACACTTAACAATGTTGTTGAATTTCCGATTTATCAAAAGTAACACTGATTATTGGCGGAAAATTTCGGCAATATCAGGAATAATGAATCCCCCTCGTTAGACCTGATAAATGAAAAATCAATGTGCGAATTTGAGCAGCATCTATTGAAGCATTCGAATTCTATGAGATGGAGTGGTTGTTGTATGAAATTTTTTTTTTTAAATGTTCCATCGAAATCAAAACTTCCTGTACATCGAAGCAAAAATAATAATTTATTTGAATTCAGGCTCATTCCTCGTTGTGTTGAAATATTACATTGTACCCGACCGAAAATTCTCATATCTCAACACACGGAAAGCTCACTCACGTGAAATTCGCGTGATGTTGAAATTTGCAAAACAAAGCGACGATTTGTCGAAATTTATCGGAGAACCGGGGCTCAATTAGGCAAATAAGCAGTCTAACTGCGGGAATAGTAAAGTGCTGAAACGAACGAGTACGCGGACGAATGGAAGGGTGAAACGACAAACAGTCCTTCTACGTCGCATCCTTCCTGGCCCCTCGCTCGCCTTTCTCCAAATTGGTCGACGCTGTGGGACGTTTCATTTCAATTCATTTGTTCATCTCTGCAACTTTGTCGAATCCCTCCATCTATATGGCGTTGGTTCGTTATTCGTTCTCTCGGTTCATCGTCAAACGCCTGCATGTTCGTACGCTCGAATTCGAAACTGGACCCTCTAATTTGCCTGTGGCCTGGGGTCTCAGCTATACGGTCCAACCCTCTCGATTCGCTGACCAACCGATGGCACGAGGATGACACACTGAACTCGACAGTTTCGCCGCTCGACGGTGAAACTTTTGCTCACTGTAACGGTCCAGTTTCGTTTTATGATGGCACTCCGATGTAATTAACGAAATCTCTCTTTATCCGTCGCGACTCTCTCACGCCACCATTTGAGTTTTACCATTATCGCTGTCATTAGCAACGCAAACTGTAAAATGTTTGCGGAACGAAGTGCATCGCTCCGGTCCAGACGCAAGCTGGTGTTTCACGACTCTCACAAGATAACGTGCCATCGATATAAATGGACAGCGGTAGCAAAGACACGGAGGACGGGAAGAAGGTCGAGAAATAAAAAAATTCTGTGGCGCGCGACCGGGAGCATTGGCTGATGGCCGACAAACGGAGGCCGTAATAAAATAGCAGACGCCGATAATTGCCGGCGTTTTTACGAGGCTGTCTCGGATCTTGCACTTTCGGGTAACGACCCCAGAGCCTCTTATACAAACGTGTGCGCGCGGGTAACAGAAGACCGAGATAAAGATTTCAATTCTTGGAATGAAAATTGTCGATCAATTTAGCAATTGACCTGAAATTCCGCTATAATAAACCACAATCTACAGCCCACATGTCGTTGGCTCTTCATCTTCTTGTAATACGCTGCCATTTCCGCTTAATCGTCTTCGCGAGATGAATTGGTGGTTTTTCGAATTAAAACACACTCCATCGTCACTTTTTTCAAAGGGGACTGTCTAAAGTAGTCAGAACATGTAAAAATCGGGCATTTTCATGAAAATCATAAAAACAGAAGAAAGTAACCGTTTGATAAGATCTTAATTTTGCTGGATAATCTAAGGTTCAAAATATAATGATTAATACATTTCGATAGTCAGAACCAAGTAACTGGTTCTCTTGAAGATTCTCTAGCGGGATTTTTCATCACCGTTCCATTCAATCATATCGAATACGATGAGTTTCGATTTATCGCCAAACCATCTAAAATCATCGATCAAGAAATTATTTTTTGTTCACATTGGCAGTGATATTTTTTATGGTCTTTCGATAATCGACGGTTTTGCGAGGAGGAAAATTTATTTGCGTATTAACAATGAATGTCGATAGCAATGCGAAGCAAATAATTGATCCAGCGTGCCCAGATCTAGATCAACGTCGACATCGACCAATGTCACATCGTCCCGATCCCGAGACGGTCAACGATAACTATCTCGTGGTCGGACGTGCGACCTTTGATCTCCGTCGCTTCCAAGAATCCGTCAAGGCACCGCTCTCGCTCCGAGTGTGTCTTTCCTCGTCCGAACCGCTATCCAATCGGTTTTTTTATTCGTTTTTTTTTCACCATAAGCGAGGAGAACGAGCGAACCGGCCACCCCGTGCACGACGTACTTCGGGGTTTCCGGACTGATGAGTAAGATCGCGTGTGTGGAAAGGGCCGAGTAATTAAGTTCTCGACGGTCTTTCATTCCGTCTCCTTCTGCCTTAGCGCATGCTCGGCTGTATGGCCTGAAAGACTCTCGTACGACGGTAAGACGGCTTTATTTCTCCACTCTCGTGTCATTATTCGCGCATTGGTGCACTGTTATGACCTGAAGATAGCCACGAGTTTTTGCACTCATGTGAATATTCAACGTATCCTTCGCGAGCGGCACGTCATTTTTGCAATGCTTTATTTAACGGCTATTTCCCAGCAGAGTCGTCGACGGTCGTACATTCAAGAACCGTGGAAAAGTGCTCTTCAATAAAGAGCTCCGATCGTGGGATTTTTACTAACATCATTGCCACCTATGCGCACATATATTTCCTACTTCTGTTGCAACTCTTGGCGAAACGATCGTTTCCGATCTCGGTATGGTCTCTCGTGTTCCTAAGACGGATGTGACTTATTGCCGTGGCACTTTAGAGTTTTTCTTCATTCTGGTTATTCCACATTAATGTACACTGACTTACCGTGCAAAGTATTGCCGGTTAACGTGACCCCAGATGTGCGCATGCGTGGACTTCCTGCCGAGATAAATCTGATGACTTCATTGTTTTCGTCTCTTCATGGGTCTCCAATCGCAAAGGAATTACCGCGTTCGCGATACACAAAAGTCTAATTTGCACCTAAGAAAAAAAAAATTACCAAAAAAAATTACGTTCATTTACAGCTAAAATAGTGATTGGTTTAAACATTTTTTCAATTAATTTCGCAAAAATATTTTTCAGCCCTTAAAATATTTTGATCGACCATTAACATTACCGCAAGGGTCAATAATAACTAGTTCATCGATATAGCTTTCTCATTATGGCGCAATGAAACTTTTTTTTTAAGCTCCGGACCGTTCTCGATAACTTGCCAGATTATACGATTTTTTTTTTAATGGTGTCGTTATCGTCGGATCGTAAATCGATCAGTTGAAATAGACAAGGCGATAGTCGAGTGTCAGATGCGCATCACCGACGACGAATTCAGCATCTGGTACCAACATTTACGGTTTATAATGGGCTTTTTGCGGGAGAATGGAGGAAGCCGGAGGGATCGGCGCAAACGCGAAACATCAAACGTCACGGGGATAGAACGAGCGAGAACGAGGAAAGCCCAAAGAGTATATGAGAACGGGTACAGAGCAGTTGAGAGAGCGGAGGAGTGAGCGCAAGAAGAGAAGAGGGCGGCGAGTCGGATGATGCGCCGTTAAGGTGGAGGGAGCGAGAAAGAGTGTAGTGAACGTTTGCTCCGCGCGTTTTCAGTGGCACGTCGGCGCTTTGTGCCCGCACAATCGTAAGATCATGCTCGGTTTTTTGCACAGTGCGTACCGCTCGTGCCCGCGCGACTCGCAACAGGAAAAACTTAAATTGATGCGAGAGTTGCCCGGGAGCGAGACGGACCCGAAGAGCCGCCGCGCCTCCCGAGCTAGATGATGCGGCTAGCACAATATCTGTTCATGCTTGTGGACGTGAGTCGTCCACTTGGCTTCACGATCGGAGTAATAAGGACCGTGCTTGCTTCGACGAACAAAAAAAACGGCGGCATGGGAGATGGGGGTCATCGACTAGCAATTCGTAATGCAGATATAAGCGCAGGACAGTGTTCCATCCAATCGCACAGGTGCTCACTCCGATGACACAAATTGCCATTCATTATTTGAAATCTTGTGTTAAACTAGTTTTCGTTTCCTCAGAACGTAACTTTGAACGCAATAGAGGTGAACTGGACAAAACGGAATCGACAATTGGGATAGATTCACGGGCCAAAATAGCACTATTTAAAATGATTGAAAAATTGAGTATTTAAAAACGAAATTTTCGAATTGAAATTTTAAGGCATTCTGATAATTGATTGAAAAGCGATCCCTCAATAATAGAATAAATGAAAATAACTGTTATGTCACGAAGATTTAGGTCTCGAAAAAAAATTATTCTGGAACTTAAACATTTTTTGTGCTCGTACTTGTCAGTTTTCTTTTCCCACGTTAGATATCTTTAATGCATTTTTGAGACGACCCTCATCGGTTATAACTGAATCGCTGGTGTCTGACTGATCGAAATTTTTTTCTGAATGTAACTTTCTTGCTTCTTTCGACTGCGCTTGACGCGCCATACGACGAGCATGTACCGAGAGTGCCGAGAGAGTCGGTAATTGTGCCAACGTCGTATAGCGATAAATCACTACGATCGCACGAGTTTCGCTCGCGGGAGTATAAGTTCCAAGAGCGAGCGGCACTCTTACCCGGTTCACTGTAAATCCACTATTTCTCGTGAGATAACCGTGCGCGTTCTGCGTGTGACGGTGGTTTTCTCGTATTCAATGAGGCAAAAAGCGAGCTGGAATTATTGAATTAGTCTGAACACTCTGGTGCCCCGAATGCGGTCTTGTATCGTGTTGCTGACGATTACTGCTGAGTATAAAATGTTCATCCACTAACTGGTTCTTCCATTTTTTTATTATTATAATACACTGCTTCGATCTTTCTTCACATTTTTTAAGGCAACATGCAGAGTGTCCTCGATGCGCCAGCGATTGGGACACCCCATACCCGAATTTCGCCCAAAATTTTCTCCAGTAACTGTATGCGTACGAGTGCACGCAGATTTGTTTGGTGTCACTTGCCGGCGTACGTGCAGGGGGGTCTGAAAAGCTGTGGTTGGGAGCGAATGAGATCGAGGGTCGAGTCGGTGGATCGCCGACGAGTTAAAGCGAGAAAGACAGACGAAAATGGAATGGTGTCGAGGGTCCCAGAGCTATGCTCGCTTGCTCGTTTCGCGCATATCCGTGCAACAGCAGCAGAGTTTGCAGGGTTCGTGAAGAGGAGGCGACGAGTGTTGGGACGCAGCAGCAGCAGAAGCGAAAGAGGTGGCGAGGGTTGGAAGTGTGCGAGGATGATGATGGGCTCTCGCGCCGCCAGGGAACGAGAGGGTTAACGATGTTCAAGTTCTCTAACGAAATATTGTTATAGCACGTAGCGTATAGCAAGCACACAGCTGGAGAGACGCGTGTTGTTTTACACGCGTTGTCCTGAAGTGCGCCCGGTCGTCTCTGCTATCGGCGGCTTCGCGCACTGGCTCGCATCTTCAAATGAATTATTTACGACCCCCCTGGTGGTGCGGCATCGCGCCCGGAAATTTTGCACCTCCGTGTCTCGGCAAATACCAAAAATGTCAAACGCAATGTGATAAAAAAAATGCCAAACCATGACGACCGTACGATGTTTTATCGCCGAAATTCACGGTATTTGGTTAATGGTTAAACGAGCGATGAGCAGACGTATCCAAGGAAACAATTTAATAATGCTCACTGAACACGAAAACCAACGAGCTGAGCTGCCTCACTCAATTTAATCGACGTTTTACGATTAAAACTCGACGAGGTTCGTAATTAGCATTTGGGATAACGTATTACGAGTGTTTTCAAACGATGTTTCTATGGGGACTGTGTATGAGTACATTCGTGACATATAATTTCCAAAGGATACGCTCGTCGAGTTTGGCGCGACGACTGAGGACAAGCGTGGCTTAATAAATGCAAAATTAGGTATTTTATACTTCACGAAACTACCTTTTTTCAATTTCGCTTCCGTATTCAGCGATACATTGATTAATTTTCCGGTAAGCAATTGGCCCTTTGCCGCATAGAAATGCAAAATTCCATAAAACAGACGTTGAATAGTATGTTTTTTTTTTTCGTCGTATACGACACAAATTGAATGTAAAATGCTCACGGATAAATAATGTAAAAAAATCATGCTGCAGAGGATTAAATATATTTGTCGGTTTTATTCAATTTGGTTGGAGTGGTCAGCAATGAAGTGCCTGAATGTCCGCGGTATCGAAACATCACAAAGTCGATGCGTCAATGAAGTGCAGTCGGGTCTGCGAACGTCGAAGCAAAATTTTTTATGTATCCTGAGATTTTCATTGACACATTCGAATTTACACAAACTTCTTGACATTTTCATTAATAACGGATACAATTTTGTGAGGGTAGAACCAATCGTCATCCGCAGCGCGACACGTTCTTCTCTGCCCTCTACAAGTACAGTCTATATATGCAGGCATATTTCGGACTTTCGGATAAATCAAAAGTGTGAAGTGCGTCGGGCAGAATTTCGGCATATTTATGACGGCAATCCAATGATACACATTCCCGGTCGCGTTAATAGTCAATATTTCCATCAGAAGCATACCTACAACTCACGCCCACGGCCAACAGCAGCCACCGGCACTAGGAACGGCTGCACTAGGTGGCGGAGTGACGGAGAACGCGAACGTTCGAGCGCTCGGATGGACGGACAGACGGACGAACGGGACAAACGAACGCGAACGTGGTGCAACCAACGGGTACTTTATGAGAGTTCAGGGCGCATTTGACAGCGCGGCCGACCAGTTGTTGCTATTTATTCGCGCATTACATTACTCCGTTACCGAGTCGAGTGTGTCAGCGGCTAATTTGCATTATAAGTGCGCCCCCGCGCTGATGTTATCATCGCTCGCTTATACGTTATGGCGCCCCGTTGACGGATCGCGTCCCAGTCCGACGGATCTCGTCGTGTCGACCGTTAATATAACTCTCGACCAACCACAGTCTAGCACGCATCGCGCTCCATGCGAGCCCTCGAATATGTATAATAACGAGGCAGTTTCCGTTTGCCCTGCGAGACTCTTAGCGGAAAAGTCAATCCCCAATTTTCGGCTGCGAAGCATCGCGCAATGAAACACTCGGCGCATCCGCTCGAGGCGCCTCCGACCAGACCATTGTCTCATATGCAACAGCAATATGGGGCTTCAAAATCTAATTTTTCGACTGAGAGTGACGTATTCTCGGTGCGATACCATTTCCGATTGAATAATTGTATTTTTACATCGAAAATGATGAATTTCTAACGTGGTGTTGCTTCCAGTAGAATCACAGGAGAAGCAATGCTCAGAAGTACTCAATTATTAAGGTGATCAATTCTTCTTGAAAATCAAATTCAGAAAAAATTACGTATGCCTTGCAGGGTTAAATGAGCATTTCGGATTTTTTTCCTTAAATGCTGACGACAAGCTCCTCTCCTTTATCTGGCAAGCGAAATGTTTCAAAGGAGTTGATATAAAAAATGTATCGAATTATTTGAACCGGCAGGAGAATCAGAGAAACTTCGTTCATTCGATGCAATACCGCCGTTGTTGAAACGGGAGACTTGTTTCGTCTCGCGGCCGGTGTAGCTTCCAGTTCGGGCGTAATATATACAAATGTTCGTGTCATCGAGCCGAGGTCTCGTTATAATTACTACTAAATAATTTGAGCCGACAAGTGGCACGACGCAGTGGTCCGGTCCGAGCGCCAGATGCAAATTCTACACTCGCAGCGCTCGCACATCGTTTCATGTCCTCTCCGCTTCCCTATGAATTTCCCACGAGTGTCTGACCTTTACTCCATCTCGTGTTTCCCATCGTTTTTGAGTGGAAATTTAAGTAAAACATGTCAAAGTTCTCGCTTAATTGAGATTTACCGCGCTGTACATTGTCGTAGTACTTGAGCACTTTCGCACGTGAACTCAACACCGGCCATCCGATCGATGAACAGAAACTTTCATTATTTGAAATTAAATGTTCCTTCTATTTTTTATACAATATAAGAAATTAATCGTTGTTTGAACGAGACAATCTATCATTAATCATTAAATTTAAGAACACTGAAAAAATTGTAGTTATTAAGATTCATAGATCTTTTCGAAAAAATGTAGTTACTTAAGTTTCAAACAGCAAGAAAGAACCACGTGGAACTTGATCTGGAATGAATGACCGTCCTCATACCCAAAACCAAATTTCTGACTATACTTGTTAGTTATCAGGTGAGACTCATCTTTGAGAGAGAGAGAGAGAGAGAGCAAACGATTTGCTGTAGAGCCGTGAAGTATACAGTCTCGTCATATACACAGCTCGACGTCTCGGCTGTCCCAGATAAATTAGTCCGCGCGTCTCCAATTAGACGAACATACCGTAGTCCCAATCCTCGTTGAAAGCTCGTGAATGAGATGGGTGAATGCTGTGACACTCCGGGCGCGATGAACACGCGAAGGGGATGCACTTTCCGCGTCCATACGCCGCAGTTTATCTGGTGATATTCCATTGGAGTGGCCGTACGATACCAATGTAAGGCATACGTAGCAGCAACACCCTCCTAGTATGATGAGGCGTGCGGCTCTCCCAAGTGGTTCGAATAAAGGAAAAACCCTCTCAACAACATTCGAATAAGATCGTCGTAACCGTTGAATCGTGAAAGTGCAAAACTAATTTACCTGCCCGTACTGCAAAAATGATTCCATCGTACCTCTCAATTAATTAAGGGACACAAAACAGAGCGTGCATGTGTAGCGGAAGGAACGGAAAGGTTGGGGATCTTTTGGCGACAAACCTAGCCGCACTACTGACTAACGACTTTTTTAACGCTTCTAGCTGAAACCAAGTCACGTCGATAAGACGTTCCTCGTGTCATTCAGCTTCCGTCTAGAACTGGGTTTCCTTGATTTCATGACGTCCTGAATTTTAAATGTCCTGAGTCCTTGATTCCCTCATTCTCTGACCTTCTGACACTCCGACTTCGTCACACTGTGAATTCCTGACGAACTGATTCCCTAAGTTCCTGACGCGCAACATCCCTGACGCCCCGATTGATACCGACTTTGACTCTGAGGCTAACTATTTTCGTCTCTCTCTATCTCTCTGACTCCCTTTTAGTCTTTTTCTGCGTTTCGTGCTTCGTGCTCCTCTATACAGACACACTAAGCGCATACATACAGCAGTTCATTAAAATTTACCTTATAAGCCAGTCAGGAGCGTTGACGCATTCAGCACGGACATAATGAAGCAATGTTTCAATAGAGGTATCGCGGAACCCTCCTTCCATCGTTGAACTCCCGCTAGCAAGACCTTATCCCTCATTGCTCTTACATGTATATATGACCCCCGCCCCCAGACTCCACCCCCCACCCCGATGTCGCGCGACTCGTGCTATTGCTGCCGCTGGCCTCTGTAGAAACCTTTCCATCTACCCACTTGACTCAGCATCTCGCTCACTCGCTTGCTGCCTTTGCCATCCACCTCTCAATAACGACTGATTGCACTTGCCCGAGCGATGAAGAAAAGCCTATCCGACGATGCACACTTGCACTCGTTCCCACTCTTGAAATCGTCCTCATCTTCAGGGGATGCTGGGCTTCGACGACCGAGATGAGGCGCGTCTGCCGAAGAAAAGGGAACACACGCATACATATCCGATCCGCACCGACGGCAGTCTGAAGTGAGCAGAACGACGAATCTTCTGCTCTCGATCGAAATAATGATCTTGTATTGATGCTGCAGGGTTCTCGCTGTTCTTACCCTCACCCTCTCGTCCCGACAACTTAATTGGTCTTCATTAATCGCGTTTTCATGGAACAGCATCATGCATTATTCAGTGCTCATTTTACTGGTGTTCGGATTTGGAGTTTTTTTTTTGCAAGTGGAACATTTGGCGGTGCCATTTTTGAGAAGTTTCTTCCGTAGACCTTTCGGAATGTCGACGACCTCACGGTTTATGATACGCAGACATTTCGTGAACACGTTATCGATAAAAAGAGAGCACCGTATAATTTTCATGATACCGGCTGAAACATGGCGAAAAATAATAAATTACCACACTCACCCCTTAATCCTTTCGTTTTTATTAATAATATATTTCGGTATAATTTGTAATTGTATTTCTTATTTTTTAGGGTTGCCTCGACCCTCGATTACTCTTCATTAATTCCAATTTCACCGGGGCATTATGCCTCATTAGCACCCTAATTTCTCGTATGCGTAACAAACTGTATTTTTAAACAAATCGCCACGTCGACTCCACACTAGAAAATTACACTCAGCAGGGCTCGGGGCTTGCTGTTCCCGTTACATTATTAGTTATTATCGTTATTAATCGCAAACAGCAGCAGTAGCAGCGGCCCTGCGCAGCATATGCAGAAACGAGCACGGTGCATCGATACGGGCGTCGGCAATTCATGCATAAATTATCGGGGAGAACCCGAGCGGCGAATGGATGCCTGACAATCGCTCGGATATTGATGCGATTATCAATAATTCGCAGTGCGCAGCGTGCTGGAGGACGACTGTTGCACAGTCTGCAGTCCATGGGTTTCTCTCTATAGCAGTCTCGGGTGGAGATACAACCAGTCGTCCAGCCCCAGTTAGCCAGTGTGTTGTTGAGCACCGTGTGCTGGCGTTCGACTGTTAACGCACACGTGCAAATAACGTATGCACCCGAAGCGCGTCCTATTTCGTTACGCGCCGTATCATTTCGCGGGGGTGACGGTCGGCGGATAGAAACGGAACGCGATAGCTAGTATCAGGGAAGCGAAAGTGATATATTATAGAATTGCGTCGGGGTACTCTTGTCTGTATACATACGCGTCGTGAGCGCGGAAAATAAATGACCGCGCTCTCGGGCAGCACTTTGCGCAGTATATTTGCCAGTTGATGTTTTTCTTCTATTTATTTTTAATTATTTTTCGCGGACTTCGGAGCAGGAGAAACCGACACTCCGACTCTCTTTTCTCACTTTCTCGTTAGGTTGTTTATCTATTTTTTTTTATTCCACAGTTGTATGGTTTGATGCTCCGCAAAAAGTTCTGCAATGGCAATTTTTGAAGGTAACGTTGAGATTCGAACAGTTGAACAATAATTTTTGTCGAGTGATCTTAATGAAATGTTGACAAATTCTAAAAAAAAAAAAATAATTTTACTAAATGCAAGCAACGAAAATGGAGCAATTATTTTCAATTCCTCAGAGGAATGGTTTTTGCTGGAAACTTAGTTGATAATTTTAAAGCACACCACACGTTTTGTCCGTTGAAGGGTTAAACGTGAACAGCTCAGGAATTTTCAGAATTTCAGAATCAACTTGGAAAGTATGATTTGAAGCTGTTCGCAGCGTGAATGCAGTCTGCATTGCTAGGGGATGGTCGTTCGTGGGTTATAGGTCGCGCGGGCCGGTAGAGGAGTCGAGCTAGTAACGTCGGTGGTGTTGAAATTTATACCGGATGCCAGCCACCTAATAACGTTATTGCGTTGTATAAACTCGGAGCATACACCGGAGCGCATTAAAACGACCGGCCGCTCATACACGGGGTATAAATAATACTCGTGCGGTCATTTCCGATGCCGTATTTAGTTTATTAGCGCGAGAGGGAGAAATACCAGAATTTTTGTGACCACCTCTCGGCACTATAATCCTCACGAATTACAGGATACAGTTTTGTGCGAATCGGGCCAACGGGGCTAGCGCTGCGCTATATCTAGCACGTCTATGACTCGCATGGCTATATGCATTTTAACAACGGAAGCGTTGAGTTTATGCTGATGCAGAGACGCCAAAAACAAAAAAATATCTGCTTAACTTCTGGCCAGACAACTTCCGGACTTTTGTTCTGTAACTATTTTTATTCGACTATTTATCAAAAATACGGCGTGTTACTTTGCATCGCCAAGATACAGCACTGTGTAAAATTCACATCAGCTTGTCGAGCGATAGATACAGACCATAAAAATACAACCCATTAAAAAAATTATTGTACCGTCGGAAAATGTTGGTTCCCCGTTATAGAGATACGTGATGATCAGATGTCACGCCACGGTGTATAATATTCTAAAAAATCTCAAGCATCAGTTCAATTGTACAATTTATTAGGTAAAAGATGGAAGAATAATGTACATCTTGTAATTCAGTAATAAAATAATACCCTTCAAATTTTTATAAAAAAAAAGGTTGACATATTCGTCTGGCTAAAACTTAAGTTAAGTGAATCTCAAAATTTTCAAAAATTAGTTTCTCTGCAAAATAAAAACCACGACAATATCTGGCAATGAAGGAGATTAAAACCTAATTTATTATAACTATATTTAAAAAAATGCCATTGACCTTGTCGTGTTTTTGTCGGCTAAACTGCTCCCAAACTTTGGTCGCACGGTGTCTGCCCTCGTTAAATAAATTCCGTCGTCTCGTGTCTCGAGCGTTTTTTATAAACACAAACGTCGACTAGGATCCACTTGAAGTATCGCCTAAGATCCGTCGTTCCGTTCTTGAGAGACCCCTTTGCCTCAGGTCAGGTCGTTCTCGAAGCCCGCTGCACTTGACATTGACAATAAACTGATCTATTCGAGACCAGAAGGTTTCTTTACGGTGTTTCATCGGCAAAGCGAGCGTCAATCCTCGCAGGACGCAGAGAGCCTCAAACGGTGAAGCCGACCGACGAAGTTAGTTATATCTATCGAATCTCCTTCTGAGGAGAACAGCGAAGTTGGCTTGGTGACGACGTTGGTCCAGTGCCCCAGTGGCCTTGCGTCGCCGAGCAAAGCCCGTAATCCCAATTTGCCAGACTCCACCGGCGTTTCGCCGACGTCCTCGTCGCAGAGACGCTGCCCGTGCACGTCTGCCACGGTGTCGGGGGACTTTGCTCCGGGAGCGCCTTGCGGAAGTTCAGTACCACCGCCGTGAATGCGGCAAGGGCTTTTACAGCGGGAGAAGCTGTTACAGCTTGTAAGATAGGTAACAGAAGTCGAGACCCTTGAAGCTGTATCTGACGTCGCTGTGAGAGCCAGCGTATCTCAAGTGTACCTGCATCTCGAACTTTATCACTCGCACTACTCGATTTCTCACGAGAAATTTCTGACTCTTATTACGTTTTGAAAAGTTCCAAACCATTCGATCAACAAAGCTTGTTCGCAAAGATTGCATAGCGTTCGGTTGGCCCATCAGCCCGACGGAATATCCACGAATTGTATAGACCATGTGAAATGTAAAATACGAATCGACGTAGCAATGTGTTGCAGCAGATTCGCCGGCGGATTTATCGGTATGGCGGTGGAGAAGAGAAGTGCGAATGCTCCGAGATCCGTTCAACTCGAAAATCGAATCGGTCCAGCCGTTATAGAGAATGCACATCGCGGGCTGGGCCTGGGGCGGAAGGGGTGGGATGCGTAGCGTTCGAGAGGGAAGGGTCGAGTAGACGATACGGTGAGACCGAGGGCGGGCGCCGGGAGTGTGACGTGATCACACGGTGTGTGATGTGTGAAATGGAGCATCGTAGCCGGTAATTATATGTGTCCTCCGTCCCCCTATCGCTATCTCGCCTCTGTCGGGTATACGAGAGGACTGTTTCGCCTCACCGCTGCGCTCCGGTGGTGCGGTGACTACCGATGCAATACTGCAACAACGGACTTCGCGGAGGGACGGAGGACAGAGAGTGGTGAACATCAGCGGAGGAACTGCACGGCCCGGAGGTTCACACATCGAGAAATCAACCCCGATAGGCACCGCGTGCGTGTGCTGCACTTGCACACTGCACCGGCGATGCCAACGGTCGGCGGCGTCGCTGCATCATTGTCCGGCACGGCCGTTGTACACCAGCCGTCCGGCAATCGGAGTGACCGTCGACGTTCGACCACCGCGAAATCGACCCCGAGCGAAGCCCCGGACGCGTCAGTATTCAACAATCCACTGCTCCCTTTCAACCATTCAGCGCGATAACCGCACAACCTGCTCGACGAAACATTCGGACGATGGTTCCCGTGTAGTTACTTCATACAAACCCAATGAGACACGATTAACTCCCACAAGTTCTTGGCTCGATTCTGCAACGGAGAACAGAGACCCTGCAACGAATTTATGGTTTCGGCGATAGGGAATTACGACCGAACTTCGATTCGCGCTTGCCATCGAACTGTAGGGGTTGGAACATCAAAGAATATTTTTTAAACCCAATACATTTTTTTTCTCGTGATCTCAACACGATTAGTAAGGAAAGGTACTTTTTGAATTTGTTACCATTAAATTTTGCGATGACTTACCTAGAATTTTTATTTGCGATGTGACAATCCTGCTGTGATGAGACTTTCATAATTTAATGTGATTCGAAGGAATACATTTTTTTGCACACTTTATTTTTTTTCTCGTCACTTTTGTATTAGGAATGAAGCTGCGTAAAATATATGCTATCGTGAACTTCATTTGTTCCGCATTATAATCATAAAATATATTTAAGTGTGATTATAATGATAAACGCTGTAATGACTCAATTTTCTCTAAGCAATTACCACGGCTCGATCGCCAGCTCGTGAACGAGACCTCGTTACAGGAATCTCAGCCAAGTGCGATACAGGGGTACCTCATTTGACGGAGGATAAAAAAAAAAATCAACGTTACCATAATTTTATTTTTTAATTTTTTATTTCTTCACTTTTAGATCGCGTGTATTGGCAGGCCTGCAGCTAAACGGCATTACCAGCAGCTACAGCAGGGTACACGATTCTCGGGCACGAGAGTTCGCCTTCTTATCTGGGTACTTAATGGCTCGTTTTTTTACGTAAGTCAGAGGCGCGGAGAGGGAGGCGTACTTGTAAATACATTGCAGGGTTGAGTGAGCCCTCTCGTACGAACGAGGCTTTGCATTCTTCTCCTCGTCGTCACCGTAGGTACAAGAAAAATCGACGAGGCTAACAATAAGTCGCCGGATTTTATCGTGAAAGTAAAATTGAGAATAAAATGAACAATCCGTGAAAAATCAGAGAAGCGGAATTTTCATTGAAATCAGAGTGGTGTAGACGGTTTAAAGTAATATTCTTGCATCTTACCTTAGTCATATTAAAAACACGTAAATTATCCCAGCAACAATAAAAAAAAAAACGTAATAATATTTCTTTCAATCACGCTGACCGTTGCTTTCCGAAAAAAATTCCAGCCGAAACTTTGTTTATTTTTTTATTATTTTTCATTATGAACGAAAAATCATTTGCTTTTCTCGGCAAGGAACAAAAATCCACGAAAAGACCCTTCGATAAAGAATTGCTCCGTCGATAGTCGCGTTACAAGCCCGAGTCACATGAATATTCATGCGCGGAGTTCGGGCCACTGTATAAGGTCAATGGGGTGTGCGGCTCCTGAAAATTGCACGAGCGTTATTATCCGATAGCGAATGAAACAACGTGGGTGACAGAGGTACGGGGTGAGTGTATCTCGGTATGACACACGGATAACCGGGGATCGCGGAGGCGTTAAGTTTAACGCGTAACGTGTATTGTACTGTTGAACAGGGTTGGGAGATGCGGATGAGAAAAGGGCAGTGGCACGGGATGCGGATTCGACTGATCGTGCTGTACCGGCGCCGGTTCATGCAGTCGAGATCCAGCACAGCATACGGCGGCGAGCGCGAGGGCAGAGCCACGAGGGGATGAACGTGTGCATTGCGCGGGTGAACGGGGCGGGGGTGGCAAATAGCGGATAGCAGATTCGACGCATATATCCGCA
Source organism: Listrodromus nycthemerus (assembly GCA_963978505.1). Lineage (NCBI taxonomy): Eukaryota > Metazoa > Arthropoda > Insecta > Hymenoptera > Ichneumonidae > Listrodromus > Listrodromus nycthemerus. The sequence continues at coordinate 20,756,533 of OZ021681.1, forward strand.
CGAAGCAATTGAACGGCGAATGATTCAATTTGTCAGACCAATGAGTTTGTCAGGTGCCACTCCATGCCGGGGCAGCCAGGCGCCCACGCAGTTGCGACGTATAAGCTGTAATACTATAGCGCATTGATGTACATTGATATACACATGCGATGTACGTATTTATGTACGCGTATGTGTTCGAGCATGAACTCGAATTGAATTTGATTTAACGTTGCTCGCATTGTCGCGCATTACACACTAGAAATATCGCAAATCTCTCGGCACCGGGCTTCCAATTACTTGTTCCGACGAAACACCATTCGCTGAAAGCGCTACCGGAGGTCGATTACATGCAATTTCAATACGAAACGTCAATAAACATACGATAAAATTTAGAAATTCTCCGACATGACTTCTGGTTGAAAAATCTTATCTTTCGACCGGAAGTGACGTCATAGTGAAAATACGTCATTGTGGGTGTACGAGTGATGTACGAGAGAGCGATAACTTTTTTTTCGTAAAACTGATGTGTTTGCTCCGACTCAATGTCGATAAGAAGAATTTTTATCGTACAAAGACTTTTACTCTCGCTTGTGTTACTGCTTAATGAGGATATATGAAAAATTTTGTCTGACATTATTTATTTCACGTTCGTTTCGTAAGATTGTTTTTAATTTAAATGTAAACTGCTTGGCGGCTTTTTTCACATTTAAATATTTACACGCCCGCCGGAGCTATGCCATATTGCTACGGGTTATAAAAACGAACGAGATGAGTGAAGAAAAAAAAAAAAGTTTCGTTCGGAGACACCAGACTGACTGATAGCTGGCTAGTATAAACGGTTGTAAAACATCAACGGTAGCAAACAGAGTTCTTACTGCTTGTTGCACCCTCGCTCTCATCGTCTCGCTTGAAAATTATCTTCGAACGTATCTGTGTCTTTTCGAAAGGTTCTCATACATATGCGCGCTTCGAGAGTGCAGATGCGAATGAATGAATGGGGCCATGTGTTTTTTCTTGAAACTTCCGGGAGACCGAATGCATTCTTGTGTCATCCCTGTGTGGGGAACGTTCGAAGATATCGATAGTTCAATGCGAGAGGGAAACGTGAGCTGTGTTTACGCATGCACTCGACCCGTCCTTTTGACTTTAACGGGAAAAAGCCATTCTAGAGATTTAACACTCAACAGACATTCCAAAATCCTTACAATATCCTGATACGTATGTAAAATTATGCATGACCATTTTTAACTAAATATCTGATCTGCCGTACACATTTTACCTTTTGTATTATATTTATCTTACGTGTCTATTCATCTGCTGCATGGGCGGATTTTGCGTGTTATACTCACACTTGTATGCAACAATATCGCAAAAAAGTCGTCAATAAATTGTGTATCCTATACGTCATATTTAACCAACCTAACTACAGAGAAATGAGTAAAAAAAAAACTTGATTATGTCTGGATATTTGAGACCCTGTGTTGTTTCAATTCTAAGCCAACGACATTATGCCTTGTTTTTCTTAACCCCCTCAAGGGGATGAAAAGCCAAAGCCATAACGATCGGTCCACTCGTGTTTACTTAATTAACCCTCCGCCGTTCGGACTATCATGCGACTTCAGCGTCCAAGCAATCGTACGCCGTTGTACCAATCGTGGACCTTAAGTGCTACTTTGATAGGTTAAAGGCAAAGGTTGAAAGCACTCAAGTCCAATTTCATGGAGGACAAAAAAATTCACCGATATTCCCGGTTATCCATGGAGAAAAAATATATCAAACGGATTAAGAATGTAAGCTTTGGGAAAAGGTTACGAAGTAGGAGCAACGACGGTGGTCCAGGGTCTGGAATAAATTCTAATGTGGCGGCATTATAATTGCGCGGTTTACGTTCACCGCCGTGGTTAAGGGCGGCTGGCACTGCCCAAGCGGGCTAAATTAGCGACGATCATTATTTATGTCTCCCGAGAAAAAGGGGTTAAAACGGCAACTCGTTCCTCTTTCGCGACCCCACAGCAGCTTCCGTTCTCTCGGTGTACAAGCTCCTCGTACTCTTTCTATTTCCTAACCAGCGAAGACAAAGGGTAGTTAACGTTCGTTACGGCATGTGGGTGGCAGAGGACTCGAGGGCAGCGAACACGAAGAGATCCAATCCTGCAGAATTATTCCGGTGCCGATTATGTAACCGCGGAATTAAAGCATCGATTCATCCGAGCACTGACTTTCCACTACGAGTTTATTGCACGTGAACTGTTTTGGTCCACATAGAGTAAAAATACTTGGCACTCGTATAGGCGAGACACTACCAAATATATATGCTCCATTAAAAATACATAAAGTGGTATTAGTGCGAAGCGATGTTCCTCGATAGACAAAAACGGTATTACTACATCTTTTCATAATCCGTTTATTATTTTTTTTTTAAGTGCGAAAGTACATAGTTTCTTCAAATCCGACAAAATAATACCAGATCAGTGCCGAGAAAATATTGATAATCTCGGTCTAGAATTAAATTGTAACTACGAGCACCATTTTATCGTAGTGTTGGAGCCTCACCCAGGTCAATATGACTCGTACTGTCCACTAGGTCTAAGCAGCGTAGCCTATCCACGCATGGCTCCAGCAGTGCAGACGAGCGCACCATGCATGCCATCGAGCACATCGCCGGTGGCCGATTTCACAGTCCAATGTCTGTCGCTTTTTGGTCGTCTCCCTTCGGCAGTATCTTCCTCTCATGAGCTCCGCGAGCATCGGCACTCAGTCGTTCGACCAGCCCCTAGGCCTGCCAGTCAGTCAGCTTAGCCCATATCGGTAGCGAAGAGCAAACAGACCAGGGGGGAAAGGGAACTTCCCCTCTTGGCGACACGTGTTTTTAATTCCACAGATACGTTAAACAACCCCCGTGTGTAACGGAGCAAAAAACGACTCTTTGCTGACTCGCCGTCGCTCCGAAAGGTCCCTCGTGTGTACAGCACCAGTGTTTTATCGTTTGCAACGTGTCGTAATGATACGTTAACGAATCGACTCGTACAATACTTCGACGAAATTCGGATATATATTTTTTTAGACAGCCGACACGCAATCACCGCTTGACAAAGAGGCGCGTTGATGCGAAATCCGACGAGAGATCGTTTTCTTTGCTTTTTTTATCGCTCTACGATAAGGGCCCGGCGATGCGCGTGCACGTATGGGGTGCACATGCATTTTTTATACCCGGGCTGTAATTCATAGGTACAGCTGAGAAACACCCATGACACGTTACTGTTTTCACTCGGTATCTTTGGATTTCACAACGATGTGGATTTTACGGCGCAATGTAAACCTGCGGCTAACAAGTGGCTCTGTATCTCCGGTTTTTTTTCCTTCCCTCGATCTTCTAACGTTAAATATATTATACGTTAATGCGCGACATCGCGAAGAAGGATAACCCAGAGAAGATAAAAAGTCCCGAACCCGTCCGCTTGCAGCGTGTATGGTGGATGTTTATTCCGCGAGTTGATGAAACTGTGAATCTTGAACGCTGCGATTTACGGAGCCATTTATTGTCATCGACAACTTTTGTCGCTCTGTGGAGAAATAACGATTAAAATTGTCCCGAAGTTGTTGGAAATTTTCCGTCGACCAAGCTATCCGCTTCAGTACTTCTTCTTTCCAAGCGTTTTAGCTTCATCTTCTGGAATAAAGAACAAAGATTTGATACGAACTTAATGAAGAATGATATTTCTTTGATAGCTCAGGCAATCAAAAAACTATCTTCTAATCCAATTTTGGCGATAACAATTTCCGTCCCCATTTACGCGGAAGGGAAACTGCATCCTTCCAGTTTCGAGTCACGCTGCTAAGTGAACCGGATTTCCAGCTGGGATTGTAATTGATTTTCCCGCAGTACCGTTCTCGAGAGTAGATAGAAAAGAAAAAGAAAATCCTCGAAACCTCGGGTCTCCGTCGTTGTTGAGCAAAGTTGGAGTGCCGCTGTGTGCCGTTCGCAAAGAATTGCTTGGACGCCCTTAAATTAAAACCGCATTCAGTGCCGGCAGTTCTTCCCTCAGTGCAACCCTTTTTTTCCTTCTATCTTAAACTCTAAGGAAACGAAATAAGAGTAATAGCAATGGCGTAAGACACACTGCGTCACCGCGGAGTTTGCTCTGCAACCTCCAGAGAATTAAAAACACTGGGGTGTCGCGCTAAAAGTTGTAGCCTCGACGGAGTATTACTCCGAGTTCTCGGAGTGATACTCTCTTGGGTTGAAACCATGATAACGCTATTACGACAGAATGAGGCTGTTCCGAAAAATAAAAAAAAATGTATTTTATCAAGAATTTATTGATTAATAAAAATTCATCGTCCACCCGTGAACTCAATCTTCCGAATCGAATTTCTGCGGTGCTGCATAATCTCAGTTCTCAGAATAATCCCCTCTCGGATCAAAAACCGATTGTACGATTATGACTGACTGAAGCAATTCCAAAACGCAAAGAAAAAAAAAATCGTTTTTTTTATCGATAATGATTGGCTAATAAAAATTGACAGTATATCGCTGATATTGATTTGCGGCTATATCCGATTTTCTGAGCTGTTGCATCGTGCCGAATGAACGAAGAAAAAATGACACTATCTAGAAACACATTAGTAGGATTTTCCGCTGGTCAGTATTAATGATAAATTCACTCCGCAATGGGCGTATTCTCTGGGTATTTTCGCCGACTCACATTCTATTCCTGTTAATGCGCCAAACCGTACTGTTGTATAGATTGTTGTTAATGGGAGTTATAGGGCGCATTAGACTGATAAATAGTAATGGGTTTTATTGGCGGAAAATCAGGAAATATGAGGATACCCGAGGAATCCCCACTTTTTTTTCGCTGGCTACGTGTACTGTACAACAAACCGGACGTACGGACCATGATCGTACGACGAACAGAGTCATAGTGGTCATCGTTTTTATTGTGGGAGTTTCTGATCCCGTACGACCAGCAGCCTCGACCGACCATAGTCGCCGTGATATGGATCTGCAGTTTATTATATTTGCCGGGCCATAAGGAAGCTTCATTGGCCGTTTCTATGAAATATACCCCTATCGCGCCTCATGCTTCGTTTTCTTGTGATTCTTGTGTCACAGGGGGAAACCGGAGTATCGTCGATCGCCTGCAGCGAAAGACTTTTGGCCGAAGCTTGAGTTTTTCCTTTTTTTTTACTATTTTTTATTTATGCAGAATATAAATCTATATTTATTCCTGCATCATCCAATGACCTTTCTCTTATAACTGAGGTGAATCCCCGCATTCGGGATTATCGTAGATCAAACAAAATAAAAGTTTTTTCTTACTAAATTTAAGTCTCTCGTATTTTTTTATTTATACAGAATTCATGGAAAAGCTTTTCACGACGGAATTTTTTTCCTTATGAAAAATAATTATATAGCTGCTTTCGTCATTATAAATGTAATGTATATAATTTTTGAACGTTTTTACAATGTGACCATTTTGAGTTCTCGTCATCGGAGTATCCAATGTCCTGCATCGTGTCACCGATATGCAGACGCGTATTCGAGAAGCGCAGTCTCTTCTCCAAATAAACCCTAACGCAGGCCTGCTCGCACACCTCTTTCACAAACTAAACACGCCGATACTGCACTAACGCAGCAGTACTCGGAAGTAACATATATTTTTCGGTTTGGATAAACAATGTCTGGAGATTCGGTGGGCCTGATACGTTCTCGAAAAAATTTTCTAGCTTTCCTGACAGCTGTCGAAAATTTGTCTCCTACCGTCCTCGACGGGTTTATATTTTTCTCTGGAAAATAAATATTTGGAATTGTCTTTCATTTACGTTGATTTCTTCTTTTTTTTACGTGTAAGAGACTTTTGGGAGATTTTCGGGTGGACCACCGTTGAAGACAGCGACATATAAAAAACGAGGGAGAAAGAATGGATGTAAGAAAAAAAGAAAGGCACGAGGCGGCTTCTTCCTTCCTTCATCGCTGAAGCACGAAGGGACAAAGCTACCAAAATTCGCAAACAACGGTGAACCTCGTTTAATATAAACGTCGTAAAATAGGAACCAGGTGAATCATATAATTTGGTGGTCGCAACATCAGAGTAATTCTTGTGCGGAGGCCAGCAGAAAAATCCTCCTCCGTGTTCTTTCCCGCGCTTGCCCTCGTATGTTACCGCAGTGCTGGACGACGAGGACCGAAGCGGGAACACGTGCTGCTTTTATCGCGAAAGAAAAGGGTGACCGGAGAGTGCCAGCCTGAGCAACGTGATATAATACTGTGTAAGGTACAACAAAAAAAGGAAGCTGCGTCCAACGAGTTTCATTTCTTCATGCTCACTCCTCGCAACTGTTTTTTTTTTTATGTATAAATAATTTCCCTTCCCAGACACGCATAAAAACCAGTGTTATAAAAACTATCTTTCGTAACACCTTCTGTTCGTGCTTTCGAACGATAATTTTTTTCTTAGATTTTACTGAAAACCCCTATAAAATGATTTAGGAAAATTTAGTAAAATTATATTTATAGACTTGATAAGATTCATTTTGGTTGCAACATTCACTAACTGTACCACCGGTTCACTACGACGCCGATGGCATTTTTTTAAGTACGTGGGAGAGGCAACGGAAGAGTTTCTCTTTGGAATTGATATCGCGAGGGCGACGAAATAAAAAAAAATTGCTGACACAACGAACACAGTTATTTCGTTATCGTTCGGGTATACATACGCGTATACATATTTATAACAGGGGGTCCACATCGCCCCGACTGAGATCATAAGGGCGTATCTGGCATGCCGATGCAGGGAAAATACATTTTTATGATTGTAGCCCCGATTGTGTAGCGTGAACAGTGAAGTACACGTTCGTGTATAATCAGCTTCTATCTTTTTCTCTCCATTAACTCGCCCTGTAACGGCGTTTATACCTACGTCTCAGCCAGGTATCCTTCGGTAAACAACGAAGCAGGTTGTTCGGATTTTATTTGTCGAGCCCGGTGCGGCGCCCGGCAAATCCACAGTGGATAACCTTATCGCTTATAGTACAATACCGAATGGTTTGCCACACATCGAGAGTGGTCGGTGCACGCGCTCTTTCCTTTTTTAACCCCTCTTCGTTGTCGACGTCGGAGATCGGTAAAAAAAAAAAGCAAAAGAAAAGAAAACAAATATTAAAATTCGGCTCTACTGATAGTATCTTCGTTTCTCGAGGCGCCATAAACTTTTACAGCTGTGCGTGGAATAAAAAAAATGTAAGCGCGATGGAAAGTGTAGGTGTAGTTCTACAAAAGATAAATTATTTTAGAATATAAATCGTATTTGAACTTATGAATTTCTCCGACACGATTTTTCTCCCTGTTCTTGCAAAAAAATCTTTATTGCACACACGATAAATAAAGTTTGTCGTTTTTCGACTTATTGGCCATAAACGTTCATGATGTTTTGTCTTAATTTTTCCATATGTAGAGTACAAAGAAAAATAAAAAATAATTCAGCATAATGCAATCCGAAGTGCAGATATAATATTGCAAAAAATAAATAATATAAGAATACGAACCATATTAGACTTTACATCCCTCGATTTTCTCCACAACCATGTCCGATCACTTCACACAAAAAAAATCCCTAATAGACCATAACGTGTATAAAAAAGGTAAAAGCGAGAAAGAAATTAGCCTCGTAGATTCTCGTTGCAAGATCGCGTTGTCGGAAAGTGACGCGGGACGCGACGAGGAGTTAGCCACGGAGACGGGGTCAATCGTTGTCGCGCTTGTAGTGCCTACGAGGGTGGACGGTGCGAAGTGGCTGCAAGAGTTGACTCCGCGGTGGGAGACTGGAAGTATAGAGTAACGCCGGTGCCGCAGAGCAAGGAGCATCCATTATCCCGCGTTCACGAAATTATTTGTGACAGAGGGACTATTGTGCGAGTGCAACATGCTCGCGTACGCGTACTTAGGATACACGTAGAGGGAGAACAAACAAGTTAGCCCGGTTCCTGATTCTGCAGAGTGGCAGCCTCATAATTGTTACGACATAACCCTTCCCCCTCCTCACCCCCTGTCGACCCCCGGATAATCGTGTCCAAAGTTTGGGGACTGTTCAGTCGTCGAGCCGTAGTCGTTCGTAGTCGTTGCCGTACAGTCATCGTTGTGCAGCAGTTAGTTGGCCGAGCGAAGGGACGGACAGACAGGCAGTGTTTCGCGGACTCGAGCCGGGTATTTAACCCGTATTGTCGTTGCGTACACGCTGTTGAATGCAAACACGCTTGGATGAGAAGATCTCGTTCCGCGCTTCAGGAAACTTATCCTCCCACCGCCCCTAACGACTCGTCTACTAAACACTAGATCGTTTTGACTCAGATCCATTATCGGTTTCCAATCGATGGGTGCATTTTTATCGTGTAAGCATAAGCCCATACGACCCTCTATAAACAGGTGTTATTGCTCTTCCTCGATGCATCGAAATTTCTATGAAAGAAAATTTTAATCGATTGGTAATTATCACGTCAATTTACATTCTCTAGCTCAGCTTTTATCCAAATTTCCTTAGAGACAGATAAGGATGATTTCTGAATGTATACCAACGGACAATCTTAAGCGTCACCGAATGACTGAAATAAAAATTGTAACGTAACTATACTTTGTTCCGTTGCTATTTTTATTTCTGTCGTTCTGTGACGCATAAGCACCGGTTTAGTCTGTCATATTTTCTGAGCTTCTTGCACTATTTTTTCTGCTTTGTGACAAGACACTTTGACGTTTTTTTTCAACGAGATCCATTTTTTGATTCGAACTTTGGACAAATCACGTTGTCCTGGAAGTCGGTACAGCAGGGATTCGAAAAGCACCCGTATGCTCCGTCTCCATTAAACGGTAGATCGGGAACCGCGGAGGCTCAGCGAGGGATGTAAGTCTCAGAGCTCAAGAATGCGACGGATAGAGTCAGCAAGTGCAACGAGCTCGACGTATGTAAGCGAGAGAGGAAAGGAGGAAGAGAGAGAGGACGGAGACAGCGACCGCAGTACCGAATTAACGCTTCCTGTTACCAAAAGCGCCCTAGCGTGCCCGCGACAATTCTTGAGTGCTGTCTGGTGCAGGGCCGAGCGAGGCGCTTTCCGTATAACGTCCCGGGGAGAAGCCAACGAGGCAGCCACCCCCGTGAGCGAAAGGAGAGGCAGCACAGCAGAGCAGACTCTCGCGCGGGCCCCCGCGCCCTGGCTCACCCCTTTCTCTCTGACCCCAGAGCTCGAGCAACCACGTTAAACGTTGGTAATGTTAACGTAAATAGATTATAACACTCTGTTAAACAGGCAGGCGGGCAGGCAGGCGGGTGGGCGAGCAGCCAGTCAGGCCTCGACCTCGGCTCGGCTCGCGCGCGAATTACTCACGGATCGCGTGACACGTTCCCCTGTCCTGCCAACCACCGCTTTCGGTTATCATCGTCGTTCCACCAACGCAACTAAAACGTGTACCATATACGCGCACAAATGTGTTCATACACGTACGTGTCGACAACGACGCAACGACGGAGACGACGATGTCCGTACTAGGCTTTCGCTATAGAGGTAATGTGTATAATGCTTTTGCTTCTGGTGCTTCTGTTGTTGCCGGAACCTCAGCGTCCCGACCGAGCCCCGCGGTCGTCACGGCGAGCCGCGGGACCGGAAGTAACGTAACGGCGGCGGCGGACCGGTCCGCCGCGACTCGGCCCTCGGCCACTACCAGCGTAATTGGAATTGTTCTTTTTCTTTCGTGGACAACCTCCGACCGTACAGGACACCGGCCTTTCACACACCCCACCGCGAATGTCACGGACCTTCTTTTTTCATTTTTTTTTCTTTATTAAATACACGATTTTACCTACACGCCATTTTGGACTGGACGGGCAAAAAATAACTCTAGCACGCGCCCGTCAACGACAGATATCACGTGAATTTTTTTTATTAATCGGGAGGCTGATGTGAAGGTTCGTTTTTTTATTTTTTTTCGTTACATCGAAAAACACTGATGGGGTCTTGAACTCCTCTAGCGTGGTTCGTGGCGATGAAATTTTTTTATGTATTTAAGAAAAAAAAATGAAAATCTGAAAACGTCCGTGCGAAGCTCGGACTTCCGACTGAAAAATTATACCTGATGTGCCCCTACAAAATATCTTGAAGACCCAAAATTTAATTACCCACTTTACGCTTCTTTTAAAATTTACCATGAAGAAAAGTGTCGCAAACCACTCCGAATGGCTTAGGTCAAACCATTCGAAATTCATAAAAGCAAACATCCTCGTATACAAACGGTCTGCGGTTTATGTGCTGAGCTTTTGGCTCGATTGCATTAATTGCTGTCTTTCCGGTCAAGCTACCTCAAGCTTACCTCGCGGCGTATCGCCGAATGCATTCGTGTTACCTGTCAACCCCCCCCCCCCCTTCCTAAACATCATTCTATTAACCACAGGAAATTGTCCGTTCGGAAGCGATAAGCCTTTAGGAGGAATTTGCTTCTGGCTGCAGCTCGAAGCCCAGAAATGTACACACGACTAGTCGCTAAAAGCCTGAGACTTTTTTGTTGCATCGTCAACGTCGTATCCTCGAGCTAAATGCAGCTCTTGTGTCTCCGATATTCGCTCGGTCTTCTCTCGTGCGCATACTTTGTGAGATAAATACTCGTGAAGTGATACAAAATATGAGACTCGGCTCGAAGTGACCCATCAATTGACTTCCAATAAAAATATCTATGTTTAACCGACAACTGCTCCGTGGAACTGCGCTTTAATTACAGCGCGAACTACGCGACGATACGCACAGACGTGCAATTAAGCCTGATCAAAGAGTATGTAAAACTGGACTGACAGCGTGCACACGACGGGATAAAAAGACGTCGAACAATTGTATCTGCTCTCGTTCCCGAGCGGAGAGTGCGCTCGCGAAACGTATGAGCGTCGGGCGAGCTCGCGGTCACTTCCGGACACCGCGACTATTTCCGGTTCTTAACCATTCTCACGCGTCGCGCGCAGCACGCGGAGAGGATTGGCCTGTCATCTCGCTCGCTCGCATATTTTCTATGCCCATGAGGGAGCGCGCGAACGCGCAATAAGGCGCTCGTAACATTTTTACGATCGAAGCGCGTCTTTACGACGTCGAGTAGAGCTGGCTCTAGACGACTCCTTCGGTGTTCTAGCGCTCTCTATACCGCATAGGAAGTGCTCCCGCCGCACGACGCCCAACTGGTATTATTATCGTCACTAGTATGATTTTTGTGATAATAATAATAGTTGTTACTATGATTATGTCAATCTTGCAAGTTATGCCAAATTTTATTCAATAACATAGAAGAAAATATTGCAAATTTCTTTGTGAATTTTGTAAATGGTTCAATATTTTACCAAGGGGATTTTTTCCTGGTCGGAAAAATTAATAAATGTTACTACTTTGATATTATTATTAATATTAATAATAATTCGCAGTATATGTCGCGTAGCTTGTGACGTTCAAAAGTTCTTGTGGAAACGTAGATTATATTTATTCTACGCAATATCAGATTTTCTGTCCATGTCGTTCCCAATTTTTTCCACGAAATTACATCAACATTAACTTTTTTTGGCGGAATCGGAAGGATGTACCAGTACGTTTTAACATTCTAACGATTGGACGGGATGAAAGCAGAGAGCCACAAAAGTCCCAGTCATCACCCCGGTAAGCTCATCAACCTTCGCCATCGGAACGTTCCTGTTTCTTAAAAGCCGGTGCAATCGCCAACGACGCGTTGCTCGATACAGTACCACAGTATCAGGTTTACTTTGCCCGCCTCTCGCTCTCATCTCTTTCGGGAACGAATTTCACACACCGACCGAGAATTCCTTCGTTCGACACGTCGCACAGTCGACGACTCCCTGCTAATGCATTTTTACGGGGGTTAAAATCATTTATAAGCTATAAATGGGGATTATTGAGCCACGAAGTCTCGGCGTCGTAGGTTCCGGTGCCCTATTACGCTCCAATAAAACCACACTTTGTTCCGGCTAGACACGGCCAGTCACTTCGCTGGTCCGTTCCTTCTGTCATTCCGCCTTTGCCGTCGTATATCCGCCGACAGTGTTTCCTCGCTTCTTTTATATCTTATTTACAACTCTTTTATTTGCCGATTCCATCTCAATCAGACACGTGCCCCCTTTACCACGGAACATATATATATATATATATATATGTGTGTGTGTATATATATAACCGGGTCAGGGGTCTCCGCAGTGTCGGGTCACCGGAGAGCCATTGGAAGGTCGCGAAATCGTGAAGTCACAGTGCCGAAAGCGCTTACTCTTCACCCGAGTCTCACAATGCAGCAATAGAAATATGAATCTTATAGATCGGGACCTGATTATTCTTAACCCTTCTAGTGGCCTCCATTTTCTGGTAAGCACTCCTCTGTTATACTATTCTGGTACGATCCTATGCACCTCCACAAGATTAAAACTCAATTTTTGCAGTTCCGTTTAAAAAATGAGATTTAATTTTTTTAATAGAGTAAAATAAACCATTCGTGAATTTTCCAGCGTGACCTTTGGAATTTAACTTTTTTTGTCGTCTCGGGGCAATCAATCAGCTAATCGAAACAGGTTAGTAAAACGCGCCGCAGTACCGGACGTCGAATTCGAGCGACGGGTGTCTGGAGTTCGAAAAATTTGTCAAACTAGGCTGATACGATCGACGTAGATTTTTTTTTAAATTGTCCACATTTACCCCAACATATTTCTCATCGCTCACTTCCGCTCTCGCGCAGCTGGATGTGGACCTATACGTCTTCGAGCTGTGGCATAGACCTGCCTATCCATCCGTGCATATCCGCAGATACAGATAGTCGACTCGTTGCCCGTGTTCCACCGAAGCGAGTGTAACTATTAGAGCCTCGAGCGATATTGCTACCGCAATATTCAAATCCATGCAACGCGAGCTCGATGGAGTAATGTCTGCGCGTCTCTTCTCATATAGATTGCTCGCCCTGAGGCATGCACCCCATGGTACGTGGGTACGTACTACCACTACCAGCAGCAAGGGAGAACCAGCACCGAGAATCACAATAATTCCGATATTGCCCTCTGTTCTCTCACTGATCATTTCGCTAAGTGCGAAAGACCCGATACGGCTCTCCGGCGGCTCCCGTCGTACCATTGTATTCGTATCTAACGTGCACTCTTTCGATAAAAAATAAAAAATATAATCCTTAAAAATAATACGAAATATCCATCGAATACTTCATCGATCACTATAAGAGCAATATCGCCGTAAGAAATAAATCCTCCCGAGGGTTGAATAGAACAAGGCTATAAATTTTATCAATTCTCGATAAAGAATCATTACCCAATCAATGAACTCTTCAGCTCCTTGTGAATGAAAATATCGTCGATCGAGGTTCTTCGGAGCTGCGGGCCTCATCGACCGTGACCGGCGACTTCCCGCCTACCGACGCAATTTCTCACGTCACAGAGAAATCAACTCAACGAGAGAAGACACCGAAGACAGCCGGAACGATTTGTCCCTCAAGCGTATTGAACTCTCGGCAGGGGATGAAGAAATGGAATGAAATGGAAAGCCGCCAGTCCGATCTGGTAATGCTCGTACATAAATGACAACAATGACGATTAGACAGCCGTTCAACCCGGGGTATTTTCCCGTCGTAGTTTCTGATCTGCCCGAGGGCGAAGCCGAGAACCGAGTCGGATGGATTTCACCCCCCTCCCCCCTCCCCCCGTATTCTTCCTCGCGTTTTCCAACGTCTGTACATCCATCTCTCGCTCCCCCCGTGATATCCTCGGTGTTCTTCTCCGCTGCAATCTCTCGATAACCATACTCGCTTCTTACCGGTGAGCCGATAGCACTTTCCGTGGCTTGTCACTCTCGTGCTCGCCTCCGAGAATGGCAAAAAAAAAATTTACAACGGAAAGTTATACACTCCAAGTGCCGCAGAGAAAACCTCCGAGTCGGAGAAGAATAAGATTCCGAATCTCTGCGGGGGCCTCTCCGGGTTGCTCCGGATTGGGATAAAAGTCCCGTGGAGTCTGTCGCCGGACCGGGAGTAGCGACACCGGGCGAAGCATTAGCAATTCCAATATGGCCGGGGGCGACTTTCCGTGAAACAATGTCGAAGATTACTGGTCCCGGGTTGAAGGCAGACTCGTCTATAGCCGGGTTTGCCCGGACAAACTCCGCAAAGCACCGGAGGTTCGAGGGAGAGGGAGAAACAGCGAAGAGAAAGAGTGCAGGGAAAAAGAGGATGAAGAGTAAAAAAGAGCGAGGGAAAAAAAGGAAAAAATTTGTCGGAGGCATAGGATGAGGAACGCGAGGATTGAGGACGATCATTGTTCGACACAATAATATTTGTCACCGAAAATAACGCTCAAAAACCGCGAGGAAGGGAATAGAGAGGTTGGGCGACGGTGGATCGTTGATGCTGCTGCTTCTGGGTGCGGGTATATCCATTCAAACGCAGACAATGCGAGAGAACCTCAACGACTGCCATTCCTGTGAAACCCCCTTTTGCCTCCTGCCTCTTGCCAGCTCCGCGGGAGAGAACCATCATTCGTGCCGGTCACCCCCGCTTCCCCTGCCCCCTCGCCGCGTCGTCGTTTCAGTCCTTTCCATCCTCTTCGCCAACCTGTCACGAGACACGCGCCAAATTAAAAACTCGGTTTCTGTTCGGCTGCTCCTTTTACCGGAGAGACAGGCGAACCCATCAAGAGCCATAGCGCAGAGCCTAGCTATCGGATATCGAAAAGTTTTATCGCGAGTGAGCGAGCTCTCTTTCTCTCACACGAACGACGAGCGAATGAGGAAGACATACGGCACTACCGCGATTGTGAATGAAGGCGGAAAAGTTAGGCTCGAATCCGTATGGGTAGGGCAATTTCACGGGAACTCGATCGCATTTGATCGATTCGCGTAATTGGTTCTATCGCGATTTTGGCCAAGTGGCGTTTCATCGAATTTTCATGTAAAATGATAGCCTGCGAAAGCCTCACACGTGTATTGAAAGGTTCGTAGACATCGTATGTCCTTCGGTAAGTCACGGAACTAAGAAGAAACATAAACGTATTTGGACTTTGAATAAAAGGAACCCACCAGAAGAGTACACGGTTAACAGCTCGTCGATTTATAGTCGAAAACGAAAATTACATAAATTTCGGACTAAAAAAAAGAATTATTACTTTCTATATGAGGTAGCAATAATTCCGTGAATACAGCGTAAATTTCTCAGCGGAATGCGGAAGAAAGTAGCCTACGTAAACTCGATAAGTCATCGAAGGGTATAATTACCTGAGATCCAAACATGACCATTCTGTTCGAGGTGAGAATAACTTGCGCTCTCATTGCGATCATCATTTCTAATAATAATGATTTATCGACCGTATGATGATCGAGTATGACGGTTAAGTTCATTTTACCGTCGTCAAAATCGACATGTTCCAATGTAGAATTTCGAATCTATTCCCAGACGAAGACGAATCATCAGAACTGCCGGTTGACGGCCTCGTCAGACGGTGAGACGTCTTCGAATTGAGGAGTTCGCCTGACGGGTGGTCGACGGGGGAGTCGGGAACGACGAAGGGGGTGGATTGCAGTCCGATTCGGCAGTCTCGGTACCCCCGGGGGCACGCGCTCACCGAAAGTAAGACAGTTAGAGAATCCGGTTCACGGGAGGGACAGAGACGCGCTGTTTCATTCGCAGACTGCCGATATCCTGCACCAGGCTCGTAAACCCCTTCCAAAATATCTCATTCCCAAACGCCTCGAGCTCTCGATGGATTACAAACCTATCTATTACTTCCCTGTCCCATCTACGTATAACGGCGACGAGGCGAAACCTCGAACTTGACAGGAACCTCCCATCTCCGCTCATTCTCAGTTTCATCCCGTGTTCGGTCCTCGATGTGGTCTCGTCCCCGTCCCACGCTGCCGCTACCGTCTCTCCGCGCGACAGAAAATCGGAAGAGAGATTAAATTTTCTACGGTACCTCACACCATCCTTCGATCCTAATGGCACCCCGTCCGATTCTCTGTACGAAATTCATCGCACATGCTGTACCTATATATTTTAATGTTCAGGGTATTTATTATTCCGATCACTCATTTCTTTCTTCGTTGAAACGCATTGCAATAAATATCCATATTAGATCGGCTAGCAAAAAATTACCTGGGTCTAATGTTTTTTGTTTAAGACGTATCTAATCGTACTTGAATTTTCGAAATATTCGTCTACTGCCTTCGAGCACCCAAAGTTCCAGGTCACATGAAAAGACTTCCGCTTGTCGTCATATTTAATTAAGCATTTAATCGAGTTCAACTTCCCCGTGTCATCAAAATTAAATCTATACAATTACGATAATCACAAGACTCCGCAAACTTCAGAGGATCATTAAACAATTGTATTTTATATCGCTCACAATACAGACTTTCAATTCCTAGAATACAATAGGGAAGCACCGTGATTCCCGTCACGTCCGTGCAAATTCAATGCCATCCAGCGGTAGCTTCGGCTAAAAGAATACGAACTATGGGAAAAGACTTTTGCCTCTTACATCCTTGTCTATCCAGCGCAGAACTCGCTCGCCTCTCGTCTGAACATTGGGTGGAACGACTGCGGCCTGAAGATTTAACCGGAGTGACATCGACGCGGAGGACGTGGCTCGCTGGTCTTACCGTCGTCGATGCGAGAAGAAACCCGAGAGCCTTCCACGAGAGACGAACGAGCTCGGTGTGTCGCTTCAATTCGAGATATCGCAGTGCGACACCGGATAGAGGCCACAGGGAAACTTCTCCGGAAGGTGGTGGCGGGGGTTTCCGGTGGAATCAGTCCAACGGCGCGATACTGGCTTAGGCGCTAGGGGGGAGTCGCTTGAAAGGATGGGGTAGCTCTCGTTTTCGCGAGAAGAAGAAGCCGCCGCTACCGACACCGTCGAGCGTTTTCGTTCGTCTCTCGCAACTCGAGGGGTATACATTTCTGTACGTGTACGACATCTCTGTAGACATCGAGCGTGTATTCGCAATAGCGGATACCACGAGCCCGAAGCACGGTGCACCGAGCGAGCAAGCAGCACCTCTTAGTCTAATTGAAAAGTCGGCAGAAATTGAAAATTGCGATCGCAAATTGCAAGCTGCTTTAGGCGAGGACGAGTAAGGTACACACACACACACACGTATCGTGAATGACGCAGATAGGAGAAGACAAGTGAGAGAGAAGGTGAACGAAAGTGAACGAAAAAAAATCGAGGTTGTGTGAGAAAGGGGTAGCATGAGAGATGAAGAGAGAAAGCACAGAGTGGCGTGTCGGAATACGGTAGAATGAAGATTCAGCGTTTTTGTCCTCGGTGCAGAGCCCGAGAAGCACAGTCGTCAGGGGTGTCGGACGAACGGGCCGGGGAAGGTGGTGAGAATCCCGCTCTTATGGGCATTCTTTTAAAGAGTCGTCAATTGTACCGTTCTATATACCGTTTTCTGAGGGTTGACTCGCTACGAGACTCGGCTGCATCGTTTTTCTTCGTCGAAAGTCTACATCCGCGCTGTCTGGCGAACGAAGGGTGCATGTGTGCATGATTATGCCACTCTTCCTCCTTTCCATCTTCTATAGATCCGCGTCCATCTCTCCGTCACGTCCGGATCTTTGTCGCGCGAAAGAGTACAGAGGACGTGGCTCTCGAACAAAACTTCATTGCTAAATTCCGGAATGGATGTGTTGGTAAGGATACGGGGGTGGGCCGGAGGGAAAGAAGAATCCGCACGCGGAAGAGACCCGTCGCTGGTACCTAATGGAAAAGGCTTGGCTATTCGGGGTGGATTAATAAAAACAGAGGAAGCAACTCACCCCCTCCCAACCACCCCCTGCCGCTCGTTGGTACACGTATACCTACTATAATACTTATTCTCGTGCGCATTGTGTCCTCTGTACTGGCTAAAGCGTCGCGATGGGACACGTAGTCGTATCTCGCGAACGAGCATTAATAATTCCGAAGCGATTTTAGTCTCACTCGACTACTTCAGTGTGAGTCGATGCGCACACGGCGAATTGTACGTCGCACAGCATCAGTGGAGCTATCGCGGGGGATAGCAGCTTTCCTTGTTCACGGAGAACACGGGAGAGTCTCGAATAGCTGGCGATTCGAGGACCCTGCTCGATTTCTCGAGGGTGTCTTTACTCGCGCTACCCCTCTTCGCGGACTGACCCGATATTCGGAGCTTATAGCGACCGGCACGAACTCGAGGGACAGAATCTCCGAAAATTTCTATGCCATTCTAAATATTTCAAGGGTCTCTCAAGATCGTAATTTGGCGAGGAAAATTCCTCGAGCTTAGCATTTCGGTAATCGCATTTGTTAATAAACGATACGAATATTTCTGTTTAAGAATTTCTGTTGAATGACAGCCGGAAGTAACGTCATACTGGGAATACAAAACTTGCGATCAGGAAACACCATCTTTCGAAAAAAAATATGTCAGTTTTTTTAGTACAGCTCACTCATCGATTAGAAGTGACGTTACTTCTAACCACAAAATAATATATCCAATCCGGAAGTGATGTATTTTTGGTAAATCTCCGAATATCGAAATTTCCTGTTTCTAAAGTCTGTAGTCCACAGTGAGGACGCAAAGAGCCCGAGCCATCACAGTCTACTACCATACTACATGTGGGATATTCTAAAACGAAGTTTTTTTCGGCACACATGTTAATAAAAATACAAACACAAGTCAGTTCACTGCAGATTGTTATTTGGCCATTCTCACACATACCACAGAATTTTTTTAAACTGTTTTAGATTTTTTAATACGACACCAGATATCTCTGTAAAAAATTCATTATTCACTTGTTAATTAAGTTAAGAATGCACTTTAGACTTCGATCAGTTGAATAAAAAATCGTGAACGGAATCTAAGAGGTCGAGGGACGGATCTAGGCCGATTTCGTGCGGAAAGTCCCGTACGTTTGGTCCCATGTTGCACCCCCCCCCCTTCCCCTCTCTCTATCTACTCTACAGCCTCTTGCCACGCGCTTCGCCTCCGGCGGTACGAATCTATGTATAGTAAATACACCCGCCCTGGTGGCTCTCTCAGTCGCGAACCCCTCCACTCGTTCGGTCTCTTCGAACATAGCAAATTGCACCGGAGAGTCTGATAGCTAAAGTAAAATGTACACCGGTTGATTATCATTATGATTATGATATCAGAAGCGAGTCGTGTCATCATGTCAAAGAAGTAACGGCTGCGCGGTACAGTCTAGTGTAATAGCGAGTGGCGGGAGGGCAAGTTAGAGGAGAGCACTGCCAGGGCAGAGCTTCCAAATTAAAGTGTAATTTTCTCTGTCGTTCCCGCTGCACCGCCCGTCTCAATGTCGCTTCTCTTTTTCGGTTTACTAGTAGCAGGGAAAAGGAAAAGGAATAGTGAAAGTGCACATCAAAGGTAAGGTAGATATCCTTGCCTCGTCCGTTTCGCTCGCTCCGTTTCTGTCCTTTTCTTTAATAAAGAAAAATCAACGCCACGAAGAAATAAGATGACAAGAGAAAAAGCACCGAGGGGAGGGTGTGTGAAATTTTTTAGAAGATGAAGTAAAAATAAACTAAAAAATACGGGTATGTGAAGAGGATACAGGATTTCACGTAAACGAGTTAATTTGCATCGAGAACGAGAATGAGACTGCGGGAACCGAAGCGAGACTGAAATGAAGCGGCGAACAGTGTCGGGCTCCGGGTTATGTGTATACGTACAAGGTGAATACACGGAGGATGATGACGATCGGTGCCGTGGAACGAAGAGAACAAGTGGCATTATGGCTCGCGCAGCTGCCCGACGGACCTGTCCAAGCTTTCTCTGTCTTTCGCTCCACGGTTTCCGCGGCACATGCACAAGACGTTTAATACCGAAATTATCGTAGATCAGTATCATTCTGATCGGCGTTTTCGGAGCAACCGGTAGCGGAATTCCAAACACGCAGGGTAAAACAAATTAATGCTAATCTTTAGTATGCCTTGCAATGAATTTTAGTTATCTTTTCTCGTATCACCTTTTACACCGTTCGATATATTAAACCTTCGGTAAACCGAGTGATAATTGTAATACGGGTGTAAGTTGTGTTTCGGATAAGGACGAGTCAGGTGGGAATTTTTCTGTACGACATTGAAAAAAAGGCAATTTATCCTTTTTTTTTTAATATCACGTCAAAAGGTAATATCAGAAGAGAACAAATTTATTACACCTAAGATCCTGCTGTTAGATTACATATTCTAATGTCAATATAGCGTGAGAGTGATAAACAGAGAACACCGTGGTTGGCATGCAAATCGTAATGAATATAGAGATAAGGACGGACCAATATATAAGATATTGAGATATTACATAGATTGCCGAAATAGCTCATTATGACAAATAACAAACGTAGAGATTATCGAATTACGAGATGCCGAAATCATTAATCGGGGTTGCAAAAAAAACGTATGACAATTCGTGATAATATATCGATAGATATTTTTTACGATTCGTCTATTCTTCTCTAGGTCCAATCGACTACCATTAATACTATGACTATTTTACCCGTTGCGCCGAGTGATCGGGTCAATCACAAATATTTATTTACAGAGTGGCAATCGAGTCGCGCATTAGAAATGTCGAAACTTCCGAGTGAATCACTTCAGTTCAGCTGATCGCAACATCGACTTTTTTTTGCGTTGAACCTCCAATGTTGAGTGTTAAAAAATGCACAGCCGTTTGAATCCAACCCACCCTGATGCAAGATACGGAACACTCCGTCAGTAAACTTTTTCCGCAATAATAATAAAATCCTATGTGATTCCGTTTAGCAACGGGGCCATCTGGGCGCCATCGCGACTCTTAATTTCCGTCGAATCCCGATCGTCAGAAAACGTCCCACAACCAAAGCTCGAAATATTTCCACGGGATAAATTATCATAACGCACTCATACTAATTCTGCCTCTATCTTCTGGGATCGTCAGCATCAGCATCAACATCGTTCGCCCTCGTCCCTCGAGCGATATATGCATCAGCGGCAGGAGCGCACACTCCTAATTGGAGATTCCCGAAGTTGGGTCTCGTCCGACGAATGAATTCTGAGCGACGCTGCTCTTCAATTCCAGCCCGAGGGCAAATGTGGCGTCGACCAACGGAGTTTGCCGAGGTCTTTGCTGCTGCCACTATTACCCCGGGGTAACGTGTGTCGAGCAATAATTATATTGGCGTGTCGGGAACGGGGGGGGGGGGGGGGGTACGTGCACTCGAGAGGGGTGGTATGGACCTCCGGTAGTTTCTCTACGTCGCTCGATGGGTTAGCGACGAAGGGAAGGGAGTGGGAGATACGTTTTAATCACAGGAGACATGTGCTGCCTACAGGCTCTTCCCGCGACTCTATACTCTTGCGTTCAATCTGCCCCTTCCCCCCCCCCCCCCCCCCCCCCGCCTCCCCTTCATGCCTTCCTTTCTGTCCCGCGTATGTGTAGTTTAAACGTTCGTCGACTTGCGGAATGCGAATTGAGAGATAAAACGGGAAAGTTGGTGCCGCACCGTGCGCGAACGCGTCCCTCTCGTTCTCTTACTTCGCTCCGACGTTCCTCAGCTAAACGCCTCCTTCACCGCGTTCTCACTCTCTAATTTCGTTCGGAGTTCAACTATGCGACCTACATTATGATGAAATCATTGCGAGGCTCCGGTGGTCCTGTGCACAAGCGCGTTTTGTGTTTCCCCCGAGTTACGATTATGCCAGGTGTTACAGCGGATAATTGCATATTTCATCTGGATTTTAGGTGGGTCTGAGCGAGTTCTTTTCAGCTGCAAGACGAATTAAACCACACGCGGCACTCGGGCTTCCTTTTGAACTCGCGTCTTAGATGATAATTCACTGTGAGAGATCGTACACCTCCCAACGTTCGGATAAATCCTATCCGCACACGGCAACGTCATCTACAATCGAGTTCGAATGATTGGTCACAATGTAGCTAAGCAATTCGCATTTGACACCGCGCAATCATCAGATTATTTGATTCATGGGCAGGTGGATGAAACCTATAGCTGTCAATGAGTAACATTCCTGGCGTGTTGAGAAAGGAATGAGAAACCGGCTGGTACCGGACGGGAGGAGGGTTAAGTTGAACGGGCGAAATAACCGAGAAACGCCACTTTAAACGCGCGCAATTGCATTGCCAGGAATCAGACTCATTCCTCTCGAGTGCCGAGGACAAGAGTACCGGCAGGAGTAGCAGCAGCAGTAGCGAACCCACCGCCTGTACCATCACCCTCCACCCCCCCTCCCCGCCCCTTTACTCACCCCCTCACCGGCCCTTCGAGATTGCTGAGCTATTCTCGCGACTGAATGTTTCATTAAGGCCACCCGGTATTGCTCTTAGATAACTCTACGAGGGGTAAATGAAATTTCCGCCATCTCCGATATCGCACACCCTGGCGTACAGTAGGTATACCCTCGAGGAGCACCCATCCGCAAACCCCGCAACCCTCTCCAACCCCGTGCGACTCAGTAAGCTCGGGCCACTGTCGCCCGGCGAGACCCTCCTGGCTTTAATCAAAGGCCATTGCTCGCTTAACGCAAAAAAAATAAACGGATGGCGAATCGTCGACACGTCCAGATGTCTTCGCCGGCGAGCGGTAAGACATTCTTCACGATATATCGTGGATATTTCGTATCCGGAGGAATCGGAAACTCAGACTTTCGAGGTATTCTGAGAGTGATGAGGGGATTTGGTGAACGGAGAACAAGAAACCTACGAACCGAGTTGCATCTGAGAAGTTTGATCATTGGAAAAGAATTTCGGAATTACTACTTCGATGACTTAACTTGAGGATGAAATGCGACACTCGGTACTGATCGGTTTGATTCGCGGCATCAGCAACGCTTCAGAGTTTCGAAGGCGAGAAGCAAAGATCGAGAGGCAATGACTGAACGGATGAAGAGATGGAGTGTGGAAGGTTCAATCTCGAAGAGGTGGTGCAAGTTGAAGGGTACAAAAAACGGATATGGAAGTGAGGTATCTGCTCGGAGTGAGCAGCAAAAAGAAATGAACGTCCTGTGTATACCGAGCGCATCAGCAAGGAGAAATAGAGAAGAAACGGAGAGATGAGCCTATCCACGAGCACTCGTAACGATCTCGCATCAGCCGTCAACCGTTAAATTCATCCGGAGAGGAGACGATCCCTATGGAAAGAAAGCTCGAAGCTTTCGCCGGCTCAAATCCGGATATAGCAGTAGCGAAAGCGCCAACAGCATCAGTAAGCTCGCAAGTGTGCTATACCGTTTTCTTCGTCGTCGTTCTCCTCCTCGCCGGCTTCTGTACGAAAGAGGAACGGGGCACAGAGCGGTTTGTGTGGCCTAGATCGAGACGAACTTGAATGCTCGAATGTCAGAAATGGCGAATCCTCATTTGCCGCTTCTCGCAAGCACGGACATATACATCTTTCCATATAGAGAAAGAGAGACGGGAATGCAACGAGGATAGGCCGTATTCGCGCGTAGTGTGTGTGTCTGTCTGCTGCTGCCGCTACCGGTGCTATGGTTGCTGCTGCTCGGGTGCTCTCCGTCTGTCGAGCTCATTCCCGCGATCTTCAATTAATGAAACTCGGGTGCAGTCGCGTCGCATGTCAAATAAATATGTCTCCCACTCTCTTCGCGGTATCCCTTCTTCCAACACGTGGATAGGGTATAGGATACTGCTTCGCTGCTCGGCTCTTGCTCCTTTCGCCCATTCACCCCCCGCACACCCTGTCGACGTCGTCGTTGCCGTGTTGCTCACCCTTGCAACCCTTCCTCTTCCGCACGCCATCCTACTGCCTGCTCACACTTCTGCTTTGGCTCCGCCGTCACCGAAGCTACGCGGTTGATGCCGTTCCCGTTTGCCACCGCACAGTCCCCTTCTCCTTTTTCCTCGTCGCCCTGCGGAAAACGTGTACCCCTCTCGAATCTTCTCGTCACCGTAGTCGACGTCGTCTTCGTCTTTCATCCCTCATTCCTCTCTCGCTGACGAAGTCTCTATGCTCGGTATATGGTGGGTCGTTTGGACGTAGAGGTGGTCTGATCCGGAACGAAATCGCGTGTTCATGCTTGACTGTGCATCCACGACAGCTTTCGCCGCCTGGCTTGCCGTACCTGAGGCTCCTCCTTCGTGTCGCTGTCGTTTTACCCTCTTTGATTCGGCAGACCAACAGCGTTCTCCAAAACTTTCGGCATCACGACCGTTACCCCGTTAACCCAAGGATACTCTCGTCGGACCGTTCCACCGGCAAGCATCATCAAACCCATCGACTCCGGTCCGGAACACTCGTCCTCTCATTGCGCTACCGGAAGCTCGGAGAATCCGACACGGATACTTGATTCTCGAACGGCGGTGTACGGATGAGAAGGTGAAGAAAGACAAGCGAGTGACAGCGATTTCTACACGTGCGCTCGAAATTCGCAGACTCCGCTACAGAATCTGACAGAGTCCAATGATAAGAGGTGTCAAGCGAAAACAATGGGTGATCAATACTTTTGTGGTATAAAAGGAAGGGAATAAAGAGGAGGAAGATATGAAAGAGATCAAATATCGTCGTCGCAGGAAATCAAGAAAAAAAGATGTGGAATGATCAATAGACGGCAATAGAAGAAAGATCATAGCATCCACGTCCAGGGCACGTAGGGCAGGGCACGTAGACATAACATCCACGTCCAGGGCAAGTATATTACGCCAAGAAGTTCGAAAGTTTAATGTCTATATTTACAAAAAAAAAAAAAAATGGATAGCCCAGGCAAAGTGTTATAACGGCGTGTTCTTAAGAAACGCATGAATATTCCACAAGGCGTACAAAAACTGTTAATGTACGGCCGGTGGCTGATGCGAGTATCGAACTATAACAGAGCATACCTCATCAGTGTATCTCGCTGGCTTTGGGTCTTCCCACGATCTCTTTATTCTCATTGGAGCTACAGTGATTTCTGCAAAATTAAAATCGCCTAAGGATATACTATTCCCCCCCCCCCCCCTTAGATAGCTTCATCCTTATCTGTCCACGGTGCCCTACCTTACTGTCTCCCTTCCCTCATCATTCTGATTCGACCCCCGCTCTTCATCTTCGTATCTCTCTACTCGCGCACTCCACCTTGATTCGGCGTCCTTCTCACGCCAGGCACTTCTTTGCCTGTTTCTGGTGCTTCTCCTAAGCAGCAACGAACCGACCGACCAACCGAGAGAGCTCCTCTGATGTTGCTACTACAGATAAGTGGTCGGCTCTCGGGTTGCCCGCCTGCGGGCACTATTGGTCGATGCGTTCTTTCGTCCTCGTGCTCCTCTCACTCCTTTCATCACATTTTTTTCCTCTTTCGTTTCACCTTGTACCATCGCTTTTTCCATGTCTCATCGTCTTACTCTCTCTTACTGGTTTGCTGATCATCCTCATCTCGCTCTCGAGCACCCCACACTTCTGCATCCAAGTTTTTACATTTTGTTTCACATTATACACTCCCTCCGCATCACTCCCCTTTCATTATCTACCGCATTTCCGTGGGCTACTTGCCGCGAAGGTGTATATCCGCCCGTTGAAAGTATAATCGCGATGTTGCTGTTTACTTTATAAGCGACACAGCGAGTGTAGGAAATCAACTAAAATTCAGCGAAATCACGAGATTAAACTAGATTTTATCCCATGATCTTTACTCATGCATACGTGATACATGAGTCATTTCAGATGTTTAATTAAGCGCATATGGATCGATAAATAATGAATATATCAACGGCACATGAATGATTTCGGGGGCTTCAATTAAACACATATGAATGAACTAATACGCGAATAGGTTGGGTAACGATAGCTCGTTGATTCGGTGGATGTGGATGGAGAGGAAATCCACGATGAATCGGAAAAGAGCGAAACACATTGATGGTCCTTTCCAGACCCGGGTGGAAAATTTCCGTCGATGAGCGGGTAATACCTTTAACCGGCCTTTGAGTTCATCGTCCTGGTCGAGTAATACATGGAGCGAGCAACCGGAAAGAGGGTGTTCTCTATCAAACGCTCGGCTCGCCGCGGAATCCGAGCACCACTACACAATCAACTCATCCACTCGTCCCTTCCGCGCCTCAATACATGGCTCAACGGCGAGAAAGGGCTTTAGCCGAGTGCTTCCTCGATAGACGAATTGATTCGGAAATTCCGCGGTTACACCGGAGCGTCCCTTAATCGAGGTCTTTATCGTAGATACTTGCGCTCCATCTCAATTCACACGTTCCAGCGTGTGAACCGTGAATCCGAACGAGGATAGGAGACTCCGAAAGCTCCGAGCGAATTCGACACCTTTTCTCGGCCCGAGCTTTTGAAAAGGGAGCCCCGTAAACCCAAAACCCGCAAGACGGCGGATAATGGAGCAGCGCAAAGGCCGCAAAACCGCAGGATCCTCTATGCGTGGTTAGCCCAACAGCTCGGCCATTGATAATCGGCTAGAAGGAGAATGAAGAAACAACGATTGATCTGCCAGTAGACGCGTTACGTGTTTGTCATATGTATTATCTTATAAATTTTATGTACGCGATGAAAATGAAAGAGATCCGAACGTACACTCGATGGCGCCAAGCCAATTAAGTCTTCTCGCAATTATTCATTGCATATTCATTGCACTTTTCGAGACCCTCGAAGGTAGGAAACCCTACGCCCCGCGTCACGGCAGCCACGGTATCGTCGCACTGGTTACCGAACATGGGCGCCCGGACTCGCCCGGTTCTCCAGGGCGAATCGTGTATACTCATCTTCACAGCACATGCACCACTACGAGCAACGCAGCTATCGCCAGCAATTTCCACTCGACTTTTCATAGAAAATACGGAGAGTGCGCTCGCTCGCTCGCTCCCTGTGCCATTATCATACGTAAATTGATGTCGGCTCGTGCAGCCGCCAACCCCGAGCTTCCGCAATTATTTATCGCCCCCTCAACTATATTTCGTACTATACCCGTTTAGTGTCGCATGGACGTATGTATAGGTTGTTTCTATTATATATATTATACTTTATTTAGGTATATATATAGAGGGAAACCACGGTCTGTCTGGGTCGTCGGTGCGGCTGCCGCTGCGACCCATCGCGCAGTTCAACTTGCATGCGGCTCGTCTAATACGAGACCAGTATTATATAATATATATATATATATATATGTATATATATATATAGCGAACGAGAGTCGGCCTCGTCTCCGTATAACGAGGCTTGAAAACCGTTCTCATTAACCCGCAAGCAGGAGAGAATGCACACGTACAGAACGGAGCTCTCGGTTCTCTGTTCTCTTTTCATACGGTGGTAGTTGTAGGTGGTCGACGTATCTAGGTATTCTTCACTGAAGGGGACATCGAGCGAATGCCGACTTTGATCCGTGAGACTCGAGTTATTGTGGACTGCACCGGTATTGAAAATAATAAATGGCCTTCATTCACGAAGTCGTATAAAAAAAAAATATATTCACTTGGCGATATCAATAATTCGATTTTTGAGAATTGTCGGCGCAAATTTTGGTAAAATGAAGGAATACGAAAAAGCACCAAATTTTAATATAATATGTTCGCTTTGATCGACGAATTGTCGGAACTTCGGAGTGGTTGAAGATTGAATTGCTTATTCTTATTAGTCCAAACGATCGACTGAGCGCGATTAGAAAACATAATCGTTATCTTCTGTCCGTCCGGATGCATTTGCGCTCGGGTGCGGAGCCATGTCGTTGGAGATCCCTCCGTCGTCGGTTCCTTGAATCGCCGGAGGCAGCGACGCTACGGGGCGGCGATACGCGAGCTCGTACTTCCCGCTCTCGTTACCGTTAAATTTATTGTAATTAATTTCCTTATCTACGGCAAAGATCATCGAGGGCCGGGGCACGGGGAGGCCGGATGGAGGTGCTGTTGGCCGGTAAGGCACCCGCACTTTCGTATAAACGTCGTTCAATCCTTCTCGCGCATGTATACGCGATGCGTCTACGTTACACGGGAAACAAGTATTACAACGTCTGAATAGTGGATTGCCGACCGAACGCGAAGTAGTGGCGGCGCGTATATGCTCAGACTGCTCGAGTCTCAAAGTCCGTTCTTTCGTCCGTCGTAAGACTGGAAGAGACCGCGTGTGATGTACGAACGGTTTCATCGTGGTAGAATGGGAACAGCGGCACAGAAGGGTACACACGAGCGCATGCCGTGCGTAATCTGTAATTAGCGATCCCGATTAAGCTTATTTACGAGTCAAGCTCGCTCACACTGTGTCAGCCATTGTATTTTAATGCTGGCCTCACCGGAGCCGACGCCGACGCGGCCACGGAATCACCATCTTCGTCGTCTCGGAAACCGAGATACCTCAGGCAAAAACCTGCTGCTCGCATCGCTTAACATCGCTGCGATAAAGGAAGTCTGCTGGCCGAACCGTTTATACTTACAAATTAACAATATCAGAGAAACGCGATTCCACGGCAGACACAACGTCCTCTTTGCGGACTCTCTTGGGATCAGATTAACTGTCCCGGTTGTATAATGTAATAAAATGTTGTTCAAAAATTAATGAATTTGGAAGTTTCTCTACATACGTATAAAAGCTGAGCAACATGAATTCAAATTTTATCCACATGTGCCTTGCAATTTATCGTCAAATTTTTATATTCAATGGAAACGCTTTATAATGTCAGGCAAAATATTAGTCATTTTTTTTTCTGATATTTTAATATTATCAGAGTACATTCGTGTTCAACTAATGTAAGTAAAGTGAGCAAATAAAAAATTTCAATTAATTCTACAGTATAAAATTCTTTTAGATAACTACTGACGGAAAAGAGGGATCACTCGAGAATCACGGAAAGTCCTCCTTTCTCATCTATAAAATACGTTTCGGAAATTTAGGCCGCGACGGTGACGAACAGCAACCGGATAGTCAGACGTTAAAAGCCACAATACCCTTAGTCAGACATTAATAAGAAGCGACTTCGTGTTGAATTTTTAGTTGATCGTCTTGCTCGAAGAGTCAATGAGCGTTTATCATGAATAAACGTAGTTGCACGTGATTTTTTTGCGCCTCCATTTCCCGCGATGCTCGATCGCTTATCCCCAACGTTTTCTCGTCCGACACTCGACTCGTTTGCTTTATTCCCATTCGCGCATAGCACGAGGAAATCTCCATTTCGATTCAACACGCCGATAAGCATGCGGAATTTAACGAACGTTGTTCCGCCCGACGTGGCACGCTCGAACGTTTTCACGTCTTGCACCGTCGAGAGTGCGGAATCCCGCTCGTCGCAGGAAATTCCACCGGGCAACGCTACCGGAGATGTATACTGCATTTGATTTTTCCTTTCCGCCAGCTACCGGTGGGAGTTCTTTCATTTTCTTAATCACGATCGAGCCGATTGTTTGGGACCTCGCGCATAACACACGAGCGACCGTACCTTCTGATTCCCCACTTGAAACAATGATTCCTTCATATCCCTTCGCCTCCTTGACGCGTATGCGTCTTCGACTCATCGCCACATATGTACACATAAAACTCGACAGTTTTCCTGTCCGCGAGCATAATAACCGCGGCGTATCCGTAAGCCAATCGTCGGCTTGTAAGAAATACACTACGGCTTAATGACCTTCTTAGTATGGTTAACTAGCCACTTATAACAACTGTAAGGCAATAATTAAAGCCGGCCGAGGATAGGCATCACGCGGAGCTGAAGCGAGCTCTGCGTGTACGCACAAATGCGCACTCATGCGTTAAGTTCCTCAAGAAAATAGCCCTTCTGAGCCCCTTTCAAGGGGACTTCCCGAAGACGCGGGACTTTCCTCGCTTTGGAAGACTCGCCACTGCACGATCCTCTCATCCATGTCCCGATCCACTTTACCCTTGTATCACTCGCTCCTCTTTAATTCCTCTTTTTTTTCCCATACCTCACCGCCGTTTCGCGAATTATGTGTATCTAGATACATTAATTAATTTTTAAGGTGGTATATATTTTTATGTGTGCGCGCATGTGTGTTGATATCGCGATGGGATTAATTCAATTCCAGCGTTCTTGCCAGGCGTATTGATGGGCGGTGCGGTGAAGTCATCGCTCGCAGGGCTCATAACAACCGGGTCGTTTTGCTTGATGATCAGGCAAACGTAACGGGGCCCTCGCGGGTTTTCTCGTTCGTTTATCGGCGCTGCTCATCTTTTAAGTCACTTCACGTGTATAATTATTCAATGCCCAGGGAAGAGGGTAAGAGCCGCGGTGCCGCGATCGCGAGCAAGCCCAACGATTGACATAGCTGATTATGAAGGCAATTATTATTACCATATTATCAGGTATGGCATGGACGTTTCATATTGCCGTTGCGAGCAGACGAAGGGTTCGCTTGTCTCGTCTTGTGGACGCGATATGGAAAAACTTATATTTTTCCGAACACAGTAAAATTACTCGATGCTCATTCGACCATGCAACGGTCAGTTGTTCACTCACGCCACAGCCGATAAAATTTGAGCGATCTAAAGGGGTCAGATTAAACGCAAAAATTAGCTAATTTTTTTTTAATTTTTTTTTTTTTTCAGAACAGCATCAGTTTTTCGAGAAACACCAGTGATGTGCCGATTTTACAGCTTTTGCAGAAATTTAAGTGCAAACTTTGCCTCGAAGAATTATTCGATTTCGGTTAATAATCCTTCGTTGTGTCCCTTCAAATTCCTGTTGTAGATGTCAAGCGACACCTACAGTAACAAAGAACAAAATTTTCACACAAGTCTGGGGAAAAAGTTTCATTGAAAGTGTCTCTCAGAAACTTAAATTTCGTCTCCCAACGTTTTGATATCACGACAGATATTGAAATCTGTCCAAGATCAATATTGGTTTTCCATAGCCACGAGAAACTATTTGTATTCCACAAAATTTGTTGTACATCCGATCGATTATCCGTAGTGAACATGGAGCAGGCGTTATCCGCCGATGGTGTGGCGGTCTGCATAATTAAAAACGTGACGATCGAGTGGTGGCTTAACCCTTTCGTTATTTTTTTATTTTCGCCACCAACCAACTCCTCGCCGCTTATCGCCTCGTCCGGCTCGTCGAAGGTAAACATCGTGAAAAAGCCAAAGAGCGCGTCGCGCTCGCTCGCTTTAGTGTCCGTTATCAATCTCTCTCTCGGTATTGCAAGGGGTGAGGTGCGAGGGTGGTCGCTCCTACTCTCACTCTTCATCCAGCAGCAGCAGCAGCAGCAACCCTTTTCCCGTTGCCGCAGCTTTGGCGGGTGTCACCCTTGCCCATCGCGACGTACGGTCTCCTCGAAGGCCGAGCCTTTCCTCCAAGGAAGGGGTATGAATATTCATGCCAGCGCCACTTTCGTGAGCTCGCCATTGGACGTCAGTGGCAATCAACCGTGAGCCACTCGCTGGCTGAATCAGAAATTCAGAGACACGCCGAGCCGATTATAATTCGAAATAACTGTACGACAGATAGGTGTATTATGTACACTGATGATAAAATTCGTCTTTCGGTTAATTAAAACTTATTCTGTAAACACTAAAAAAATTATCTAAAAAAATTAATACGACCGAAAATATATTTTATTTTTACAAGAAAAAAATAATAAATTGAACGTCAAATATTTAGTTCAGACGCGTATTGATATACAAGAGAATTAGATAACGCGAAGAATTGGATAATTGGTGTGATGGGGATTATTTTAACCCTCTGCCACACGGTCGTGTCGGTATTGATCGAATCAGTGTACTGTCCCGTTAAAGCAGTATATTCTTTTATGGAATCTACTAGAAATTACAGAATTATGCTATCGGGTTCTCTTGGTTGATAAATATGTTGCAAGTTTTGTAAATTAAAGAAACAATTAAAAAATTGTTTTCAATGTTGTTTTCCAGATTTTTCGGTTAACAAGTTAAATTGAGAAGCGAAATGTCTGAACTGACGGTCTGTGTAAA
This sequence comes from Listrodromus nycthemerus, assembly GCA_963978505.1. NCBI lineage: Eukaryota > Metazoa > Arthropoda > Insecta > Hymenoptera > Ichneumonidae > Listrodromus > Listrodromus nycthemerus. Next base: position 20,788,436 of record OZ021681.1, read on the forward strand.
TAAAGCCAATAGTGTTGTTTTTGTCATTATTAATATTTTTTCACTACGTTCCTAATGACGTTTCGATGAGTGAGCAAATAGCCAATTGCTGCTTCGGTTCGAATTAAAGCACATGAAACGGTTCAATCGATAGTTACTCTCTGTAGAAATGATTCTAGACGGTATTCTCTGGAGAAAATTTTGGTATTATTTTTGTCTTCTTTGATAATCATCCAGACCTATTTCGCGGCAATTTTTCAGCGATATCTAATGAGAACCCCGGCTTTGTAAAACACCAGCTGATAACATTTATAATGGTCCGTGGTATACTGTGTACACCCTCGATCCCCTTTCTTAACGGCTGCGTTGCGCTCACGTTAAAACCTCCGATAGGACGATAGAGCATGCTAATAAGGGGGCAATAATAACGATTATTTTGCGGGACCATGGTATCATGCCGAAGGCAGTCAGCGGAGTACCGCCATCGGTACTAGTCAACGCGATAACCGCATCGGTTGTAATTTTTCTTCGCCGTGTCACACGATAACAAGCTCGGAAGAGAGGCGTGATCGATAATATTTTAATTAGCTAGCTTAATCATGAAGAATCGGAAAATACAATCATTTACAGAAATTCTGGAATTCCAACGTACGATTTGTTTTTCGCGATGAACTCAGATTTCAAACTTTTCGTTTCGTCTGCCAACATGTAGAAAACATCATTTAAACAAACTTAATTCGCCCTCGGCGCGCCCTTTCGCCAAATAGACTGAAATCACAAAAATATTTTAAGGTTCATAAAAAGCTCGAAAGAGATTATGGTCAGCAATATTTCAATCAATTAGATTAGTCATTAAAAATCACAGAATAATTTTTAAAAAAGAAAAAAAAATGTTCCTCACAGTATTTCTTCCGCGATAAAATCTGACTTTTAAACTTCCCGCCACGTTATCTCCTACAGTGCAAAACTGGACATAAGTCACAGTCGGCTTGGACGCTTCTGGATCGCTCGCCGATGAACTGAAACTGCAAAAATATCGTGTCAGTCGAATTAAAAAAAAAGTGAGTCAGCGATTAGGACCTCAACTCAGAGCACTCTCAGTCCTGGCCTGAATGTGAGTTTCCATTTGCGAGAAAACGATTCTCTATAATGCCAACCAGAAACAACAGTCAACCGGACGGATAACGATAATTTTAATCGCTCACCTCAGTCTCCGATTCCACGAAGGTGCCAATAGAGATCGCCACTCGATATCATTCGTCGTCGACACGGCCGGATGACAGTGCCGCGTCAAACTAGAAGAAGGATCGTAGTTCGCCGGACGAGCCGACGGAACTACGAAGCCGGATGTGCCATTATACACGACGGAGCGCGGGCTCAAGAATACTCCTCTAATTGTCCGGGAAGATAATTCACCTCGCGATTTGCATACGTTTCCTCGTCCGTTAGTCGCAGTGCGTCAGCCGGGCAATTAGCGATTACTGATTAAGTCAAACGGCTAGACGTTAGTTACGCGCGGAAGGGGGGGGGGGGGGTGGAAGCAGTTGAGGGGGAAGTGGGAGTGAAGGAAGGAAGCGAGGATTTGGCGGCCGGCGGGGTGTGGAGTCAGTCAGTAGAATGAAAAGGGTGAGGTTAAGGTGGTTGCGAAGGTGGAGGAGGTGCAAGTGGAAATGAGACTTGTTCTACGTTCGCCAGGACTCCCGTGATCACGGCGATTGATACTGGCGCAAGTGGGAGGAGTGATGGGTGCTGCTGCTTCTCCTTCGCTCTCCACCTCACCGTGAGCTTTGCCGCCGCATTTCTGCTGCTTACATGTCCGATTTAACATGTACGTACCTTGGAGAGCGTACACACTGCGTAGACACCGTCTTTCTTCGCTCACCGCGCATTGTATGCTAATTGCTGATTAATCAGAATTCGCGAAAGAGCCCGCCTGCCTCACGGAATATCCCGGTGCTCAGCGGGTACCTATACACATGAGCTTGGCCCCGGAATGACGTAAGAGCCGACGATTTGCAGAGTCCGGGACCGCGGGTTCACCAAGTGATTAATTAAGATCGATTTCACCCTCGATCCCGAAGACGAATTGTATTTTACAGTAGGCAAGATTGTATTTCATGGCGACGCGCAGAATCGCCTTGGTCTTTTCGCACGATACACTGTCGGGCTATTGTTTTCATACTTTTTTACGATTATTAAAATTATACCGTACGGTGCTTCGTGGTTTCTTTGACGATGTACTGCCTGGTGAAAGCCGCTCGTGGGTTGCAATATACGGTATTCGATATTTTGCCATGGCTTTTTTCCATCAATTTTATTGTGAATTGTTCGAGATTATCGAGACTCCTTGCATTAAACACATTAAAGTATTAGAAGTCAGAAGTTTATTATTAGCGGCCAGACGAGATAATTAATAATTGTAAGCCTATTATGGATTTTCATTATTCAGAGTTTGTGTAATGTATTGGAACATAAGATGCCTCAAACACCGCTCATATAATCTCGTATACACCGAAGTCTCTCAATTTTTTTTTACAGTTTCCGTAACAAAAAATTCTGTATGGAAATCTTTTGATTTCTAAATTGCTTCGTAATTACATTTAATCACCTTTATTCGTGAGTTTTTAAGTACATTTTTTTTTTGCTATCTATCCATCCATCTCTTCCGGTGGGTTATCCGTCTTCCGATTAAGTACCGTTATTGTATTGTCATGAGCACTTTTCAAACGGTACATCACAGGTATAACTGCCAAATTAAAATGCACTTGAGAAGTGTCGTTTCTCAAGCACGGGGTAGTTTACATTTTTGACTGCTTTAAATCTATTGACAAAAAAGCCATTAAGACAGTAAGTGTGACATTTAAAAAATTTTTTTGAGTTTGAGCTGAATCTTCGCACCGGAAAACCTTTGCAGAGTTCAATCCTTCCTATTCGCTCGAATGCGAAGGGTTCAACTGTGGTGCAATACTACATGTACGCTTTTCATACGTGAAGGGTTAATAGTCTCAGCATGGCACAAGCTCCATAATTCATCGAAATTAAATTCCATTAAAAATCCTTACTATTCAATTTCCTTATCTTAATTTTCTTACTGTTTCTACTGCCGACCAGAATTAATTCACCTGTTGGTAAAGTATACTCAGACAGATGGTTAACTAGCATAGACCCACGGAAGCGCGTCGGAGAGAAAGTTTCTCATCGAGGGGGCATCGGCATCATAAGCACAGACGTTCGATTCTTCGAACTAGAAAATGTGTGTACGAGGATGCGTGAAGAAACCGCTAATGGTTTCGCTATAATGCCCCGATGTTACGGCCAAACTCGTTCGGGCATCGGTGGAATCGCTACACTGAACTATTATTCCATAATTAGTTCGGTGAGCATGCGGAGAATTATAACAATGGGGAGAGAAAAAGCGCGAGAGAGTCCCGAGCGGCAATGTCGGCGGTTCGAACGAATTGCTCGAACGGACTCGAGACTGCAGTGTTCCAGAAAGATAAATAAATTATCACTCGGTACAACTAACGAGTGGTTGGTTGCGCGGCTTATTGCCTGCAAACCTCATGAATATGGATTGTCTACCCGCATCTATATGGGTGTAGCGTGCGGCCCCGATTTGACGTTTGCCTTATGTAGATACACACGAGCTCCTCTTCCGATAATTATTGCGCGCGATATCGTATTGATTTTCTTCGGCACGAATCTCACTTTCAGTATACATGGTGATTTGGTGTTAATAAATTTGTCGACTCATGTTTAAAGAAAACATTACTTATTCATATTGTATTTTTTTTAATATAATATTTTTCGCACATAAAAAATGTATTCGCTCGAGACAGATTCGGTTTCGTACTTTTGAATTGTTCGTCTATATGAAAATAATCATAAAAAATGAAATTGAAAATAAAATTCCAAATGAGGAAATTTATGCGGAATTTATAAAGTAAACGAAACATTATTGCGTATTAGGATAGTGCAGACAGGGATACAAATGAAACGGGCCGTTTTCTGGCACCGCCTATTATGTAAAACATTTTTCCAGGTCACAATCTTATCGCTGATTTTTTTCTTTATTACAGTACTTTCTCTCCTTGCATACTTCGTCTGTGATGAGAGAGCATAAATAGTCATTGGCTCAGATAACAGAAAACTGTCTGCATATATCTACCGTTCTTCGGTGTACTGTAAAACATATTCGTCAGTGAAAACGTTGAGAAACGAGGTTCTAAGGAATGAATAGGAAATACAATCGGCCAGAAATCGGATGTACATAAGACAGCGGGATCCGATCGGTAGTCTTGGCTCCTCCCGTATGGCAACACATAGCCGTCTTCTCGTTATACGATGCGTGGATTGTTATCATGGAGGAACCTATTCTACCGCGCTGACTGTGAAATATTTCACTCAGTGATTAGGAAAGATTCGGATAAGCCCGCGAAGCACTGGTGAAGATTGGTATAAGATCCAACGCTTCCCGTCATCGCAATTAGTCGTAGCTGAAGCTTGGCGCTGGTTGCTTGCTGTACGTAAACTCGCCTTTCACGCAGGCGCTCTCTATCCTCCGCGTTATAGTACTCTCGTATTATACCCGTCTAATTAGTAGGGACCGAGGCGTTTATGGAAAAGTGGGTTTCCGCCGATCTGAAACTTCACTATCGGACGATCATTGGGCAACCTCTGCGCAACGATATACGCACACTGTACGCATGTGGCTGAATCACAGTCTAGCTGAAACTTCGACCACGGTACAACACTGCATTACGGTACACATCGAACAGCGTACCTGGGCTCATGGTTCCCACGTGCTGAAACGTAACTCGCAATAAACCAAAGTGATAGTAGGCTAAGTCCTGACGATAATATCTGCCGGTTAATTGTTTCGCGTCTGGTCTACTCTACCTGCGAAACCAAGCGTGGATATAAATAACACGAATAAGCGTAGACAGAATGCTAACCGTTGAAGCTTAATACGGACAATCCGGTCATCAGATTGCAAAAACGGTCTGTAAATTTGATAAAAAAAGATTTTTTTCAACATCCGATTGACTGTCGATAGGTCAAAAACTATTACAGAGTGAAGACTCCCGAACCTAATTTCGCAACGACTTGCGTGGAAGATGTTGTTGATAGTCAATGAATGCTGAAACGAATGATGAATGCATTTCTGTCTGGTAAACTCAGGCAACAATAGAAAATTGAGCTTAATAAGCATGGGAGATTTTATTTAGTTTGATCAAAAATATTAATTCTGCTCTGGCATGAGTGGTTCTTCCAGTCATGACGATCGTCAAGATCGGACTTCCGAATTACAGAATTTCTCATCGCTGCGCAACAATCGATAATTCGTACGGACCTCGAACCCGTGATATTCGTGGTGCCTCCCTCCCGCTCCTTTCACTTTCTCCCCGAGGCAATTTAATTTGTCGCCTCATTGGTCCTTAGCGGAGAGACGGAGAATGGGAAAACAGAAGGAACCAAAGAAGGCGAAGTGAGGTTGGGTTAAACGCTTGGGCTGCTTCACCCTGCTGTGCTATTCGGAAAACAGATTTCCTCCAGGACTCTCGGCTCGGTAACTCAACGTATTTTCCTGTTGCCGCTGCAAAAGCCTCCACCTTAGAGACGAAGAATCCCGCGAGGGCGGAGGGAATGACGGAAAGCGGAGGTATGGGAGGGAGAGAAGACGAGATGGTGGGCGGAGGAGACGCGTCGTTTCCAATAACGGATGGCCGGACGGTCGCGTATAATCAACAGATTAGCCGAGGAATAGATCAGAGACGGGCGAACGAGACTCGGTTAGCTAAAAGCTTTCCCAGTGGCCATTAACGGGGAGGGTTCGCTGCATTCCCCGTCTCACTATCTCACGAGCTTTTCTCACGTGTGTACATGTGATGTACGTATGGCTGGGTGCGCGAACCTCGATCCTCTATCGCTTGTATCGGCGACGGAGCCGAGTGACGAGAAAATGCGATTATAAGTCACGAGGTGTTGGCCACGGTGTCGCCTGGTTGCCTTCTGCTTCCTCTCTCCACCACTGTTTTCTCTGTCATAGCGATCGATTGGATATAGGGGAGTGTAATACGACACACTCGACGATGGCGAGAGATGAAAGACAAAAGGCGACACTCTTGGGCATTGCAGAGACTCGTTCGGGGGTAATAAAGAAAATGTGTTGCTTTCGTCGGGACCGGAGCCAGAGGAAGAAAATACTGCAAATGGATTTGCACGTCGCCTCCTCATCGCTCACCACCGTTCATCGAAGCATTACACGTGAAATTATGGGGGCAATTTTCGGGATCCTCGCAGGAGTAACGCATACGTGACGGACGGAAAAATCTATCGAAACACATGAGCAGGAACTTTTTTCTGCTGATATCAAGAAAACTGTGACGTTGTTAATTTTTTTCGGATGATGACACGCACCTAAGTTCCGCTGCGGTGCCACCGAGAAACAAAAATTTTATGTTTGAGCGAAAAAAAAAGTCAACGACCATCCATTCAGCGAAGCAAACTGATCGTCTTATTTATGCCCGAGTATGCTCTTCAGGATTTGCTGAATTTATTTACGCATCAGCTCGTCAGTCGTCTGTTCGCGGATCGCGGTTGTATGCTTGGTTCAACGGGAGTCTCGAACACAGACCGTAGGGGCGGATGGATCAGATGCGATAAGACACCAACAGCAAAATTCGCGCACCAGTTGGGCTCCGCCCGTACCAAAGTATGAAAAGTCAACGGTGTATAGAAACGTTCAGAAGCGAAAGCAACGAGAGAAGCGCGGCAGTATCCGCGGATCTCTCATCGAGAGATTAGCATTCAGCATTTCCGCTTTTCTCTCAACAATTCTCCGCGTTCCCGAAAGGATTATCTGTTAATCCTTGAAAGAGGGACCGGGGCGTGGACGATGGGGCGCGGTAGGACGAAGGAGTGACTCTCGGATACGGAGAGTGGCCGGTTCGTTATGGAAACGATGAGGAGACAGAAGATGGAGGGCGAGGATGAGAGGAATAACCGATTTTCTCCAGGTGCCTATATCAGGTATTATTTCAGCTCTGCGCGATGCTTTCAAACGCTCTCGCACGAGCTCGCATGTTATATAATATCCATATAGTATATGCGAGCATACATATACGTCGCGCGACTGCAGAGACCGGTACAGAGGGACGAAGCGCCGGTTCGGGGGTGAGAATAGGGGGTTGTTCGCGAACCGGTTCGACCGTCAAAGATTACCGGCGAAGAGGATGACCACCGGCTCCACTCGTTTCGCATGCATCTCTATCGGACTGTCTTTCTCTTCACATCTCTGACCGTGTATGTATTTCGCGGCGCGTCCCAGCGGTCCATCTCCCATACAGTGCAACCACACTCTCCCGCCCCGTTCGCCGGTCCGCCCGTGGAGTCTTTCTCGACGAACATTTCTGGCGCACGTTATAGCACACCCGGGCGAGCTTCGCGCGCCGGACCGCCCGTATGTATAATGAAAGCACGCCGCGAGTGAGCTCACTCTTTGGAAGATATAGCCGAAGGTTTCGCTGCTTTCTATCTTCCGACCGTCACTCGTTTTCTCTTTCTCGCTCGAAGCCGTCTCTCCCTCGCCGCCTACCACCCGCGTTCCTCCGGCCACTCTCTCCCTCCTTCACTGCCTCCCCCGGCAGATCTCACTTCGCCCTTTACAAATCAAAGCCGCGGCGGTAATAAGCACCCGGCTGAGCGAGCGGCAATGCAGAGGCAAGGAAGCAACTCCAGAGGCGGAGAGACGTCGAGTCGCGGGAGACCGAGCGAGATAAAAAGGGGCAAGGGGCGGGGAGATGGGTGGAGGAGAGATACATACTCCGAGTGAGAGTGACAAAGGTAGCCCGGTCTATGGAGGAATGAGGGTGAGGTGGAGAAAGCGGATTCGGTGAGAGTGCCGGTCATACGTGTACCTCGTATATACCCTCACTGAACTCTGCTACTGTGCTACTGTGGAATGGTCGGATGATGGCAACTGGAGACGCAAGGGATGCGCGTGGAGGATGATGCATTATTGAGTGGACTGTCGGAAAGAGGGAGGACAAGGGGGTTGAGGATGGGGGTGGGGGGGAGTGTAATCGCACACATCCTCGCGGAGTTCTGCTAATGGACTCGCCGTGGTAGCCCTCTACCCCTTCAACATCATCCCCCGGCTGGCGCGGCGACCACCGGCAGCCTTCCTCGTACTCGTCTCTCCCCGGTATCTCTTGATGAGTGATTCCCGTGTAGAAGAGAGCCGGACATCGTGATATTTTCACCACCTCAAGAACCAGCACCAGCCGCGCGGGGTACCGCCGAGCCCGGGCTTTGGTCCGCTGCCGGTGACGATGGACAACGTCGCGCCCCGTTTCACCAACCGCACTATACGGCGATCCTATATCGGTACGAGACTACTCCACTACCACAGAACGCAGCGACCACCCTTAGCGCCGAGTTACGCGGCCCAGAATCCTTCCGACTCGTGTATATGTATAACCTGATATGTATCTTCGCCGTACTTTCATGTATTATGGCATCCCTCCGGTTCATGTGTATACTATAAATGTACCAGGACTTCCATGCATGTAGTTATACGCCGCTGTACGTTTCCGCGGACACCAGAGACGCGTTATTATTGGATTACATTTTTAATTCACCCTCACTACGGCTACGAGGCGGTAGCAGCCAGCAGCATCACCGCATATACACCCACCACCCCCGAAGCTTTCTCGTCTCCTCCATCCCCTCGGTGGCCACCCTCCTCTTCGTATTGCGTAACGTTGTACCTATATATAAAGAACTCTCGACTCCTAGCAACCTACCGTCGTCTCTGCGCGCCCAACCTCCTCCGGCCACGTCGCGTCCTCCACTTTCGTATTCCGGATGAAATTACTATGCAGGAGATTTTATTTGTTGTACGAACGGGAAGTGAGTGTGCGACCACGTACGAGTCCCGACGGCTACAAACGAGCACATTCTCGCTTAGGATAATCGAGTTACCAGGCACGGGGACCTGCGGGAATCGACTCTTATTTCACGAGGAAAGGACAAAAAAAAAATGCTTCGCGGTTCGTCAGCGAACAAGTTGCGAACAGCGTACTCCCGGCTCGCGACTTCGGACGTCATATTTTTTTATTGACGTGGATGTTGCGGATTGTTCGGACGAAATTTTTTGAATTTCGTAGAAGAGTTGTGATCTACATTACCCACTAGAGTGCTCGGAGTTCACGTTGGGACGTACGAGACAATGCGCGACGTTACGATACTCGCTCGTGAGATGGCGCGGCGTTAAACGGACGGGATAATTTCTACCCATTCGAGAGTTTCACGGCTATCCTTGAAATAAAATCGTCAATTTCGGATTTTTTTTTCTACCAGTCAATGCGACTCGAACATCATCTAATTTTAGGCGTAGTGACCGATCGCCTACTGCTGGAGCGATTCGCCATTGCGGCTCCAAATCCGTTTCATCGAGTCAGAATCACGTTCGAAACCGTGACGAGTACAATTTTTAATGGACCCTAATATTTTCCTAGCCACGCAGGACCGTTTGTGTCCTCGATGATTTTTACTATTTTTGTTTTTGCAGAACTCATGCGCGGTGAAATTCGAAACGATCGCGGCACACCCCAGGATGACTGGAAATTGCGGGATGCGTATGAGAACCTTATTATAATCATAGTCACGTAGGTCTAGTCAGGCTCTTCGCAACAAAAAAAAAAGGTGTGGTTCTCAAAGGGACGAAGCGCAATGGCAGTTGCGCGGTTATTCCTCGATTTGTCGAATCGTATGTATCAAAGATACTGCGAAGTCGAGGAGTTGGATCGCACAGTGCTGAAAGCCTATTCCCTTCGAGACACGAGCGCATTCAGCTCTAGGAACTAATTAGTGAAACTTCGTATCGAAAAGGCACGCCATGCGCCGCGTTATTAACGAGGAAGTCGAGGATAACGATCCCTTGAGCTCAACTGTTCGACGTTCCTGACTTTCTGACAATGTTTTTTATGAGTTGCATAAAGCGATTCTCGCTATAGTCGCTGCACACCCGGAGTCCCGGAGTGTATAACACCGTGCCGAACGTTTGAGGGGCGACGACTTTGATTTATAGCTACTACTCTTATTTTATGTATTGCAAGACGTGAATGCGCTTCAGAATAGTTCATTTCTCATTATCTATTCATGCGAGCAACTGATATAACCTCCCACATGCTACTCTCGCGTCTGTTCGTCAAAGAACTTTGATGTCCCGAATGTATGTTCGCATTTAGTTGTGGATAAACTGCCTCTTTTTCATCAACGACAGAAAAAAGAAAGCGTCTCGTCGCCTGTCTTCGAGGCGTGAAGTTGTCATGAAATTAGAAACCTCAAAGCGTGAAGAAATGTAGAAATACATCGCTAAATTTTTTCACCAGAATAAATTTCCGAAAAAACTTGGACTAAAAGTTTTTCTTGTTGAAAATCGAACTGACGGGTATTCACGATGATCCCAAAGTGTTTGTCAAAGAGTATTTTCCACTTCCATGAACCCGATGATCAATCTATTGACCATTTTCCTAGCTTGGATCAGATTCTGGCCAGATTCGAAGATTCAGGGTAGTTCCGAAGATTAAGGCTAGTTCTGAAGATTCGCGGCACTGCTGATTAAAATCGTTTACACGGCTCGAACACGACTGAGGAAATCGTTCGGCAGAAAAGCGAGTCATGCCGCGAGTTCATTCATTACGCGAGAATCCTGGGCGAACTGCTCGTTAATGGTCGTAATTACAGTGGTGGCCGTTAAAACGCAAAGGCAAACGAAACGAAACGCAAGCGTACCGAATATACTGTTATATATGTGTATATGTATAGTTTGCATAGGAGTCTTCGTGAGCCCATGGGCATCCTCCTGCCTCGAGGCGACTCAGTGAAAGAACAAAGGAACCGGTCAGATGAGATACGCGTAGAGAAGCACGAACGTGCATCGCGCGGGAGGAAGGTCGTATGAATCTTAAAAGCTGCGCGGAATATTCACGCTAATTCGATCATTATGAATGGATGTAACGCCGCATCATTTTTACCTTTGAACATAATCAATTTTTTTTACCTGGCCCTATCCGTACAATCGTCAGTTCCATCGTCGTGTAGCTGATAAATTTTTCTGCGATATTCGCTTTTTCCTAACGAGTCGTCTCCAACGACGTGTAAATTTTTCAAAAATTTATATGATTTTTATATTTTTTAAACTCGTTTCATTATTTTAGGTTGCATCAACTGTTATGGATATCAGCGACAGGACTATTGTTCCTTTATTGTTCCTTTATTGGAGGTTACTTTATATGAATTAAAATTAACTTTACTTTTCGATGTCAGTTACAGTCGGTCTTCGAGGTTTGCTTCACGACAAGGCAGTCACGTATGTTACAGCCTGGTGAGCATTGGATGTATATTGATATTTATGATTGCAAGATTGCAAATGCCAGACTCTAAGTCGCATCGCAATATTTTTTGGTCAATGAGACTTCGGTACCAGGATTCGAACCTGGAATTCTGCCCCAACTGGAAAAATGGCACAGCGCTAGATCCAAACCGATTGCCGTCCGCCACAATGCCATTTTTCGGCCAGAAGTAACTTTGTATAAAAAATTTGCCACTACGACGACTTTTTCAAGATACAAGGATTCAAACATTTTCGGATGCTGTGTTGCATAGTGTGATCAGAACAATCGGGAGTTGGATGATGTGACCGTTCATGTGATACCGATTTGGTGTATCCGCCTTGTGCGTCTCCGCACGCTCAACGGATACGGCACTTTGCGTGGCTTCTTTAGAAAATTGCTTTACCAGTGGCTTAATGCGCGAGCGTTCAGGACAAACGGCAACGGCAGCGGCAAGTGGAAGCAGCAGAAGCTGCTCGGGTGGACAGGATATGACCTCGCAGAGGAACGGCAAGGGTCCCTCTTGCTCGGGTGCGCGGTTGCGACACACTCGCTGTATGCCGAAATGAGCCCACTTTGACTGTTCAACCACTATTGCAAGTCGAGACTCTCCGGCCGGTTCGCTCATCTCGGAAATTACTTCCGTCGTGGACGCGTTGTCGCGCACGGTCTCCCGAGAAACTGGCGAACGGTCGACCGGTCTGCGAACCCACCTATGCGAAAACCCTACTAAAATATTCGGCGTGACGACCGAGCCGAAGAATGAAACAAACCGAAAAAGACGGGTCCGTCTTTCCGGAGCGTCTTTGCCGTCTCAACTATTCTCCTTATCCATCCCTTCAATGTTAAATACTCGTAAAGATTATTTATAGATAATTTTTTTTTGTCTTGCCAGAAACAAGAGAGAGTAAAGAATACCGGCGAAATAAGCCGGAGCACGCTCACCCTCTGTACACCCGGCCAACGCTTGGTCCTCTGTCTCAAAATTGCTCCTCTCGGAAATTACATCCGCCCCTTTCGGCACGCCGCGCTACGGGCGAATGAGGAGTCTTTTCCGGATCTCTGTGTCGCGGCGTTGTCCTTTCCAGTTTACGACCCTCCGTACGCTCTCGGACCCTGAATATCCATCCCATCTCCAGCCGAGATATTCTTGTCGTCCTACGAAAAGAAAATTATGTACCATGGAAATAATTTACGTTAATGCTGTTCTATCGTAGGATTGAAGTAGAAGAAAAGTGCATGGACAGCCAATTTCCGGAAATTGTAGCGATCACGGACTTTTTACTAAAATTAATAAAAAACCGAAATTTCCGTCACCTCAAAATATTTTTCATAGTTTTTTATTCGTAATACGGACGATAATTATTCGGACAATCATTTCTTCGATCCTGCCGATTTTTCGTTTAATTTCACAGAATTATACTTGATAAGTCAACGTCCCACCGGGAGGATCCAAAATTACACCAATACAATTTTTCATTTATGCTCAGGGACGAAAAAATTTCGACAATGACGAGGCAGGGAGAAGGAGGTGATAATTAGTATAATTTCGCTCAAGTTTCTCTTTGACTGTACTCCGGCGGGAGCGATTCTTGTAGCAACAACGATGTAAAGTGGTGGTGGTTGCAGTCTTACCCGTAACAAGCTAGTTCCGGTTCTCACACTGACTGACCGGCGAACAAACAGCCCAGTGTTAACGAGAGCCAATCAATAACTGGGGATAACGACTGGGCTCGTGAAACAGAGAAACTCCGAGAGGCCGATCGAAATGGTTTTGCCTGTAGAACTCCGCCCTCGACTTCTCGCGAGCTAAATCTCGACGCCTCCGAGAAATTGTGGTGCGCTTTGCTGTGAGCCAGCGAGCTGCAATACTTCGCTGATGCATTTCGTGTTCCAATCGCTCGGAGCCGGACTAACGACTCTCCGTCGCGAGGGCTCGTAATCGTCTCGAGGCGCTGCAACGCCGCGTGCAAGTCTTTCCAAAAGAACCGCGAGCCCGACAGAGCAATCGAATGGGCGTAAATGACTAGTGCAACGGGTTAATGGTTCTTTCTATTTTATTTATTTACAAAATCACCGGAGCTGGTGTTTCATTACCGTTAACATGCCCATTTTTTTCCTTCAGTTTCGTTTACATCAATTATTAGTGTTTTTAATTTTGCAGACGTCAAGCGATAGGAGATGATTTTATGATTCTAAGAAGTACAGTTTTGGATGACCGGAATATACAATGCGGGTACGAAACGATATCTCCGAATGATGACCCGATTCCCGGACATTCCTGCTGTCATTGTTTCAACTTTATACAGAAAGGATGATTTGCAGGGGGCAACGGGCATGACTGTAATAACAATGGGCGAGCATGCTGCCGCATCGAGATAGAAAGAGTTCGCGAGAACGAACAGGATCTGCCAATCCACGTCGTCCATGAAGCCGGGTTTCCTCTTTCTCGCCGCTTTTGCGTATGGAAGAAGAAGGCATCCGGAGTTCCATCACAGCTAATGACATGCACCGGAGCTCTCCTTCTCGTATGGAGACTCATACTCGTACCACTCGAATCGCGGACGTTCATAAATGCGTGTGTGTTCGACTCGAATTCCTTTTATCCACGTTCGGCCACCCCACACTCTGTCTCGTTCTCTCCCTCTCCTCTCCATGGTCCGCCTCCCTTGCTGCTCGAGCATGATTAATATAAAATAAATGATTGCCCGGCATCCGGTCTCACAGGGAATGCAGAATGCCGCTCGCTCGGATTCCGTCTCCTTTGTATCATACATTTTCCTTCTTTTTCGTCTTCACCCCCGCCCCCCTATAACTATTTTCGTTCACGATCATTCGACGTAATTTGTCGGTCAAGCCATCACGGTTAGTTTAATATGATTTTACGGTCATTGTCCACATGAATTGTCCGTGTAGCGGTGACTGTGGTGGTTTTCTTTTTTTGTTTTGTTTTTTTTTTTAGGAACGAGTTCACGGTAGCTACTCAACAGTCAGATCGGACAGGTGGAATCTCCCAGACTGTGGGAGGAAATCACCTAACACCTATTTAGTGACAGGTAGCGCGTACTGGGCTTCAATTATTATTTATGTGGATATGTCGCATCCGGACCGCTCACTTTTTGGAATTTAGGCAAATCATGCTGTCTCGTTCGGTGGGAGCCAACGTGGGTTCGCTGAATGGGAAGAGCTCGAGGTGTCAAACCGAGCGTGTTTCCCTCTCGTCGTCGATGCTCGAGCCGTCACTCCATGACCCGGACGTTCCCGCATCGGCGGCAGGAAGAGATCCCTTTTCCCTCGTTAACGTTTGGGAAACGGGGAGAGCCACGGATAAAAGGGAGAACGATCGGTTCGGGGTTCCGAGCCGGTGGGAAGAGAAGAAACAGAAAGCAAACGACGGCGTGATTGGAAAATCGTGCAGAGGTTGGCTGGCTCGTGTCTAGACGACGATGGAGGACGGGCGAGAGGCGAAAAGGATGAGAAAACTTTGGGAAAGCGAGTACTACAAGGCCGCAACGGTGAAAAGGGATAAAGAGGACGAGAGCATGGTTAGATTCTCGTCCCGAAGGAGTTCCTCCCTTTTACCCTCAACCTCAAACCGAACGCAAGGAGGAGGGCGAACGACGACGTCGGTCCTACTGGATGCCTTAAAAAAACGGATTTACAACCTGTTGCTGAGGGTGAGGTGCCGGGTCTGCAAGGATGTAGGGCGGATGGTAGTCACTTAAAGATTCCCCTCGATATTGAAAAAATATCCGAAAAAGAGGGTGACAGTCCTCTCCCTCGGTGAAACGGGGTGCACGTCATCCTTGAACGAGAGGCAATCCTCTCCGGCCCTCGCCAGCGATTCCTCAATGCCTTGTAAATATAAAGGTCCGGATGTTGAGTGGAAGAGTGCGACGCCCAGGCCTGCGGAAGGGTGGGCGGGAATGAAAGATGGAGTGGGAAATCTCCGCCGAAAAATTCCTCACCAAAGGGTGAGAATAAATTTCGGTGTCCGGTAATAGACACCGTGTTTGCTTGTCACGTATCGAAGCAAAGTTGAGGAAAAAATTTTGCAAACACTCAATCAATATGTTCAACTTAATTTTATGAAATGACTCGACGTAATAATTCAATATTATCTATTTGCATTGCGTGATTGCAGAACATGTGCGTTGTGAATTATTAAGAAGTTAAGAAGCAAACCCTAAAAAAAAGTAGACGAAAAAAAAATGTTATTTGTTCATCAATTGCTTAATTCCAAGAGAATCTGTCAGCTATGAATAAGCGACGTTTTATACGCCCTTCCGGCGTTGGAGCATGGATACGAGGACTTTAAACACTCCACGATGCGATATTAAGCCCGTGAGTTTATACAGAACGTTGTTCACGGTTTTCGTTCTGTTTTACCGATCCGTCAATCTTCATTCGCGAGGAATAATTCCAGCCACAAGAGAGCTTATCAATGAAGCGCCGCTCGCGTGGCCAGTGGATGCTCGCGTCCGTACGCGGGGTAGTACTCGATTCCGCTATTCATTACCGGCCGTCAGCGGAGCCGAGCAAACAAAAAGTGGGAAATTGGCGAGCCCACGTCTGTGTGATGTATACGGGACGCTCGTATATTTCGCTGTGTGGATATGTGATTAACGCGCGGAAGCTCAGCGTAACACCACCGTATCTATCTCTTTCCATCGGGTCTTCTCACTCCCGTTATCCACTGCACGGGACCAGAGAGAACGCACACCTCCGATCTCCCTATATTCCTCACCCGCGTTCCGCATTCCCGGTACATCCTCCCGCGCGAGGATTTCCGTCGACGCACCGGAGGATCCGCCACCCCATCGTTCGGGTAATAAAGGTCATTGATTGGCTGGATCCAACAGAGAATCTCTCGTACGGGCCAGTGATGGAGAGGAATCTTCCACGAGTTGAGCTTGCTCAATACTTCGAACTAAAACTAAGTTTATCTTACACAGTGAACTTGACCACATCGTTAATAGTGGAATATTGACAAAATCAAGATCGTCGGAGAGAAGAGTAATTCTAGAGGAAATCGAAACGTCGCCTTTACTGTGTTGCAGATAGACATGAGCGAGAATTTGAACAGGATAAACGGAAGCTATTCGAAGAATTTTTAATTTTTTTTAATTAAAAGAAATCCGCCATATGTGTCTTTTGGATATGACAAATTCCCAATTGTGTAAAGTAAAAATTGGAATAACAAAATTGCACCTCGAAGTTATTAAGCGCGTCGGGTAATTCCGATCTCGCCAATATGGTGTAACAATAATCAGCGATTAGAATGCGAAAATCTAATGGGAATTAGCTTAGGCAATGTCGATCTGCAAAGCGGTATCCCAGTTTTGTCTCTTGTTTGTACGCCGAGTGTAAAATACGAGCTCGGCTCGTAGCCATCGTTACGATCCCCTGTGCTACGGCTGCTGGAAGCTATCGGCTCGCGTATCGAGAGGAGGGTGAAACCGTTCAGGGTGGTTCGGTCGAGATAGGGGGGCATGCAACAAGTAGTTCGGTTTTCAAAGCCCATTGAAATTGATGGCTTTCCCATACCATGACAAACTCCCTCGAACCTCCGGATTCCCTCGAATCCGGGGGGATGCGGTGACGGCGTGTTCGTTGTGCTACCGGTGTGGCAGTGGTGGTCGGACCGTGTTGGAGCCGCTACGCGCTTTCGCGGACGAGCTTACAATACAACGAAGCTTTTATCGATATTGCGGAATGGG
This sequence comes from Listrodromus nycthemerus, assembly GCA_963978505.1. Lineage (NCBI taxonomy): Eukaryota > Metazoa > Arthropoda > Insecta > Hymenoptera > Ichneumonidae > Listrodromus > Listrodromus nycthemerus. The sequence continues at coordinate 20,805,534 of OZ021681.1, forward strand.
ATAGAGGGAAGAGTGTGAGAATCGTAGTGTGAGGAGAAACGGAGGAAGGAGGTAAACCCACGAGAACGTACCAGCCGATGCCTGCAGCACCGAATGATCGGTAGAACGGGATATATAGGGAGAGCTTGCAGCTGCTTTTATTACTGCATTTTCACCTTGTCCCAGCTTCGCGATTCTACATACTCTTTACACTCTATCGAACGTCAAACCATCCGCGTGCCTGTCACGTTTCCCTGTTACGTATATAGTGTATGTATGTACGTACATCCTCGGGGAGGTACGTGAGTACACGGGCATCACCTCGTTTCATGGGAAACACGAAGAGGCAATTCCCCGATGAATTTTCACAGCTCTCTTTTACGTACGAGCTCTCTGTAATCACTATCGATGGCTCTATGGCTTCGAGCACCGGGGGGACCAATTAGAATCCACTTCTCGTTTTCCTCTCCTACCTTACTCCATCGTCGAACCACTATGGGTATATCCGTGTGTAGGTATACCGGCAATTTGTCAAACAGGTGTTTCTTTTCGACAGCTTATTGCCGTTGAGTAGACTCTTGCTACTGGAAATTTCTAGTGTTTGTTTATTTATTTCTGCAACGTTTAATACAGCTTTTTTCCACCCGTTTCGTTCCACCGACTACTTTATGTGAATGCCTTTTTGTCTAGTAAATAATTACACGCGAGCGTCAGAGCTTATAAACACTAGAATTTTTATTTCCACCGGTTTCTTTTATCAGTATTTCTTTTATCAGAAGATATTTTTATTTGATCTACTCTCCAAATAAAATTAGTATTTTTTAACCGTCATTATAGTGAATTCCATGCTACAAAAAATGTTATGCAATATGAATGCCAACATGCCAAAACAGAAATAGTCGACAGTATCGAAACTAAAGCTCCAAGAATAGAAAATCATCACAGGTTCGACAACTCTTCAAGATTCGACGTTAGCGCGAACAAACGTCGACCCTTCCATCGTAATTTTCGAGGCGCATCGAGTGCCCGGGTTTGGTCCACTAGTATCCGGTTGATGCAGCAAATCGCGACGTAATACGTTTATAATGATAAGTTGTCATTACGTTAGGTGGTAGTGGAAGAGCCAAGAAACGAGCCAAGGCAGACAGGCTGACTGTGGCGGCGGATGAGAAAAGAGAAATGATGATCTCACTGCTTCGGGGTATGTAATAGCTGCCGGTCGAACGAGAGTCCGCGATTATTGATTAGTTCGGATGAGGCTCGATCGGTCCCGGCAATCCATCAAGCGCGCGCCCAACGTGGATCCCCACCATCACTACGAAACATTCTCGTATACCCTTTGTTTCAAAGAAACATTACCGCCCCCTTTAGTCATCTCGCGCCCCACCGACCAGCCGCCCAAAGCCCCCATCTTTCGTCTTTCGTGCTATTGCTGCTGCTGCTGCTGCTGCTGCTGCTGCTGCCGTTGTTCTATCATCTGCTGCTGCCGATGCCGACCAGTCTGTATCAGCCGGCGGAGGACGGTCTTTAAAAACGCATTACCAAACCAAAATAATATCGCTCTGGGACTTTTTACACGAACGGCTCGAGGAGGAGGCCAGACCGATAGGGCCGATAGGTGAGACGGACGCCGCCGATTCAGGTCGATCGTCGCCGCCGCGTCCTTACGAACCGTTCAATTATTTTGCAATCAACGAGAAAGAAAGAGATGCCTCGACCATTTAGATGATTTCAGTCTCTTAATTCTCTCACAGATTGTTCGCGTTTCGCCTGAGTGCACGCTGGGCTCTCACGTCAGGCTATCTTGTCGAGTTCTCACGGCAGTTTTTTAGATATGAAATTTGGGTCCAGGTCACTATTGGTTAAAATTTTTTTATTTTCAGCTGATTGTGACGTTTTACCACTAGATGTCACTGTCGATACACAAATTTCGATTTTTTATTGGATGCGAAAAGTTGCACATTATTACGCAATTGTGATCACGGGTTCATGATTGATATTGCATGTACCGGATTCTCCCGTTCCATTAAAGTTCTTCGTTGGGACGTGGAGGCAAAAGCGATTAATTAAGTATCTCAGTTGATGGAACACGATGTATATTCCTTACACTTTTCTGATAGCAAGTGAGAGGGAACGGAGGAACGCGAACGTCGTACCTCGAGATTCATCAAATTTCGTAGGACCCTCTGGATGCCGAGCGTCGACCGTACCATCCATCGCCGCCACCATCCCCGTTCCGGTACGATATAAAAATGGCATTCTTTAACTGATTGTCCCCGGGAGCTACGCAGATAGCCGTGGCCCTCTCTCCTCACCCATCCCCCCACCTCTTACCCCTCGAACTTTTACGATAACCAACTGGAAATAACTTTGTAACTTTATTATACGAGACGCTCTTTCTACCACCAACATTGGCCTGGGTCGGACGAGGAGCGCGTTAATAAAAAGAAAAACGAAAAAGGTGGATATATATGGAAAGATGGGGAAGAAATGTGAAGGAAGCCGAGGGAAAATCGTACTTATCGAAAATTTTACGCTTCTGCGATCTTATCTCCGGAGCGGATGAATAAAATCGCGAGAAGTGAGTTTACCGAAACATCGCCCGCGGCGAATTTCATAGTCATTGACACATTCAGGGAGATTCGAACGTCGACAAATATAAGGAATTTATTGTAATATCTTAGAATATTTATGTAAAGTACGTCATCGTAGATTTGCCACATGCAAGATGTTGATCTAGATGTGCAATATGTGTCGTTGGTTCGTAAAAAAAAAAAAAATTCGTTCATTTTCATTCGACTTAAAAAAATATTTGTATCCGTCCAACAACCACGGGGAATTATCCTATTATATCGACATCAGCATTCGCCAGACACGCAGTGTCCTATAATCTATAACGCTAACGAGAAATTGTACCGAACTGAGACAGACGTTGCTGAACCCGAGAGGATCAAGCAAACGAATTTTCTTTAATGTCCACCATTTGGCAGACGATGAGAATCGTGAACTCGGCCCGTCGATCTCCCTCACCTAAAATTATAATTTCATCAGGTCTCGACTTTGACTCATAAGGTCGATTAAATTGATCAAAACGAGCGCATTCGTTGTGGACCAGTGCCGAGGGCGCAACCGGCTGGTCTTTAATTTTTCTCGACTTTATTTTAGCTGACCATCGAAACGATCCAGTCGAGAACCATCTCGAGGGATCGACGAGCCCGTGGACGATAATCAGAAACCACAATCCTGCGAACCATAGTCTCTGCTGATGGGCTTTTTATTTTGCGCCAATGCTCGCGGGCGTCACCAGTTCGGAGCTCTGGTGAACGAAGCGGTGGATGAAGAGATTACAATGACTGCGCGTATACGATCGTCCGGATCAGATGCCCCGCAGGATCGGTTGGAGGTTCCTTATAACATGCAGGTCGTTACGCACTTTGTCACTGGAATAAACTTTGGTCCCTGCTCGACCGTTACCGATCGGTCGGCTAATGATCGGGTCCTTGACGACGACATCTTGGTCATTGCAAGACAAGTGTTGAGGCCTTATCTGTGCCATCCATTAATCATAAAAATAATTGTACAATTAATTACTCATTTTGTCGTCCTGAATATCGCTCAAGGCAGTGCCGGACCCGTTATTAACTTCTTACTTACTTCTCTTGTCGGAGTATCCAAGGGATATCGTAGTTTCAATTTTCTATGGTTAATATGCGACGCGTATGCGTCAAATCGTGCAGGTCTACAATATTTATATAAATACGTCAGCATGCAGTCGAATATTTTATAAAATTCGACCACGAATCTTGAATGAAATTTTCCGCTACCGCACTGGTTATCGCGACAATCTGTACTATTCTTTTCGGATATGTTTATGGTTCGCATTACGATCCTGTAAATATCGAACCGTGCTCGTAGCATGTCGAATATGCAAAGTCGATTCTACGAAATTACCTCGTTTCCTTGGTAAAACAGGAGGATCTGGAATATCCTCGAGCGAAGATAAGATACTCAGGTATAAATCCTCTAACGTTTCGTTGACAGCATTGAAAATTTATTAGTTACTCGAACTATTCAAAAACGGAAGTCGAACGTCATTTTCCATCCTCCTCGGCCGTCACATGGCAGTGTTTCATGATTTATTTGCGAATAGTTTTATCGCCAATAAAATCCATAGGACAATAATTCTACCCCCGCTCAAAACAATGAGACGCACGTTACGTTTTGGTAATTCGCGAAGAGATGATAAATAAGCCCGCGATCACTCATGATACCCCGGTCATGAGGATACGCTGCGTGGGACAAATTTTAATTCCGCACAGTGTACGAGCCCGGTCGTCGAGGGGTGTATGGGAAGTGAGGAGTGAAAGCGGCAGCAGCGGCAAGCCAACCCCTACGCTTCGTGCAGAGCGTCTCGACGATTAATTGTGTAATCGATAATTGGGGTGCCTCGCTCGCGAAGACTATGCCCCCGGTTGCAAACGAAGCTTCGGCTCGCGCGGTATCGCGATACGCTTTAAAGCGTGAGTCACTCGCGTGCACGCTCAGCAGCAAACTCACCCGCGCGATATGGGTTTAGTACAAGCTCGTCTGGCCACAGCCACGATATGTCGTCGTCGTCGTCGTTCGCTCGTCGCTCGATGTTGATAATCAAGTTCGTCGAGGGATGACGAATCGGCCAATTAAAGTTCGATAGAACGGCGAGATAAGGGCGACGGCGGCGGCGGCGGCGATGATGGCATGGCCGACCGGGCGATGAACTTGCCGGGCTGTATTAGGGTTCGGCTTTGCTCCCACTTTCGGTTCACTCGAGGGCATTTGTAGTTTTTGGTTATTACGCCAATCGATGAACCGGCGAAGAGGGGTCGGATATTCAAGCTAATAAATTTCGTTTGAAAAATTTTTCTCAACTTTTCGTACATCGCTCGACTTCGTTTTAATATGATAAACATATACCGCTAACGCGATGAACAATTTTTAATTAAGCAAACTTAAAGGTCCGAGGAACACGCGATGTTGCTGCTGGTGAGAATTAAAAAATTTTCGGAGTAAAATCACGATTAAATCCATTGCGGACTAATTAATTTACTATCCGTATTGAATTTGTTTTTAATTAATCGTCGACATTCATGACATTAACAAGTTGTCCCTAAAAAAATTTTTACAAACTTCTTGGCAAATTTTACAAACACTTGACGGGAAGTGTCTCGTAAATTTTTTACTCAGTCGCATTCTTTTAACGGATCAACTTTACCTCGCCCACGAGCATCGTTTCAGAAGAGTTGATGCATATACCCAATTACGTAATAATTATAGCAGGTCCCCAATTTAATCTGTCGATCCACGAACGGTAAGGATGCCTAATATGGTTCATTCTTCGATCCGACTTATGTTTTTTAATTACCATAAGCGGAATCATCAATCAGATCGCCGTTCGGCTTTCCTGTGTCAAGCGAGCCGCTGCCTTTTTTTATGCATTCGGTGGCACGAAATCATCAGGCTATCAATTTATTATTCTCCCCGTCACCTATAAACCACCCGAGTCGTGCTCGTTAATTCGACTCTCTCCTGCCCAATGTCACGAGTATATTACTAAAAAAATAAAAAAATTAAAAAAAGACCTACGAGGTAAAGAGGGAGAAAAACGTAAGGCTCGTGGCCACCGACAACTGGCGCCCCAGTTTGTCGGCAACGGATATGCCGGATACTACGAGCGCGCCGGCTATATCTATATCTTTCAGGCAGCCGAGGCAGGTATATAATACATCCTATGCTGGCGTTGATCCCAACCTGTGCGATGTACCTCTCAGCTTCAAATCTTTAAAAGATTTTACAGAAATTACGTATCTTCGATTTTTATTACATGCGTTACATGAAATACCACATAACATTTATGAAAAAAATTAAGAAATTATGCGCCATAATAATAAAATTGTGAAGCATATTCACCGTGCGATAAAAGAACAATCGATCGGAATGATATTTATTGGGAGTGTCAGCGAGCGATATATGAATATGTTTATGAGCGGAGTTGCATTGAAACCCGGCGAATGCCCCACGTCATTTGTCGGCGGGTGATTACTGCACCGAGAAGAGGGAATAGCGAGAGGTATTCACGCGGAACGCGTTGCCGGGGAGATAATGTTTTGCGGCAACAGGTGAGGCAGGTGTACGACGTAAGTGTGCCGTGTGTGTGTGTGTGTGTGTGTTTCCGATTTCGAGGTGCTCGTGCACGCGTCTAACAGCCTGAATCTATGGGTCAGGTGCCCAATTCGTTTGTACTTCACGGCAGGAACGATAATTGACGTTCACAGCTCTTGCGATCACGATGCATTACTGTACTGGAGAACGTCTTTGCAGGACTCAGTATTTAGCGGCAATACTGGAATCGAGTCCTTTGCAATTCGTCGATACGGCATAGCGTCGCGCACGTTTGCTTGCGACTTTTAATCAACAATTTTAATTACCGTAGCGAAAAAAAAATTAACTGTGGAAAGAGATTTCTACAATGGATTTTTTTTTGTTTTCGAAGTACTTTTTCCGGAAGGAAAAAAATAGAAAGTGGTCGATCGGAAATTTGTCAATCGTAAAATTGTAAATACAAATCGACGTTTGCGAGATCCAGTTCCCTTGTCCAACGTCGTTTGTACGCTTCGAGACAGTTTCCGAAGCGAGTCGTAAAGAGACGCTTCAGAAAGCAATATATAACGAGTGACTTTTACAATAACCTGTGAGTCACTTGCCTCTCAGAGAGGCAAGTCCGATCGGACAAGTCATCAGCTCACTGAGCTTTTACGGGCCATCGCAGAAGACGACGGTAGAGCGAACTCTTCGCTGTACCGCAGGCAAGTGTGCTTTCGGAGCGCAGACACCGAGCGAGATCCTCTCGCGGAACTTCGCGGACGGTGCGTTTGCAATCGTGAGCATACCCCGTCCTCCCGTACGGGTAATCAAGAGCCTATAATTTAGCGTGATCGAAACGTACGAGACTAACGAACAAGAACGATCAAGCTTTTTCGTGTTTAAAAACATCGCTGTTCGCGCCGCGCTGCCTTGAAACGCACCGGCGGACCGATCTGGCCGACGCGCGGCCAGTCGGCAAGTCTCCGGCTGCTTCTCCATATTAACGATTCTGTAGAACAATTTATAAAGCATAAACTTTCTCGATCTCTTCTCATTCACCTTCGTGATTATACGATAAAATAATTCCCCACCTAACGATTCGAAAAAGTATCTTTCTATAGGCCCGCCGGCTGCAACTCAGGATCCCCTCCAGATGCGCAGCTCGACTCGCTGAGAGCAATCCGGCATTAGGGGAGCATGCAGGAGCACAAGAATCATCGGCTGTGTCCGGAACTCCTGTCATAAACCGAAATTTTACCGGCAACCAATTGACTCGCGATCCTGTCGAATCAGGACTAATTTCGCTTTTTATTGCGATACCTCGGAAGGATCGGCAGCGTCCTTCCAATCACCGAATGCCGGAGGGGACTCTCCTTGATCACCAGGACCCAACCCCTCTCCTCCCAACCCCCCCGCGGCTTCTCGCGACGATCTCGCTCGTGGAACAACGATCTTTATAAATAAAATCCATTAACATTGATTGCAGCGACTGATTCGAGAAGATTGGGCGATCATCCCGTGTGGTCATTTTAGATTGCCAAAAAAAAATCATAAAAACTTTCAGGCACAGTGCAGAGAGCTATGAGAGTAATAAAAATTATATCCGAATTTTTATTCGGAGCGAACGATGGGGAGGAGCTGTAAGAAAAATACCTGTTTCGAAAAGACATTTGTAGGGAAGTTCCGCGATCTACTGCAATGGGATCGTCGGAAGTACCGAACGACGTATCCAATTTGTCAATGGGCATGCGAAGCTTCCGTCGGTGGATAAATTAATGGCAACGTTTCTAACAATTAACATGATTTATAATCATTATCTCCGGCCTCCCCTAAGGTCGAACGTTTTAAAACCGCGAGTTTGGTATTGGGAAGAAAAACTTTTTCCTCGTTTCTTCACTGCCGGGGATTTTCGATTGCGGATGATATAAATGCCGCGGAGCGAAGGGAGCGAAGACATTAAAATTGGACGCAACTGTGCGAGCGAAAACAGCAAAAAAACTCTCGTGCAGTACAAAAAAAAAAGTACAACCGTTGATGCAAAAAAATTGAACGCGGGTGTACCGAAGACAGAACGAAAGGTGTACGTTGTTGCTGGCGCGTCGTTATCAATTCTCCGGATGACTGGCGCGATGGAAAGACAAACATGCACGATACCGGGAGAGAAAGATGGAACGCAGTAATAGCGAAAGATAGAATGTTGAAGGGAAACGTAGAAGGGGTTGCTCGAGGGCGTATAACGCATTTATATTTTCCCATGCACACGTCACGTACCGTTCGCGTTAACCTGGCGAGGAGGGGAGAGGGCTTGAGGAAGGGTGAGGGGGGAGGGCAGAGGGGGGGGGGATTTTTTACTTCGTGAATCCGTGAGAGAAGAGCGAGGAAGAGTTTTGCATCCGCGCGAGAGAGCGATGTTAGCCCGTCGACGGAGCATCTATCCCGCACGTATACATATGTATTATGCAACCCTTCGCTCGTTGGAAAGAGAAAAGACAGATATACGCTTATATTCAACCAGCCCTCCCTCCCCCTTGCCCCTGGAACACCGGATGAGCAAACCCCTCACTTTCCAGCAGCTCATCTCCGAGCTTTGACGTTCCGACACTCAAAAGTCGAACACCATCACGCGAAATCAGACAGCTCAACTTCGCTCTGCGAGAAAATATACAAATTCACTAGAAGCTGACTCTCGCGTCTCTCGCGTGCCTCGTCCCTCATCCCTCCCGATGCAAAGTTAATTTTTCTCCCTGTGCAAAAGCTAGTAGCTGAAATACGCGTTGCTTCATAAAACCCGATAGCGTCGATGTTGGACTTGGCGGATATACAATCTGTAGAGACGACTATTTGACGTGTAGCTGAGAAATTCGTCCACTTTTACCGAAGCCCGCTCGGGCGCACACGTATCGCCCCTTCCATCTCTGTGTTCGGTGGTTAGAAAGAGTGTATTTCGCGGGCTGGAGTATCCTCCAGTAAAGGAAGCGAGTTGGTTACACCCAACGTCGTACCGCTTTCCTGGTCATGGCATATGGAAAACTTGTATCTATACGTATATATTCTGTAATATCAGAAACCGTGGAGTACGTGTGGGTGAAACGGCAAAGCCGAGCGACGAATGACGTTGGTTGGGTTAGCGGTTGGGTCGGGGGTGGTAACGGTAGTAACGTTGGATTTATCCGCGCGCGCACATATACACAGGGCGGATGTATCCGTCTATCTTACTTTATCCCTGGGACGCGCCGAGGCGTATGACAGCCCCGCTAGCTGATCTATCGCATAAAACATAAAGTGGGGTATTCCATTTCTAAGGCCACGCGTACCGGCAGGACCAGAATCGCATCTGGAACGTAGCACAGGCGCGGGGTTCCGTCCGCTTGAAATATCGTGGAACGAGCCACCGGGATATGCGAAGCTCCATCCAGCCCCATCGTCTTTATCCGTATGTGGGATGTACACCGTGCCGTGTATTCCTCGAATATTTTTCCTGGGCGGTGGGCGAGGAAGAGAGAGACTCCGGTATCAGAACGGGGAATCCCTCGTCGCCGGGATGGCTGCCGCTTGAAAATATTTCGTTTTCTTCGTCCTCGTCTTGCGACACTGAAACTATGACGTACGAACCCTTTCGAGGATTTCACTTCTCACCAGAGCTTGGCAAGGAGTAACGAATACATCTCGTACGGGACGGGGGGAAGTGGTGCCCGAGGTTTTATCGGCACTGCGAGATGAAAGAGTCGAGATGCGCATGGGGCAGATAAAGAGTTGAGCTTCGGGTGCTGGGAAAACGAATAATTCTGGCGTAAGTTCAGTGACCTTTATTCTGAAGACGAGGAAGTGGTAACGTGAAGTTAATGGAGTATGTTATGCGCGACAACAGTCGGACTAGGTTGTCGGCAATATCCTTATTTACACCGGCTACATCAAGACCGTGCAAAATACAGCGCCACTTACCGATATCCTGCCCAGTCACTAACAAATTTTCTTTCCTTTTTTTTGCAGTCTTGATATTTTTACGGTTAAATTAGGTTTGTACGCGAGAAGTAAAGGAAGAAAAAGCTTGCTTGATTTCGTACGAAATATTGACGGTCTCGGAGGGAATATGCGAACAAGGCGCTGGACACAGAAAATGGACAAATGCGAACGAAAAAAAAAAAAACGATGTGAATGAAACTGGAATAAAAACACCAGGTGCGGTATGAAAGATATGACGCGGTCAATAAATAGTACTCCAAAGTGAGTCGACGACACTTGGGAAATCCCGAGATCTTTACACCAACGTGTACTTCTCTTCCCGACGAAGCGCAGTAATAACGCGTTACAATCACTTGGCAAGACTCGTTCACCGCGAGAAGCCACGAAAAAAAAAATATCCTCTCTCTCCTCACGAGTACGTCTATTGAAAAATTCTATGCATCCGTGAGTGACCAGCGGTATAATGTAATACACTGTAGGACAGAATGTACAGTGTTGTTTGCGGTGCAGGATGGCAGACCGTATTTCCCACGTGTGCCTCGAAGCATCAGCCACACGAACGTTTCTTCTCGTGACGAGTACAAAGTTCCACCGAAGGGAGTACTACAATAGAGCGACCAATGCCGGAAAATAAATATCTCGATCCCCAGCGAGAGTTTCGCGAAATGTGACCGAGTGCAACGTCTCACAGTTCGTCCCTTCAATTTAATAATTCATATTGAAGTAAGGTAAAACTATAGTGATTTTTTGAGTTTCAAACTGTGTTAAAAAATTGGCGATTAATTTAAACGAAAAATGCAGGTATTTATATTTGATAAATATATATATAATTCAAATAAAAATGTAATTATAAAAAAAAACAAAAGTTTCTATTTATTTTATTTTTGGTCGAAGCGTTTATTCGTTCCAAATATCACTATAGCCTACTCTCGGGTCGCCAGTGAACCAAGTATGCATGACATAGAGACCGAGCGAAGGAAGCTCGCGGCCGAACGAGCGAGGAAAACCGGGAGTATATTTCACATCGTCTTAAGGCACCGAGGCCGTAGGTATATCGAGATCCTGACGAGCCTCCCGTTTCCTTTCGGGCACCATCTTGACAATACCCGCGATAAAAGCAGCAAGAGTGCGCGGCTATAAGTGAGAATAAGATAGATAGTGAAAGAGTGTATGGCAATGCGGAGTGTACGAAACCGCGGCCGTGTTGCCCGGAAGAAAAAAGAGATACGGAAGGAAGAGGAAAAAAAAAGATGAGAACGATAGAAGCGGAGCGGGAGTGAGGGAACATTGCGAGGCTGGTAGAAGCTCGGAGGCACTCCAAATGCAATCCACGTACCGACTGCTTTCAAATATTAATGTCACGTGACTTATTATATCCGAGGCGTGTGCGGTGGAGTGAGCTGTGCGCGTACAGCGGCAAGTACCGCTGTACCGGAGGCGTACCGAGGGGTAGATAGCCTGCACCAGCCGACACAGCATCTTCACTATCGCCGCTACAGCTACGTTTACGTACAGGAGTGTGGTATCGGTGGTACCACGACATCGACGTACCCTCCCCCTTCCATTGCCGCGGAAAGATAGAAAATAAGGCGAGAGAGCCAAAGAGCGACGGAGTCGAGTAAAGGAAGGCGAAACGACGAGAGCCGTATAGAGAGGAGTACAGCAACTGTACCCTGCGAAGCAGTGGGATATCACCACACACAGGGCGGGCTTGTCTGCCGGGCTTGATTGTAAAATTTTCTCTCTGCGTATAGTGGCCCATTTTATCGCCTTCCACCGCGTGAGAAAGGGGTGGCGGTGGCGGTACGGCTGCTGAAGCAGTAGAAGAATTACTGGGGCTTGAGAATAGAGGATGTCGGAGCGGGGGTGTTGGGGGGTGGGAGGTGAAAAAATAGTGGCGAAGCTATACGCGTTTCTCGTTGAGAAAGAGAACGAAGCTGCGAGCGATACGTGGAACTTGAAGGAGAACGACGGGGCGAACGAGTGAGGAAGAAACAAAATAAAGAACGAAGAGTGTCGGCACAGAGGAAACACGAAAAATTGTGGAAAAGCCTTTGGAGCTATGAGAGGAACACGCGGCTTCACCCGTCTATGTATATGCCACGCCTCGCATGGCCGTTCACTCCTCTCCGTCTGCTCTGCCGCAGATTTCTTTCTAATTTTCATGCGCCTTCTCATGCGTGCATCGTGAGAAAGCAAAAAAACGAAAGATATTCACGCATGTACACACAAGGAGCTTGCAGAGGGAAAAAGCGTTCCGACGCCGCCAGGACTGGGCAATTCAACCAACCAGCCCCCTCCCCCCGCGGGCGCTCCTTCCACAACCCACCAGAAAGCAAAGCCTTGCGCCTGAGCTCCGCTCTTATGAGAAAGTAATGAGCAATATACCGGACTTGACAACCATCGCAAGTTGTGTAGTTAACATATTTACCTCGAAATTATGCGGCAAGTGCGTCCGCAACGATTGGCTTTGATAACGGATTTCAATCCGATTATCCTGTGATTAATTTTTCCGCGTCACAGAACGATTTATTCTATTAAAAGTTGACAATCTTTCGCACAAAATTGGGCGAAGTGTCGACCATTTTTTTTAGTGTTATAATCATTAAATGATTGTTGATGTGTAATTCGATGGAGTTACATGAATAAACAAAATTAACAATGCGGGAAGGATATGTCACGCTAGGAGTGAAAAGATTAACTTTTTTATTCTTAGGCGATGCAAATGCGGCTCATACATAATGCATCGGGTAATTGTGGGTCGGCCTATCAGTATTGTGCATAAACACTACCTTTTAACGTATTGTCAGATTTAATTGACGCTGAAAGCACTCAATCAACATTTAACGTAAATAACAGTGGAGTATCCGGACTTTTTTCTCGGCAGAGAGTATGCCAATTATTCGTGAATGCCAATTGACCAATGTCAATTTTTGACCAAAAGTAACGTTATACAGGAAATACGTCACTTACGGTATGAAAAACAGTCTTTCCTAACCGTGAATGACAATTCTCGGTGTGATATCCTTGACACGAAGTCCTGTTAAGAATTGTGATTGTTCAACTAAAAAGATTTAGAATTTTTTTTAATGGTCTCTGTTGTGCAGTAGCGTATAATTTTATTCGGCTATCTCTCTGACGATATGGCGTTTTGGCGTATGACATTCATTGTGCAGACAGCGATGTGTCAAAATGAAATACCCAGGATTGATTTTTCTAATTGAATGACTTTCGAAATTTCTTGCATCGAAAAAATTTACATTACAAAAAAAATTTTGAACCAACCATACTCTACCAGAAACCAGAAACCATGATCTACCAGGCATTCAGTCACATATCTGATGCAAAAAACAATGACATTAGCCATTCCTATATGCAACCCAAAAATATCGAATAATTGTCTACAAAATCCGAATGGATATCAAGGAACGAATGGACGTTTGAAAGCTTCGGTATAATGCATCGCAGTTGGAATATGCAATGCGCGTGATGCGTAATGGCAAATAATTGAACTAATGTATCGACCTAGATCGACTTATACAAAACTCGGTGCTTTATGCACCGATAGCTCCATCATCCACCGACCCAGTGCTGCAACAGCAGGAGCAGGCTTCAGTTCCGAGTCTGGATTAGCATAATAACGATTAATGCACCGCTACCAATCAAACGGAGCAATTTAAAAGCAGGTACAGCATGTCTCTTCGCGTGTAGTTACCATTGATTTACATACGTGCAACCGTTCGTTCTGGCCTGTACCTATGGACTGCACTGATATTGCCTACCACCGCTTGCCGAGTGTATCGTGACGTCACATGTGCACCGCAAGGATCGCGTGCACGCACTCGTCAAAGGGTTGTAGAATGGTTCGGGTGGTGCACGTCAACGGTCAATAAGCTTCTATCCTCCTATGTTCTATCCATGTGCATATTCCATGCAGCTCCCACGTTTCCATCACGTTAGAATAGACCAGGATAATGATTAACAAAAGTCACATTTCACTTTGTATCCCTTATTTTTTCTGTGGCCAAATATAGGCTCCCGATGACCCAATGGTATGCTGTTGGTATGAAAAGTGTTCTGGAGTGCGAAGAGGAAATGAGGCAGTGGGGTAAAACGGGCTTGAGTATCCGAATGTTTCGTTGCGACAGTTGGGCCATCAAAAAATGATCCAGATATCATTTTGTTCCACTGTTCCGTTTCTTCCCCGCTGTCCTATTTTACTACGCCCTCGTAGTTATTGTCGCGAAAATCGGCTTTTCCATACTCCCGACTGTCCATACAAAAATATCGATTGCGACAATACCGTCAAAAGTATAGCTGAAGTATCGCATTGTCTCTCCAACGATCTATCCATGCAATGATCGCAGAGTCATGGCAACGTTTGTTACAGTTGACCCTCGTTACATTTCACCCCGTTCACCTCTGTTCACCGGTGATGAAAATAGTCACCGATCGAAAATACGCTACAGGCCGTGGACGACAATCTACCGCAGTCTAATCTCTCGTTCATCAATCCGTGCCCCGATACTCCAACGAACGATAAATTACCAATGCCCGGCAAAGATTGAACAAGATTTTTCATGGCACGCCTCCGCTTTCGTTCGATGTTGTGCAGCACGAATACATAAAAATTCCAAATCGATTTCCGCGCACTCGCCGTGATCTATCCAGTGTGCATTGGATACAGTCGCTCGTAATGAACCGAGAGCGACGACGGTGTGAGAGACTCGCACCCGCTGAGGAAATTATTCGCGGAAAAGTCGCCCTCGCGCCAAGTGAGAACCGCTGCTGCGGGGTGGCTGGACTAGGGTGGGCAAATTTACAACCGCGTGGCGATGTCGGCACCAATAAAAAGGGGGTCTTTGATAATGATCTTAAATTATCGATCGAATTGTTTATACGCCGGTACAATACAATTCAATGCCAGTCGTGCTCGGTCACTACGTGTCCCGTCCGTATAGGTAAGTATCGAGCCGGTAGTTAGTGTTCTTTGCCATAATGCATCGGTGCAAGCCTATCTGCGCCGTACAACGATACGTCCACTGCATTTGTAACCCCCCCGCCCCACTACAATACACACCCGGCACTCGGTGCGCGAAGCATTAAATTTATCGCTCTGGCACAATTTCAGGCCAACCGATTCACTCGGCTAATAGCGAGAGGACTATGGACGAAGAATAGAGGGGTGTAAGGGAGACGGGAGTGAGTGGAAGGGTGAGGAGAGACTCGGGGGTCCTGATTTATTTTATCGTATAGGAGGGGGGGGGGGGGGGCGGAGCTTCGCGGGTAAGATTCTTCAAGCGTCCTGCCAGCGAAAGCAGACGAGTCCTTGGCTGACCGGCAGTCGCCTTCGCGAGCTTTCCTGATAACGCGTCCCGCTTCTCTCTCGGCCCCCTCGTGGCTCTTCGGCAAAGTCGGAGAGGGGTCTCGGGGCGCGATGAGGAGATAGATATAGCTACGCCGCGAGCTTCCAAGCTGAGGATTCGCGAGATCAGTCTACTTGATTTACGAAGAGTGCTTCTCGGGGAAAGGCCATGTCGTGCACCAGCCGGAGCTGCCTTCGTTATCGATTCCTCGGATAGGTCGAAGATTACGGTTAAATGGAATTACCCTGCACCGCTCGCCTCGTTCAGACACACGGATACGCACACCCAGGGAGGACGTGGATGTTTAACGTAGAGTGGGCGAGGGAAGTCTCGGGACCTTGACATTTTCGCTTTTTCTCGCCATTTTGCTTTTAGATGAACGATCGTTCCACGGTCAGAAGCGGATAACGATTAACGCGCTCCTTCAAATTTTTTTGCACATATGGAATGTTTTATATTATATTGACGTAAATTATGGTAGATCAGGATTCTACGCTGCCTTCTGCGAATTAGATGTCGATAATAATAACTCCGAAGGATTGCAGCTCTTTTGCTTTAATTTTATAAATTAATATCTTACTATGAGAGTAACGCGGCATTCCACGTTTTACGATTTTACACTCATAGATCCGCTGAACTTTTGCGAACGCGGTTTGAGACGATTGTATCTTTATGTACGTTTTCTACGGCATACTAGAGCGCACTTCTCATGCATGTCTATCATCGATTTAAAAAGAGCTTGTCCTATATACTATAATAACAAATATAAATGAATTATTGACTTAAATAATGGAATCCAAGAATAGGATGAAGGCTTTCGCGAATCCATTCGTGAGAAACGCCACTGTTCCATCTCATTCCAACTTCGATTTTGATATCAAACAGAGTTATATAGATTTCAAAGAAAAATATTTCGTAACGAGAGCTGGCAAACACAATAATATTTTTCATCGGTCAATAAAAAAATTCGCTCAGCAGATCTCGTTAACAGTCTGAATAACACCAACTGAAAATAAAACATTTCCATAACAAGGAGAGGAAAAAATAATAAAATTTATTTTTAATCGTGAAATAAAGATACATGCAAAGTTACGACGGACCTAATATCAGTGATGCCTCGAACCGCAATTTAATTACCAGAAGAAATGTGCGCGTTGGCATGAGAGGCTCGAGAGCGCTTTATAAATAAACGTCCTGCGTGCATTGATCGAGCTGGATTTTAATTCAACGCCGGTGCACCGCTTGGTGGCAGCAAATAAAATCTTGCGAACAGGCAGAGAGGGCCAACGATAATTAATTAGCAGACGGTCGTTACGGCGAGGGGAGTTCTGTTCCGCCATTCGATTACACAGCGGGACTGCTCCTCGAAGTTGCAAATGAAGATTGACACCGCAATCGTCACGATGCAGTCATTAACGGGTGTTGGTGAGTAGCGAGCTAGCAAAAAACAAAAACCGAACAAAACACGCGAGACAAACGAGTGGGTGAAAAAAAAAGAGCGGCAGATGAGACTCGATCAGCGCCCCCGATGGCGGATCGAAATTGTAAACTTTTTTTTCTTCGGGGGCTCGAGGTATAATTTTTCGACGCAGCGCCGCGCCATTCTTCGTATTATTGGCGACCCCCTCAGGATCATTGCGATCACGGGCGGGAGGTAGGACTCTCGCGGTTCGGTCTTCAATGGTAAGTCTGTCCCAGTGGCTTTGAAATCCTACGTACTTCCCTGGCAAGCTTTGAATT
Organism: Listrodromus nycthemerus; assembly: GCA_963978505.1. Lineage (NCBI taxonomy): Eukaryota > Metazoa > Arthropoda > Insecta > Hymenoptera > Ichneumonidae > Listrodromus > Listrodromus nycthemerus. The sequence continues at coordinate 20,822,702 of OZ021681.1, forward strand.
ACCCTGTCGTTGGATCGGCAGCGATAAAAAAAGAAGTTCGATTTATCACAGCATGCGGAGACGTTTCCTTCGGTGAATGTGCCTCAGCGTGTCTCGGCGATCGACTGCACTCCATTGTTCGGCTGCCGATCGAGAGCCGCGATCGATCGATCATCATTCCGTGAAACACGGGGAGCCAACGCGAGTATTGCGAAGTAAGCATCTCGCTGCTGACCCAACCACAGGGTAAAAATTTCGGATGAAATGAAATGCAATGTTTTGTCGGACGTTCACAAAAAAAAAACGAAAAAAAAAATTGTAGAGGAATGATAATCATTAATGGCGGGAGAAAATATCTCAATTATACATGCCGTTTTTCAGACACATTCTCAGACTGAGTGCCAAGAAAAAAGACGCCGTTGAGGTTATTCATCCCCACCCCCTGAGCGTGGCTAGTAACTTAAAACCCGACGGTATCATCAGTTAAGTCATTCGATAGATTACACCGCTCGCTTCGGTTAAGAAGCCCGACGAGAGCATAGTAATCGTACCGATCAGGTATCAATTAGAAACGCGTTACGCGAGCCGCCGAAGATCGATGCTTAGATTATACGATTCGAGTGGCCCGACCCGCTAATGTGGATCTAACGATTTAATGACCGACGTCCGGTCGTCGCTGCGGCGTATTCGAAGACCCGTCGGCTCGATCTCCCGTGACGTGACTGGCATTTTTTTTTTTTGGAGCATGCCGATCGCTTGGAGCCTGAACAGCGAAGCGTAGCACAGAGCATCGATTGCGTTCAGATGGTGAAGGAAAGATTCACGGTTTATTAAATTTCCGCCACTTACGCAACGACGGCAATTTCACGCGAACAACAAATACGATTACGATTTTTTATTTATCCAATGCTCGAATCCAGCTACGAATCTCACCAGACATAAATCTTTCGGTATCTCGTATCAGAAACATTATCAAAATTGCAATCGAAGCGAAATTTAGCATCGATCGGTAAGAAAGGGGTCCGCTTTGATTGCACGTAGCTGAACAACCTAAACGAGCGCACATCGGGCATTGTAAATTGCGTCCACACACACACACACACACACACACACACACACACACACACCCAAGGCTCTGTATTGTCGAATGCTCCAAGTGTATCAACGTGTGTACAGTATACGGCGGATACATGCGGGGTGCGCGTTTAAATTGGGAATTTAACCTGGCGCAGGCTAAATCGATCGAGGGGTAAATTCCCCGCAACGTATTGAGTAGTTTATTGCTTTCATGCATTTGCATGCTAAGCAGCTCGCGTGCTCTCGAGTAATATCATCGTTCTGATACCATACACGGCCCCAGGTAAGCGAGCGAGCGAGCCGGCGAACGAGGAAAGGAAAAGCGAGCGAGTACGCGAGCCCGGGAGCTCGGCGCGAGGTAAGAATGGTCTATCTAGCCTTCGGTCTTCGATATTGCGGCCGTGGGACACTTATAAATTGAGATTTTATCACCCTGAGAGAAGGCCGGGATTATACGTACGTACAGAGGGCACTGTGTGCGACTTACGACCCTCGCAAAAGCACGATCCACGCCCAGGCGGGTATACAGTGCTCACGATACACGTATACATGCATACACATCGCTGAGCAAAAGTCACGCTTATAAATTTCATCGGGTCTAATCGTTCGTCCTACCTATGCTAGAAATTCGCCAGGCGTATTAACACCGGCGTGCAGCCATCGGGTTCTTTCCTCGTTTCATTTATTAGTCGCGTGTGCCTCGGCGAAGAAATAAATAGGCAGTGTGTGTAATTACTCTTTGGTTTCCTGTGTAATTCGAGGAGGATGTGGAAGAGAAACGGAAGAGACCGTGGAGGAGAAAAAAGAGAATGGTAGAAAAATGGGACGAACAAAAGATCAATGACATACGTATAGTATGTTCGATATTTCAACTAGGTAGTATTTGATTACTTGCAAAATGAATTATATATCAATAACAGAATAGCAACTCCATTCAGACCGATCAGTATTTAATTTCCTTATCGATTATTGGATTATAACAGTTTATCAAACATTTTTTTTTATTCTTCAATACTCGTGTATAGACAAAATTTCCACTGAAAATTCATTTTCGATTTTTCTAATTGAGTGAAAAGTACTGGCATTCCATTTCCAAGTGACCCGCCTCATCCGCCTTTGCCCTGATTTAGGAGGGAAGTAGTGATGAACTATGTCTCAAAGGGTTATAGCGAAGCCGAATAGTGAATGAAGCCCGGAAGTGCTGAAACGAGGCTGGGAAAGCTCGTGGCTTCGGCATTTGGACACTGCTCTGGTTTCCTCGAATCGTGGTTCGGCGTCCTTCCAGTCTCATGCCCAATTGGTTGCTATCTATTCTACTGAATCGAATTTCGATCTCGGTCACCGATTAGCTCGGAAGTAGAGTGGTCGTTCGATGTAGAGATACGATGGACTGTCGTATATGCGTCTAACGAAGCACTCCAGGAGAAGACCTCGTAAAGCGATAGCTTCCCGTGTCCTTCGGAAACTACGACGCGGAAGAACCCGGACACGATAGAAGCCTGGTCTCGTAAAACAGGTATTACGTGTACCATGGACGGAAGTCAGGATAGCCAATCGTACGGGACGAATACCGCAAACGATCGGCATCTCGTTTCCAATTGGGCGTGAAGCCCCGCGCAGAAACCGCGATAAATTTAACTGATAGAAATTACGGAGCGGTCATCTTTTGTTGCCCGATCGACAAACCTGATATCACGATTTCAAACATGGTATCAAACAGCTTTGAATACAGAATGGAATCGCTTGAAAAAAAAACAATGTACCGATCAAGAAAAAATCGATCGTTTTGAATTGCAGGTATTTTTAGATAAAAAAAATTGACCTATAAACGATGCATCCGCTTTGGTATTTGGCCTGCAGCTCTGATTCGATTAGAGCAATAACTTTTATTCTCTGCTCGAGCACTATTGCGAGACTCCACGCGGAGGTGCTTCCGATCGAGTCTTACAAGACATCGCAGGTCGGATAGAAATTCAAATTTCCGAATCGCCCGAGCTTCAACCGGTCGGATCGACCTCGTGCCGGCCAGCCTTATCGTCGCTTTATCAATAGCGGATCGTAATGAGTTCGAAGATAATGGCCACCCTATCAGTCTTCCCCGTGGAACAATGATGGATGTAGTCGGATGTGTTTTCGTGCCCCTTGGTTAGCTCCCGCTAGCCGCCGTGTGTCCGTTCGGACAAGACGCAGAAGCCCCCGTATATGTATATAAACGTATATAGAGGAGCGCACGATCCTAACCGGCGTATATAGCGGAACACCCAATCTCTACCTTGAATCCCATGGCGATCATGCTAACGCTTGACTGCCACCGCCCCCGCACCGCCGCCCAACCCCAACCTCGTTCAACCTCCTCGCACCCTCACGTGCTACACGAAGCTGATTGTTTTGTCGAGCGGAGAAACGCACGCGAACTATCCCTGCCTCGGATAATCTGACCTTACGAAGTACACGACCGTGCTCGATTTCACCTGGATACATATTCAGGATAGTCGTGTAGGTATTAAAAATGTACGAATTGTTAATGCGCTGGATATCCGCGCGATTGAACATCGAAAACGCTGTTAATGGACGATTGTTTCCGAGGAAAAGAAGGACTGTCACGGAATTGCACTCTGATAATGTTCTGATGGAAACAGTTTGAGCTGCGATTCGAGCAGGTGAAACGATTGAACACATCGACTGATAGGCACGCGAACCTTTGTCCATAGAACGAGCAAGCCAATTGCTTCCTACGACTCACGCCACGACTGATCATGACAATATGATTCTGTTGTGGTAACAATATGGCGTATTAGACACATTAGAGCTTCCGATTGGAGAAATATTTTCAAACAGGATGTAATGTATAAAATCACACGGAATCCCAAAATCGAGGTCGTCAAACGGGAAGTGACGTATTTTTGTCTGACAGGAGTTCCGGTTACAAAAGAGATTTTTTGACGTGACGTCTTCAATTAATCGATGACGGGCTACGCGTATTGACATTTTTATCACTCGTCAACCCCCACACTACCGCAACTACAAAAAGGAGTTTCGATCAGTGCCGTTGATAGGCTATTATAAAATAATACGTTATTCTCCGGCACAGTGGAAAATGTCTTGCGAATGGAAAGCCCGCGATATATTTCACGATGAAATTTACGGTTAGTTGAACGGGAAGGAAGGAAGTAGAAGTCGGCGAGCGAGCCATTGTAGACGAACAGGTATACTCCGAGGGGGATGAGCGAGAAGAAAAGGGGATTCTGGAAGGCGGCTGAACGATCCCGGTGGTGGAGTTAGTGAGAAAGAGAGACTGCGATACCGCGGCTTTCCCAGTGGGGTAGGAAATTAGAATTGAATAGTTGATGAATTTTAGGAGTGGCAGGAGAGCCTCTCGCTTTTACACTCGACGCTGTATCGCCAAAGACAGAACGAGAGGGCGGACCTATATTACCTCGACGTAGCTGCTACCAGAAACCAACGAACCTACGTACCTCTTGACTAACGGGCACACGGTCACTTCGCTCTACTTGTACACTGAAAACGTCTCTGCTCGGGTGTCACCACCCTCCCGCATCCACGTGCGAATGAGCACGCATACGCAAGCACGTGTAATACGTGTGTCCGTACGTGTGGAGTCGGACACGCGTGCACCAACCGCGAGTAGCTGTATATAATAAAGTACGAGATGGGGGAAAACGCGAGTGTGCGGTATATCGCGGCGGCGCGATAGAGCATCGTCGTGTACGTGAAAGCCCGGCGCTGTAAGTAATTAGGAGCCGGTGTGGATCGAGCTAAGGCAAATATTACGTAGTCGCTCTCTCGTTCGCCGATATGCACGAATGCGCTTAATGCGGTCTAGACGAAGTCCGGACCCCGAAGAGATATAATATATACACGTACGATGCGGTACGGTATCGTATATTATATCTGTATCTGTGCAGTTATCGAGTGTATAAAATGTGTATATTCGCCGCTATTAAATATTAGCCTTGGCGCTTATTTACTATTTTCGCTCGTTCCTCTTTTTTTTTTCCTTATTCCGTCCGGCGAAGCGAGTTCAGACGGTATTTAAATGAAAATTTCGCATCACCGATATTAGGAGATGAAAGCCTGTTCTCAAGACTCATCACGCTACTCAGCGTTTCTCTTAATTAGGAAGGTTTTTTTTTTTTTTTGGGTTTTATATTTTGGATGAGGAAGTTCGTGAATTTCTTGCTTTTCCGAAAGTCTTACGTCGTTGAATTACAAAGAATTGTTCTATTTTCAATCGCAATGAATGTTTATTTATTCCTCAATGCAAAAAAAAAGTTAGGAACATCAATATTATATACAAGAATTAATAATTTTTTTTATTATATGCTCGCTTGAAAAATAGCAAACATCGGACCGGAAACCCGTCACATGTCGAATCATACAATTTCTTTTGTAATCACTATTCGCTTCCAAAAATCACAATTTTTATAGTTATAGTTCGCGGTGTTCAGGGAACAAATGTATCCACGAACGGAGCCGGCAGAGTAGACGCAGCTAGGCAAAATAGTCGTTTCCAAACGAGACGGTTTCCAAACGTGGAACGGTCGAGTAAACGGGAAAGAGCTATTGTACGAGAGGCCCAATTCGAGAGATCGACCATACATAAGACATTCGAGCAAGCAATCGAGATAACGAGATAGCGATGTGTCGCCGAATCTCGGAGGGACGGGTCTGACTAGTTGGTTGGAGAAGAAGAGAGCCAGCAGCAGACGGCGAGGAGAGAAAGAGCGCGGAGGAGGGTTGTCAGTGTTAGAGGTTAGCGAGGAAGCGGGAGAGACGAAGAGGGACCCGATCGGACGAGAGGATGACGCAGCCTCCGCGGGGAGAGGTCCAGAGACGCCGATAACGGGCGGAGAGAACGGCGGAGCGAGACGGAGGGCACACGAATACCGGAGGCATTATCCTTTAATCAAATACATTACTGAAAATTTATCGTGCCCCGCGAACTAATTAAATGCCGAAGGATAAATTCTCGGGCCGAGCTCTAAAGCTCACTCGCCTACATGAAATTTAACATTCAATAAAATAAATCGTTTGCCAACCTCGAGTGGAAATCGTTCGTTTCTCATTCCCTCGATATAATTCCCTCCGTTTGCCTCTCTCGCGTATGTCCTGTCTCGTTTCCTTGTCATATCGCTTTCCTCCTCTGTCTGTCTCGCGCTGCGACTCAATCCTCTCGTCCGCTTTGCCTGCAACATCGGCAAACGTTCCTTTTTTTTTTTTTCAAGTCTTTTCCATTCTCCCTCTTCCCTCCGATCGTTGTCGTTCGTGCTGATGTTCTCATGCTGCTTCGCGTAATTGTGGCACTGTAAATTCCAACATTGGCTTTCCGCTCGTTCCCTCGCACAGCTGGAACTCCGCCGGACAACGACGCTTAATTTTGATAGAATCGTCATTAATTCGTAACTCGCTTTGGGGTCTTCTCTTCAGTATTTTTCACTTTATTTTTATTATTTTGATTGGTTGAGTTCTTCGCTGTTTCTTGGCTGCGTCTTATGCGAGGTAACTCGTTCATGGCCGTCACCGTATCGGTCGCTGGCACTTCGGGCCGATCAATCGATCATCGCAAAATCTTCGTTGCAAAGATTTCAGGTTTTAAGCGAGGCTTAAATCGAATAAAATTGGCGTCTCGATCAATGGAAACTTTCAACTCCTCTGGTTTTTTAAATTCTCAATCGGCCTTATTTACTCCAGTTTTGGGTAATTTCTACGTTTCACATGAATGCTGATTTTCTTGATAAAGAATCTTGAATATTTGTCAAGTACAGGTAATATGGATGATTTCTCCGAATGCCGGACAAATAAATCGTTCCCTCGAACGTTCAAATAATGAGTTCTCATTGAGACTATCGCGAAGCCACGAATTCGCGAGCCAGTCTAACGCTCGCGTAACATCATAACGGTATCTAAACGGCAAGTGTACCTAATTTTCATGTAGTTTCATACCATGTTCACGGGCAGTGATACACGTTTATTTTCGCAGCTAAGAGAGGGAGTGAGAGTTTCATGGGCGGCAAGAGCTTGTACGGCAGTGCCGGCGTGCGTGAAGAGTTTGTTTGAACAGCCGATACGAGTGGTTGCTTTATAGCCCTTGCTATTAATAGTCGTGGAGTGTCGTAGTGGTTGGCCGGTTGGCGAGCCCGCGACGGCCTCCCGGTATACGGTTGCAGCGCGCATAAACTTTCTTCGAGATTAGCGCGAGTCGCACGCAACGGGGTTAGAGAAAGAGCGAGATTGCGGAGCACCGAGCCAAGTCGGAGCCGTGCATGGGAACGAGATGGGAAAACTTGAGCCGATACATTCAAGTACACGGGTGTGTGCTCGGTACGCTTGTTAGAAGGCGAGTGGAGCGCTTCTCGCTCGGATGTCGATTTTTCTTAGGGTTCAGTTCGCCCCGTTCACCCTCTTCGCGAGCACCCTTATCGCTCGACCGCTGCTCCAAAGACTTCTCGCGTTACTCTTAATTGCAGCCCCGAACGTTGCAATGCCCGCGGACCATCACTTGTCGCCGAGGGAGGGCAACAAAATAATGAGCGGGTGTTCCGTTGTTCACGACTTATCGAAGCTCATCTCGCGACGATATTCGTATGATCGATTGCGCACCCGAACAAAAAGGGTCAAACCGACGCAGCTTGCTTCTAACTTTACATGTTATTTTCCGCATAAAAAAATTTGATTTCGTTTCTACAAGAAATTGCCTTCAACCGATGTCGAAGATATGCTAACCTCATAAATATCGAGTCCACTAAAAAAAAAAAAAAAAATTATTTCCGTTTTCTCAGCGCGATCGCGAGATGTTTATGAGATCCGAGGGAGTGTATACGAGCCTTTCCGGGGCCTCATATTGAACGGGGTGCACAACCCCCGAGCTCGCTGATATTGTGTGCCATTAGCATATCGGATAGGTGCCGCGGCTACGACCTTTAAATTTAAAACCGCCAGCTCTGCCTAATATTATGCTGAAGGTGAGAAAACACCCTTCGATATTAAAAGTTGCGTGGCTTAGAGATATTACGGGGCTCTTGCGCAGGGGGGCCCGGCGGAAGGAGCGAGCAAAAGTGAAACCTTTGCCCCCTCTCTTTTCCTCACTTTCCTCCTCGCGCGCATTTTCGCTTGTGCATCGTGTCCTCTCACCTTCGGTCACGATCCTGGGACTCTCCTTCCCCACTGCCCCCTATATCCTCGCAACCCTCGCCCCCCTCCCACGTACCGACGTCCCTTTACACATACTTTATATCCGAAGTCGGCTGTAACTCAACCGGTTCGCGTACGATTCGTGTCGGTCGCAGTACATTTGCACATTTTACGTGCAAAAAAAAACGAGAAAAGTTTCCGCGAGCGAGCGAGAAGGCGCGAGGTTATTGTTCGGATTTGTCGTCGTCGGCGTGCCGACGAGGCGATACCGTGATCGCGAGGGTCGCTGAAACTCGTAAATACGTATGATCGTATATGCGCTCTATATATGCTTTAAATCGTACGTGGCACGTACACCTACTCGGTGTGCTATTGCTCCACCTTATCGATCGACTCGTTGCGGCGACCGGGCGGCAAAATAATCGCACGAACGACAGTCGCGAAGGGTAATCATGCGGGAGCTTTCTCTACAGTGCATACAATTGGACGGGAGGTTCAACAATGAAATAATTATTGTAACGCGAAACATCACCGAGAACTGCACGCGGTAAATGAGATTATGGATTTTGCATGCGGTGTATAAGAAACCGATCAGCAACGTTTAATGGGTCGACGATTTTTAACATATTTAAATAAAATATTGATTATCCGCCAAAAAGTCAACGTTGCACGCCTTTCGGATAAACATCGTTTATTGTATTCATCAAACATTATTTTTCGAGAAAGATCCTACAAAATGTTAATTCTATTATGTAACGTGAAGCGGAACGTATCGCTGGTACTGCATTTGCGCATGATTCGTTTTTTTTTTTCCGAGATATTAAAAACAAGACAATTTGTTAGTACGTTTGGTGGCTTGCAGGAGTGGTGTACGAAAATGTGTATCTGATCGTCCCCTGGCTGTATTTATACCGTATAGCTCCGCTGCCAGGCATCAGCGGGTGGGATTCCATAGCCTCACTCCCGAGCGCGACTAAACATCTTATCCTGTGGAGCGCCGGCAGGTTCCCGGGGCTAAGAGTTCGCCCCCAACTCCCGGATACACCTCTCGAGAAACGCTTTCCAGCAGCACGCAAACAGTTATACTGCGCTCGCCATGGATAAACCACCATAAATCAATAACTAATACGAGGCGTATTAAAATTTAATTTCCGAACTTACGGTGCGAGCGTAGAGCACACTCATACAACTCCAAGCGCAATACACACCAATGTATTCACAGATGTATATCCGCTTCGACGTGTACCTCGTCTACCTGGGCCATTCACTTGATTAATTGAACTTTAATTGAATTCCCGGTGGAAATATTAATCAAAAAGCTATTGAGGTTCTCGGGTGCGACCCGGCGTAGCGTAATAACATTCGATAATTTTTACTCATAAAAAAAGACGGAAATCAAATGTTCGGGATAAATATGTCGGAATAATCGACTGCCTCTCGATAAATGTAAAAACTGCAGGCAAGCTTGACATATGCAGAATTAAGGGCGCAATATTAAGGTAGTTTTTATTGGTATTGAATCTCTACCGATCATATACTATTCCCATTCCACCCTAAAGATGTGTTTTCACATTACTAAACAAATTTACATAATAACAAATTAACTTCCAAAAGATCAGTGTGACCCCAAAGTGAACCCAAAAAATCCTGCATTCTTTACGCAACAAAAGCAGAAAACAAACAGTCGTAAAAAAAGCTTCTATGATATCACAGTGTTAATCCGAATGACATATTTTCTCTATGGTTTCCGATGGTCCGTCCGAATGCCCGGGCACGTGGGAGTGGTGTGTTAAAAGTTATCGACGGTTCATGGAGCCGGCAGGGAGATACGACGAGTTGAGATTGAGGATGATATAGTCGAAACGCTAAAACAATCCCTTCTCGTAAAATTCCATGCCCGAGAACGTCAAAGGTGTCCCATAAAATCGGTGATTTCGGGAATATCGCTGCGCGAGAACGTGATGCGCATGCGCTCGGCTCCGATGGCAAGTGTGCGTTACGTTGGTGTCTGTGTGCGGTTCGGAGCGTTCGGTGCGCTAGTGGCTGCCGGTGGGACAGGTAGGTAGAGAGAGGCAGATAGGTATGTACATATCTAACAGAACCCATCGCACGTCCCATGGCACACGGTGTACGTGTCGAACCCCCGCGGCGCCGCGCCACCATCTCGCACGGTTATTCCATCGGAGATCGCCGTCAGATCGGGCCTTGATTAAAATCCGCGAGCCTCCCGATATATGAACCACCGAACTTTATCCTCACCTCCACTATCATAGTCTCCTTGTCCTCCAACACTGTTTCTTCATTCATTCCTCTCGTTCTCCTCAGCCTCTCGTCCCCCTCTTATATTCCTCCGCCTCGTCGTCCTTCCTCCGCTCGCTTCATCGACTCCGCCATAAATACCATCGGCATCGAGCGCGCGCGCTATGTTTCTCGCACTACACGCACCTGGATCCAGTGGATCTCAGGGAATCACTAATTGAAAATTCCTGATACTCTGTATTTCGAGTATGGATCTTCAGTAACTTAGGCAAAGTCTGAGGTTGAAAATGGTGAATAAAAATTAAGTTATATTTAGGATTTCGAAAAAAAATGTATAATAAGTTCTGCACGAATACCTCGACAAAGATGTTATTGGATGGAATTACGAGGGTCAAGAAATTGTCGGTTCAACGGATGGAAAGTGTATTTCGCTCCATTCTCGATACTTCTTCGTGTGAAGGGATCGGAGAGTCGAAGATCGTTAAAGGCATGTCGATATTTAGCGATTACTGTTCTTAATAGTGGAGCTCGGTTTGAGAGCTACTGAGTCTCCCGGATCGCACAAACGTCGAGGACCAACGGGGAATGGTGGAACGGTTCGGTAAAGACCGAAGCTGGTATCGCGATGGTGGGCGCATAAGGTAGGTTCAATTAGGCGCGAGTCAAAGAGTTATTTATAGGCTGTTAAACGCGCGGGCTAGACCCCCTGCGAGAGCTGTACTTATTTTATTTTCCTTACGCCGATGGTGGATAGTATATACGAGCGGCGTATATCCCTAATGTACCGTTCAGCCGGAGGTCCTGACGGTGCACGAGCTCGGCGTGCCAAACGATTTTTAATCGGTATCGATTACCATTATCGCTCGTGCTGCGCCGCTCGATTCCCCGTGGGACGAACGGTTCGGGCATAAGGAATTTTCATGTTATGGTCGAAGTGGTGAAATGGACCACTGCAAATCTTGGGCCCGGAAGTTTTGAGTTTTTTTTTTTAAATCGGTATTTATGTCAACAAATACTGGTCCGTATTGCCTTATGCACCATCGAATAATCCACGGGAAATCCAAAATGGATGGGATATTATGATCGAATTTTTTTTACCAAGAGATGTTACACGTTTAACCGAAACATATTTGCCATGGGCGGCCTCCGGCTTACGCTTACCAGAGAATTTTCTTCAGCCAACAGTAGACTCGCGAACAAACATTATAATTCGCAATGTTCTTCTCCGCCCACGCTCGCTCTCTTTATTTTGGAGACGCAATTGAATATAACGAAATGCAAACAGAAACGCGGGTGGAAGCCTCGGCTACATCGCGAGAATCGTCAGTGGTAGGTCGGTCCGCAGAGGAAGTACCTGGTAATCATGCACTTTGGATGGCTCGATGCTTTCACTGAAATACTGTTATATTTGCCATCCTTTATTCCCGAAGTTATATCAAGAATTCACGATCGGCCAATTTTCTTATACTCGAGCATCGTCATGAAAGTCTTTGATAATCAAATTTATCCTACAAAAAAAACCTGAGGGTGATCCGAAGTCTTTATCTACAATAACAAATACGAAAATATAGAGACAACAAAAAATCTATGATAGAACAAATAATCCGACTTCAACGGCTATATTGGATTTTATTGTAAATAATTTTGCTCCACCAAATCAATTCGTAAAGAGTAAATATTTTATTCCGACATTCTTTTCTGTATACTGTAAGAATGGAGCTGAAATAAAATATGAATTTGTTCTTTGAAAAAGTGCATACTTCCTTGGTGTCTCTGCTTCCCGCCCATTGAGGTTTTTATCCGTGTAACGAGTCTGCCGAAGACGATGTGGGATAGTGTGGACGATACAGAAAAAAAAGGTCCCTAGTATATGACGACGAAGAGTAGGATAGTGCGAGTAGTTCGTCGAGGCAGCGTACAGGATTTCTCGTCTACTTAGGCAATCATGGCGAATGAAAATCAACATCGCTGGGTGCTTGGTCTTCTTGGGAGCCCCACGAGAGCAGACGAGGGTTTATTCCTGGCGACGTCCGGGGGAACATCATCAGGCGAAGGCTTGTAATTTTGATCATTTGACCGCTTACGATTCGACCCGAGAGACCGGAGGCTGTTGATGCCGTGAAAGAGCAGCAACAGCTTACCGCAGAGTGTATAGACTTTATGTGCCCGGTCACACAGAATCAAGAATCCGAGAATGAAAAAAAGGGTGAGACGGAAGAGTCTGCGAGAGATCGTCTTGCGGAAAATAGGACGGAGAGAGAAATCTATAAATAGTAGGGATGACTGTCAATTGGCAGCGTGTGACCGGCGAAGAAAATGTCCGACGATTATAGTAAAAGCACGAGTGCTCCCACAATAGTATTTTTTTTTTGCTAATTTTTAACCACTCGAGACATACCGGGGTTGTACGAAATCTCATCAGTGCGAATTTTATTTTTCAAGCCAGAGTGATTTGTTTCAATCAGAATTAAGAGATGAATTGAGATTCTCTCTTCCATCTAGCATATCGATCGTAAGCTATATTTGTAATCGACTAATATAGATCTCAGGCAGCCCAGCAGCCTCTGCGGTGTCCAATAGTCGCGAGCCAAGCTTTTGTGCTAATTCCTTGGCTGACCAAGAGAATAATCAGCTGCGATTAAAACGACCGACAAAAGTAGCCAAAACCGGGAATGCAATGTGTAAGAGAGAGCAACGAGTCGGTGAGACACGTCGTTTAAGACACGACGGGGAATTCGCACGGATGGTTTCGGTTTCACTGATCGAGCTTATTCGTCTCTGACACACGTATACGTACGATCGATTAAGCCGCGTGCATTACTCTCGGGATCGCGATTCGGGTCATCAGCAAGACGAATCTCGATTCTCCACCTCGGCTCACATACATCCGCAGGTCGAAGATATTATGTTCCCAACCTCCTTTGTTTGCTGCAATTTTAAGTTCATTGGCGTTTTGCATTCCCTGTGCAAACGTCATGACGTTCCATTATCTACAATTGCCCGTTACTGCTGCATCACGACAACGGTCCGAATTTTTTTAGTCTTCTGTAAGTCCAGTTAGATATGCTTTTTGGACTGAAACAATGCTCTTCACTGTGACAAAGTACCACGAACAAATCACGAGTTATCCACCAGTAGAATTTCCACCATCTTGACTGTCCAGCATTGACATTTTTTTGAACGATAAGATTTCATTTATGGAGCATCCCAATCAAAATAAAAGCGACCTTCGTCGATCAGAGACAATGCAGCGAAAGTGGCAGAGGAGGAGGCGACAGGAAATCCTTCAAGAACTCTGAAGAGGTCTGGCCTGTCAAGGACGTCCTCACTGGCTGCTGGCGGCGTGGAACGTAACGTCGACGGGAGCCTCTCTCGCACAATTCGCGTTCTCTCGTTGGCGCCAGTGAGAGAGGGTACATGAGAAGTGAAAGAGGACGAAAAACGAAGAAGAGGAAAACGAGCGATGAAGCGCAGTGAAGGAAGCGAGGGGGAGAAAGAGCGAAGTGAAAAGAAAACGAAGTGAAAGGAGGAGGCAAAGGAATAAAGGATCGTTGCGCTGTGTGTGCCGAAGGAAGCACGGAGAGCGGTTATCCGCAGCACAGCGAGGTCCGCGCACATTGAAGGGACTATCGCAGTAGATAATTCAGCGCGTATCTCGGTAGCCGCTGGCGCGTCCGTCCTGAACTCTCCAGCATCCAGCAGTAGCGGCACGTTGGGTCGGCCATCACAAAGACAAACCTGTGCGCCTCCCCAGCTCCGTACAGTACCTCAAGAGCGCGCGCATACGCTCACAGTGATTGCGATGCGATGCATCTGTGCAAACGCACACGTGGGCGCGCGTATGGGAGAGAGGCAGAAGTATGCCCTGTACCGATGTCGGAGCCCACAACGAACGTTCGGATATATTCTTTGGTCAAGGGAAGGACCGGGGCGGATGATTGGCGCGAGAGAAACGGAGAAAGACGTAGAACGAGAAGATGACGAAAGAAACGAAGTCCAGTCGGAGAAACAGCGGGGAGAGAAGAGCCGAACAACAAAACGCGAGATTGCTGACGGGCCGCGAGAGGTTGGCGCCATCGCGTGATTACCAATTTGGAATTACTCGTTTGCTTCACTCTCGGCCCATTCTTGCTGGACCCACGAGAGTTGATGCGAAGGACGCGAGCACGGATTATCAGTCGCCGCGAAAGCATAGCCGGGCTGTCGAGGGATACACACCGATGCCGCTGCTGCTGGTCTTCCGCCAATCGAGATCCTCGTAAGAGATGATTGAAAAGGAAGAGAGAAGAAGACACACAATTATCATGAAGATTATGGTAGAGGATCGCAGTTCGATTGGCAATCAATTCGGTCATTACGGTCATGAAAACAATTTTCTGATACGATTGTTTGGTTTTTTTAATGACTGCATTCAAGCTACAACCGTATTGTAATTGGTGGTATCGCCATATCGCCCCCCCCCCCCCCTTCCACTCTTTTTCACCACGAAGCCAGGTCAAGAAGTGCGTGAAAATAAAAATTTCAATTTCTAGATGACCGAAATTAGTTGGAAAAGCGAACACATTAGCCAATGATTGAAGTTACCGTTTTTTGAAGTTACTTTATATTCGGGTATTCATGTCTGGATATTGACATCAGGATATTGACATCATATAACGTATTTCATTTACATTGTAACCATATTTCGGTGACAAATGCAAAAAAAGAAGCAATAAAAATTCGTATTCGTATACGAAAGGGTTACGGATTACATTCGT
The DNA here is from genome assembly GCA_963978505.1 of Listrodromus nycthemerus. Lineage (NCBI taxonomy): Eukaryota > Metazoa > Arthropoda > Insecta > Hymenoptera > Ichneumonidae > Listrodromus > Listrodromus nycthemerus. The sequence goes on from OZ021681.1 coordinate 20,837,926, forward strand.
TGCGCGTGCAATTAATGATATACTATGTGTTGCATAGCGCGTTGTGCAATGTGCGAGTGAAAAATGAGTGATTCGAGTGGGCAGCGAGTGTGCTGTATGGGAGGCGCGTGGATCCTGTGATTCTCCAGCGCTCAGGCTGCCGTATCGGAGTCAATAAGATTCCGGCCGGACATAAAAGTGTGGGGCCTACCCGGGTGGTCCGGGAGTCTGTCGGCGTCGAGGATGGGGATATAGGAGCGAGGCAAGGCCCCCAGAGGCAATGGTAGCAGCCATCAGCAGCAACAGCAACCAACATCGAGAGTCCCTTTATCTCTGCATGACGCGAAAGACAATGTGCTCGCCCTCGGCATCTGATTGATACGCGATACTATCCAGCACCTATCGCTACACCGTACCATGTCGAATCACATACCTGGTGTGCGGATGCTCATCTTCAATAAAGATTTCGTTGATGATTTCGAGGTCGATGAAAATTCAATGACGCGTCCATTAGTTACCGATCAGTGAATTTTGGGTTGGTCTGTGGAAAAATTGAATGCCCGTGACCGGTTCTTCACGAAGATCCGGATTCGTGAAGAATTATTCAATGAACTTCTCGACACCGGGTATACAAGGCGTAACCACTGGCCGTCAACCGGTTCAATGATATCTCCGACGTCTCGGGTCGATGATTTATTCGATGTAACATGGCCGACTTGGGTTACCAGTGTGCGGGAGAGAGCTCTCCCGTGCGTAAGTACTCTAAACAGAAGCTATTGTGAACGTCCAGCGGTGGGAAGATGGACGTGCCCCACGCACGCAGCACCAACAGCGAGAGGGAATCTCCCAGCGATGCGCTGCCGGTGGAGTTTAACTGAAGGATGCGCTACAAGGATTTCTTGACACTTGAGATATCGTTGAAACGTCGCTGGGCAAGATACGATCGCGAATAGGATATTCGCGTTCGAAGGAAAGCCACAATTAGCCGATAGAGAAATTCCGAAGACTTCTGATCAGGATCGTCACAATCATTACGGTGATTATTTCTGTCTGGCTACGTCAAACTGACCATCAATCAGATTGTAACGATACGGGTAAAGCACACATTCGAATTAACCGGAATCTGGTTTTTTTTTTTTGTTAAAAAAAATAAACCAGATGATTTGATGAGTGTTTTGAGATTAAATGTATTTTCGAATTATAGCATGGATATTTTTATTTTGTCATGAAGAGATCTTCGAAACGATGAGCGTAATCGACGCATAAGAGTTCAACGATCGCTCCAGTCACACCGTAAAATTAAAAATGCAAACGAAAACGTGCTCGCATTATCAAAGCGCCTATCCTTTTAACCGATGAACCGGTTTAACTGCGCTTCCTTCCTGCCTTCCTCGGCGAATCTCTTAAAAAAAAATGTAAAAAATCAGGAGAGCCCGGAAACAGTGTTCCGCCTCTGGCGGCACGCGGTTCCCCGCACTTGGTTCGTACACGCGAGCCTCGCGGCTGGCCATACGGAGCGCGAGTCTATACATATAGGCAGAATCGGACGAACGTGGAAGGGCGCCCGGGTCGAATGATTGAACAGGCGAACGTCAAACCCACGGGCGAAATCCGGCTTGCACGATTCATCCCTAGTCGGGATTCAATATAAAATAATTATCCATCGAGATCGGAACCCCGAATTTACGCTCGGCGTTGTTGTCTACATGGGAGCGAGCGAATCCATGGCTGCGCGAGTCTTTACGGTTCGACCGAGATGGGGATATATTGCTATAATGATATGTGTGTATTTCCCATGGCGAGGCAGCTCTAGGCCTCGCGCGGGCTCTCGTCTCCCGTCGTGATTACACGGTATCGGTATCTCACAATGCGAAGACGAAGAGGAGGAAGAATGAGAAGAGTAAGAACAAAAGAGAGATATTCCCCTCCAGCGATCGGCTGTTTTCTGGTTCTCAGACGACATCCTTTCTCCCTCGTCACGGAGCACCCATAGCGTACATCGGATCCCTCTCTCATTCTTCCAAACACTCCGAGGTCCGACGGTACATATTCATGTGCTTTCCTATGGAGCGAGTGCGCGTATCGATGAGAAATACCTGCCTCATGGACAGACCCGTCTTGCCGCAAAGACGTCGAAGCTACGCCGGCTCCCGAAGGTCTGGTCCCATGGAACGGATGAATAGTCGGCTATCTCATTGAGCTATCAATGGGCCTGACACAACCCTCCGCCATCAGCCAACACCCATTTCCCCTTTGATCTTCACCGACCGCCCAATGCGTGAACCGCGTAACTACACGTTGCGCCCTACGGTATGATTCAGGTGCACTTATTGTTGCTCGTACGCTCGGTCGACCACTGCTCGCCGACTGCCAGTTCCTCTCGGCGGGCCATTGATCGCCAGGATTTTCTCTTCGAGAGTTCTTCTGCTGTTCCGGTGCTTGGGACTTTCGAAGTCAAGGACTGTCTCACGACCTTGTTCCCTTTCTGGCGACAGTCCGGTGAGAATCCGGGGGTATTGACAAGACCCGCTGTAATTTGCGACGAATCGACGGTCGCCAAGGCTCATTCACTTAACGTCCGCCTCTTCATGCTCGGGGAAGCGGTGCAAATTCGCAAACGCACTTAATTTCAATTTGATTCGGTGACAGTTTGGAGCATCGTCGTCTTTCTCAGCGATAAGCGAGGAAGAAGGCAATTCTTCATCGTTCCTGATAGCTTATCTCGCCGAGTCCCTCGCCTCGGATGGCGGAGTATCGAAAAAAACTCCCGCGTCGCTCGGACCGTCTGGCATCGAGTCAAATGGAGGGAAGCGCATCCGAACTCTCGGGTGGTATTAAAAAAATAAAGAGCTCCGGGGCGAAGTATGCCTCGCGGGCGAAACATTCTGGTTGTCTGGTAGATACGCTGGCGCGTCAAGCAACGCACACCGAGTCATAAACAAAGCCAATAAAATATTATGTACGCGTAGAGGTAGAGCGTGGTGGACGAGACCCGCGAGCAAGGGGGTCGGGAGGGGACCCGACGGCAGCAAAGTCTCCGGCAAGAGCGTGTATAGTTGCCGGAGGACGAAACCCTCGGCACAACGCGAGCCCACCGATGGACACAGTGTCTGGCTGTTGCGGGTCTCGTGCGCGCATCGGACCCCCAGTAATAACAGCCGCAACGCATAATTGCCAGAACGATTGAATTTCTATATTACCGCGAAGGCTGAGCGGCAAGACTTATGGCCTTTGGAAGAGTCCGCAGTCCGCAGTCCGCAGTACGCGCGGTTTTGTATCTCTCCTGGGCCTCGACCGTTCTCCGTGACTCTCCGCTCTCCCTCGGATCTGCAAAAATTTAACCATTAAGAACATTAGTCTACATAGAACGGAATAAATTTCCAGACGGTTAAATTTTAGCTTGTGGGATGAAGTCCGTTTCACTCCATGCGCTAAATTTCCCGATGGGTGAATTGTTGCTGAGGTAATGGAGTTTATTCCATCGTATGGGGTATTTTTTCTGATGGTCAGATTTTAGCTCGTGGAATGGAGAATTGACAGAGAGTCTCGTAGAGTGTCTGCACTTGATATAAATTTCATAAAAAATCGATAGGACATTGACGCGGGTGAGTGGGCTGGTCTCAGTGCACGAGCCGATTTTGTGGATCGGTGCCAAGAGCGAATGAGAAGGATCATTTGGAAAGAGAAAGACGCTTTCGCGAACCGCGGCAATGAGTTACCAGGCGGGGACTATAACGCGTCTGGTGATATACTGCTGTATCTCGGTACCATTTGGCAGACGTAGATATATTACACGCATTCCGTACTCGACGTGAATTTATTTATTCTATAATTATCGCGTACATCGGGTATACAATCGGTAATGTGCGAAGGTTCTTGCCTATGTGTATCGTAGATAATAAACCAACTGTGCAGCCGGCCAGCGAGTAGCGAAACGATTTTTTCTTTGGAACCTACCAGCTATCGATTAGCATCGATAATTAATTTTTTATCACAGCTGAAGCATTTGAGGACGGTATTATTATATTTTTTTAATCCGACTGTCAAATCGTGTAATCAAAAATTATTTTCAAAATGGAAATTTAGATTTCCGGACAACTATCGAAAATACGTGACTTCCTGTTGAGAAATGAATGTTTTTTAACGAAACCCGACAGATTTCTGGTTAAAAAATTATTGTACCGTAGTGTATCGAACAGCCTCAGTGCCGCAGCAACATCACACTCACGTCTCTATCTTAGTGACCCGGAGGCGCTACGCACGGTGCAACGGTGTTGTATCGGTGCGACGGTGCGAGCCAGCACAGAAAGGGTTACGGAAGGCCGGAGAACCGGGACGAGAGAGTGAGGTTTGAAGAAGTAATGGCACGAGAGTATGACCAATCAATTACTAGTAGTGCAGCGGCCCCACACACAGCACCAATATTACCGGGACCATTACCTTTCAACCGCTACACCTTCCCGTCCATACTCGCCTGATGCGCGCTCACAAATTCGACCACCGGCCAAGAAACACCGAGTCCGAACCGCCATCTGGCAAACTCACAAATCAATTGTAATTTACACGGGATGCGAAACGAGCTTATTTTTTGCTCATAAATTATGATAAAATATTTCTCGTGAAATACTCCGAAAAAAATGTTTCATCTATAAGGGCAACGAAAAAACATTGCGTCAGTCGATGCTTTGTAAACTCTCGAGCGGAGGATCACCAACGTCGTTTCGCCCGCGGCACGTTCGATGCGTCCCGAGAGCGCGAGAGTTGAACCGAACCTATCGAACGGAACAACCGGGCGAAGCCTTAGTGCGCCTCTTCACTCTCCTCTGCTATGCTACGCACGAACCAGAGGAGATATTTTAATTATCGTTCGCACGATCTTTGTTGCTCCGTTGCTTATAATAAAATTAATCCACCCGCCGAAGTTATCCGAGCGCCGCGGTGCATAAACTCTCGATTGCAGTATATTACATTGATCTCCGTGCGCCGGCGTTCGAGCCTCGCAGTTACCCTTAATCTTACGGTTTATTTCGTTCTCGCTTTCCCGAAGCCTTCGCAATATCAATACAATATATTTTTAAATCCCCCGACAAAAAAAAAACCCTCCATATTATAAAAAAAATTGCCTATAGGTAAATATTTTATCGTAAAAAGATGGCCGTCTCAAATGGCTTTTCAGATCCATCGTTCGACGACTTCGAGATTGCTTGCGGGATCTTGACCAGAAGAAGTGCGGCTTACGTGTTCGTGACCGAATCGTAAATCTATCAGAGCTCCCATCTCCGTCTCAAGATTCCTTTGTCGTTGTTGTTATTCGCGTGGACCGAGTACCGAAAAGTCGTTTGTAAGCTGGCGACCGGTACACCGCTCAAAGTCGAGGAACACAACGCGATTATGGGAACGTTTGTACCACCGGCGGGCGCTTAATCTATTTCGGTCATTTTTCATTGCGCTTTGCAATAGCGCCGATAAATCAAATTAAACATGATGTTAGTGCATGTGCCACCCCCCTACCCCCTCCCCCTGCCACGTCTGTGGTGAACGCGTGCGGCCACACTCGGTATTATGCACACTACTTTATGCTGTGTGCACTCTCCGCGAGTGCAACCGAGAGAGGCCCTTAAATCATTGGTAGGCATATAACGCATTGGGAGGATCAAAGGAGCCTCGAGCTTACTACTTGCTCCGGCACTGATGTCGTGTCTTTCCGCTTTCTTTGGGTCTTATCCCACTCTTTCAATTTTAATTATACATATTTTCCATAGTGATGTTCCGCTTATGAAATTCGCGTGCACTGAGAAAAAGAAACGGTTGGATTGACTAAGACGCGGTGACGTACGTTCATATGTTATTTAGTTGGTGCAAAAAAAAATGTTTGCTTGAATCGACGAATTTTTAATCGATGGAGGTAAATAATTAATTAAAAAAAAAAAAAGAATGTGTTATTTCTACCTAACTGGTTTATCAAATTTTTTTTTCTGTCACCGTGATGAAGAAGAGCTCTATTAATTTGCTTTTCACGAATGGTAATTTGAGCAGTCGCAGATCATTCAGTTGTATGGGAATAACGATTAATAAACAAGACAATTTTTTTCACTGGAACGATTGAGGGAAAAGTATTGCACTAAAATCTCTATTTGAGTATTGTTGCAATGGTGTTTCGACCACCGGTGCTAAGCGGTCACCTCGCATGGCTGAAACACAGAGATTTTATCGTACTCGAGCCTTCAAAAACGCTGACTATATTTCCAGAATAATTTTCATTGACACCGAGCCGAGTCAATTTTGTAAAGAAATTATCGCGCACTCATGAATAACGGTGTGGTTTCGAGCTGTAAGTCGCTTCCGGCCGAGATTCGCGTGACAAATCGCATCGAACGCCAATATTCTCATTCTCGTTGTACGCAGCACGATCTTTCCTTCGTACCATCTTCGCGTTTCTTCTCGTCACGAATAAACTTATTTCCACCGCTCGAATATATCTCTCGGGTCGGACCACCCGGATGTGTGACGGAGATCCGAGCTTCACGGGTTCGTGTCTCGGATCGGGTACATAGAAGCCTGAGCGTTGGCATTCTTGTAGAAGACAAGACGAAGCCGAGTACTATGGGCAGAAGAGATTGCTAGAGCTGGTCCACGGTGCGGACCATCGGTCTCCACCTACTCGGACAGATTCCTCTCGTCGACGAGAAGAAGACGCGGAAGAAAAATAAGAAGACGAAGAGAACGAAGAAGAAGAAGAAGAATAAGAAGACGACGACGAAGAAGAAGAAGAAGAAGATGCTTTCTCCACGGTTCTCCAGTGTACGTCGCGCTTAAATAAGCCATAGCCAGTGCATGGGGAATCGCGGGACGTCGGGTCGTGACACGACGCGCGGGTGTCGCGTACTCGATGCTGCCAACACTCCCGCGCAAATAGCGCGTACGTACATCGTGCTCTCCACAATACACGCGCGATGTAACATGTAACGTGTATACAATATACGAACGTGAAGGCTGCCGCGCGTTGCAAGAGGGTGGAGGAGGAGGAGGAGGAGACGGAACGATGTTTGGCTGATTTATAGGGCACGCACTTTCGCTCGAGCGTGTGCGAGAGTAAAGGAGACCAGCTCGTCACGGAGAGACAGAGCGAAAAAGCGAGAATAAACACGGACTCTTTGCATAGAGAAACCTTGGCGAAAGAACCGAAGAACACCTCTGACGATAACATCATCCCGAAGCGGGACGGGCTCGCTTCGAGGTCTGAGAGATCACCGCGAATTCCACGAAAAACTTCTTTGAGACTTCTGCGCGTACTACGGGAGAGAGACAAACCAGGGACACGATGGAAGAGTATCGTCCGGTGATAGCGCGGGCCGCCGGAGATGAGCGGTAGCTAACGAAAACTACACGAGAGCAGCGAATGAGAGGAATACGTAAGCAAGCAACCAAAAAAAAAAAAAAAGAATATATATGTATATATATATATATGTATATACATATCAAAAGAGAAGATGAGAAAACATTGAGAATACGAGGCATTCTCGTGGACTCTTGGCTAGGGTTGAGCAAGGGAGTTACTGAGATAGCGAGAGAAATGATTCGAGAATTGTTTTGGCCGTTACGAACGGGCCGGCTCGGGGAACAAGACGAAAAAGAGGTAAACGCGAGGGCACATGCGTCGTTACGCGCGAATCGAGGAATGCATGTGCGACGACACGACGGCACTGAGACTACGAGGATGACCGGCACAAGCGCAAAATCGTGCATACGCTCATACACGTGTCTGGAATTACCGAAATCGAAAGGGCATATTTGCCGTTCCCGGCCGCGGCAGATGGACCCTTACGATCTCAGCTGAACGATGTATATTCGCTTGCTTTCTTGCGTATCCGCGCTGAGACGAGTCTAGCGCTCGGGGGTGGGGAACTTAGAACGTCGTCGTACTCATCGCGACTGCGGAGCCGCGAGAAGGGAATAAACGGGAGAGCCTCGGTAGCAGGGAGATAGGCGACGGTTTTGCGGGCTGTCGGTCCACGAAGCGGCACGAGTAAAGTACACGCCCGCACCTGCTTCTCGGTCCATCATGCCGCGTGTCACCCACGCTACTTTACTGCACCGCGAACCGTGTTATGCATCCGCGAGAGACAAGTCACCGAGAGGGGGCCGCCGGGCGGGGATCTATGGAGGGACTTCAGCGGTAATCGAGAGATACCGCGATATATTCGACCGGCGACGCTGAATGCGCGACTATTTATTCGCTTCCCTTTTGTCGGATAGCTCCGCCTGGTAATAAGTTTTCTGAGGCAGCTCGCTACTTTCGGACCGGGCCTGCGTTGAGAGGACGACCTATTTATTGGCTGTTCAAGGAAAAAATCACTGAAGATCGCTTCCATTCGGGTCTGATGGTAAGATTCTTCATTCCTCGCTGAAAGAGGAAACTTGTGCCAAATTATCCAGTATCGCTGAGTTACATGGCAATCGTGGGTACAGTCGCCCTTTTTCAGCCAAATTCTTTTAAAGAATATTTGTATATTTGTTGCATTGAAACTGCGAGAATATTCATATTAATATTGCGTAATGCAGGCATTTTCATTCAATTTTTTAAAATAAAGATCTCGTTTTTTGAGTCCGATTTAATTAATTTTTTTTTCATCGGTGACTATTGACCATCTCGATAATTGATTGATGGAAATATACTCGCAACGCCTCTATAAATTTTCATCGAATTCGGTAGCTTTTCATTTTTTCAAAGTGACTCGGTTTTAGTGCGAATACTTTGATTTTCCGATTTTAATTCGACAAACCCGTTCCAGAAACCGCGAGGAAGATCGCCACCTGCAGGCATGTGCATAGGTATGAAACTACTGCTATTCCTACGCGTATATTTACTATAACTGTAACGCGAGCGAGAAAGGGACGCCGGACGGTGCAGACTCGTACGCCTACTTACCGCCGCATAAATCAGAATTATTACGATGCTATTAGCGTTCCGGAGTAACACCGGTACGTGTCCTTCGTGTGCCGTTGCCCGTGGGGCCTATGCGCTCGGGCCACCCCACCCGCTGCTTCGCGGCATCGGGCCATAGGCAATAATTAATCATTTTCCGTGAGGCACCCACGCCCGCCTACGTAAACAGTCTCACGCACATCGTCGCACGCGTGCGAATCTCTTCGCGTTGTTTCCTATACCACTCGGTCATGGGAATATCGCACCGCTCTGTATGTATATTCAACGGGGAAGAGTGTGTTATGTCAAACGCGTACCCCATACTTAAGTAACATAGAATATTCATACGCTGAGAGCAGCTTGAGCGATAAGAGGACTGGGTACTTAGCACACCGTGATTGTGCCATTAGGAGTATGGACAACTACAATATACTCCGATTTGTGTACGTGCCATAGTACACTCCGTTTTACTAATATGCCTATATGAATCTGGGTCGAGTAACACCGATCGAGATGCAAAACGCGAACGTGCCATTACGAATACTGTTGAGTATGACGAATTTTTCAAAGAATCGAGTCAGCCAATTGATGGTCAAGGGCTTGGCCCAAGAAACAATTTTTTTCCCCAAAATTGCAGTTCCGAAAAAAATTCTCTTTCCACCTTTCGATTCATTTTCCGGATTCATTTTAGTTTTTTTCTATATTTTTTTTGAAGATTGAAAGCATTCTTCTCTTCCAATTTGTATGAAATTTTTTTTTATTCTTACCGAATTTGCTGCAACTCGCGGGAATTGTCTTCGGTCTTACTGAAACTATTGTCTCGTATGATTATAATATTTGAAAAATTATTTGAAATCTTTATTCTTCGCGTGGAGGCGCACCGGCGAGTCGTCGAGATCGCAGCCCCGCTGGAGAGAGAAAAGCCCCGGTACGACGGGAAAGTATGGGGCATCCTTCCTTCCATCGTTACCCAACTCATCCGCGAGGTAGAATCCGACTTAGGCAAATATACTAAGTATATGGTATCACGTACCGACGGATGAGTTGATCCGGGTTTTAAGTGCCCCGCGCGCTTTCGCTCACTTTCAACGTATCTAGCAGCTAGGTAGCTCAGCCCGTCAATGTCATCTCCTCGAGCTCAGCCCTTCCAGACTTATCGGACGTTGCACACCTAACGGACCGAACACCAGCAATCTCTTCTCTTTCTCCTCGCTGTTACTAATTTCTCTCGGCGTATATGCGCGGATTTCCACGTCCGCCGACGGGGAGTCGCGACATCGCGGGACGGCACGTTACCAAATCGCACCGTTAGCTTCTGCGAGTGCCGCACAAACACTCGCCGACATATTCGCACACGAATTAAATATACTATCCGAAGAAATGAGTGAGATAGGCATTAATTCCGGCAGACGCGAATTCCACCCCGTTTACGATCCAAAATATTAATTTCGCTCCGAGCGATATGTGAATTCGAAAGTCCAGGTCGCTCCAGGAATGTTAGGATAACTGCGATATTTCGAGTTGGTACGCAAGATTTTTGAAGACATTTTGAACCATCGGTTATATAAGAGGCTCTAAATATTTTTCATATGACAAAAATTTGTGTGATCTTTAACAAATTTTATTTGATTCTCAAGAAATTTCAAAATTGAATCGTCACTGTAAAGCATTCCAGAAATTTATCAAATATTCACGGACTGACGAGCCGACGGATTTTGGAACGGCAACTTTATACGCCAGTACGCTTCTGATTACGCACGTTTCGTTCCCTTTTTTAGTTTCCAAACGCTTTCAGCATCAATTCTTGAAGCCCGCGAGATTTCGCACGCAAACATCAAATTCGAAATAAATATCGTACAATGATTCCACTGAAAATATCGTGGCGCCCATAGACCGAGCGGCAGTAATTGTCATCCATAGACATGTAAATTACGTGTGCAGATATAAATGTCAATATGATAGGTGTCTGGGTGCCCAAGAGTATATCTCTGTCGGTCGAAGTGCAGAATCAGACAGAGGAGTACATGTAAAAGAAAATAAAGCGAAGGGCTGGACCGCGAGGCCGTTTCTCGTGGCCTCTTCTTCTTCGTGTGTATATATACATCGAGCGCGGGCCGCTCGCCGCCAACCAAAGTGAAATCATTAGTTTGCTTAAATCAATGCGCGCGTAAACGTCCGAGTTATTTATGCCCCGTCATTACGGAGACGTCTCCTCCTCACCTCTGCTGTTCTTCTTCCCCTCCCGTCTATATCCTCGTCTCGCTTCGTCTCGCGGGAGGCTCACATCCTGTGTATGTGTGCGCAGCTCCTCGACGTTTGTAGCCCGGGACTTTCGTGTGTCCCAAAGAAGACTCAAAGATACGCCCTCGGCTACGAAAGGTTATGACCTCGTCTCACTTCGGGATCTCGTGGCGAAAGGTATAGAAAGGTATAGAATTGCTCGAGTGATTGTCGTTGAATACATTAAACAGCCAAGTTCTATCAAGAAACTGCGGTAACAGGATTTAAAAAAAAATTTAATTACCGCCAATCTTTATGAAATTGATTTTGAGCCGGTCTTTGGATTACAGACGAATATGATTGAGGAGAATGGATCGCTGCTTCCGATTCCCTGCAGACATATGGTGAAAGGTACTGAAGAATATTGCTGGAGCGATTTTCGTCGGATACTTTAAATAGCTATGTTCTGTCATGAAACTGTCACATCGGGATTCTATTATTCAATTTAATGACAATTACCACTTTATAAGGCAGTAGGCGTATTCAATAGAACTTTATAGTGCAAATCTTAATAGAATTTATGTCGGGTCGGACTTCAGCTTAGAGATGTATATGTCTGGGGAAGCTCCTGATTCCCCGCAGGGATTTCGTACAGGGTCCTCTAAATAACCCGGCACTAAAACATATCACGACAGGTGGCTTGACATAGGTCCGGCTCCTCGATGGCATACGTCACATCGATTCCTTCGTCACTTTGAAGTCGTAATCAAGAATGCGTGCTGGTCCGTGTCTCATAATCCTTCTGTATAATAACTTCGAGTATCTTCGATGGAATTCAGAATTTTCAACCACCAACTTGCAATCTTCTGGGATTGTAATTTTCACCCACACCAGGAAGTTTTACTTACTTAAAGTTATTTTTATACATCGAGACACTTAATCAAATGAAATAAAAATAAATTAAATAGTAACACAAATAACAATGACAACGAATCCCAATAATGTTGCCTCACAGAAGAATCTTCGCGAATACAAGAAAATGGCGAGAAAGCAATCAGATAATTGAGAAATTCCTGGGGATTTAGTTTTCTTTTTGAATTGCGTTCGAGCCCAACACTTCGTCATCGCGTAGTGTATCGGTAGCAGAGCAGGAGTGGCATCGTTGTCTCGCTCCGTGGTTGTCTTCGGGTCTCGGACGTCGTTGTATCATCTCTCTACCAGGTGCCACGAGAGGGTTGGAAGAGTCGCATCAGCAGTAGCGCAGACAAGAACGCACGGCGCGATAATCAGGACGTAGGAATGGCAGGATGCCAGCGGAGTAGTCAGCCAGTTCGAGTCACGTACGTAACAAATGATTGCGTGCGGGGACTCTTCGGTGCTGTTGTTGCTGGTCCGATGATGTTCGCCGTACGAAGAGCCGTGTGAGAGTAGTATGTACGATACTCTTACCGATACCCACTACCACACATGCGTTACAAGAAGAAGGCGTATGCGCGTCCGGAGAACGCAGCAGCGGGAAGAGACCGGGGAATCCGTTGGTGGTCCGAGCCTTCGGGCTCCAGCATCGTTTGTCAAGTCGTCGATACGCCGATCCCGCGGCACGATTACCATATTTTAACGCCAGCGTTATTGGCCCCGCACCCGGCTACCGGAATCTTAAAAGCACACCACACGCCGTTCGTACAACGTTGCGCTAGACTGCGGATACGCGTATGGACAGAGAGACGGGAGCACGCTTAGTGTGGCTGTGAATGTTGCTGTTGGCCGAGATGCAACGTCTCGTTAGCGGACAAGCCAACGGCCTATCGAGCCGATACGCACCAAAGTCGTTATTAATAAGGCTACGCTATCGGTAGAAACGATCGGGAGTCGCGAGTCCCGAGCGGACTTCTTGCCTCGTGTCTTCTTGGTAGCCGGGTGACGATCGATCGATCCCGATATATTATACCCATGCTGAAGAATCTCTCTTGACCATACGTTGTAGCTCGCCATAAATTGTAAACGGGCATCTCGTGTAACGATTTCTAGTCGTGGTGTTACGTGGAGGCGAACTCGTTGGATTGTGAGGAGGAACGCAACACTACCGGTTCCCCCTTTCGGGTCAAGTCCGGATGGAGCTTTACACCGGCGATCGAAACATCGACCACTTGCACCGTGGTACTTAGAGATTAAAAAACCGATCGGGATGGAAGATAATCGATGACTCTCTGAAGTGTCAGTCGTTAACTAATGGATCGAGGGATTTCACGCCCAGATTTGGTTTCCACCGACACGGTTTTTTAAACTCCCATGCTCATGAGAACCTTTAACCCGTGGAATTTGTCGAGCGCGAGTGACGTCTTACAGAATTTCCACTCCGGTTGAAGAATCTCATTATTCGATCGGGATGTATTCCGGCATGACGTTACTTCTGATCGAATATCACGTGGTTTTTGTGGAAACGAACGTGAGCATTGATTTCCGGTTGGAGATTCCAGCAGATCGAGGGAAGAAAAAAACCAGAAGTAACGTTGGCATTTTAACGTCCAACAACGTCAGGGGTGAGTAGTCAATTTCCTTTCAGTAACACCAGTGTCATTGACGGTGAGACGTAGCACAGCCGCAGGACCATTTATAACCGGACGGCTGATAGATCCGGCGCGGAGCAACGGGCCAGCGTGCGGGAGCGTTTTACAGGTTTTCCGTCAACATCGAAATACATCAGAGACCTGTGGCCCCGTCTCGTCCTTGCTCACTGCAGCCACGCAGTCGGTATAATGTCCTGGCGGGCGTTGGAACTAATGGTTGTTCCAACACCACCTCGACCTCCTCCTCGCCTTCTGCAGCACGTCGTTCAAAACCCACCCGATGCTCCCGGGTTCTCCGTTTCCTCGACCGAGGCCCTCTCGACGCATGGCTAATACCTCCATTCGAGAATCGTCACGTTTGATAAATCGACGATGTACGAAAAATTTGTCAAAGTCGTCGCTCGCACCTCGACGCCTCTTCAACGAGTAGCATTAAATCCCTAAACGTCTCCACCGTGGCGTGTCCCTTTTGCCTTGTCTCGTCGACCCCTCGAAAATGGAAATCGATTCAAAAATCATTAAGGTTTCGATATAAAAAAAAGTTCAGCGGTCTAAACTGTTGGAATGCGTACTAAGTATTGTGTTGACGACAGAGCTGTAAGCTCTCTTCGTGTAACAAAAAAAGCTTATTTTTCGGCCTGAAATATTTAACTTCCAGTTAGAGGATCAAATTTTTAAACCGGAATTTCCATCGTACCGTATGACTTCACTTTTGATCGACACATGAGTTTTTCGAATTAGAAGTGACGTTTCTCTCAATAGATGGTAAAAAATATAAATATCCATTTTCTGAATTTCACAGTCCAGTTCACAACAACCGGCCAGTAGACTTATGAAATGCAAAAGTGGAAAAAATACTTTCAGCTATTCAACTGACATTGAACATTTTCAACAACGTCGAGATATTGTCCAGAAATCTGTAATTAAATTTCAAACCACTTCACCTTCTTGAGGTATAACGAGTGAAACGGAAAATTCTGGTGTTTACCTCAGCGCGTTTAAGATTTTGCAGCGCAGACCTCTGGCTCTTTACCTGCCCACGGTTCGCTCCCATGGTGTAGAAAAGCTGGTGCACGGTCAGCGCCTGAGCGATCGAAGCTCGAGGGTTGAGAGGAGACAAACCAAATATTTTACTACGAACCCGGTCGTTGTGTCCCTCTCGAGTCTCTGCGTTCGGCGTATCGACGTCGATACTCGAGACTCTAGCGAAGACAGATAAAAGAGTCTCAAGTAGCCGGAGATGAATCTTCAATTCTTGGCGCTGTGCAGTAGTGCTTCTCTGAAACATCAGAGCACAAGCATCAACTGCACGGAAGATCGGTCGTTGAAGTGCCTATGCGAAGCGAGCGAGAAAGAATCATAGTGAAAGAGTAACACGAGAAACACACACTCTACCCTTCTGCTCCTTGCATCGACTCTCTACGGTGGCCACCTTTGGTGGTCCGAATTCTTTCCACTCGAAATTGCTTCCACTCGTCGGTATTAAGTGGAAATCGGCTGAGGTATAGGTCTTCGGTTCCTAGCCGGCAATCAAAAGTTCCACTCACGCATCTCTCGTATTTACTTGCTTTATTCTCTTTTTAATGTCTTCCTCTATGGCCGCTTACTCGATCGATACATCGATGAGGCAACCCAGTCTGACCTTCCAATCTGAGCACAATTATGTTCGGTTTTGTTTTTATTCGTCCTGACCGGCTCATCCGAGAGTCGTCAAAATAATAATATCTTCCGCCACGAGTCTGGCACTCCTGGATTTTTTATATTTTTTCATTGTTCGGATCGTGAAAGAATCGCAGGAATAGTGCTTGGTCATCGGGGTTCTTTCGATACTCGCGGCGTGACGAGCTTGTCTCAGGTATATACGATACTCAGTCAAACTTTGACAAAACCCTGCTGACGATAATGACTGTCCGTCGAAGCACCAATTAACCACCCATCGGTTTACCTCAATCGGCTATTTTACGCCCAATTTCATCCCTCGTCTAGTCTTAATTTTCTCTCGATTAGTCGGAGCTATTAGACGCTGAATCGACGAGAATTTCAATGGAGCCGGAGCAGCAGATAGCTCAGTCACTGCCGAGTTTAAGCGCCACCGTGACCTGTTGCTAACAGTCGAGAACTCAAGATGATTCGTTTCTCGTGATCGTTTCACGGGGCCACAGAAACTATGGGTGCCTCATGGGTCAACCAGAAGCGAAATGCCACCGCTATACCCATCGCGATATTACCCAACGCTATTATCTTTTATTACGATGATTGCTAGCCTAGCTACCGGTAAAATATGGCAATCGGCAACACCGGTCCCCAACATAAATCCTTGCCCATCTTCATTCTTCCGCTTCTATGTGTGGTATTAGTGAGTTACGCCCAGTGTACCCTTAGCTCGTCGGTCTTCGATTACGATAACCGAAAGGCATCGGCCGGAATCAAAGAAAACCTCATAATGTTATAATCGCGTGTCTACGATCAATCCGGCGTCATCAGCGCTACCGTGGCCTCTTCCATTGAATTTACACCGGTGAATACTTTCGTCAATAACGGATTATACTACCGGTACGAACTTTCGTATCTTCCTCCTAGCACCGGTGCAGCATCACACCTCTTTTGAGCCTCCCGTTTCCACGTCATGCAAACCCCATTCATCGAGCAGTCACCGAGAACTCGAGACACAACACCAGCCCGACGTTTCTCTGTATGCTGGTGATGATGCTGCGTCACTATTTTGTTTATTCTCTGTCACGGTCGAACCTATTCAGCATAGCTTCAGCTCCTCCGCTGTATCCATGATGCGTTGAGAGATCACGATCGCAGTGCAGTATACGTGGGCGTAGGCAAATAGGACGTGGCAGGTTAAAGATGACTCGACTAATCGTTCGTCGACCTACTCTTGACTCCCGAGTCAATCGTTTACGCCCGTATAAACTACACGTCGTCGACCCACCACTACGCTCCAGATGATACACAAGCAACATCATTCAATATCGTTATCACGACGATCAAATGTTTCATGTATTCATATTGAGTTAATTGTGCAAAAATCCGACCGTGTAGATTCACTTTCAACATGTTGCACACGGATTTTCAACGAATTGCTAATTATAGTTACTGGTCGTTACCGTTGAGGATTATCGACCTTCCATTTGCGGTCGCATGCCCTGGTAATTAGGAATTATCTGAGGTGAAAATAACGCTATTGAACTATAATGATTTTTCACCGTCTCGCTTTATCGAGTTACTTACAACGACGGATTTCTAGTACCCGATCCATGACCTGCCCCGCCATCTAGCCAGGACAAGCTACCATCTGGTAACAATGTTGTCTTGAGCGGCTTGGGCTTGCATTGCGCTCTTAATGGGGCTGCAGCCACTCGGTGGCTACCGCGCTATCCTCTCCTCTGCTGCCTAATTATGATTTATAGTCCGTGTCGTGCAGTATGCCATATATATCTATAGCTTCGTGCCATTGTGTCGCGCATCGAAGGTCTTCACTGGACCCACCTCCTTACGTCCTGTCCTGTCCAAGGAGGACACGCGGGTTACCTAGGGCCGTCCTTCGGCCTTGGGTTACTCTGCGGGTTGGTTGCAAGATTATACTTACCGCACTTGGAGCAGCTTAACCTTTGTTCGATCTGTTGGCGTTATGTACGAGTTCGGTAACCCAATTCCGCGATTAAGTTATCCTGGCTGAGAGTCTTGAATTTACACCCAAGACTAGGAATTCCCATCACGGTGTTCGACGGTTAGAAGCTGCGGTGACGATTGCTTGAAACCGACTCGAGTTTCAATTGCATCGAATCACGCTTGATCCGAAGTTGACGGGCGTTTTTTCTGAGCGACGGTGTCGCAGTGTTGATTGTTGGGCATCGCATATTTATATGATTGTACTTGTTTATCGGAACCATTAGAGACCATATCTCGCCGAACCCTTCCGATCATTATGGTACCTATAGCCGTAAATTTCGTGAGACAATATGTTATAAATATTGATAGTCGGTGTGGGTTCGCGCCTTGCGAGGCGTGTCGCTCCCCCTCGACGGTCCTCGGAAGGGACTCTCGGGCTTCTCGCTAAAACGAAAGAGAAAAACAGTCGGAGTGGCATCGCGAGAATACTCGCGAGAAAAGATTGTGTGGAGTCCGGGCGGCGCGTATTAGAGAGGACCGGGTCGCCCACGACGACGGTGTTCGTGTTTCTGTCGTGTAGGCATCATTAGTAGAGGATACGAGGTACACCGAAATCAAACGCCCGGACGCGAGAAAGACCGTCGAGACTCGCGAGGATACGTCTCTCTGGCGAGGATATATGCAAGTTGATGATGACGGTAGTGGGCGAGGGCGTGTAGCGAAGAAGATCCGGACCGGACGCGATGGTCGCGATGTAGATGGCTCCGAGAGGAACAGATACTCAAAACTGTCGAATATCTCGATGTCTCCG